>CM060427.1:80454348-81654348 GCA_030545235.1 Helianthus tuberosus | reverse complement strand
TGCTCATTTGGTTTACGAAACCTTATTTTATCCGATCTTCCAATTTAGGTCCGGTTTATTAACGTAGTTACCTATATTAGGTGCCGATTGATTTCGTGACCCTTCTAGCTTTGCTTGGTTGTTAATTCAAGACTTCTAAGCATTCTCAAGTGAGTACATAGACCCCTCTTTTACTGTTTTCAAACATTTTGGGGTGAAACACATGTGCCTACTTGTTACTTTCGTGCTTTTCATGTTTTTATATCATATGCTTGCTATGTTCATATAGTACATGTATAGTACATGATTTCATCCATATTTTTGCTATGTATGTTTTATTAACATGCTAGTACATTGATTTCATAAACACATTTGTTTCACATGTTCATTTCAGCATATGTACACATTGATTTACATCATATTCATGCTATGTATGTTCATTTTTGCATACTTAGTACATTGTTTTCACATAACATGCTTACATTTGGTATGACATTTGGTTTGTTTAATGGGACAAAAGTACATTCATTAACATTGGCCACGCCGCTCGGTAGTAAGTAGTGGTACCATAGGAATTGACAACTCCCATTTCTGGCTTCCTAGGTTTGTTTGGAAGTAGGAAATGGCTGAATCCGATATTCATAAATTTTGATAAACCTTTAATTTGCTTAAGGGTTTGTCTCCACAGTCGCAAGGCTTGAATGTATGCGTTTTAACATTACCGCATAGATGTTTGTATCAATAAAGCATTTATTTTACAAAACATAACTTTTGATTTAAAATATGATTTATTTCAATACATTGTTTTGTGCATTTTACCTATGGTTTTTGTCACGGCCCCAGCCCCGGTTTGACCCGGTCTAGGAGCCGCGGGACAGGAACCCGTGGTAATTATTAATTGAGTTGACAACGAAAGATTTTACAGGATCTTTTTAAACTTGAAATGCCCGATTATTTTACTTCATAATTCGGGATAAACCCCCGTAATTTACAATAGAGGAATTTCACCAGGAAATTCCTTGATTTATAAAACATGTTTATTTGTTTAACTGAGCCACTACTTCAAGCTTTATTAGTGCTCCGTAGCACTGTTTCTTGGTTCACAGTAGTTACCTGAAACATGTTTTAAAAATATTTTGTCAGCGGGGAAATACTGGTGAATCATTCATTTTGCACAAAATGACACATGGTTATAAATTACAGCATAAGAGCGATTACAATGGCTTTTATCTTATTTTTATCTGGCGTCGTGTCACCTCCTGGTGACGATGGTCATACCACTATTGGGTCTTTCCCCAAGTAGTGATGATTATCACTGTTAGGATTTATTAGCCTAACAGTGAGAAATTAGTAATGTGCATAATACCCTACTAGCCAGTGATTCAAGATAACCACGACTTAATCCCTGTAGTTATAACTTTTTGAAAATAAATGGAGTATTGTAAAATACTTTTGATAAAAGAGAATGACTCACATTGCAGATTTAAACGGGCAAAGTTTAGCCTACTGATTAGCCTTGTAACTTAATTTAAATAACAATGCACACGAACTAGGTCAGTAACTAATACATCATTTACGACAACTCACGAGATTAAAACCCTCACAACGAATGACAAAGTGCAATACTTAAACATCCATCAAATTCACGACGAATGACAAAGTATGGCCCTAATATGGGCAGCACTTAAACATCCATTGGATAGTTTAAATCGATCCGACATTGAATCGTAGCAGCGATCGAGTTAATACCCTGTATCGTAGCAGCACCTCGCTATATTGAAATTCGAATTTAAGCAGTGAGAATTCGTTTTTGAGAATTGTTTTCGACACCAGAGGACTGCTCATGATCCATGCTATTTATAGCTGATTTTTGGGTTTCTCGCGGCCTGCGTGAGCCATAGGCTCACCCTTACGCGACCCGCGTGGCCACCTAGTCTACGTGTAGGCTTGCTGGGTCACGAGTAGGTGTGCCAGGTGGATGCCACGTGGATCGAAACGCTTATCCTGTCAAACACATGTTGACGCGGCCCGCGTCAACTTAAGCTTGACCCTTACGCGGCCCGCTTGAAGACCAGAATTCTTGTTTTCTTGGTTTTTGATATGGATTAGGGTTTCAGGGGTCCGGGTTTTTACTTACGGATAGTTTTTAGGTCATTTTGGAAGGTCCTTACAGTTTTAGTTGACACATTTCAATTGCCATACATAACATTTGATTATACATTACATGATTTACATTTGGCATTAGACATTGTTTACACATAAACATTTTGACATTTGTTTAAACAAGACATTTTGGTGGTTTGTTTGGGTAAGTGATTTAAATAACGAGGCGTGTGTAATATGATAAAAGCATGGTGGATACGCCGCTGGTACTTCCTATATATAAGTGCTTTTATGATATTATATATCGTAGCGTTATTTAAACCATTTCAATTTAGACATATTACATTTTATACAAAGAACATAACTTCACAAAACATTGTTTTACAAACAACATATCTTATACAAATTCATTTTACTTGGTTATTTATTTAACCACACATCTTTCTTTTACATAATCTAATTTCTTATCGATTTTCATATGATTTACAAAGGAAAACACTTTTCAAGGTTCATGACTAACTTTTGTTAAACAATTCTATAAACTTACAAGTCATGAATCCTAAATCAATAAACCTATGTATCTCACATGCATTTTTATGCTGACGTACCTATTTTCACATGTGTTTTCAGGAGCTGATGGATAGGAATGATCAAGATACACTTAGGCGGACCTGTGCCTTAGTGACATAAAATGAAGCTAGAATAGTTTAACTATGTTATGTACTCTTTGTTTCTTTTGTTCTAAGACAATGTAATCCTTTTGTTTATAAATAAAACAAAACTTTAAATACCATGGTTGTGAAACAATAATTCTGTTGCTCGACTCCCCGACATTTCCGCCGCGGTTTGTTATTTTACGCGGTCGGGGTGTGACATGGAACACCGAAGTTACCCTACAAGGGGAAACGAAGGTGTGTGAGTTTTCGGATTTGGTGAGAGATCCAGATTCAGAATTTAAGTATATAAAAAGTATGTACACAAAAATATATCTTATCTTAAACACCCGTTTTGACACTAAGATTTTTATGTGATTTCATGGGTCCTAACTTGCCCATTAGAATCAATTACGAGGAATTTAGAACGAATATAAAGTAACCTACATTCATAACATTTAACCATCAATCGGTTAATATTAAGAATTTGGCTATGTATAATATATATATATATATTTATAATATAGTCCATCATATAATATCAAAGAATTCATGTAAGTCAAGCATGGAGGTATGCATACCTCTTTGTATGATCCACCAAAACACAAAGTTTATCCACATGGTTGATAAACCCCGTTGGTCATGAATAAGAATAACATAAACTGACTAATTTTCCAAGTAGCTAAGTAAGATCAACCCGAGTGTTCCATACCCATCATGGTAAATATTGGAGGTGCGGCGGGGTTGTGTTACTTTGAGTTTTGGAAGCTACTTGGATGAACATAAACAAGGTAACAAGTAAGGTAGTGGAACTAGTTTGGAAAGTCATGGCTCCCATGATTCACACTTCTCCCATAACATACGTTCATCCATATTGAAGATGGTGAATCTTGGATGGTTTCTGATGTACGCAAAATGCAACATATAAATTACATCAAACAAGGCATAAAATCGACCATTTTTCGGTACTAATGTTAGAAAAGCATGTTTCTTTGTTTACTTTTAATTTACAGGATCAAAAGAGCTTAAAAGAATAAAAGGAACAAATTAACAGTAGAAACCAACACAAATACAAAGAAGAAGGATTGACACGACCTGTTGAACCCCCATCCACATCCAAAATAACAAGAACAGAAGCTTAGGCATGGGGTCGTGCCCACCAGGCATGGGGTTGTGCCCAGTCAAGATTCCCTGCAGAAAAAGACAACAGCAAAAGACAAACCAACATGGGGTCGTGCCAACCCAACATGGGTCATGGTCAACTCTAAGATTCGCAGAATCTGTGATAGTACAACAAGTACACTAACCACGGGGCCCTGCTATGACACCACGAGGCATGTTGGTACAAGATCTGACATCTGTTGTTAATGAAATGAGAGAAAGAAAAGACCATGGGGTCGTGCCAGGTGGGCACGGGGCAGTGCCTGTCCTCTGTTTTCAGCTACAAATAGAGGTGCTTGGTTCAAGAGAAAGGCATTCCTTGGCAAACCACTTCTCTCACACTTGCCATCAGTCCACCATCACTACAACACCAACACCCACCACCATCATCCATCTTTCATCTTTTAGATTGTGTAGTAGTCTTGGGATCCAAGATCGATTGTAAGAGTTCTTGTCAAACAAAGGCCATGCTTGGCTAATCTCTTACATCACTTGGTGAAGAAAAATCTTTTATGTATTACTTTTGATTTCCAATCTTTGGCAACTTTTTAGTTGGGTATGTATTAATAACTTTAATAACTAGTTTTTTATATTATAAGTTAACTTTGGTTAAACATTTCTTCATGTTTCGTTGATTCACTCATTCGTGTCTTTTACAGTTTATATAAAGCACATTAACTACCTGGAAGGGGGTTAGGAGGGTGTTTGGGTAGAGTTCTTGCGTCGTTCAGTGTATAGATCCTGCGAGGACTTGGTTCAAGCTTATTAGGACTTCCTTTGAGATAGTTAGCATCAAATCGGGGGAAGTAAGAATGGCTTGAACCCCTTATAAATAAACTACTATTAAAACTTTATCCGGCCTTGCAGGACTGTATCCCTGCTGACTCAGACCAATATGGCTGAGGGTAACGTCGCCTTCACAAGAGGGGCCTACCACTTTTCACATTAATAACTTATTTAATTATCTTTCAATAATCCGACCTTGTGGGATTGTATCCCAGCTGACTCAGGCCAATATGGTTGAGGATAGCGTCGCCTTCACAAGAGGGGCATGCCACTATAACTAAGATAATCTCTTAAAAAGCCCAAAGTGCGGAAATCATCAAAGGATACATAAAAGGAGAATTGGAACTAAGTGATTCCTTCTTGTCTATTTGTTTTTCCTTTCATTTATGTCAAACCCCGACCACGTAAAACATCAAATCGTGGCGGAAACGTCGGGGAGTGTTGTAACAGAATTATTGTTCCACAACCATGGTAATTAAAATTTCATTTTATTCAATAACCAAAGGTTGAATATATTGTTTCAAAACAAGAACCCAAGAGTACACAACATGATTAAACTAAGTCTATCTTTATTTTAAGTCTCTAAGGCACAGGTCCGCCTTAGTGTGTCACGAACATCCTAAGCAACAACTCCTGAAAACACATGTGAAAATAGGTATGTCAGCATAAAAATGCATGTGAGATACATAGGTTTTATGAAAATTGGATTCATGACTTGAGTTTAAAGAAATGTTTAATAAAATTCAGTCATGAACCTTGTTAATTGTTTTGTTTTATAAATCATTTGAAAAACGATAGCAAAATCAGATGATATGTATATATAAAAGAATAATGTATGGTTAAAAGAATAACCAAGTAAAAAGAGTTTATATAAACCAAGTTATTTGTAAAACAATGTTTAAGTGAAAATGTGTTGTAAATGTAATATGTCTAAACTGAAGTGGTTTAAATGACGCTACGATATATAATATCATACAAGCACTTATATATAGGAAGTACCAGCGGCGTATCCACCATGCTTGTATCATATTACACATGCCTCGTTATTTAAGTCACTCAAACCAACCAACAATGTAAAATATCCATGTTTAATCCAATAGTCAAATGTCATTGTATAACCCAAGTTAAATATGAATCATGTAATGTGTAAACAAAAGTTATGTATGGTAAGTAAAATGAGACTACTTAAACCGCAAGTAAAATGTACAAAACAAAGTGTTTTGAATAAATCAAAAGTTATGTTTTGTAAAATAACTAAATAAACACATGCTTTACTGATACAAACACTTATGCGGTATGTTAACGCATACATTCAAGCCTTGAGACAGACGGATAACCCTTAAGTCAAGGTTATCAAAAGAAATGTTTTCGGATTCAGTCATTCCTTACATCCAAACAAACCTAGGATGTCAGGAATGAGATTTGTCAAGTCCTATGGTACCATTACTTACTACCGAGCGACGTAGCTAATGTTAATGAACGTATTTAAGTCCCGTTTGTACAAACCAAATGTTATACCAAATGTAAACATGTTATATGAAAACAAAGTACTAAGTATGCTAAGTTAACATACAAAGCAGAAAAGTAATGTAAATCAATGTACTAAGTATGCCAAGTAAACATACATAGCAAAATAATGTAATGTAAATCAATGTGCTAGCATGCTAAGTTAACATACATAGCAAAACAATGTAATGAAATCATATACTATAAGTGTACTAATGAACATAGCAAGTATATGATGTGAAAACAGGAAAGCACGAAAGTAACAAGTAGGCACATGTGTTTCACCCCAAAACGTTTGAAAAACAGTAAGAGAGGGGTCTATGTACTCACTTGTGGTTGCAATAAAGTTTTTGTTCAAGATGATAAACCAAGGTCAAGAGTCTGTGAAATCAAGCGTGTCCTAAAAACGGTTAACTGTGTAAATATCGCGACTTGAAATCGGAAGATTTGGATAGAATGACACCTTATAAACCAAATGAGTATGGGGCTCATGTGACATGGTTTAATAAGTTAACATTCTGAGTTGGAAAGGTTATCAAGTGCTTTTGACCCGTTATGACTCGTTAATGTAGTTAATGCTACTTTAACGGATCATTTACGTAAATACGGGTTCAGATGGTCAAAATGGCTTAGAAATGATTTGATATGTAAAACATATTTTAAAACATTATATGATCAGTTGATATGCCAAAAAGTTGATCAAATATGCTTATGATGAGTTTATTTGCGAAAAGGACGTTTTCGGCGTATTTATATAAACTTGTTAAAATGTGAGGTCAATAGAGATAATTTCGGGAGATTATAATAAACATAATATTGACCATTTTGTGACTTTAGACCAAAATGTTAACGAGGTCAAACGTGTCAGATTTAAAAGTCAACAGAAAGTCAACATTTGACCCGAATTGCGTAAAATGACCATCTTAGGTGAAATGATGATTTGGACCTATTTTGATAGGCCAAATTATTTGTATAAACTGATTATATAGTGAAAATTATAACCCGGATAGTTTTAGGCTTGTTTATGAAAGTTTAGAGAAAATGACGGTTTTAGTCCTTTTGTGAATAATCGTCACTTGACCCATCAAACGTGGAAATCAGTAGGAGTGATCTTGGGGGACTTCATCATACTAATTGTGATCACATTGCATGTTTCGGGTCGGATTAAAACAGACCCGAAGTGGTCAGATTACGTAGTCAACGCAAAATTCAAAATTCACACTAATATGCTAGTAATTGAAAGAATCAAGGAACAAGGAAGAAGTAAAAGATGTACCAACAGTTGATGGAAGTGTTAGGATGATTGTGGACGGAATTACAAGGCTCCAAGAGCTCCTAATCAGCTGGTATATGCAGAACTTGTGATGAACACTTGAAAACCCATGACCAAGGCTCAATTTATACTCAAATTAGGGTTCATGCATGCCCAACACTTGTTCAAGATGTGTTCAGAGGTTGATTAGTGTCCCATGTCGTGTCAAATGCAGAAATGAGGGTGGCAAAATCGAATGGTGAGTCAAAAGGGGGGGGATAACCAGCTGAAGACACATTTTTGATGAGCTAGGCAGTGCTTACGGACCGTAAGAGGTTGGCCTTACGGTCCGTAAGGCCCTTGCAGGTCAGCAACTTTTAAAATGGCAGAAATGGCCCCTGAACTTCGTTTTGACGCGTTTTGGCACATCTAACACCCGTTAACCTCATTTCAAAGCTCCATAAGGACAAATAAGTATAAGGAACTTGAAATATGCTCAAAAATATCCCGGATGTCGGATCGTTTGGCCGTACGATTGCGTTGTTCGGTTAATTACGACGGAAGTCGTAACGGACGCATAAATGGTCCAAATTGCGCGACGAATGGATTTTTGACAAGCCAATCATTAAAACATAATATTTTAATGATTACATAAATTTTTGGATGTCCGGATATATTCAGAACGTAAGTTATGCGCGAAAATGCAAACTTATGCACTTTTTGGCGCTTTTAGTCCCTGAATGAGCATAAAGTTTGTTTTAGCACATCGAACCCCTCAAAGCCTATTTATAAGTGATGCGTTGTCGAGTGTTATATATTTTAGGTGTATATTTTAAGCCCCTTTAACACTTTTTAGTCAAGTTTTAAATTTATAAAACACGATATTTACTAACACTAGACACACATATGGGCATGTGCACCCATCGTGAGCGTAGTATAGTGTTGGTAAGATACCGAGGTCGTCCAAGGACACAAGAGCTTTTAGTACCAGTTTATCCTCAACGTCTGACCAAATCAAAAAGTTTAGAAAAATGTTTTAAACTAAGAAAAATAAAAACTAACTATAATGCTGAAAATAAAAATAAAAAGAAAAACAGATAGACAAGATGAATCACTTGGTTCCGACTCGTATCTAGTGTAACCTTTGATTATTTCCGCACTTTTGCACTATTTTAAGAGATTATCTTAGTTATTGTAGTAGGCCCCTCTTTTGAAGGTGACGTTACCCTCACCCCAGTAGTTTGAGTCAGCAAGGATACAATCCTAAAAGGGTGGATTATTGGAAGATAATTAATTAAGTTATTAATGCAAATTATGGTAGGCCCCTCTTTTGGAGGTGACGTTACCCTCGACTAAGTAGTCTGAGTCAGCAGGGATACAGTCCTAAATAGCCGGGTTATAGTATTAATAGTAGTTAACTTATGAGGGGATCAAAGAGTTTGGACCCCATCCATCCAATACCGTTAAGTATTGAAGGAGGTCCTACTAAATTTGACCCAGGTCCATTGCAGGACCTCTAAACGCTGAACAATGGCAAGACCTTTACCAAACCGTTCCCTTAATCCCCGACCAGGTAGCCAACATACCTCCATATAGACCGTGGAGATATGAATGGTGAAAATCTTTTATTTTATATAGACAGTAAAATAATGCCAAGACACCACGGACAAACGATAAGGAAAGATCACCTTCAACATAAGCAACTAGTTATTAAAGTCATTAATACAAAACCAAGTAAAAAGTGCAAAAGATTAGAAATAAAAAGTATTACACTAGACACTTTGTCTTCACCAAGTGATGTAAGAGACTTAGGCAACCATGGCCTTGATTGTCAAGAACTCTTACGATCAATCTTGGATCCCGAGACGACTCACACACTCTACGATGGACAATGGATGATGGTGGTGGATGATGGTGTTATGGTGGTGGTGGGTGGTGGGTGAAGTGTGAGAGAGGTGGTGTGCCAAGGGATGGTTTGAGCTTGAGACAAGCACTTCTATTTATAGGCTGAACAGAAGCTCGGGCACCGCCCCGTGTCCACATCCTTCTCTTTCTTCATTTAATGCAGCTTTGTCTTATTAGTTGACCACGCCCCCGTGTCCGCTGAGCACGACCCCGTGGTGCAGAAGAATCTTTGTACTATGCAGATTTGCTGGATTGTGCGAATCTTATAGTTGACCACGGCCCCGTGTCCGCTGAGCACGGCCCCGTGGTGGGCAATAGAAGCTTCTACCACTTTGTCTTTTCTGCTGACACTTGGGCACGCCCCCGTGCTGGCTGAGCACGGGGCGTGTTCAGGCCTCTGATCTCTTGTTTTGCTTGGGAAGATGCTGTCGTGGGGTCGGGCATGTCACGTCTTGTTCCTTTTCTTGTATTTATGTTAGATTTTGATGTCTTTTTGCTTCTTTTGTTAATTTGAGCTCATTTAATCCTGAAAATACAAAAGGAAGACAAAAGCACACTTTTTCCAACATTAGTACTAAAAAAGGATTAGTTTTATGCCTCATTTGATGAAATTTATATGTTGCATTTTTAACACATCAAATACCCCCACACTTGAATCTTTGCTTGTCCTCAAGCAAAACTCTTTAATATGTGGCTATTACACTCCCAAATGGAATGGGTAGAGAAGAAGGTTTTTGGGCTTGTCGTAGAGTGTCGGGATTTCCAAGATTTTTTTATTTAGTTTTATTTTTATTTTTTTACAATCCTATTCGTCATGATTTATTTAAAACTTTTTCACAAGATAAATTACTTATTAGGGCATAACATGCCTTTGTAAAATTCTATTTATATACAAGTTCACATACCTCACGGGGATCACTCAACACTCGGCCGAAAATGTATTTTTGTGGATCACTCGAGAGCGGCATGGAACTTACTCCTACCATAGGCTTGCCAAGCAATCAATCCTCCTCCTTTTTAACTTATATACCTTTGTAAATATCAAGAGGACTTTGTGGGTGAAGGGTTAGGCTTGGGTTAAAGGTAGGTGGTTGGGTTGGTGGTTCGTGGTTAGTAGAAAAAAGGCTAAAAAGCGTAACAAGTGTCGGTTTTCGTAAGACTTTCTATTTTTGTAACTTTTATTTTGATGAAGCTATTATTCAAACAAAGTTATTTTTGATGAACTTGTTTGTTTATTTTCTTTTGCTTCATCATCAACACAAATTTTTTTTTTTTTGAAAAGTCATACGAAAATCGAACTTGTTACTAAAACAAAGGGGTAAAAATGAAAAAGGTTTTGGTGGGTAAAAAGGGTGTTTGGTTTGGGTTATGAAATGAAAAGGTTTAGGCTCAAAGGGGCTAACTAGGGGGATTTTTGGGTAGGTGGTAAAAAAAAGAAAAATAATGGTGTAGAAATAAAAAGGGGTTAGTCCTAATGCCTCCATCATTTACTTACTCGGGTTTAAGTTGATAAGGACCAGGAATGTATCGTCATGGCAAGTTCTAGAGTCGTAAGAACCAAGCGGCTATTCACACAAGAAACGAAAAATGAGCATTTAGTAAAATGATATGTAAGTGTATGCTCAATAAAGGCTCAAAACTCACTTTTGTGGGAATGAGTTTTTATATGATCAAGTATATATAATTAAATTTTAACTAAGCTTGTCATGCCTTTTCATAATTTTCTTATGTTGGTTCTTTTTATCACGACGCTATCGGTTGTAAATTCGTAAGAATATAACCTTTTTATAACTTGAAATTCCCGAGTTAAACCTAAACAAGAGAAAAAATGAAAATTTTTGAAAAAAATTTGGGGTGATTAGCGATTCCAATAGAGTTTTGTGTAAGGCTTGTATTTAGGACTTGCAAGATTCAAGGTTTTAGCATCCCCCCCACACTTAAATTACACATTGTCCTCAATGTGTCTCAAAAATAAGTTTTTAGGTTGATTGAATGTGTGAAAGGTGAAAAAGCAAAAAATTCTTTGTGTTACTGGGCGCTGAACATGGCCCCGTGTTATCCGGGCACGGCCCCGTGTTCAAGTGCCAGTAACAAAATTAAAACAAGAGAAACAGAAGTATGGGCACGGGGGCGTGTTGGGTGAACACGGCCCGTGTCCAGTTACCTGAACTGGGTCTTTTTCTGCAGACAGTGCAGCACGGGGCCGTGTTGGGTGGACACGGCCCGTGCCGAGCTTACTGTAAACGAAGAAATTTGTCGGACGGTTCTGCTTTCCTGTATGGTGTGCTGGTTCAAGTTTCCCTTGCATCCTTTGCCATCTCAAGTGTGTTTTATTCCTGAAAATTAAAACTAACTAGAAAACAAGAAAATTAATCTAAACTAAACTAAGGATAGTTCCGCGGAATGCCTCCGTGGTGCGCCACGTTTATAAGGGTCCTTGGCTAGACCCAAAGCTTGGTCACATGTTACCCAAGTGGGATGTATTGCATCCCATGTTACACCGTCGGAGAGCGTCATCCAAGCTTGAGTCTATGACCTTCATGTATTTGACCGGGTCTTCTTCCTCCACTTTCTTTCCACATTCAAACTTCACTTCCTCATTCCCAAACTTCAATGTTAACGTTCCGTCATTCATATCCACCACTGCTTGGGCGGTGGCTAGAAATGGCCTCCCGAGGATGAGAGGGACATCGGTGTCTTCTTCCATGTCTAGGATGACAAAGTCGGTTGGAAAAACGAAGTTGTCAACCTTGACCAGCAGATTTTCAGCGACACCTTGTGGAAATTTGACGGACCTGTCGGCGAGTTGTATGCTCATCTTTGTAGGGCTTGTTGTTCCTAGGCCGAGTCGTTTGAACATTGACGTGGGCATGAGGTTAATGCTAGCCCTAAGATCGGCTAATGCATTACGAACGGGGGACTTCCCAATTGAGCAAGGAATTGTGAAGCTCCCGGGATCGATTTTCTTTTGTGGAAGTTTGTTGAGCACTAAAGCGGAGCATTCTTCGCCTAAGTTAACTAATTGCAATGATTCAATTTTCCTTTTGTGAGTGAGGAAATCCCTCATGAATTTTGCATATTTAGGCATTTGGGTTAGGACCTCAATAAAAGGAATATTGACATGCAATTGTTTTAGTAAACTTTCGAACTTTGCGAATTGCTCATCGGTCTTTTGACGATTTAACCTACCGGGGTACGGAATTGGAGGAGTCTTGGTGGGCTCTTGATTTGGTGAAGAAGCCTTGTCTGGTTGAGGTGTAGGTGAAGTCGTGCTTTGGCGTTGACTTCCTTTAACTGGTGGTAATGGGGCATCCTCGGGACCCACGGTTTGGTTTCTCAATGTGATGAGGTGTACTTGCGCCTTTGGGTTGGTTTCAGTATTACTTGGTAACGCGCCTTGTGGTCTCTCGGAGAAATTTTGAGCTAGTTGATTTAATTGTTTTTCAACGTTTTGAATACTAGCTTGTTGATTTCTAAAATTCGATTCCAATTGTTGAAATCGATCCGAGTTTTTCTTTTCGGTGTCGGAGATGAGGCGAGATACGGTATCTTCAAGCCTTTCTCTTCCACCTTGTTGTTGAGAGAAATTTTGTGGTTGTTGAAAATTAGTTCGTTGGTTTTGTAGGTTACTACTATTGCCGGGATCTCTCCAACCAAGATTTGGGTGGTTACGCCATCCTTGGTTGTAGGTACCCGTTGGAGGACCCTACGGCCTAGGTCTATTATCAATGTAGTTTACCGTTTCTGCTTGTTCATCTAATTCTTTCATACAACTCCAATTTTCATGTGACCCACCACACCCTTCACAAGCCATAACCGAGGCCGATTTTGTCATTTCTAGCCTTTTGATTTTCGAAGAGAGGGCCTCGATTTGGGCTTGTAAAGAGGTGCTTTCATCAACCTTATGAGCGCCCGGGGCAATAGATTTATTACCTCGGGGAGTGTGCCATTGAAAATTGGTTTGGGCAATTTCCTCAATTTGATTATATATTTCATTTGGGCGACAATTACCTAAAAGTCCCCCGGAGCTTGAATCAAGTGTTTGTCTTGTGTGTGGCAACAACCCATTGTAGAAAGTGGATACTTGTTGCCACACCGCTAGACCATGATGAGGACACTTTCTTAAAAGCTCCTTGAACCTTTCCCAAGTTTCATATAAGGATTCCCCATCCTCTTGTGAGTATGTATTAATTTCAGTCATTAGTTTAGCCGTTTTAGCAGGAGGAAAATACTTATATAGAAACTTTTGGGCTAGTTCATCCCAGGTGTTTACCGAGCCAACTGGGAGGGTGTTAAGCCAAGCCTTAGCTCGGTCTTTTAGTGAAAATGGAAACATCCTAAGGCGAATGGCGTTGTTTGATGCTCCATTGATCCGAAAAGTATCACATATTTCCAAGAAATTAGTAATATGTAGATGGGGATCCTCGTCCGCAAGCCCATGGAAGGTTGCGGAGTTTTGGAGCATTTGTATCAAATGTGGCCGAAGTTCGAAGTTGTTGGCTTCGACATTCGGTGCATTGATAGCGGCGCCGAGATTGCCTACGGTAGGCCGTAGGTAATCCATGAGGGTACGTTGGTCCGCCATTGGAAGTGGGTCCCCCGAAACTTTCTCTTGATTTTTAGCTTTAAGTCTTTTTCTGAGAAAGCGTTCGGGTTCTTCTAGAGGTTCTTTTATGTCTCTACTAGAACTGGAGCTCATGCACTACGTAGGAGGTTCAAATGTGGCGCCTGGGTTCCAAGTCCTGCAATAAAGACAGAAAAGAACGTTGGTCAGAATGTTCACCACGGCCCCGTGCTTAGTGAACACGGCCCGTGGTCAGAGATACAGTGATTGTTTTCTGGATCCCTGTTACTAGGAGTTGGACACGGCCCCGTGTTGCACCGACACGGCCCCGTGTTCAGCTCTCTGTAACTCAGAAAATAAAAACTGCCAGTGATGATGCTGGGCACGGCCCGTGTCCGACCAGGTACGACCCGTGCTGAGCTCTGCAGAAGCTGAAAAACTAAAAAAAAAAATCCTAAAAAAAATGAAAAATAAGAAAAACGATTAGGCCGTTGATTCCTAACTTTCTTAAAATCCTGGTGTCCCCGGAAACGGCGCCAAAAACTTGATGCGTTGTCGAGTGTTATATATTTTAGGTGTATATTTTAAGCCCCTTTAACACTTTTTAGTCAAGTTTTAAATTTATAAAACACGATATTTACTAACACTTGACACACATATAGGCAAGTGCACCCATCGTGAGCGTAGTATAGTGTTGGTAAGATACCGAGGTCGTCCAAGGACACAAGAGCTTTTAGTACCGGTTTATCCTCAACGTCTAACCAAATCAAAAAGTTTAGAAAAATGTTTTAAACTAAGAAAAATAAAAACTAACTATAATGCTGAAAATAAAAATAAAAAGAAAAACAGATAGACAAGATGAATCACTTGGTTCCGACTTGTATCTAGTGTAACCTTTGATTATTTCCGCACTTTTGCACTATTTTAAGAAATTATCTTAGTTATTGTAGTAGGCCCCTCTTTTGAAGGTGACGTTACCCTCACCCCAGTAGTTTGAGTCAGCAAAGATACAATCCTAAAAGGGTGGATTATTGGAAGATAATTAATTAAGTTATTAATGCAAATTATGGTAGGCCCCTCTTTTGGAGGTGACGTTACCCTCGACTAAGTAGTCTGAGTCAGTAGGGATACAGTCCTAAATAGCCGGGTTATAGTATTAATAGTAGTTAACTTATGAGGGGATCAAAGAGTTTGGACCCCCGCCATCCAATACCGTTAAGTATTGAAGGTGGTCCTACTAAATTTGACCCAGGTCCATTGCAGGACCTCTAAACGCTGAACAATGGCAAGACCTTTACCAAACCGTTCCCTTAATCCCCGACCAGGTAGCCAACATACCTCCATATAGACCGTGGAGATATGAATGGTGAAAATCTTTTATTTTATATAGACAGTAAAATAATGCCAAGACACCACGGACAAACGATAAGGAAAGATCACCTTCAACATAAGCAACTAGTTATTAAAGTCATTAATACAAAACCAAGTAAAAAGTGCAAAAGATTAGAAATAAAAAGTATTACACTAGACACTTTGTCTTCACCAAGTGATGTAAGAGACTTAGGCAACCATGGCCTTGATTGTCAAGAACTCTTACGATCAATCTTGGATCCCGAGACGACTCACACACTCTACGATGGACAATGGATGATGGTGGTGGATGATGGTGTTATGGTGGTGGTGGGTGGTGGGTGAAGTGTGAGAGAGGTGGTGTGCCAAGGGATGGTTTGCGCTTGAGCCAAGCACTTCTATTTATAGGCTGAACAGAAGCTCGGGCACGGCCCCGTGTCTAGTGGGCATGGCCCCGTGTCCACATCCTTCTCTTTCTTCATTTAATGCAGCTTTGTCTTATTAGTTGACCACGCCCCCGTGTCCGCTGAGCACGACCCCGTGGTGCAGAAGAATCTTTGTACTATGCAGACTTGCTGGATTGTGCGAATCTTATAGTTGACCACGGCCCCGTGTCCGCTGAGCACGGCCCCGTGGTGGGAAATAGAAGCTTCTACCACTTTGTCTTTTCTGCTGACACTTGGGCACGCCCCCGTGCTGGCTGAGCACGGGGCGTGTTCAGGCCTCTGATCTCTTGTTTTGCTTGGGAAGATGCTGTCGTGGGGTCGGGCATGTCACGTCTTGTTCCTTTTCTTGTATTTATGTTAGATTTTGATGTCTTTTTGCTTCTTTTGTTAATTTGAGCTCATTTAATCCTGAAAATACAAAAGGAAGACAAAAGCACACTTTTTCCAACATTAGTACTAAAAAAGGGTTAGTTTTATGCCTCATTTGATGAAATTTATATGTTGCATTTTTAACACATCAATAAGCTATGTAAAGGATATTTAGGGTGTGTTTAACTTATGATCAAGTTCCGGAATGTCCGTTACAGTTTAAATCGGCATACTTTCGCAGTTTGTCAATTTTAGTCCCTGTATGCGAATGAACTTGATTTTGCCATACCAAGCCTTAAAAACTTATTTATAAGTTATGTAAAGGTTATTTAAGGTATGTTAAGCATATGTTGATGTTCCGGAGTGTTTGTCGCGTTAAACTGATTACGTTTACGCACCAGTTTGCGTATAACTTTCCAGAAAGCGATTTAGAGTTTGAAATTGGACGAAAATCAAAACATGAAAAATGTCAAACATAAACAAACAAATATTGGGATCAAATATTATTATTTCATTGATAACTGAATTGTTTACAATGATTACAGGCACATATGTCACAGTATCCCCTACTTGTGGAAATTTCGTCCCGAAATTTGTTTAGAGGAAACTCGTGAGAAAAGATGCAGATACTTCGCCTTCATTTGATCTTCACATTCCCAAGTAAACTCAGGTCCACGCTTAGATTCCCAGCGAACTTTAGCCAAAGGAATGCGCTTGCGTTTAAGCCATTTGACTATACGGTCCATGATTTCCACAGGTTTCTCAACAAAATGCATTGTGTTGTCAACACAGATTTCGTCAAGGGGTATGTGGAGGTTCTCATCGGCTAGACACTTTTTGAGATTGGACACGTGGAAAGTTGGATGAACATTTCCAAGTTCAGGAGGTAACTCAAGTCTGTAGGCTACCTTACCGATTCTTTCGACGATCTTGAATGGTCCAACATATCTAGGTGCAAGTTTTCCTTTCTTTCCAAATCTGATCACCCCTTTCCAAGGTGAGACCTTAAGTAATACACGATCACCGACTTGAAATTCCAAGGGCTTGCATCGTTGGTCCGCGTAACTCTTTTGACGGCTTCGAGCTGTCTGGAGGTTATCACGAACTTTCTTAACCTTATCAATTGTCTCTAGAATGAGGTCAGATCCAGTAAGTTGAGTCTCACCTATCTCATTCCAGCAGACTGGTGAATGACATTTTCGACCATAGAGAGCCTCGAAAGGAGCCATGTTGATGCTGGGGTGATAACTATTGTTGTAGGAGAATTCTATCAATGGAAGATGTGAATCCCAACTACCACCAAAATTAATCACACAAGCTCTAAACATATCCTCCAAAGTCTGGATTATTCTTTCAGTTTGGCCATCTGTTGGTGGATGATAAGCAGTGCTCAGATTAAGTTGGGTCCCCATAGCAGTTTGCAGGGTTCTCTAAAAATGAGAAGAGAAACGAGCATCTCTATCAGAAATAATGTTCAAAGGAACACCATGTCGAGTTACGATTTCATCCACATAAATTTTTGCAAGCTTTTCAGCAGAAAAATCCTCACGGATTGGCAAGAAATGCGCTGACTTAGTAAGACGATCAACAACTACCCAAATGGCATCATGACCTTTCTTAGTGCGCGGAAGTTTAGTAATGAGATCGATAGCGATGTTTTCCCATTTCCAAACTGGGATCTCTAGTTGCTCCAGTAAACCAGAAGGATGTTGGTGTTCAGCCTTAACCTTAAGACAAGTAAGGCATTTTGAAACGTATAGGGCAATGTCTTTCTTCATGCCAGGCCACCAATACTGAGTACGAAGATCCTTATACATCTTATCCGAGCCAGGGTGAATAGAATAACGAGACTTGTGAGCTTCATCCATAAGCAAAGTGTGGAGATCATATAAGCTTGGGACCCACAAACGGTCCATGAAATAGTATGATCCATCGTCCTTCAGTTCAAGATCAGGCTTAATGTGATAGGGTAATTCCTTACCCATCAAGTCTTGTGATACACAAGCATGTTGAGCCTGAGTGATGCGGGCTTGAATATCAGATCAAGCTTGGATATCAGATTGAACACGAACACAATGAAGCTTGACACGTTCTTTACGATTCAAAGCGTCAGCCACAACATTCGCCTTACCGGGATGGTAGCGAATTTCGCAGTCATAGTCGTTTAGAAGTTCAACCCAACATCGTTGCCTCATGTTGAGTTCTTTCTGATTAAAGATATGCTGAAGACTTTTGTGGTCAGTGAAAACCACACATTTTGTACCATACAAATAGTGTCTCCAGATCTTAAGAGCGAACACAACTGCACCCAACTCAAGATCATGAGTGGTGTAGTTTTTCTCATGCACCTTCAACTGCCTCGATGCATATGCTATAACTTTGTTCCTTTGCATCAGAACACAGCCAAGTCCCAAATTAGATGCATCGCAGTACACGACAAAATCATCATTGCCTTCGGGCAAAGATAGGATAGGCGCATCACGAAGCTTCTGCTTCAAGGTCTGAAATGCTTCTTCTTGTTTAGAACCCCATTCAAAGGGTTTATTCTTCTGAGTTAGAGCAGTTAGGGGAACTGCTATCTTCGAGAAATTTTCGACGAAGCAGCGGTAATAACCTGCGAGACCAAGAAAAGAACGAACTTCGGTAGGAGTAGTAGGCGTGTCCTAATCCTTAATCACACTGATCTTGGAGGGATCTACATGAATACCTTGTTCATTGACGATATGACCCAAAAATTTAACTTCCTTAAGCCAAAATTCACACTTGGAGAACTTGGCAAAAAGTTGCTCTTTCTTTAGGAGTTCCAGAGTAAGACGAAGATGTTGCTCATGATCAGCTTGCGTCTTAGAGTATATCAAAATGTCATCAATAAAAACGATGATGAACTTATCTAAATAAGGCTTGCAAACCCTATTCATTAAGTCCATGAAAACAGCAGGAGCATTAGTCAACCTGAATGGCATAACTATGAACTCATAATGCCCATAACTCTTTAATCAGCTTCGGCACACGAACAATCTTCTCAAAACAAACTACCTCCGCGTGATGCTTGGCTAACCAATCCATACCCACAATAATGTCGAAGCTCCCAAGTTGCATTGGCATGAGGTCAATAGGAAAAATATGGTCGTTAAGGTTCAACTGGCAGTTACGAAGAACAGAATCAAGAACAACGGGATCACCACTAGCAACTTCTACTGTCAAAGGCTTACCTAGTTTCGTTCTAGACACGCGAAGCAATGGCTCAAAAGATAACGACACAAAACTCTTATCGGGACCAGAATCAAAAAGAACAGATGCAGGTTGATTATTAACAAAGAATGTACCATTAACCACTTCATTGTCTGCTTGCGCCTCTTGTGCATTCATGTTGAAGACTCGACCTCGAGCCTGAGCCTGAGCTGGATTCGCATTCACCAATCTTGGACATTGATTACGGTAGTGGGTTAGATCCCCAGAGTTATAACAAGAACCTGGTGGGTAGTGAGGTCGTGCAGCTTGACCTTGTTACTGAGCAAGAGGCTGAGCAACTTGTTGAGCCGGGTTCTGAACTGCCCGATTTTGATTGGCAGGAATGCGGCATGTGTCAGTAAGATGACCAGATCTTCCACAGTTGGTGCAATGACGGCACTGGAGGTGCGGTTGATGATGACCGTTACATCTGTTGCACAAAGGTGCATTGCCAAGATAAGGTTTCTTGGCAAGTGGTTGTGCAGGCTGATTTGGTGCAGCTTGTGCAGTAATGGCGAAATTTTGGGAAGCCATACGCTTCCTAGAACCCTTCGAGGAACCAGAATCCTTACCCTTCTTGCCTTTACCTTTCTTGCTTTCACTTTTATCAGACGCATGCTTCTTACCCTTGTCACCCTTTCTATGCAGCTTACCCTTCCGAACCTGTGACTCAGTCAATGTCGCAGATAGCTCGATTGCCTGACGAACTATGGTAGGGTTACTACCAGTAATGATGTCTTGTACAGAGTTAGGTAGGCCATCGATATACCTCTCGATAGCCTTCTCGAGTGGGGTAACCATTGTTGGGCATAACAAACTCAGCTCCTCATATCTATCAGTATACGCCCGGTGCTCGCCACTATCCTGCTTCAGGTCATCAAATTCCTTTTCTAAAGCTCGCAGTTCATGACGAGGACAAAACTCCCTCATCATAAGCGCCCTAAGTTCAGCCCGTGTTTGTGCTAAAGCAACCTCAGCACCACGGTCTCTCATAACCCCGTTCCACCATGTGAGACCCCTCTTCTGAAATACACTGGAAGCAAACTCGACTTTGCGATTATCAGGACACTGAACGTGATGAAATGTACTCTCAATGCTCTCGAACCACTGTAGGAGCCCAGTTGCTCCCTCAGAACCACTAAACTTGAGCGGTTTTTCTGAATTGAAGCTTTTGAAGTTGCATGGAGCATTGTTGTTGTTGGCTTGGTTCAATTAAGCAATAAGGTTTGGGAACGCAGCAGCCATTTGCTGCGCGATGATTTCTGCCAGTTCGGCATTTGGTAGTGGATTTTCGCGTCGAGGAGGCATTCTAAAAAGAGGAAACATGAGAGGAAACGAGTGAGAAGGTTAGATGAAAAGAACGAGATGAAACAGAAATCAACAAAAGCAAAGATGGTGGTCCTTCGTCCGTATCACAAAGCAAACAAACGACACACAGTGACTAATCAAAGTAAATGGGTCAAAAATAATGCATCGCGAAGACATGCTCGCCTATAAGTGAACACTCACCCCAAGAGTTCCCAGGTAAGAGTGACTGGTCCGATTATGTGGATTTGTATGAACACTCTAGCCTTAGACAGAAAACCCAGGGTACAGGCATTCACTCTTCCAGTTTGCACATGTTCACACTATTTAGAACCCAGAACTTTGATGAGATTTTGAAAACTTGGAAGGCACAAGGCCAAAAGAATCATTCAAAAGCGGATGATAAATTTTCAAAATCATTTTGAAAAATTGAAGGGTTCAAAACCTTACAATAAATTATTTAAAACCAGATGATTGATTTTCAAAAATCGTTTTGGAAAATTGGGTTCTTGTGTTGGTGATCATCTAAGGATAGGTGAAGTGCATGTTTTAAGATCTAAACACAAGACAACTTGTGTTGGGGTCCTAGAAAGGTTATAGTCTAGGTCAAAGCATTACTAATAACCTAATTCCCTATAACCATTGGCTCTGAAACCAACTCTTCTGTCACACCCCGACCACGTAAAACATCAAATCATGGCGGAAACGTCGGGGAGTGTTGTAACAGAATTATTGTTCCACAACCATGGTAATTAAAATTTCATTTTATTCAATAACCAAAGGTGGAATATATTGTTTCAAAACAAGAACCCAAGAGTACACAACATTATTAAACTAAGTCTATCTTTATTTTAAGTCTCTAAGGCACAGGTCCGCCTTAGTGTGTCACGAACATCCTAAGCAACAGCTTCTGAAAACACATGTGAAAATAGGTATGTCAGCATAAAAATGCCTGTGAGATACATAGGTTTTATGGAAATTAGATTCATGACTTGAGTTTAAAGAAATGTTTAATAAAATTCAGTCATGAACCTTGTTAATTGTTTTGTTTTATAAATCATTTGAAAAACGATAGTAAAATCAGATGATATGTATATATAAAAGAATAAGGTATGGTTAAAAGAATAACCAAGTAAAAAGAGTTTATATAAACCAAGTTATTTGTAAAACAATGTTTAAGTGAAAATGTGTTGTAAATGTAATATGTCTAAACTGAAGTGGTTTAAATGACGCTACGATATATAATATCATACAAGCACTTATATATAGGAAGTACCAGCGGCGTATCCACCATGCTTGTATCATATTACACATGCCTCGTTATTTAAGTCACTCAAACCAACCAACAATGTAAAATATCCATGTTTAATCCAATAGTCAAATGTCATTGTATAACCCAAGTTAAATATGAATCATCTAATGTGTAAACAAAAGTTATGTATGGTAAGTAAAATGAGACTACTTAAACCGCAAGTAAAATGTACAAAACAAAGTGTTTTGAATAAATCAAAAGTTATGTTTTGTAAAATAACTAAATAAATACATGCTTTACTGATACAAACACTTATGCGGTATGTTAACGCATACATTCAAGCCTTGAGACAGACGGATAACCCTTAAGTCAAGGTTATCAAAAGAAATGTTTTCGGATTCAGTCATTCCTTACATCCAAACAAACCTAGGATGTCAGGAATGGTATTTGTCAAGTCCTATGGTACCATTACTTACTACCGAGCGGCGTAGCTAATGTTAATGAACGTATTTAAGTCCCGTTTGTACAAACCAAATGTTATACCAAATGTAAACATGTTATATGAAAACAATGTACTAAGTATGCTAAGTTAACATACAAAGCAGAAAAGTAATGTAAATCAATGTACTAAGTATGCCAAGTAAACATACATAGCAAAATAATGTAATGTAAATCAATGTGCTAGCATGCTAAGTTAACATACATAGCAAAACAATGTAATGAAATCATATACTATAAGTGTACTAATGAACATAGCAGGTATATGATGTGAAAACAGGAAAGCACGAAAGTAACAAGTAGGCACATGTGTTTCACCCCAAAACGTTTGAAAAACAGTAAGAGAGGGGTCTATGTACTCACTTGTGGTTGCAATAAAGTCTTTGTTCAAGATGATAAACCAAGGTCAAGAGTCCGTGAAATCAGGCGTGTCCTAAAAACGGTTAACTATGTAAATATCGCGACTTGAAATCGGAAGATTTGGATAGAATGACACCTTATAAACCAAATGAGTATGGGGCTCATGTGACATGGTTTAATAAGTTAACATTCTGAGTTGGAAAGGTTATCAAGTGCTTTTGACCCGTTATGACTCGTTAATGTAGTTAATGCTACTTTAACGAATCATTTACGTAAATACGGGTTCGGATGGTCAAAATGGTTTAGAAATGATTTGATATGTTAAAACATATTTTAAAACATTATATGATCAGTTGATATGCCAAAAAGTTGATCAAATATGCTTATGATGAGTTTATTTGCGAAAAGGACGTTTTCGGCGTATTTATATAAACTTGTTAAATAATATGTTAAAATGTGTGGTCAATAGAGATAATTTCGGGAGATTATAATAAACATAATATTGACCATTTTGTGACTTTAGACCAAAATGTTAACGAGGTCAAACGGGTCAGATTTAAAAGTCAACATTTGACTCGAATTGCGTAAAATGACCATCTTAGGTGAAATGATGATTTGGACCTGTTTTGATAGGCCAAATTATTTGTATAAACTGATTATATAGTGAAAATTATAACCCGGATAGTTTTAGGCTTGTTTATGAAAGTTTAGAGAAAATGACGGTTTTAGTCCTTTTGTGAATAATCGTCACTTGACCCATCAAACGTGGAAATCAGTAGGAGTTGTAGGATCGTGTGTCGACCCGAACGAGTCGTTCAGAAGAGCTCTCGTACGTTTCAGAGGCGGAAACTAAGAAACGAACTTGAAACAGCTTGAAATACACTTTAAATCTCTTGTATATTCAATTAACAATGTTTACAATCAGAGAGAAACCCGTCAGCACCTCGGTATCAAATCTTGAATCGTTACAAATGATCTAACCACTAGCCTATTTATAGCCTACCTAGGTTCCGTTTGAAGCATACATGTTCATTTCAAACGGACCTCTCAAACGGATGTGACATTTTCAAACGTAACCATTCAAACGGTCAGCCATATCTCAAACGGTCAACTCAAAATCCATTTCATGCAATCCATTTTGTTTCTTGTCGTTTACTGTTTGCAAAAGATGATGACATATTATGATGATGTCATCATCAATAATGATGTCATCATCCTTGTTCCGAACCGCAACGCAACCTGACTCGATATAAGACGAAGTTGACAGATGTATGCACCAACAGACTCCCCCTCAGATGTTGACGAGTCTTAAGTGTCGAGTCTTTGCATCTTCAGTCTTTATCAGTCTTTCTTCCTTCACTCTAACTTTCTCTTGCATTCTTCAGGATCAGCAGCTGGCTCTTAGCAATTTCAGACTCTCTTTCTCTAACAGACTCCCCCTCAAAATGTACTGGGATCGTAGTCTGACTTTCACAGGTTCAGGTATCGTAACCTGATTCACCTGCATATTCTCTACCCAAAAGTAAGTTTCATAAAAAAAATAAGATATAACAAATTTAGAAACTTTGCTAATCCCTTGAAGACACAACCCTGAATTCATCATTTTCAGTATCAAACAAAATTATTTATCATGTCAATTTCTGATGAACCACTTAAATGTATATCATTTTCATTTCACACATCTTCAAACAAACTTTCCCAAACCTGTTCGTCAAGTTTAGCACTCGGAATTTTGAAAATCAGTTTTTTAACATTAGTTGTCTAAAATCTTTTTGAATTTTTCAAACTTTATGCTAAAACACACCGAAAATCTTTTTGGATTTTTGATATAACAGAAATGAAATGCAGAAAAGAAATATTTACATACAATATTTTTGTGAGTTTGTGTAAGAGGATCATATCAATTTTTGAGACAAATCACCAACACCGTTAAGCTTTAAACATTTTAAGTTCTAAACGATTCACTTAGATTGTCAGTATACTGATCCACTTAAATTTTCACACAAAGTTCAACTGTTTCGAGATACGAGATTAATGTCTTAGAACTTAAACATCTACATGTGTTCCACCTCAGTATATACTCCTGTATCCAGACCCCAGTATTCAGTCTTACAGGTGAGTATACCTAGATGATATCTGTAAGGGATTAATTGCGAGGGCCGTGAGAGCTCAGGTCGATCTTTCGATACGCAGAGAGATGACGGCTTCGACTTTTGGTGGGTCCCCTTTAGAGGATCTTTTGAATTACAACAGCAATGACTATCAATTTTATTGTTTCATCAATTTGCTGAGGGCTGCGCTATTTTTCAAGCATGCGGAAAGTATTCTCCGGGGACTAGGCCATTGCTTCCGCAAAATCAGAAGTCCCGGGATAATACCCCAGATATCACTAAGCATAAAGACCTAGTATCTCAGAATACGGGACCCTTCAAACAAGATTTCAGGGGTTACCTATATATCCTGGAGGTGTTCCCCACGTAGACGCAAGTAAATTTTATGTTTATATCTCGTCTCAATTTACTAAATGTGCAAAAACCTACTGACATATTCACAGTGAGATTGTTTATCACATTTATACCTTCCATTTCTTTAGCATGCTGTGATCGTCCACTGATGTACTATCATTTCCTCTTTTGACAACAAAACTCATTTTTTATTTTATCATGTTTTTGGCTTTTTCAAATTTTCTAATGTTTTTGGATTTTCTGAAAATTTTTACTCCCCCTAAAATGCAAACACATTTTAGGAAATTTGAAAACAAACTATACAATAAAATGACAACTGATATCAAATCACTTCAAATCGCCATCCACTTGGCATAAACAATCAGAACTCCCCCTCACAACAAACTATTTTCCCATTGATTTCAAAACACTTAAGTTTGTTTTAATCAAATGGTTTTTCCGGAAAATAAGTTTTGTTGATTTTAATAAACCATTTGTAGGTTAGGGGTTCATCACATTGTTCTCCAAAAATATCACTTGTAAGTATGGTCCAATCAAGTTCAACTTAATGACCTTGATTAACCACTTGTCAATGAAAACCTCTTTCAACCACTTACAGGTTCATTTCACCAACCATAACCACTTGTAAATCAAAATATAACAATTTAAATATACCACCTGTACTTTACCAACTGTACCACTTGTAGGATTATATGCTAAGAAAGATGCCGATTCCTGCTCCACTCTTACCAACCTGGGAGCTCCAGCAAGTCAGGAATTTATGGTGAAAATGCTGTCACCCAAGCCTGACCAGCCTTGGGTGATTTTGGTTGCAAACATCTGTCCCACCAACATTTTGATTTGTAAAACTCTTTAGCATCCTTCACTTTCCTGTCAACCATCTTTCCAAAAATATGTTTAACATTTCCATTAAAAACTTTCTCAACATCAAAATCTCTCTTATCAGCGAAGAATTGATTTGAGATCTCTACCTTTCCCACTTTCTTCATCAAATTTTCCTTTGACAATGACGGAAAGTTTTCCTCGTTCATCTCAGGAACGGAATTATCAACCTTTTTATCAACCAAAGACTCCTCTGATTTTATGGAATCAGATTCATTGTCAGAATTACCCTCAGATTTAACCACCCACTTTTGTTTACTCAAATCACCTCTTCTTTTGTAAAACCGTTTTGAACTTTCTCCTTCCTCAGAAGTAGAATTTTCAAATTTTTTAACAATTTTTACAGGTTGTTCTTTCTTATTAACACAAGTCTTTCTCAAAACAGATTTAGAAGAAACTCCCTGTTTTTTATAGTTGGTCTTGGGGCAATTCCAAGCTATGTGTCCAACTTCTTGACATTTGAAACAGGTTCTTCTGTCAACTCTTTCAGCAAACCTTCTCACATTCTTCTTTACTTCAGCAAGAAACTCTTGATTCGACTGCTTCCAGAACGGTTTCTTCTGTTCATCTTCACAACTTCCTCCTGAAACAAATTTTGTTTTTGGTTTATAAGTTTTCTGATTTTTATAATTTTCTGAAGAATTGAAGCCAAGACCTTTCTTTTTGAGATTACTATAATGGTTTGGATTCTTTCGATAACCATAACCAGAACCGTAACCCTTTTTCTTGTTCAATCTCTGTTGAACTCTTGAAGTGTACTTTTTAGGTTTTTCATCAAGATTTAAATCTTTTATTTCAGAAATATTAATTTCTGTTAATTTGAAAACCTGTTTGATCATTTCAGTTTTGACACTTCTTATTGGAAATTCCTCATCAGAATATAATTTGTCTGAATCAAACAAAGTATATGCCACTTTGATTAATCCGTCATTCAAATTAGATTTTGATAACAGGAATTATCTATTGTAAACCCTGTTAACCGGTGAACTCGGACTCTTCTCAGACGAACTCGAACTATCTGACTTAGACTCCGACTTTGACTCTTCATCCGTATCTAACACCTGATCGACAACTTTCTTTACTAACTCAAACTCATGATCAGTGTCAGACGCTGTGAATGTAACATCAATATTGTCTGGTAATTCATCAATGATTTCAGACTTTAACTTGATGTTGACTGCCTTTTTTAGACGCTCCTCGTTAGGATTCCTTGGAGAATAAGTTTCATGGATCGGGGGCGGACATCTGTTATACTTGACACTTGGTTTCTTACCAGTATCAGTATCTTCAGTCTTTTTATCCATGAAAGCTTCCAGACCTGCAACAGTAGGATAAACACGATCAATCAGATAATCACAAGTAGTATAACTCAACAGTAATCGTTTAATCCTTTCACTCTCAATTTTCTCAAGTTCCAACTCCTTCTTCAGATTAGCACAATCTTCAATATAATCATTGATGACGCTCTGCTTTGTCATTAAAGTTGCACTCATTTTGTCATTTGCTTTTTCAATTTCTGAATTTGTTCTTTTCAAACTATCAACTGTCCTATTCAGCACATCATAAGATTCCTTCACATACTTCACATCGGACAATAAATCTTCTTTAATCTTATCTAACTCAGCAATCTTCATATCTTTCTCTTCACAAGCTTTGCAAGATTCTGAACACTTCATACAAGGTTTAATGATTTCAACTATCTTATCAACCTCAACAACTTTCTCAACTTCTACGATCTTTTCTACCTCAACTACCTTTTCTATCTCGACAATCTTTTCAACCACTGGTTCTTCAGATTCTATTTCAGCTTTCTGTCCCTCAGTTTCTTTTGTTGAGCTTTCTTCAATTTCTGCTTTCAACTCATGTTCTTCAATTTTCTGAATAAACTGTGCCAGATTCATGTTTTCATGTTTTCTCATATGTTTTACAATCAACAGATAAGTTCCCCATTTTTGCTGTGGTAAGGCATCAGCAAGTTTATCAATCCATTCATCATTGTCTTTCTTAATGTTCAATCTTCCCATTTCCACGACTAAATGACAATATCTATCAATGGTCATCTTTGTTGTTTCATGGTCAAAAGCTACAAACATGTCAAATGACTTTTTCAACAACTCCTTTTCCATGTTTCAAAGTCAAGGCTTTACAAACACAAACTTTCTTGTTTTAAAAATACTGTTTCAAACAAGCTGTATCACCTTATAAAACACCTGCAAACAATCAAACAAACGATCAGTTTAAACTAACTGAATACGTAAAAGTGTGTGTTGATGAAATCAATCGAAAACTCATGTCGAAGATTTGTGAACTGGTGTCGAAGACTCGCTGACCGACTAAGACTCCAAATTATGCAAACTGAGTGAATGAGCCGAAACCAACTTTGTGTATCCGACACTAATCCAAGTCACATGGGATGGTGAAATGGACCCAACAACCAAAACTCTTGTGAACTTTACCTTTGTATGAAATGTTTGACACACTGTGCGGACTGCAGAATGACAAACTGTGCGGACAGCTATGACCCGGACCAATTTCAAACCATAAGACTTGGACCTTTTACACACCGATTTATTTGGCTTTGATACACAATATAAATCTCTATCACGTGTAAACTGACAAATCTTGAAATTACACGATTACTGATTTGGGCCTTATATGTATGAAACTCATGATAACTTGGGCTGCTTTATCTTGATCACATGGGCTGACAAATTGACTTTAAGAACTTGCCGACAAGACTTTAATCAGATCACATGCTATTTTTATGAATCGACAACAACACATGCAACTTTGGAACTTTCAACAATACCCACAAACCAATATTATCATGCAAATAACCACTAGCCGACAATTTGATATGATTCACAACAATACATGTCAGACAACAACTTTGATATTTTCAATTCAACAAATGCAACCAACAACAAATAATATCGAGATGATATGATTGGACCTAGAAATGAAATCACATGGGCTGATGATAATGATTGGGCCTATTAAACCACTAATATGACAAACAACAATCAAACAATTCACTTAGTCAATATTATCATGGATACCAGTTATCACATTAACATCTTACAATTGTATTTATATGCAAATTTTCATTGAATTTCTAAATTGGATGTGGCCAACAACTGTTATCAAACCAGACAAACTTCAATTAACGAGACCTCGGTCAGACACAAATCACATTACCCAAAATATTCTAGTCAATACCACTTATTTGCACACCTTAAAATCCATCACGTGACTGACTAACACATTAAATCTGATAACAACACTTGCAAACCGACACACACCACATGATATATCTTTTTCAACTACTGACATTCTCGATTACAATGATTTTTCACATGATTTCTTTTAATGTTTCACACAAATCAATACATTTTCAAATCAATGTTCATGTTTCAAACGTGAAGGATCAGATTCAAACGACAACCTCAAATGGAATGCAATCCTCAAACGATGTTTCAAACGGACATATGCATTTTCAAACGTAATGCAATCCTCAAACGATGTTTCAAACGGACATATGCATTTTCAAACAGGAAGGTGTCAAATTCAAACAGGAGGGATCATTTTCAAACGGGAACCCTATGACATCAACAATATATCGATCACTTTCAAACGGTCAGGCGGTTATCTATCAGTTTTAGGTCGAATTTTAGTCTAATACTTTCAAGGGTTAGTTAAAACATGATTACGCGTGATATGTGAGAATTTGAGCCGATTTTAACCGTAAAAAAATTTTAATTTTGTGAAAGAAGGTGTAGAAATCAGATTTTCAAGCTGAATATGGCAAGAACTCTTCCTCCTGAGCTCTGATACCACTTGTAGGATCGTGTGTCGACCCGAACGAGTCATTCAGAAGAGCTCTCGTACGTTTCAGAGGCGGAAACTAAGAAACGAACTTGAAAACAACTTGAAATACACTTTAAATCTCTTGTATATTCAATTAACAATGTTTACAATCAGAGAGAAAACCGGCAGCACCTCGGTATCAAATCTTGAATCGTTACAAATGATCTAACCACTAGCCTATTTATAGCCTACCTAGGTTCCGTTTGAAGCATACATGTTCATTTCAAATGGACCTCTCAAACGGATGTGACATTTTCAAACGTAACCATTCAAACGGTCAACCATATCTCAAACGGTCAACTCAAAATCCATTTCATGCAATCCATTTTGTTTCTTGTCGTTTACTGTTTGCAAAAGATGATGACATATTATGATGATGTAAGCATGATGATGTCATCATCAATAATGATGACATCATCCTTGTTCCGAACCGCAACGCAACCTGACTCGATATAAGACGAAGTTGACAGATGTATGCACCAACAGGAGTGATCTTGGGGGACTTCATCCTACTAATTGTGATCACATTGCATGTTTCGGGTCGGATTAAAACAGACCCGAAGTGGTCAGATTACGTAGTGAACGCAAAAGTCAAAATTCACACTAATATGCTAGTAATTGAAAGAATCAAGGAACAAGGAAGAAGTAAAAGATGTACCAACAGTTGATGGAAGTGTTAGAATGATTGTGGACGAAATTACAAGGCTCCAAGAGCTCCTAATCAGCTGGTATATGCAGAACTTGTGATGAACACTTGAAAACCCATGACCAAGGCTCAATTTATACTCAAATTAGGGTTCATGCATGCCCAACACTTGTTCAAGATGTGTTCAGAGGTTGATTAGTGTCCCATGTCGTGTCAAATGCAGAATTGAGGGTGGAAAAATCGAATGGTGAGTCAAAAGGGGGGGGGGATAACCAGCTGCAGACACGTTTCTGATGAGCTAGGCAGTGCTTACGGACCGTAAGAGGTTGGCCTTACGGTCCGTAAGGCCTTTGCAGGTCAGCAACTTTCAAAATGGCAGAAATTTTGACGCGTTTTGGCACATCTAAGACCCGTTAACCTCATTTCAAAGCTCCATAAGGACAAATAAGTATAGGGAACTTGAAATATGCTCAAAAATATCCCGGATGTCGGTTCGTTTGGCCGTACGATTGCGTTGTTCGGTTAATTACGACGGAAGTCGTAACAGACGCATAAATGGTCCAAATTGCGCGACGAATGAATTTTTAACAAGCCAATCATTAAAACATAATATTTTAATGATTACATAAATTTTTGGATGTCCGGATATATTCAGAACGTAAGTTATGCGCGAAAATGCAAACTTATGCACTTTTTGACGCTTTTCATCCCTGAATGAGCATAAAGTTTATTTTAGCACACCGAACCCCTTAAAGCCTATTTCTAAGCTATGTAAAGGATATTTAGGGTGTGTTTAACTTATGATCAAGTTTTGGAATGTCCGTTACAGTTTAAATCGGCATACTTTCGCAGTTTGTCAATTTTAGTCCTTGTATGCGAATGAACTTGATTTTGCCATACCAAGCCTTCAAAACTTATTTCTAAGTTATGTAAAGGTTATTTAAGGTATGTTAAGCATATGTTGATGTTCCAGAGTGTTTGTCGAGTTAAATTGATTACGTTTACGCACCAGTTTGCGTATAACTCTCCAGAAAGCGATATAGAGTTTGAAATTGGACGAAAATCAAAACATGAAAAATGTCAAACATAAAAAAAAAAATATTGGGATCAAATATCATTATTTCATTGATAACTGAATTGTTTACAATGATTACAAGCACAGATGTCACAATTTACGTTCTTATTTCTAGTTTATCTTTTAAAACTTTCAAAACTTTTATCAAATTTTGGTTAGACTAGACGTTAACAATAAGGAGGTATTAAAAGCTCTTGTGTCCTTAGACGACCTCGATATCTTACCATCACTATACTACGTCTACGATGGGTGCACTTGCCCTAACATGTGTAGAGTGGTAGTATTGTATCGTGTTTTATAAATTTAAAGCTTGATCCATGAGTAAAAAGTGCTTAAAATATAATCTAAAATTTATACCCATGCTCGACCACGTCAGTTTCAACACTCGGAACATGTATGAGCATAATTTAAAAGAGTTTTTGAACTTGTTTCATGGTGGAAGTTAACCATAACACAAACCCACAACTATGAACTTAGTTGGGAGCTTGGTGGGTGCAAGATTCAACCAAGTTTTGATCAAGAAATGCAAGATACAAAAGTATATAAGAAAGCAAAATTGTAACTCTACTTTGGACCTCAAATGTGGTGAGGTTTCACCTTAGTTTGCCATGGCAAACTGGTGAAAACCTTCCTAGAGGTTATCCAAGTAGAATGAGATAAGAAAACATGAAGAAATAAGAAGAGAAGTGAGTTAAAACTCACTTAGAATGCTTGCAACTTTCTGCCAAGTCTTGCAAATTAGATAGCAAACAAGAAGATTTGGAAGTGATTTAAGTGTTTGGAAAGTGTTTAGGAGTGTATGGAGGCTCCTATTTATAATGGGGTTGATTAAGGTTAGAGTTAAATGAGTTAGGAGGTGAAAAAGGTGACAAAAATGGACCAACCCGCGAGTTGGCAACGTTCTGCTGTGGATCGATCTCTCCCGCGCGTCGCTGGAGATACCCTGGTATCACCCGTGTAAGGACCTGCACCAAAATTTCCCCAAAACACTCTGTAAGTAGAAACCCGGACCCCTAAAACCCTAATCCTTGTGAAAAATCAAGAAATTCAAATTTGTTGATCTATCGCGGGCCGCGTAAGACTTAAGGAAAGCTTACGCGGGGTGCGACAGCTTCAAAATGCTCCGGATAAGCTTTAGGCCACGTGTCAGACACGTGGCAGACCTACACCGTGACACGGCAGCCCTAGTCGTAGCTAGGGTGGCCCTCGCGGGCTGCGTAGGTGTTCCTTTGAGTTTACGTGGGCTGCGTAAAACTCAAAAATTTGCTATAAATGAGACGTTGCATGGCCATTATCGTCTGTTCGAAATATTTCACTTACAAAGCTTCCTTCTGTGCGAAAATTTAGTTTAAGTGCTGCGTGAATTCGGGCTGTACTTTGTCATTCGTCGTGAGGGTTTTGATTTTGTGAACTTATCATAAATGTTGTATTAAGTTACTAACCTAGTTTCGTGTGCATTGTTATTTAACTAGGTTACCAAGCTTAATCAGTAGGCAAAACTCTGTCCAACTAAACTTGCAATGTGAGTCATTCTCTTTTTTTTTTCTTTCCAAATTGTTTCCAAAACTCTATTTACTTTCAAAGTTACAATTACAGGGATTAAGTCTTTGTAGTCTTCAATTACAGCCGGTATGTGGGGTTTTATATACATTACTTGATAATCGTCACCATTGGACAACGGGTTAGCCAATGGGTGATATGACCATAGTCACAGAAACAAGTCGAGTGACAAATACCGTTGGGTAATTGGTTGATATAAACATTGTAATCTCCTTTAATACTGTAATTTATAACAATGTGTCGTTTTGTATCAAATGAATGACTCGCCAGTATTTCCCCGCTGATAAAATCTTTTTAAACATGTTTCAGGTGATTTACTGTGAATCAGGAGAAGTGCCGTGTAGCACTACCAGCGTGGATAAAGTGGCTCAGTAAATAAATAAACATGTTTTTGTAAACAAGGGGATTTCCCAGTGAAATTCATTTCTTGTAAATTACGGGGTTTGTCCCGAAATTTGATATGAAATAAATGGAGGTTTCAGTTTAATTGATTCTATTAAAATTTCCACTGCCTAATTAAACACCAATACCACGGGTTTCTGTCTCGCGGCTTCTGGACCGGGTAAAACCGAGTCGGGGCCCGTGACAGAAAAAAGGTGGTATCAGAGCCATTGATTTAAGCCAATCAAGTATTTAGAAATACTTAATTTTCCAGATTGCCATTTTGTGATTCTGTGAAAATTTAATTTACAAATAAATAAAACTTTACTTAAAATTTTTGTTTTTTTTTTTCATGTGTGCTAACAGCATGAATGAACTGTCGGAGGCACTCTGAAACTTTACAATCCATACCACCGATATGGATATAACAGGAACCCAATCCGGCTATCAAGCAGATACTGAGGAGCCACTAGTGTTCCAGGCCCAGCCTCAGGAGAAACCGAAGCCTAAAAAGAGGAGAAGAAACCTGGACTGGAAACGTGGACGAAGGAAGAAGCCAGCTGCACAAAAGGTGAAAAAGACAGAGGATCCAAAGGACAAAGGGAAAGAAAAGGAAGTAGGGGAAAGTTCCGGTCAAGCCTAGGAGATGCCCCCTTAGGAAGAGCTTGATAGGAAACTTGCAAATTGTGACCTCATCGGACCTGCCAACGAAAACCTTTTCAATTTCCCAGCTCAATCACAACTTCCAATTAATTTGGAACCTGCTATCCCGGACCCTATTGTCAACCCCAACCTTTTTACAAGGCAGTTAGAAGAGTGGTGGACGAGCGACTGGCATTTTCAGAATTTCATGAATAACCCCAATGTTTACTTTCCCCAGTTTGATCCTGAACCTGCACCATTCCCACCAATGAGCGCAGAGAACGTTGCCAAATTACGCCGCTATGGCCAGGAACTGGTGGATGCGGGAAACCGAATTCGAGAAGTGGGGGAAAACATCACATGGAAATACGACGAGAGGGAGCGTCGTTTCTGAAGAGCCAGTTAACAGAAGTTGAAAAAGTTTTTGTATAATAATAATAAAATATGTATAATAATAATACAATAACTAAAATAAAACTTTTGTAAAATAGATAGCTTGTATTGATGCATAATATTATATAAATCTAAATGTCGCAAGGTCGACGATTTTGGCTATATCTATGTGTTGACTTGATTATGTTGTGATTGCCTTATTGTGTTTAATTGCTATACATTGTGTGACAATAATTTGCATATATTGTTAATTATTTAGATGGAAAACGCGGAAAATCAACCAGCAAATGAAGTTAACCAATCTGAACAAAATAATGAAGACCATTTTCTTAATAGGCAAGATGTAGAAAATATTGTTGCTTAGGGAATAGCCAACGCTATCCCGACAATTGTTGCTGCTGTTAAGAATCCTGCTGAACCTTCACAAGCCAACAATAGCAAACGTACTCGTGACGATAATTTTAGTAACAGTGTAAACGGTGGCAGCAATAATAATAATGTGGTTCAAGCCCCATTCCTTAAGAAAATGAAAGTTGCAACACCTGGTTACACTTATAAAGAATTCCTTGCCTGTAAGCCAGTCGAATTTGCAGGCAATGAAGGGGCGATTGCCGCACTGCGTTGGTTAGAAAAGACCGAAGCAGTAAATAAAATCAGTAAGTGCACAGAGGAAGACAAGGTTATGTATGCATCCCACCTTTTCAAGGAAGGGGCGTTAGAATGGTGGAATACAGTGTTGCAAGCTAAGGGAAGTGACATGGCTTATGCCATGAGTTGGGAGGAATTTAAAGGAATGGTGGAAAGAAAATTTTGTCCCGACTATGAAAAGGAACAAATGACGAATAAGTTCCTGAACCACCGGATGGTGGATGTTGACTGTCGGGGGTATACTTTGAAATTTTTCTAGTATGCTAGAATTGTACCAACTCTGGCCTCGCCAGAACCGGTACTTATTTCTCCCTATATTTGGGGGCTAATTAGCGAAATTCGTGATATAGTCAAAACTGTGAGACCTTGCATAATTGACGATGCTGTCGAATTGGCCAACACCTTAACCGACGGACTGGTACACACGAGAGAAGAAAACAGGAAAAAGGAATTGGCCCAAAAGATTACCCAAGGATTTCGTGTGGGTAATAACAGTGGAAATTTCAAGAAAAAGGGAACTGGGCAATCTTCCACACCTCCATTCTGCAGAAACTGTCAAAAGAAACATTTTGGTAAATGTCAAGAGAAGTGTAATTTCTGCAAGGCACAGGGGCACCGAGAGGAAGAGTGCAGGAAGAAATCAACAATTTGCTTCAATTACGGAGAAGCTGGACATTTTAGACCAGAATGCCCAAAATTCGTCAAACCAACTGATAACAAGGCCAAACCTGCTGAAGGAACCAATAAGAAGAATGCAAGGGCCTTCCAGCTGACCACACAAGAAGCAGATCTGATTCCAGATGTGATAGCTGGTACGTTTCTTGTACACGATGTTTACGCAAAAGTATTATTTGACTCTGGTGCAAACCAAAGTTTTATAAATACTTCATTCTGCCAAGCTCTTAAGCAACCTTTAACCAAACTTAGGGAGATCTATACGGTAGAAACGGCAGATGGAAATTCTGTTAAAATAGATAAGGTTCTTCAAGAAGGAAAGATAGAACTCTCAGGCCATAAATTTTCTGCAAACCTGCTACCTATGAATTTAGCTGGATTCGATGTTGTGTTAGGAATGGATTGGTTAGTAGCCAACCATGCTCGAATCCTATGTGATAAGAATTCCATAGAAATTCATACACCCGCAGGAGAGATAATTTTGATTTCAGGAGATAAGCCGCGTAAACCAATGAAGTTCATTTCAGTAATGAACGTTGCTAGTTATGAACGAAAACAAGGAATAGTGTATATGATTTTGGTAATCATTAACACTAAAAGTAAGGAACTTAAGGAAATTCCAGTAGTATCAGAATATCCGGATGTATTTCCAGAAGAGCTCCCAGGATTACCGCCCAATAGGGAAATAGAGTTTAGAATTTATCTAATTCCTGGAAATACACCAATAGCTAAGGCACCTTATCGATTAGAACCCACGGAAATGTTAGAACTGAAAAAGCAGTTAGATGAATTGCTAAGCAAAGGATTTATACAACCTAGTTCATCCCCTTGGGTAGCACCAGTGTTGTTTGTCAAAAAGAAGGACGGTTCAATGCGAATGTGTATCGATTATAGGGAATTGAATAAGGTTACCATTAAGAATCGATACCCATTACCTAGGATTGATGATCTTTTTGATCAACTTCAAGGAGCTAGATATTTTTCTAAGATAGATTTGCGCTCCGGATACCATCAGCTGAAAGTACAAGAAGAAGACATACCTAAAACTGCTTTCAGGACTAGGTATGGTCATTACGAGTTTACAGTCATGCCATTTGGACTAACAAATGCTCCTGCAGCATTCATGGACATGGTGAACAGAATTTGTAAGCCGTATTTGGATAAATTCGTTATTGTCTTCATCGACGATATACTTATTTATTCCAAAAGCCAGGACGAGCATTGTAAACACCTGCATGCACTTTTAGCTCTGTTAAGAAAGGAAAAGTGATATTCGTTAATGTTGGTGCATGTTTGTGACAACAGCTTAGATTTGGTCTTTGGATATCTTGTAATTAGTTAAGCGATAAACAGTTAGCGGGTTTAGCTTTGTAATAGTTGAATAATAGAGTTTGGGCTAAACAAAACCCACATTGGGTCTAGGGGGACGTTTTGGGCTTGCCCATGTAGGAATCCCTAGCCCAAGTAGCAAACCTTGTGTTATATAAACAAGGTTAGGCTTTAGGGTTTAGGTTAATCAGCCAAAACAGTTTGTGTGTGAGAATTTCGTGAGAGCAAAAACAGCTTGGACCTACAATTGGTATCAGAGCATTAGGCTCTTGAAGGCACGGTTCAGAATTGTGCTTGGCAGATTGGGTGAAAAATTTCGAAATTGTTGAAACCTGAAATTAGGGTTTGAAATTTTTGAGTTCTGATAATTTTTCTGCGAATTTGTTTGTGTTTGATCAGTTTGTGTGTTTGATTTTGTTGATTTGCAGGTTTTCAGGACAGTTTTGATTGATTATTTGAAGGATTTTGGCTGGAAAGGCTTGAAGATTCAAAGATTGTTCTTCGTGTTCTTCACGTTCTTCGTTTTGTTTCTTATTGGTTTTCGAAAACTACTGATATTTTGCTGTTTCGATTCTGCAGGAAAGTGTTAGGAGAATCAGGAAAATCATCAGAATTTCAAAAAGATTAAATTTCCATATTTACTGGTCCAGCGAAATTGACAAGCCAGCGAAGTTGTGACTAAATAACTCGGTGATCGGCGAATTTAAAATCCAAAGGCGACTTTGGTAACCGTGTAATTGTCCACAGCGAAATTACCACGGTTTTCAGCGACTTTACAGTCGTCGTTATAGCGAAATTAAGCAGCGAATTTAATCTGCAAAGTTAACCAGCATAATTAGCAGCGAATTTAACACTGTTGACCAGCGAACTTTGTCACACCCCGACCACGTGAGACAACGAAACGTGGTGGAAACGCCGGGGAGTGTTGTAACAGAATTAATTGTTTCACAACCATGGAAATTAAAGTTTCGTTTTATTAATCAAATAAGAGAGTTACATTGTTTTAAACAAGAAACAAAGAGTACATAACGAAAATTAACTAGTTCTTGTCTCGTTTTAAGTCACTAAGGCACAGGTCCGCCTAAGTATGTCTCGATAAGTCCTATGCATCAACTCCTGAAAACACATGTGAAAATAGGTACGTCAGCATAAAAATGCCTGTGAGATACATAGGTTTTGTGAAAATAGGATTCATGACTTGTAAGTTTAAGAAAATGTTTAATAAAGTTTAGTCATGAACCTTGTAAATTGATTTGTTTTGTAAATCGTTTGAAAAACAATAAGTTCAGATGATATGTATAAATAAGAGAATAATGTATGGTTAAATGAATAACCATGTAAAATGAGTTTGTATAAGATAAGTTGTTTGTAAAATAATGTCTTGTGAAAAGTATGTTATTTGTATAAAATGTTATATGTCTCAAATTTAAATGATTCAAATAACGCTACGATATGTAATACCATACAAACACTTATATATAGGAAGTACCAGCGACGCATCCACCATGCTTGTATCATATTACACACGCCTCGTTACTTAAATCACTTACTCAAACCAAACCATCAAGATGTAATGTTTAACAATTGTAGAAATGTTTAGGTATAGTCAAATGTCTATTGTCAAATGGTTCACATGGTTCAATAGATACAAATGGTTCACATAATGTAATATAATGTGTTCATATGCTGGATGAGCATATGCAACAAATTGTAATGTAAAACAATGTACTAAGTATGCACACAATGGACATACATAGCATGAAATGTAATGTAAAACGATGTACTAAGTATGCACACAATGGACATACATAGCATGAAATGTAATGTAAAACAATGTACTAAGTATGCAGTATGCACACAATGGACATACATAGCATGAAATGTAATGTAAAACAATGTACTAAATATGCACACAATGGACATACATAGCAAAACATAATTAAATGTAAATCATGTACTATAAATGTACTAATGAACATAGCAAGTATATGATGTGAAAACATGGAAATCATGAAAGTAACAAGTAGGCACATGTGTTTCACCCCAAAACAATTTGAAAACGGTAAAAGAGGGGTCTATGTACTCACTTGAGATTGCTCAATAGACTTTAGATATCCACCAAGCAAAGCTAGAAGGTCACGAATATCAAATGGCACCTAATATAGGTAACTACATTAATAACCGGACCTATATCGGAGGATTGGATAGAATGAGGGCTCGTAAACCAAATGAGTATGGGAACTCATGTAGTATGGTTTAACAAAGCCTACATACTAAATGAAACCTAACCTAAGTGCTTACGACCCATTACGACTCGTTTAGGTAGCTTATTGTCACGGAGTTACTACTGACTCACGTGTAGTGACTTAGACTGGATCTAAGTTAAGCTTTTGTGCCCAACGATGATAAGGTTTTGTAGGGATCAAGTGATGATTACAAGTGTTGCTTTCAAATAAACAACTTAGTATTGATTACAAGAGAGTTTACAAGTGTGGGTTACAAGTACAAGTATGTAAACTTGCTATGATGTTGGGTGATCTCCAAATGAGACCTTCACTACATATTTATACTAGTGGCTAAGTATTCTAGATCATTCATGATCTAGAATATTCTAAGTATAAACCATACATAAATATCTTTGATATTTTGGAGCTAATTTCTAGATCATTCTTACAAAATATCTAGCATTTCTAAGAGTTTTTCATGGTAATTCTAGAGTGTTCTTGGCTGATCTAGAGTCTTCCGATTGTGCCAAGATGTTCCAGCAACTTGTAGGCTATTCCGGAAACTTCCGGGCAGCCCTAGACGCATCTTTAGTGTTCCAGAACCTTCCGGAACTCGCAAGAAAAGTTTTGTAATTAGGCGAATCGTGACATTCTCCCCCACTTAAATTCACGACGCCCTCGTAGTGATACTTCAGTGACCGACAATTTGTTCTCACGATCCGCATGGCAGATAATGCTTTGCCCTGGTACCTTGTATCCATCTCCAATGGTGCCGTGTGAACTTCTTTCTTCTTGATGATGTACATGGTGTTGAGGAAGGGTGCTGGAATGGCATTGGATCTTCGGAAGAATGCCATCCCGAGCACGATCTTGTAGTCGTCCATGGGAATGACCGAGAAAGTGATTTTTCCGTTCCATGTCCTGACCTTGGCTTTAGCATTATAGGTTACTCCTTCGATTGTCTTGGGGTCCCCGCCAACAGCCTTCATCATTAGTCCCTCCTGTGTGCTGATCCGTAAACCAAGTCTTTTGGCCTCGTCCCTAGTAATGAAGTTGTGACTGGATCCGGTATCAACTAAGGCTGTAGCGTGTTGCCCATTAATCTTGAGTGTTATGAATCGGAGACCTTTTGGGTCCTCGTTTGGGGAATTTTCCTTGGTCTTACTCGAGCGGTCATGGGCTATTCTTATGGGCTTTCCTTGTAGTGTCCTTAAAGCATTAAGGACTTGAAGCTGCATTGCTCCTAGGCGAGCCTCCCCGCTACCCTCGGCTTCCTCATCTTCGGTCCTAATAAGGGCCGTTAACTTAGACTTCTTTGGGCAATCACGTGCATCGTGTGGCCCCTCACAAATGAAGCATCCTCTCCTTGCGAGTTGGTTATTGTTTCGTGGGGGTTTTGGTCCTTCAATCCTCCGGGTGTAACTTGGTTTAGCTCCCCCAACTATGTCGTCATCAGGTTCTTCGACTACGGGTTTATTAGGATGTTTTTCTTTAAGATCAATCAAGCCTTCAGCTACGGCGATGGCAGTAGCTAAATCTTGAACGTTGCGACGATCCAATTCTGTTCTAGCCCAATATTGTAACCCGTCGAGGAAGTAGAAAAGGGAATCCTTTTCCGACAGATCGGGGATTTCAAGGACAAGTGTTGTGAATTCTTTGACATAGTCCTTGAGAGTTCCGGTATGCTTGAGCTTTCTCAGTTTGCTCCTAGCTTCGTGCTCAGCATTGACCGGGTAAAATTGTTTCTTTAGTTCTTGGACAAATTCAGCCCAAGTGTTAATAGTGCACGTACCCTTGGTGATGTCTGTGTATCGACGTCTCCACCATAGTCCTGCCGTGTCTTTTAGGTACATGCTGGCCGTTTTGATTTTGGTGGCATCGTCTTTGATTTGCACTCCACCCAAGTATTGTTCCATCTCCCATACGAAGTCGTCAACCGCTCGTGCTTCTCTTTTGCCAAGGAATGGGGATGGTTTTGGGATCTCGACCCTAGGGGTGAAGAGATCGATGTTGGCTGAATGCACAACTACTTGCTTGTTTTCCTTCACTTTAGCTTCCAGATCCAAGAAGCTTTGGTGACAATCACGAGTGTTATTATCCACCTCGTTTCGTAGCTTCGACATTTCCTCTTTGAAAAATGTCGTAAGCTCGTGACGCCAAACGCCCATGAGGGACTTGACATCATCCTTGAAGGTTTCAAAATCAGTTTCCAACGTTTGTATTCGTTGGAATGCCTGGTCAAGTTGCGCACCCAATCCGGTGATCGCTGCCTCGTTGTCGCCAATGCGCTTGTCATATGTTGCCTCTCGTTCTTTCTTAGTTGTGTGTCTTTCATTGCCCTTTGTTTCGGTTGCCATCCCGAATGAATCGTCCTGCTCTGATACCACTTGTCACGGAGTTACTACTGACTCACGTGTAGTGACTTAGACTCGATCTAAGTTAAGCTTTTGTGCCCAACGATGATAAGGTTTTGTAGGGATCAAGTGATGATTACAAGTGTTGCTTTCAAATAAACAACTTAGTATTGATTACAAGAGAGTTTACAAGTGTGGGTTACAAGTACAAGTATGTAAACTTGCTATGATGTTGGGTGATCTCCAAATGAGACCTTCCCTACATATTTATACTAGTGGCTAAGTATTCTAGATCATTCATGATCTAGAATATTCTAAGTATAAACCATACATAAATATCTTTGATATTTTAGAGCTAATTTCTAGATCATTCTTACAAAATATCTAGCATTTCTAAGAGTTTTTCATGGTGATTCTAGAGTGTTCTTGGCTGATCTAGAGTCTTCCGATTGTACTAAGATGTTCCAGCAACTTGTAGGCTATTCCGGAAACTTCCGGGCAGCCCTAGACGCATCTTTAGTGTTCCAGAACCTTCCGGAACTCGCAAGAAAAGTTTTGTAATTAGGCGAATCGTGACATTATGCTACTTTAACGCGTCGTTCGCGTAAAACGCGTTCGGACTGCCTAACTAGTCCTATGACAAGTAAAATATGCCTTAACCTGTCTAATAGTGTTACCAAATCAGTTTAGATGTTAAAAGTTATGTTACATATGCTTAAAATGAATTTTGGCGTAAAAAGGGCATTTTGGTAATTTACCTAAGGCATATAAACTACCTATCATACAACTACTTTAAACGAAGCGACCATAAGGTATAACCTCGGAAGGTTATTCCCTATATACTATGGTCACCTAATGTGTTTGGTCGGATCTTAATGATCAACCAAACGGGTCGGGTTCGAAAGTATAAGCGATTGTTTAGATCGCTTACCTTACGACCCTATATAAGCACTAAACTAAAAGTGACAAGCTAAGCATGTTGAAACATGCTTAACTAAGTTAGAAAACAAGTTTGGTATCAAAACAAACGGTTTTGATACCTAAGAGTAGTTTGGTTACAAAATACGCAATAATACGCATTTTGGCCGAAACTACGACTCGTCACTGAGCCTAGATAACGTGGTAATCAGTAGGTATAGTCACTAGGGACTATAACCATCGTGATTACGCTCACGTTATGAAGTTCAAACGAACTTCTCATTGACCATAAACTGGTCAATGCATAAAGTCAAACAAAGTTTGACTTTAACGCTAAAACGAATGAAAAGAACGAAGGAACACTTACAAAGGGTCCCCGCTAGTAAATCTTACTCGAATAGCTCAGGTATGAAGCAATGGCTTCAACTTAGAGATTTTGAATCAGATTTGTGGGTTTTTAGAAAGAATGGAGGTGGGTATTTATAGGATTTGGACCACCGTTAGGATCGTTTCTCGAATACCGTGCCTTGATCTCACCCGTACACTTGTTGGAATGTTATGGAACCCAAAATGGCCCCCCCACCATAAGAGATCAACATGTGGCAAAGGATTTGGGAGTGGTTAACAGTTGTTAACAGTTGAATTAGAAGCTTCTGATCTGCTGGATACCCCTTACGGACCGTAAGGGTCATGGCTTACGGTCCGTAAGCCATTAACTTTGGTAGAATTACAGTTTTGGTCCCTGCACCTTGTTTCGTCGCGTAACGGCACTTCTAACACCCGTCAAACCCAATTTCAAGCTCCACAATGATGCTAAGACATAGGGAACATGAAATATGCTTGAAAACATCACGGATGTCGGTTCGTTTGGTCGTACGATCGCGATGTTCGGTTAATTACGACGGAATGCGCATAAGCGCGAAAAACGATCCAAATTGCGTGACGAATGGATTTTTCTCATGCCAAACACTAAAATACAATATTTTAGTGCTTACATAAATTTTTGGATGTCCGGATGTATTCAGAACGTAAGTTATGCGCGAAAGTGCAAACTTGTGCACTTTTTGACGCTTTTAGTCCCTGAATGACCCAAAAGTTTATTTTAGCACACCCAACCCCTCAAAGCCTATTTCAAAGCTATGTAAAGGATATTTATGGTATGTTTAACTTATGGTCATGTTCCGGAATGTCTGTTACAGTTCAAATTGGCATACTTTCAGAGTTTGTCAAATTTAGTCCCTGTAAGTGAATTAACTTGTTTTTGCCATACCAAAGCCTTCAAAACTTATTTCTAAGTTATGTAAAGGTTATTTAAGGTATTTTAAGCCTATTTCACTATTACGGAGTGTTCGTTGCATTAAACTGGTTATATTTACGCATCAGTGCGCGTATAACCTTCCAGAAAGTGTTTTAAAGCTTGAAATCGAACAAAAATTGATATGTGCAAAAGATGCACATATTTATACAGATCCCAAGTATGAAATACAATATTTCATTGGCTTGGTATTTGTTTGATGGTCGCAGTGACCCAGGTGTCACAAACTTGACCTAGTTGAACAGCGAACCAGTGCAGCGATTTTAAATTGGATTTATCAGCGAAATTAAGAGAGAATTTAAAAGGGTGGAATTTTTGTTGGCAAGCGTCAAAAAAATGTCAGTGTTTCACAAATAGAAATTAATTCGTAGCTCATTTGACAGGACTGTCTGCACCGTTGCATTCCTCGCATTTTTAGGAAAAAAAAGACTCTGAAAATCCTGAATTCGGTTTTCGACATTAGATATAATTGGATTCGTCTTTTTGAGACGAATCTAACGGGGTGTAATTTGGTAACCACTATTTTCGGAGATATTTTGTACGGTTTTATCAGTCTGTTGCGTTAAAATATCGAACATGAAGAATTTGAATGCACCTAAGATGATGAAGGTGGAAAATTATCTTACATGGAAGGACAGCTTCCAATTCTTCATTGAATCTCAGGATGCACGCATGTGGATCTATATTGAAGATGGGTACACAAACCCAACACATGATTATGAGGGCAGACCACGTAGAACAGACTATGTGAACATGAAAGAGGATGATAAAAGGGTGTATGAGGCTGAAAAGAGAGCCTTGGCTGCAATAAAGACATCCTTACCTGATAGCATCAAGCATACCTTTAAAAAGTACACAAATTCAAAGGATATGTGGGATGCATTGGAAAAGAGGTATCAAGGAAATGAAGATGTCAAGAGGAATAAAGCTGCGATCTCTACAGCACGAGAATGATCATATGATTGGAGTGTTCATCTGGAAGGTAATGAGAATGCCACTCAGGCATTCATGGCAGAGATAATGCCAGTTGATGAGGCTGAAACTACTGTGAATGATGCTGAAGCTAAAGTGGTGAATGCTGAAGTAGTGAAAGAGAGTGAAGCTGAACAGGTTGTTGCTGATGAAACCTCAGAAGTTCATGAGGAAGAGGTACAATCTAATTCTGTGTGCTTAAAATGTCGTGAACTACAGGGTGAGGTTGACAGGTTGACAACACAAAACCAAAGTCTGGTAAGCAAGATGTCTAACATTAAAGAATCACTTTTTTTTGCTAAAAGAAATGAATCTTTATACTTGAAGAAGATAAAAGGTTATGAAGCTGAAATTGAAGCTTTAACCTGCAAACTAAATGAAAAACTTCAAGTCATAGACTTAGCTCATGACATGATGGCTGAGAAAACAAAAGAGATTTCTGAAAAATGCAACGAGTTGTCAGATGCACAACTCAAAATTGTTGAACTTGAAAAGAAATTAGGTCAATTCAGGGACTCTACTTTTGTTAAGAAACACATGATGGGTGGGTTAAAGAAGAGTAATGACAAGACCAGTGTGGGCTTCCAGGGCTTTAATGAAGTTCCACCTCTCTTAGTCATGATTATTCATTCCTGCCTGATGAAAATGAGCTAATAGACTTTATGTCAACTGCACCAAGTAGTTTCACATCCACATCATGTCACACCTCGACCATGTAGAACATACAAAACGTGGCGGAAACGTCGGGGAGTGTTGTAACAGAATTTATTGTTTCATAACCATGGCATACAAAGTTGTATTTTATTTATCAACATAAGAGTTACATTGTCTTAAACAGGAAACAAAAAGAGTTCAGAACATAATTAAACTAAATCTATCTTCATTTTATGTCTCTAAGGCACAGGTCCGCCCTAGTGTCACGATCATCATCCTATGCAAAAGCTCCTGAAAACACATGTGAAAATAGGTACGTCAGCATAAAAATGCCTGTGAGATACATAGGTTTTGTGAAAATAGGATTCATGACTTATGTTTGAGAAAATGTTTAGTCATGAACCTTGTAATTTGCTTTGTCTTGTAAATCATTTGAAAAACGATAAGATCAGATGATATGTATAAATAAGAGAATAATGTATGGTTTAAATTTATAACCATGTAACATAAATTTGTATAAGATAAGTTGTTTGTAAAACAATGTCTTGTGAAAGATATATTATTTGTATAAAATGTTATATGTATAAATTGAAATGATTTAAATAACGCTATGATATGTAATATAATACAAACACTTATATATAGGAAGTACCAGCGGCGTATCCACCATGCTTGTATCATATTTCTCACATCTCGTTACTTAAGTCACCTAAACAAACCACCAATGTATAAAGTCCATGTTTAAACCAATAGCAAAAGTCCTTGTATAAGTCATGTCAAATGTTTATAAGTCCAAAAGTAGTCAAGTAATGTGTATCAAATGTTATGTATTGTAAGTAAAGTCTTGTCACATAAACCAAATGTAGAAATGTACAAAACAAAGTATTTTGAATATATCAAAATGTTATGCTTTGCAAAGTAATGCATGTTACATTGATACAAACATTTATGTGGTAAGTTAACGCATACATTCAAGCCTTGAGACAGTCGGATAACCCTTTCAGTCAAGGTTATCAAAAGAAATGTTTTCGGATTCAGTCATTCCTTACATCCAAACAAACCCGGGATGTCAGGAATGGGATTTGTCAAGTCCTATGGTACCAGTACTTACTACCGAGTGGCGTAGCTAATGTTAATGAACGTATATAAGTCTCGTTTGTGCAAACCAAATGTTATAGCAGTTGTATACATGTCATATGAAAACAATGTACTAAGTATGCTAAGTTAACATACAAAGCAGAAAAGTCATGTAAATCAATGTGCTAGCATGCTATCAGTCAACATACATAGCAGAAATGTAATGTAAAACAATGTACTAAGTATGCACACAATGGACATACATAGCATAAAATGTAATGTAAAACGATGTACTAAGTATGCACACAATGAGCATATATAGCATGAAATGTATTGAAATCATGTACTATAAATGTACTAATAAACATTGCAAGTATATGATGTGAAAACAGGAAAGCATGAAAGTAACAAGTAGGCACATGTGTTCCACCCCAAAATGTTTGGAAAACAGTAAAAGAGGGGTCTATGTACTCACTTGAGATTGCTCAGAAGTCCTAAGATAACCACCAAGCAATGCTAGAGATCTCGGAAATCAAACGGCACCTAATATAGGTAACTATGTTAATAAACCGGACCTAAATCGGAGGATCGGATAGAATGAGGGTTCGTAAACCAAACGAGTATGGAGACTCGTGTAATATGGTTTAACAAAGGCTACATACTAAATGAAACCTAACATAAGTGCTTACGACCCATTACGACCCGTTTAGGTAGCTTATGCTACTTTAACGCGTCGTTCTTGTGAAACGCGTTCGGACCGCCTAACTAGTCCTATGACAAGTAACATATGCCTTAACATGTCTAATATTGTTGTCAAATCAGTTTAGATGTCAAAAGTTATGTTACATATGTTTAAAATGAATTTTGGCATCAAAGGGGTATTTTGGTAATTTACCTAAGGCATATAAACTACCTATCATACAACTACTTAAACGAAGCGACCATAAGGTATAACCTTGGAAGGTTATTCCCTATATACTATGGTCACCTAATGTGTTTGGTCGGATCCTAATGATCGACCAAATGGGTCGGGTTCAAAGGTATAAGCGATTTATTAGATCGCTTACCCTTACGACCCTAGACAACGTAGTAATCAGTAGGCATAGTCACAAGGGACTATAACCATCGTGATTACAATCACGTTGCGAAGTTCGAATGAACTTCGCATTGACCATTAACTGGTCAATGCAGAAATTCAAACAAAGTTTGACTTTCAGACTCGAAAAGCAATAAAAGAACGAAGGAACACTTAAGGGAAAACTTCAGAATAATCCCGAACGACAGGAATATCTAAAATAGACTTACCCTTGCCTTTATCTGCTGTGACATGTGCCAGGAAGGCCACATAGTTCTTTCGGAGATACTTCCGAGCTTTAAAACAAGACATGAGTTTGAGACCACCGGAAGGCTTCTCACCACGAACCTGTAGGATCTCACCTGTCGAAAGCGGCACACGAACAATCTTCTCAAAACAAACTATCTCTGCGCGATGCTTAGATAACCAATCCATACCCACTATAACGTCGAAGCTTCCAAGTTGCATTGGCGTGAGGTCAATAGGAAAAAGATGGTCGTTAAGGTTTAACTGGCAGTTGCGAAGAACAGAATCAAGAACAATGGGTTCACCACTAGCAACTTCTACTGTCAAAGGTTTACCTAGTTTCGTTCTAGACACGCGAAGCATTGGCTCAAAAGACAATGACACAAAACTCTTGTCGGCACCCGAATCAAAAAGAACAGATGCAGGCTGATTATTAATAAAGAACGTACCGTTCACCACATTATCGTTCGCCTGCGCCTCTTGGGCATTCATGTTGAAGACTCGACCTCGAGCCGGAGCCTGATTCTGATTTGGATTCTGGTTCTGGTTGGCTAGTCTTGGGCACCGGTTCCTGTAGTGGGTCAGATCCCCATAATTGTAGCACGAACCAGGAGGAAAATGAGGTCGTGCAGCTTGACCTTGCTGCTGAGCAAGAGGCTGAGCAACTTGTTGGGCTTGGTTCTGTACTGCCTGGTTCTGGTTAACAGGAATGCGGAAAGTAGCGGTAAGATGACCAATTCTCCCACAGTTAGTGCAATGACGACATTGGAGATGTGGTAGGTGATGGCCGTTACACCTGTTGCACAAAGGTGCAGTGCCAAGATAAGGCTTCTTGGCTAGTGGTTGCGCAGGCTGATTTGGTGCAGCTTGAGCCTGTGCAGTAACGCCATAGTTTTGGGAAGCCTTTCGCTTCCTTGAACTCTTTGAGGAACCAGAATTCTTTCCATTCTTGTTTTGACCTTTCTTGCTATTCTCCTTGTCAGATGCCTGCTTCTTACCCTTGTCACCCTTTTTGTGCAGCTTTCCCTTTCGAACCTGCGACTCAGTCAATGTCGCTGCTAACTCGATCGCCTGACGGAGTGTGGCAGGGTTACTACCAGTAATGATGTCTTGCACTGAGTCAGGTAGGCCGTCAATGTACCTTTCGATAGCCTTGTCGAGTGGGGTAACCATTGTTGGGCAAAGCAGACTCAACTCCTCAAATCTATCAGTATATGCCCTGTGCTCGCCACTGTCTTGTTTCAAGTCATCAAACTCTTTCTCCAACGCTCGTTGTTCATGACGAGGACAGAACTCCCTCATCATAAGGGCCCTAAGTTCGGCCCATGTCTGTGCTAGAGCAACTTCTGCACCACGGTCTCTGATAACCCCATTCCACCATGTGAGAGCCCTCTTCTGAAACACACTCGAAGAAAACTCGACCTTGCGATTGTCAGGACACTGCACGTGGCGAAAAGTATTCTCAATGCTCTCGAACCATTGAAGAAGCCCAGTCGCTCCCTCAGAACCACTAAACTTGAGTGGTTTAGCCGAGTTAAAATCCTTGTATTTGCATGGAGCATTGTTATTGTTGTTGGCTTGGTGCCATTGAGCAAAGAGATTTGGGAATTGAGCAGCCATCTGCTGCGCAATGATTTCTGCCAGTTCGGCAGTCGCTATCTGGTTTTCACGTCGAGGAGGCATTCTAAAAGAGGAAAACATGAAAGGAAACGAGTGAGATGATTGGATGAAGAGGATGAGATGAAACAAAATTAACAAAAGAAAAGATGGTGGTCATTTGTCCGCATTACCAAGCAAACAAACGACACACAGTGACTAATCAAAGTAAATGGGTGAAAAATAATGTATCGCGAAGACATGCTCGCCTATAAGTGAACACTCATCCCAAGAATTCTCAGGTAAGCACAACTGGTCTCGCGTCTGATGAGATATATACGAAGTGCTTGCCTAGACAGAAAACCCAGAATACAGGAATTCACTCTTCCAGTTTGCACGTGTTCACACTATTTAGAACCCAAAACTTTGACGAGATTTTGAAAATTTGAAGGCATAAGGCCAAAAACCAAATTGGAAGGGTTCAAAACCATATAACAGAGGGTTCAAAACCTTACATTAGAGGGTTCAAAACCTTGTAATAATTCATTCAAAAACAGATGATTGTTTTTCAAAAATCGTTTCGGAAAAATTTGGTTTTTGTTTTGATAATCACCTAAGGATAGGTGATGTGCATGTTTTAAGATCTAAACACAAGATAACTTGTGTTAGGGTCCTAGAAAGGTTATAGTCTAGGTCAAAGAATTACTAATAACCTAATTCCCTATAACCATTGGCTCTGATACCAACTCTTCTGTCACACCCCGACCACGTAGAACATACAAAACATGGCGGAAACGTCGGGGAGTGTTGTAACAGAATTTATTGTTTCATAACCATGGCATACAAAGTTGTATTTTATTTATCAACATAAGAGTTACATTGTCTTAAACAGGAAATAAAGAGTTCAGAACATAATTAAACTAAATCTATCTTCATTTTATGTCTCTAAGGCACAGGTCCGCCCTAGTGTCACGATCATTATCCTATGCAAAAGCTCCTGAAAACACATGTGAAAATATGTACGTCAGCATAAAAATGCCTGTGAGATACATAGGTTTTGTGAAAATAGGATTCATGACTTATGTTTGAGAAAATGTTTAGTCATGAACCTTGTAATTTGCTTTGTCTTGTAAATCATTTGAAAAACGATAAGATCAGATGATATGTATAAATAAGAGAATAATGTATGGTTTAAATGTATAACCATGTAAAATAAATTTGTATAAGATAAGTTGTTAATGTCTTGTGAAAGATATGTTATTTGTATAAAATGTTATATGTATAAATTGAAATGATTTAAATAACGCTATGATATGTAATATAATACAAACACTTATATATAGGAAGTACCAGTGGCGTATCCACCATGCTTGTATCATATTACTCACATCTCGTTACTTAAGTCACTTAAACAAACCACCAATGTATAAAGTCCATGTTTAAACCAATAGTCAAAAGTCCTTGTATAAGTCATGTCAAATGTTTATAAGTCCAAAAGTAGTCAAGTAATGTGTATCAAATGTTATGTATTGTAAGTAAAGTCTTGTCACATAAACCAAATGTAGAAATGTACAAAACAAAGTATTTTGAATATATCAAAATGTTATGCTTTGCAAAGTAATGCATGTTACATTGATACAAACATTTATGTGGTAAGTTAACGCATACATTCAAGCCTTGAGACAGTCGGATAACCCTTTCAGTCAAGGTTATCAAAAGAAATGTTTTCAGATTCAGTCATTCCTTACATCCAAACAAACCCGGGATGTCAGGAATGGGATTTGTCAAGTCCTATGGTACCAGTACTTACTACCGAGCGACGTAGCTAATGTTAATGAACGTATATAAGTCTTGTTTGTGCAAACCAAATGTTATAGCAGTTGTATACATGTTATATGAAAACAATGTACTAAGTATGCTAAGTTAACATACAAAGCAGAAAAGTCATGTAAATCAATGTGCTAGCATGCTATCAGTCAACATACATAGCAGAAATGTAATGTAAAACAATGTACTAAGTATGCACACAATGGACATACATAGCATAAAATGTAATGTAAAACGATGTACTAAGTATGCACACAATGGGCATATATAGCATGAAATGTATTGAAATCATGTACTATAAATGTACTAATAAACATAGCAAGTATATGATGTGAAAACAGGAAAGCATGAAAGTAACAAGTAGGCACATGTGTTCCACCCCAAAATGTTTGGAAAACAGTAAAAGAGGGGTCTATTTACTCACTTGAGATTGATCAGAAGTCCTAAGATAACCACCAAGCAATGCTAGAGATCTCGGAAATCAAACGGCACCTAATATAGGTAACTATGTTAATAAACCGGACCTAAATCGGAGGATCGGATAGAATGAGGGTTCGTAAACCAAATGAGTATGGAGACTCGTGTAATATGGTTTAACAAAGCCTACATACTAAATGAAACCTAACATAAGTGCTTACGACCCATTACGACCCGTTTAGGTAGCTTATGCCACTTTAACGCGTCGTTCTTGTGAAACGCGTTCGGACCGCCTAACTAGTCCTATGACAAGTAACATATGCCTTAACATGTCTAATATTGTTGTCAAATCAGTTTAGATGTCAAAAGTTATGTTACATATGTTTAAAATGAATTTTGGCATCAAAGGAGTATTTTGGTAATTTACCTAAGGCATATAAACTACCTATCATACAACTACTTAAACGAAGCGACCATAAGGTATAACCTCGGAAGGTTATTCCCTATATACTATGGTCACCTAATGTGTTTGGTCGGATCCTAATGATCGACCAAATGGGTCGGGTTCGAAGGTATAAGCGATTTATTAGATCGCTTACCCTTACGACCCTAGACAACGTGGTAATCAGTAGGCATAGTCACAAGGGACTATAACCATCGTGATTACAATCACGTTGCGAAGTTCGAACGAACTTCGCATTGACCATTAACTGGTCAATGTAGAATGTCAAACAAGGTTTGACTTTCGAACTCGAAAAGCAATAAAAGAACGAAGGAACACTTACGAAGGGTCCCCGAATGCTAATCTAGATCAAAATAGCTCAGGTATGAAACAAAGGTTTCAACTTAGAGCACATTAGATCAGATTCTTGTGAGGAAAAGTGAAGGGTGGAGGTGGGTATTTATAGTTTTCGGTCCGCCGTTAGGATCGTTTCTTGGAGAAGAGGGAATGATCACATCCCTACACTTGTTGGAAAGTTATGGTGGCTGATTTTGGCCACCATAAGAGATTAACATGTGGCACTTGACCTTTGCAGGGTGTTAGGGGATGTTAACATGTCATTAAAATGGCTTTTGCTGATCAGAAGGGGCCTCGCGTGACGCCTAGGGGGCTAGGTGTCACGCTAGGGTCCCCCTGATCAGCAAACACTTTCTAATGTTCACCTTTCAGTCCCCGTTGCGTATTAAGGCCATTTCCGACATGTTTAAGGCTCATTAAATCATTTTCAAGGCTCCACAAGGATGCCTAAACATTGTGGACATGAAACATGCTCAAAAATATGCCGGATGTCAGTTCGTTTGGTCGTACGATCGCGATGTTCGCTTAATTACGACGGAATGCGCATAAGCGCGAAAAATGATCCAAATTGCGCGACGAATGGATTTTTCTTATGCCAAACACTAAAATAAAATATTTTAGTGCTTACATAAATTTTTGGATGTCCGGATGTATTCAGAACGTAAGTTATGCGCGAAAATGCAAACTTGTGCACTTTTTGACGCTTTTAGTCCCTGAATGACCCAAAAGTTTATTTTAGCACACCGAACCCCTCAAAGCTTATTTCTAAGCTATATAAAGGATATTTAAGGTGTGTTTAACTTATGGTCATGTTCCGGAGTGTTCGTTACAGTTCAAATTGGCATACTTTCGCAGTTTGTCAAGTTTAGTCCCTGTAAGCGAATTAACTTGTTTTTGCCATACCAAAGCCTTCAAAACTTATTTCTAAGTTATGTAAAGGTTATTTAAGGTATGTTAAGTATATGTTGATGTTCTAGAGTATTTGTCGCATTAAACTGATTACGTTTACGCACCAGTTTGCGTATAACTCTCCAGAAAGCGATATAGAGTTTGAAATTGAACAAAAGTCAAAACATGAAAAATGTAAAACACAACCAAACAAACATTGGGATCAAATAACATTGTTTTATTGACAATTGTACTGTTCACAATGATTACAAGCACAGATGTTATACATCAATTCAAAGTGATGGATCTGAGAGTGATGATGCTAAGAAGTACAATAACGGGGAACCTTTGAAAAGGAAAAATTCACCTCCTAAGAGCAAAAATCAAACTTTTGTTAAAAAGATTAATTTTGTTCAAGGCAGTGATATGAAAAACGAAACCACTGTTATTGAAAATGAATCAAATGTAGAGTTTGCTAAAAATAAAAACAAAGAAATATCTGAATCCAAGCAAACTGAACAAGATTCTTCCAAGGCATCATTATCAGATGAGGGATCTACCTCAAAGACTCCAGCTAAGAAGTCTTTGAAAAGGAGATCGTGCTTCAGGTGTCATATAAAGGGACATGTAGCTAGCTGCTGTCCTAACAAAAAGAGTGAAGCACAAGTGAGTGAGAAAAAGAGAGGGAAATAAACTGAGAAGAAAGGTGATAATGAGGAGAAAGTTGCAAATTCTCCAAAGAAATCTGCTCCCAAGCAACCAGAGGGTGTTGCTGTTGGTGTAGATAAGGCTGAAAAAGGAACTCCACAAGTTCCTCGTTTTCAAAGAAATCAACCAAGATTTCAGCATAAATCTCCACCAGGCAGATATGAGAGACCTAGAAGCAGTTCACCTAGAATGAACATTTATAATTCAAATAATTTCAGAAGTCAAGGTCAATATCAAAATCGATACCAAAATAATAGTGGTCGAACTTTTTACAACAATGGCTTTAGAAATTATAACAATCATGCTTCTTGGAATCAAAATTCAACGTACCAAAATCAAAATTTTCAAAGGTCAAATAGTCCAAACACATATAGGAACCCTCAGGACCATAGACCTTATGGAAATCAAAACCCATTTCCATCAACAGGTCTGAGATCCAAGACTCCAGTTAGGAGTAATGGATATTGGATGGATGTTCAAGTGGTTGGTGAATTTGGACGACCCAAGACCATTAAGGCTTGGGTCCCCCAATCTAACTAATTTCTTAGTTGGTGTGTGCAGGAGCTGCTAAGGAGGATTATCAACTTATGTTGATAATGGCTGCTCTAGGCACATGATGGGGGATGTGAGATTGTTGATATATATATATTGAATGATTTAAATTGAAGTTCAAAGTGTTGAGTCGACACACTAGATAACCTGGCAGATCTTTATACTAAAGCTTTTGACAGGGCTCGCTTTGAACATTTAGTCGAACTCAACGGGATGAGGAATCCTGAATAACTGGTTTTTCATAAGAATTTTGTAAATAGTTTACTGCTTTTCTTAAAACTCAAAAATACAAAAACATTGAAAAATCAAAAACATAAAAAAATAGAAAATAGAAATGAGTTATCACTGTGTGAAAAAGAAGAAATGATAGTACATCAGCAAGTTAGACTGTCACACTCAAACTGAATTAAATTGCTTAAGTGTGATAGCAGCTTCATCATATGATGTACCAGTAGACAAAAAGAATGAAATAATCAACTTACCAATGTGATATAAACCTAAATGAACTGTGTATGAGTGGGGAGCACATCAGTGGTGTATGGTTTAATGACCTTAAATCTTGCGTTGATAGATTGCCAAAATCTGAAGTTTTGGGTCTTTATACTGTTATTTCATCTGGGGATATCATGGTTGTCCTTCTGCTGCATCCAGATACATGCTGACCTAGACACAACCAGGATATCTTAAAAGAGCTAAAAATGCCAAAACCCTGAAAATGAAGAAGCTCTCATAGAGAGTCATTCAAAAATGCAAAATGCATAATTCGTACCAAAAATGGTATTTGTTATAGCCCTCGTTAGATATTTTGGTCTCTTTATTGTACGAAAGTACTGACCTGTTCACCAATTATCTAAACGTTGAAAAATAAAACAGATGAATTCAGTATACTCACCTACTACGATGAATCTTTGTGCATACCTTGATCGCGGGGTATATCCTGAAGTGGGACACACTAGTATATCAGTATTAAAATTACCTTAACGTATCATATGGTAGTGGTACTTGAAATGTTCATGCATTTTGTTTAAGTGGACAAATATACTGGTAATCGTCTTGGACTGCTTTTCACGAAAAATTACATAAAGAATTAACTAATGGTGTGAAACAGTTTGATTGTACTGATATGATCTTCTTACACATGATTTTCACAAAAAGATGAAATTGTAAATATTTTTAATTTTAGTTTAGTTTGTTTTGTTTAAAAAAATACCAAAAAGATTTCTTTTTAAAAGACTTCCATTTTAAATTGACAAGTTGTTGTTTTTGCATGATAAGATAAAATATTGGTTTATCTTTAAATGTGAAAAAGACTAATGATTTTTCGAGATACTTGCTTGTGTTGCTAAACAGATTGACGCAGATATCAAAATGAAGTGCAGAATACAACTCAAGTGCAGATTGAAAGTGAAATGCAGAACGTGTGAAGATGCATGGTAGGATCCTTCTACTACATTGCAGAAAGGAAGAGACATGGAAGAGTTGGAGCTTACTTACTTAATCAAGGATTGCTAGCTAACTGATCTACAATGAATAAAAGTTTTGGAGATTGGAAGCATCAGCTTAGGGGGAGTCTGTTGTTGACAGAAGCTGTTGAAGCTGAAGCTATCCAAAGACCAAAGACAGTGCAAGACTACATGAAGATTGCAAGATGACTGAAGACAAAGTTATTTTATGAAGCTATTGTCAAGGGGGGGTTTGTTGGTGCATGTTTGTGACAACAGCTTAGATTTGGTCTTTGGATATCTTGTAATTAGTTAAACGATAAACAGTTAGCGTGTTTAGCTTTGTAATAGTTGAATAATTGAGTTTGGGCTAAACAAAACCCACATTGGGTATAGGGGGACGTTTTGGGCTTGCCCATGTAGGAATCCCTAGCCCAAGTAGCAAACCTTGTGTTATATAAACAAGGTTAGGCTTTAGGGTTTAGGTGAATCAGTCAAAACAGTGTTTGAGAGAGAATTCGTGAGAGTCTAGAGGCTTGGACGAATTTAGTGTGTTAGGGTTTAGATTGATTGTAATTCTTGTGAGATTGATAATCAATAGAAACCCGGTTTGAAAGTGATTACTGTTCCTACACGTTTTCTGCTATATTCTGATCAAGAGGATTCCGCACTCTTGATTGGATTGACAATTCTGTGAAAGATCCATACATCAAGGGGACCTACAGTTAAATTACACATTTTATTCCCCAATTTTACCCCCATTTTACGCGTTTTTGGCCGTAAAACCGAGAATCGGATACTGAATTGGGTGTATTTGTGTTTACAGGTCTAAAACAGCGTGCCAAACAAGAAGATGGTGAAAACGAGGATTTTCCGGGCGAAATGACAAAGCTGCGAACTTTCTGTGAAGAATTCTGATCTGGGCGAGTTGCACGGTCGTGCAATTGGTGGCACCATCGTGCGGATCTGACAGCAAAGCTTATCCCGGCATTGCACAGCCAGTGCAATTAGGAGTGCAAGGCATCCTCGGAACTGAACGACCGTGCAATCTGGTGGAACTCCGTGCGGATTCGATGACTCACCCCAGCCCGGAAATGAACTGCCGGTTCAGATGTCCGTGCCAGCCTATACTCGGCAATGCACGCTCGTGCAGTCTGTGGAACGACCGTGCGGATACGAAGACCGGACCAAGACTTGATGATGTCACTCGGTATGGTGAACATGATTTTAAAAGTGAACGGTCGTGCACTTTATTGGCACGACCGTGCGATCTGAAAAAGTTATAAAAAGCAGACATCAGCATTCTATTCACAATTCTGGACTTTTGGGAGCTTCACAGGTAGGGATGTTCAAAAAAATCCGAATCCGAAACCGAATCTGAAATATCCGAAAACCCGTATCTGAAATATCCGAATTTTCGGATATCCGAAAATCAGATAATCCGAAAATTCGGATTCGGATTCGGATAGTGATTTTGAGAATTTTCGGATAATCGGATTATCCAAAAATATCCAAAAATTTAATTTTTATTTTTTTCGGATATCCGAATATCCAAAGTATCCGAAGTATCCGAAAAAATATCCGAAATATCTGAAAAATATCCGAAGTATCCGAAAAATATCCGAAAAAATATCCGAAATATCCGAAATTTATATTCGGATATCCGAAACTATCCGAAAAATCTGGTTCCAAATATTAAAAAATAATAAAAAAATAAAAATTAAATAAAAAATTGGATATTCGGATATCCGAACCCGAACCCGAAATTTCGAATATCCAAAAATCGGATATCCGAAATTTCAGATTCGGGTTCAGATGTCAATATTTCACTATCCGAAATTTCGGATATCCGATTTTCGGATATCTGAAAACCGGATTATCCGATCTTGAACACCCCTATTCACAGGCGATTTTACAGGCTCCGGAGGCATTAGCTTTCACCCGGATTCAAGCCCCATTGTGCCGTTTAGCTCCGTTACTATCCGGATTCTCAATCTTGTGCTTGTTTATGGTTTGATTCTCCAATCTTTCCATGTTTTTGTTCTTGTTTCAAGCATTTAAGGTTGATGATTATGTATTATTGTAAGCCTAAGGGCAAAAACACTAGTATTCCTTGCTTAATTACAACCATTAGTATGTTAATTATGTTTGTAATGACACTTTGAAGCATTTTCTATGTTAATCTTTGATGATTAGTTTGCAACCTTGTTTAATGATGTTGATTTCTTGATTATAAGTAATTATCTTGGATGATTAGTATATGGTTAGTTGAGATAATTGAAAGATGAAGCTTAATTAATCATGTATTAGTAGACTTTGAACTTGTTTAACTTGTGTCAAATGTGTGCACCATGATACTAGAAATGGTTAGTGGGTTAATAAGGGGTAATTATTGTTAATCAAGAAAGCTTTCCCTCACGGAAGGGCCTTAACGGGTTAAATGGTGTTGTTATGAATTCTTGACATAAATTGTTGGCTTAGTTAGTAGTTTAGGCCAAAATTGCTATCTTGGTGAATTTATGTTCAAGATTTGTAAAATGAACTCGGTTGTGATTTAATCTAGTTTATGCTTGTCTCGGTGGTTGCATTGTGTTTATCGGTGTCACTTTCCTTGATTAAGTGAGGTTAGAAAACTCCTAACGGATGACTAACTTATCTTTAGGAGATTTTCATAGACATTTATCAATTGCACATTAAAGAACAATCTTAGGTGGTTAAAGTGTGTTTATCGTTTTAGCTTTCCGAATGATTGTCATGTTAGGATTCCCGAAAGGGATACTAATTGTCTTGAAAATGGAGAATTGACCAAATGTTTTAAGTGACAAAACCGACTTAGTTCATATACTTTGGTTGTGTATAAAGCAAGGCTATATATTTATTTTCTTATTTGGAGTCTATTATGTTTTTATAAATATTTGTTTATGCTTATTTTAGCTTTTGGAAAACCACACTCTTATCATCCTACCGGTAATTTAATGACAAAGGTTTAGTATTATTTCTCCGTCCATGTCCTTGGATTGACACTAGCTTCTTAACGATACTTTACTACATATATGACGGGGTACACTTGCCCATTCGTGTGTGTTTTAAATGTCGAAGTATAAATCATTTTTATAAATTTAAAACCGAATCGTGTGTTAGATTCATTGTAAAAACCTATATATACGCGCACATGTCAAAAAGCTTTACGCCAAATTTTTGAAGTGTGAATTTTGGCTACAAGAGGTGCAATTTTTAGGACATATGGTGAATCACGAAGGTATTCACGTAGATCCCTCCAAGATAGAAGCAATCATGAATTGGAAAGTCCCGCAATTAGCTACGGAAGTTAGAAGTTTCCTAGGATTAGCCGGATATTATAGGCGCTTCATACGAGATTTCTCTAAGATAGCTGTTCCATTAACTAAGCTAACCTGTAAGACTGTTAAGTTTGAATGGGGACCTAAGCAAGAAGAGGCCAGACGGATCTTAAAGCAAAGATTAACAAATGCCCCAATTCTGGCCTTACCAGATGGAACCAAAGAGTTTGAAGTCTTCTGCGACGCTTCTAAGCTAGGATTAGGATGTGTGCTAATGCAGCGTAAAAAGGTAATTGCATATGCATCAAGGCAGTTGAAGAAGCATGAGGAAAATTATACGACTCATGACTTAGAATTAGGAGCAATAATTTTCGCCCTTAAAATTTGGAGACATTATTTGTACGGAAGTAAGTTTACTGTCTATACAAATCATAAAAGTTTAAGGTGCATATTTGGGCAAAAAGAATTAAATATGAGGCAAAGAAGATGGATGGAAATTCTAAGTAACTACGACTGTGATATTCAATATCACGAAGGAAAAGCTAATGTAGTAGCAGATGCTCTAAGTCGTAAATACCATGAGAAGCAAAGGCGAGTTCGTGCTCTTAGATATATAAGACTTGATACCTACTGAGGTTTTAAGTAAATTTTTATACTTTAGCAGTAAGCAAAATTTTTAAACTCAGATTTCCAGATATGACCTTTAAACCTTAGGTGAAATTACCAAAATGCCCCTTCGGTGCATATTATGGTTAGAAATGATAAATTTCACATATAGGTAATACCCTACTGATATAACTTAGTAAATTAAGTATTTTACTGATTACATCAGACCCGAAACTCAGATTTATATTTAAACTCTTTTATAACCTTTTAAATGACCAAAATGCCCTTACGGGGCATAATTTGAGTTTAAATTCATTTGGGGCACAATAGAAGATATCTTGCTGATGTCACAACATATTTAAGGCATATTAACTTAGGAAACTTGTATATGACTCATATGGTTACCCGTTACGCACTTTTCGCGTTCGGATCGGCTTATGTAACTAGTTTGCATAATTTAGCCAAAACGGGTCAAACCATATCGTTTTCATCTCAAAATCCAGAATGTGTTTAAGTTACCCATATTAAACAAGCATACAAGCTTATCAGGTCAAAACCACATTCTAAACCGGTCTTCGCTTTATCATGCGTTTGAACCGTATCTTCCTTTTGAAAACTAACCGGTCTAAGTCTAAACTCAATTAAAGACCCGTTAGAATTCTAATAGGTTGTTAAAAACCTTCATTCCAGATTTAGGAGCCCAGTAAAATCTATCTGTACTTGCTTGGTGGTATACGGTTGGGATAAATTGTATAAATTTGCTCAGATACTCTTAACTTATTTTCCCTATACGGGCTTGGGATACGGTATTATAATAATACCGCTTGGTCGGGTATGTAATCCTTTAAATCGGATTGTGATTGATGTATTTACATAACTCGTTTTATTCTGTATTATTTTGTGTATGGCCTTTGGGGGTTAAATGACCATGTCCCGGATATCCTTGGCATCATTCAAAGAAATGGCCACGACCTAAGCACGGGGTGTAGGCGTACACCTGACAGTTGCATATGTAAAAACTGGTAGTCCACTTAAAGGAATAAACCTTGTGGGTATTATACCTGTGGCGTGGCAGTTAATCTAGACCGGCCCTACAAACCGGCCCTGATGGACGACAAATAAGTAAAATTGTATACAAGATTATTTTAAAATAATTGTCCCAAGTTATAAATGATATTTTGCCTAAGTGCATTCAAATCAATTTTCTAAACCTTTTCAAAATGAGTCAGTTAAGTTGTATTTACCAGTGTAAACTGACGTATTTTCCAAAAAGGCTAAGTGCAGGTACTATACATAATAGGCTGGCTACTCCAGGCATCAATAATCAAGTCTCGCAAGCTTTAGATGTTAAAGTCTGTTGAACAATTTTTCCTTTTTCTTTCGATCCGCCTGTGGATCTGTTTCAACTATTTTGTGATACTTAATATTACAATTTATTCAGTTGAAATGAATCTATCTTTTGCTTCCGCTGTGAATTTAAATTTGTGTTGTTTGACTATGATGATATCAATTACGTCACGATACTCCCCACCGGGGCCACCGGTAATACGTGGAAATTCAGGGTGTGACAGGTTGGTATCAGAGCCAACACTGAGTGAATTAAACACTAAACTTTTGTGTTTAATCTCAGTTACACAATTGCACATTCTTTGATTCTCGAGTCTAGACAAAGAACTTAGGACTAATCCTAATTTGTTTTATTTTGTCCTTATTTGTTTCCTTTGTTATTTTCTGATTAGCCCCTGCATGGGCAAGTCATTTCAGTTAGAAGTCCCGTTTAGGGCAACCATGTATTTGTTTAAATTTTAATGGAACAGTTGGATTTAAAATATCATTCCTTTTATAAGATCTACCATTATAATAAAATGGCAAAATCTAAAAAGGACAAGACCTAGCCATGTGTCACCTTAAGACAAGGCCAAGATGGTAGTTCCTCAATTAGATTCAGATCCATATTAACATCTCAATTTAGGATTGTTCTGCGTTAAATATTAAAAAGGATCTTAAAGGTAAAACCTAGCCTAAATGTCATTGCAGACATGGCCAAGATGGTAGAACCTATTCAAGAGATTCAAATCCTTGTTAACATCTGAAGACATGTTAACATTTGTGCTAAAATGTGATTCGATAAAATCGCATAAGTCATTCTTAAATTGGATTACTCCAATTTTCCTTATTAAAATAATCATCCCTCTAAAGATGAAGTGCCTACGGGCTATAATTAACGTCCTCTGAGACTAAAGACAGTGGTAGCCTACAACTCCCTGTCAAGAAAAGGTAATGAACTTCGATTCAACCTTAATACCTCGATTCTATAAAATCCTGGTTTATAAGTTAAATCTGTCCACGTGACTAGGCTTTTTGTGCTATTATTAAATTATAACTAGGGGTTGTAATAAAGATCCTGAATATGTATATACTTATCAAATTAACCAAATTAGTTATTAAAAACCATGGTTAATAAATCATCAAGAAAGATAGTACTGTATAGACTTCCAAATAAACCTTGTCCTTATTTTCTTTTATGTAGCAATTAAAGCTACATGACTAGGTCAGAAGAGGTAAATAGTCATCCGATGGAAAACCATGAAAATGCTAAGATACATGTGACCGGTGCGGAGCTGCAAGCATTAATAGATAATGCTGTTACAAAAGCTATAGAGCGGCAGTATAATGAATCTAGCGGGACTCAAAGTAGGACCCTATCCGCACCGCATTCCAAGCCTAAGACTCATTCAGAAGCTCATAGCAAGCCACCCTCTAAGAAAGATGAACCAAAGAAGGAGGATGTTCAACACTCCTCAAATCAACATAGTGTTCCATCTAAGAGAATGGTATTTGATAGGGAACCACGTGCCAAGTCCTGCACTTATAAATACTTTGTCTCTTGCAAACCCAGGGATTTTACTGGGGAGAAAGGAGCGATTGATTGTATGACCTGGTTGGATGAAATGGACACCGTGGTCGATATCAGCGGTTGTGCTGAAAGGGATGTAGTGAAGTATGTATCCCAATCATTCAAAGGAGAGGCATTAGCGTGGTGGAAGTCTCTCATTCAGGCTGCTGGAAAGATCCCACTATACAATCTGACATGGGATCAGTTTGTTGCTCTCATTAAGGAGAATTACTGCCCTCAATACGAGGTTGAGAGGATTGAGTCAGATTTCTTATCTTTAGAAATGAAAAAATTAGATTGTCAAGCTTACCTCACCAATTTCAATACCCTGTCTAGGCTAGTTCCGTATCTGATAACCCCGAAACCCAAAAGGATTGGTCGCTTCATTGGGGGTTTAGCCCCAGAAATCAAAGCCAGTGTTAAGGCTTCAAGACCTGCTACTTTTAGATCAGCAGCTGATCTATCTCTGTCTCTTACTTTAGATGCGGTCAGATTGAGATCGCTTAAAAAGTCTGAAGAAGGTAAGAGAAAGCGTGAGGATGATAACTCACAAGGGTCGGGGAAGAAGCACAAGGGAAACACTGATTCCAAGAAGTTTGGGTCTGGAAAGAGTAGTCAACGAACAGAGGAGAAGCCAAAGTGAACGACTTGCCAAAAAGGCCACTTTGGAAAATGCAGACTTGAGTCCAAGTCTCAGTCAGGACCAGCTGCATGTGGGTTATGCAAGTCTAAGGAGCACAAGACTGTTGATTGCAAGAAGATTAAAGATGTCACATGCTACAATTGCAATGAAAAAGGGCACATTAAGACCAACTGCCCTAAATACGCCAAAAAGCCTGAGGAAGCCAAGAAGACCAATGCAAGGGTCTTCCGGATGGATGCAAAGGAAGCTGTACAGGACGACAATGTGATCACAGGTACCTTCCTCATAAATGATGTCTATGCAAGAGTACTTTTTGACTCAGGAGCTGATAAGTCATTCATAGATAATAAGTTTTGTAAGTTGCTAAATTTACCTGTTAAAACCTTAAGTGTGAAATATGAGGTGGAATTAGCTGATGGTACCTTAGAAACAGCCTCAACTGTGTTAGATGGATGTGTTATATCCATTAGGAACCACTCTTTTCCATTGTCCCTACTTCCTTTGAAGTTAGTCGGTTTTAACATAGTTATAGGCATGGACTGGTTATCCCATAACCAAGCCCAGATCATCTGCAATAAGAAGCAAGTGGTGATCAAGACTCCGTCTGGTGAGCCACTTACCATCAGGGAGATACCAGTATGGACTGCCTGAGCAAGTGTCTATGCTCAAGGCATCCAGATGTCTGAAAAAGGGGTGTGTCATTTATATGGCACAGGTAACCATTGATGAGCAGAAACCCAAGGTTGGAGATATTCTAGTCATTTCTGAATACCCTGAAGTTTTTCCTGAAGAACTACCTGGTTTGCCACCAGATAGGCAAGTAGAATTCAGAATTGACATCATCCCTGGAGCAGCACCTGTTGTGAGAGCACCTTATAGGTTGGCACCAACAGAGATGAAGGAATTGAGGACGCAGCTAGATGATTTGCTAGCCAAAGGTTTCATTAGACCTAGTTCGTCTCCTTGGGGAGCGCCAATCCTATTTGTCAAGAAGAAGGATGGATCGATGCGTTTGTGCATCGATTATCGTGAGCTTAACAAAGTCACTATCAAGAATAGGTATCCATTGCCTAGGATCGACGATTTGTTCGATCAACTTCAAGGCGCGAGTTATTTCTCCAAGATCGATTTGAGGTCAGGCTATCATCAACTGAAGGTTAAAGATGAAGATGTACACAAAACTGCATTTAGAACTCGTTATGGTCATTACGAGTTCCTAGTGATGCCTTTTGGGCTCATTAATGCACCAGCAGCGTTCATGGATCTCATGAATCGCGTCTGCAAGCCTTATTTGGATAAATTCGTCATCGTCTTCATCGATGACATTCTCATTTACTCCAAGAATCAAGCTGACCATGAGAAGCACCTTCGATGTATCCTGGAACTACTTCAGCAGGAGAAGCTCTATGCCAAGTTTTCGAAGTGTGAATTTTGGCTTCGAGAAGTCTAGTTTCTTGGACATGTTGTTAGTGAGCGTGGTATCCAAGTAGATCCCGCTAAGGTTGAAGCTATCATGAATTGGCAAGAGCCAAAGACGCCTACAGAGATTCGTAGCTTTCTAGGTTTAGCAGAATATTATAGGCGATTTATTGAAAACTTCTCAAGGATTGTTGAGCCCTTAACTTCGTTGACACGTAAGAATATTAAGTTTGACTGGGGCCCTAAGCAGCAGGAATCCTTTGACATTCTTAAACAGAAGTTGAGCAATGCACCTGTGTTGACATTGCCTGAGGGAATAGATGAATTCGTGGTATATTGTGATGCGTCACACACCGGGATGGGATGTGTGCTTATGCAAAAAGGCAAGGTCATTGTATATGCTTCACGTCAGTTAAAGGTGCATGAGAAGAACTACACCACCCATGACTTGGAGCTGCGTGCCGTTGTATTTGCACTAAAAATTTGGAGGCATTACTTGTATGGGACTAAGTGTGTGATCTATTCTGATCACAAGAGCCTTCCACACTTGTTTAATCAGAAGGACTTGAATATGAGGCAACGACGATGGATGGAAACTTTAAATGATTATGACTGTGAAATAAGATATCATCCAGGCAAGGAGAATGTAGTCGCCGATGCCTTAAGTAGGAAGGAAAAAGTGAAGCCTATAAGAATCAATGCCAAGAGCATTGAATTAAAGAATAGTCTGAATGAAAGGTTGTTAGCTGCACAGAAGGAAGTTGTTTTAGAAGCTAACTATCCGGATGAAAAGTTAGGAGTAACTGAGGAGCAGTTATCCTATGGCAAGGACGGAATACTAAGAATAAATGGACGAATATGGGTTCCAGTTTATGGAGGACTTTGGGATGTTATCCTCCAGGAAGCCCACAATTCTAAATATTCCGTTCATCCTGGAGCCTACAAGATGTACCAGGATCTGAAGACAAATTATTGGTGGATAGGCTTGAAGAAGTCTATAGCTACCTATGTAGCCAAATGTTTGACGTGCGCACAAGTTAAAGCTGAGCACCAGAAGCCGTCAGGTTTGCTACAACAGCCTGAACTTCCCACATGGAAGTGGGAGATGGTGACGATGGATTTCATCACCAAGTTGCCAAAGACAAAGAAAGGAAATGATACTATATGGGTGATAGTAGATAGACTGGCTAAGTCAGCACATTTCCTACCCATTAAGGAGACTTATAGCTCCGACATGTTAGCCCAATTGTACGTAGATAAGATTGTATCTCTACATGGCGTACCAGTGTCTATTATCTCTGATAGAGATACTAGATACACATCACATTTTTGGAAAAGTTTCCAACAATCTTTGGGCACGCGCTTAAATTTTAGTACAGCTTACCATCCTAAGACGGACGGGCAGAGTGAGCATACCATCCAAACTTTGGAAGACATGCTTCGTGCATGTGTGATTGACTTAGGTGGTAGTTGGGATAACCACCTGCCATTGATCGAGTTCTCCTATAACAATAGCTACCATACAAGCATTCAGGCTACGCCTTTTGAGGCATTATATGGTAGGAAATGCAGAACGCCTATTTGTTGGGCAGAAGTAGGAGAAGCTCAGTTATCAGGACCTGATATAGTCCTTGAAACAACGGACAAGATTGTCCAAATTCGTGACCGCCTGAAAGCTGCCAGGGATAGGCAGAAAAGTTATGCTGATAAAAGGCGTAAACCTCTGAAGTTTGAGGTTGGTGATAAAGTTTTGCTTAAAGTGTCACCTTGGAAAGGAGTGATGCGATTTGGTAAGAAAGGTAAGTTAAGCCCAAGGTATATAGGACCATTCGAGATCATCGAATGTATAGGAACAGTGGCTTATAAGTTAAACTTACCTGAAGAGCTCAGTGGTATTCACAATGTATTCCACATCTGCAATCTAAAGAAATGTCTAGCTGATGAATCGCTAGTAATACCACATACGGATGTGCACATAGATGAGAGCTTGAAATTTGTGGAAAAACCTTTGTTGATCGAGGACCGACAGGTTAAAAAGCTTCGAAGGAAGCAAGTGCAAATTGTGAAGGTTAAATGGGATGCCCGTAGAGGTCCCGAGTATACATGGGAGGTAGAGTCCACAATGAAAGAAAAGTACCCTCATTTGTTTCAGTAAATCTCGAGGTTGAGATTTCTTTTAATGGGGTGAGGATGTAACACCTCGAAAATTCATGTCCAATAATGTATCGACACGTGTCATAAGCTTTAAACGTGTAAAAGATTACTTTAGAGGGACTAAAGTGACAAACAAGGAAAGTATGTGAATAAAAGGGTTCAAAGTGTCAACAATGGATAAATATATCTTTCAATAACCCTACACGATGTTTATACCCTTAAACGGATGAATCATGGATCATACGAAGCTAATTGTGAAAGAAAGTGAGAAATTACAAACTACAGGGGTTAAAAGTGTCAACATGTTTAAAGTATACCTCTGAGTGACCTTTTAGCAAACCCGAAGCTTTATAATGATTAAATATGCTCACTAGAATAAGTGATAAAAATTTCACAGGGTTTCGATAAAGTATGAGAAAGTTATGACAATATTCGTATACGAGGGGTTAAAAGCGTCAACATTGAAATTTAAGACTTTTCGGTGATCGTATGAATAACCGGGGACTTAACAAAGTTGGTTTATGACTTGGGGTCCTTAAAAGTCAAGTTTGGGGGTTAAAAGTGCAAGAAACCATGTTAAAATCAAGTTTGGAAGGACCAGGGGCCAAAAGTGCAATTATGGCAAACTTGGAAACCGGATGGAGGAGCCATACCGGGTGCGTAAGCCCTAAAGGGGTCCTTACACGGGGCGCCTAAGGTGCCCAGATGCAGAAAAACTTGGCAGCTGCCTATTCCAGCAAGGTGCACCGACTTTAAAGCTTGTTTTTCGATTCAAGGGGCTTGTTTGATGGTTTTTAAGGGCCTAGGGACACTTGGGTTGATCAGGAATCATCCCATAGGCTATTGTGGCATGATCTTGTTGAGTTAAACTCACTATACAAGGAGATCATTGTTGTAACAATTGAGCACCTCACTTGCAACTCTCACAACTTCATTCCTGGATATTTTTGGAGCTCAAGTGCACTTCCTAGTGATCTTTAGTCGTGCTTAGGACCTTTGTAAGTATCCTTAACCCTCCTTAATTCAGTTTAGCTTAGTTAATTAGCCTAAAGTCAAATCGTCATAATTAAGATTTGACTTCGTCATTAATCTTAATTTGTCCAGTCAAATTTCAAATTTAAAGTACCTATGAGTTGGTAATTATGTGGGCAATAAACCCTTAAAAGGGCACCCTCTAATTCCCACTCTAACTAGGTCAATTGTCGGGTCAAAGTTAATCTCAAAAAGTCAACAGAAAGCTTATTTTCAAATTAATGCATAATTAGCAATGTAGAAGCTATGCAACATGTTTTGTCATTAATATAACTTGGTAACTAATGTAAGAACATGTCTAAACATGTTCAACTCGACAATTTTCAGTTTAAGCTCAGTTCGGAACCGAAAGTCGCAAAAGTAGACTTTTGCTTTGACTTTCAGTTCTGACCTATTAGAGCATAGTTTAGAAATGCCTTAGAGCTTTATTAGGACCAGGTTTCATATAAGTATAACTCTCTGAGATTATACAACTTGGTTCATTAGTTATCCGATTCATATGCATATTTCCGTTAAATGCCTAAATGTTGACTATTATGCCCATATGACCTTAAAACATGAATTTTGAAAATGTAAAAGAGTAGAAACCTTAATTACTGATTTATAAACTTGCACCTAAAATTTGGCATCAGTTTGAGGTCTAGATTAAGAGTTATGCTCATTAGCGTAATTAGAAAGCTTATTAGTAATTAAACGGCGTAATTAGCATATAGCCTATCTAAACCCAAATTTTTGATACCAAACTTTTTACCCACTGATATAAAATAATATTTTGGGATTTTTGGAGATTTTTATTTATTTTTAGGCTAAGCATAACATAGAGTTCTAAGCTTGATCCGGTAATTGTCGGTTTTGCCCTTTTAGGCTATAAAATGAGTTTTACCAATCCTTTTGATACCAAACCTTTTTCTACTAATCCAATATGATAAATAGAATATTTTAAGCCTTCTGGAATAATAAAAATATCAGTTCTTCTTATAAAACCCGAAAATCGCTTAAAATCACCTTTTTACGCGTTTTTAGCGCATAGTATGTATTAAAACCATTTTAGATATATAAGACTTGATACCTACTGAGGTTTTAAGTAAATTTTTATACTTTAGCAGTAAGCAAAAGTTTTAAACTCAGATTTCCAGATATGACCTTTAAACCTTAGGTGAAATTACCAAAATGCCCCTTCGGTGCATAGTATGGTTAGAAATGATAAATTTCACATATAGGTAATACCCTACTGATATAACTTAGTAAATTAAGTATTTTTACTGATTACATCAGACCCGAAACTCAGATTTATATTTAAACTCTTTTATAACCTTTAAATGACCAAAATGCCCTTACAGGGCATAATTTGAGTTTAAATTCATTTGGGGCATAATAGAAGATATCTTACTGATGTCACAACATATTTAAGGCATATTAACTTAGGAAACTTGTATATGACTCATATGGTTACCCGTTACGCACTTTTCGCGTTCGGATCGGCTTATGTAACTAGTTTGCATAATTTAGCCGAAACGGGTCAAACCATATCGTTTTCATCTCAAAATCCAGAATGTATTTAAGTTACCCATATTAAACAAGCATACAAGCTTGTCGGGTCAAAACCACATTCTAAACCGGTCTTCACTTTATCATGCATTTGAACTGTATCTTCCTTTTGAAAACTAACCGGTCTAAGTCTAAACTTAATTAAAGACCCGTTAGGATTCTAATAGGTTGTTAAAAACCTTCATTCCAGATTTAGGAGCCCAGTAAAAGCTATCTATACTTGCTTGGTGGTATACGGTTGGGATAAATTGTATAAATTTGCTCAGATACTCTTAACTTATTTTCCCTATACGGGCTTGGGATACAGTATTATAATAATACCGCTTGGTCGGGTATGTAATCATTTAAATCGGATTGTGATTGATGTATTTACATAACTCGTTTTATTCTGTATTATTTGGTGTATGGCCTTTGGGGGTTAAATGACCATGTCCCGGATATCCTTGGCATCATTCAAAGAAATGGCCACGACCTAAGCACGGGGTGTAGGCGTACACCTGACATTTGCATATGTAAAAACTGGTAGTCCACTTAAAGGAATCAACCTTGTGGGTATTATACCTGTGGCGTGTCAGTTAATCTAGACCGGCCCTACAAACCGGCCCTGATGGACGACAAATAAGTAAAACTGTATATAAGATTATTTTAAAATAATTGTCCCAAGTTATAAATGATATTTTGCCTAAGTGCATTCAAATCAATTTTCTAAACCTTTTCAAAATGAGTCAGTTAAGTTGTATTTACCAGTGTAAACTGACGTATTTTCCAAAAAGGATAAGTGCAGGTACTATACGTAATAGGCTGGCTACTCCAGGCATCAATAATCAAGTCTCGCAAGCTTTAGATGTTAAAGTCTGTTGAACAATTTTTCCTTTTTCTTTCGATCCGCCTGTGGATCTGTTTCAACTATTTTGCGATACTTAATATTACAATTTATTCAGTTGAAATGAATCTATCTTTTGCTTCCGCTGTGCATTTAAATATGTGTTGTTTGACTATGATGATATCAATTACGTCACGATACTCCCCACTGGGCCCACCGGTAATACGTGGAAATTCGGGGTGTGACAAACATGGAAAGATTAGCAAAGTTATACGTAGACAAGGTAGTATCCTTACATGGAGTTCCACTCTCCATTGTGTCAGATAGGGATAGTCGTTTCACTTCGCATTTATAGACGAGTTTCCAAGAAGCTATGGGGACACACTTGAATCTAAGTACTGCATACCATCCCCAAACAGATGGACAAAGTGAAAGGACGATCCAAACCCTTGAAGACATGCTCAGAGCATGTGTGATAGACTTCGGTGGAAATTGGGATGACCATTTACCATTAATAGAATTCTCCTATAACAATAGTTACCATACAAGTATCGGTGCTGCCCCGTTCGAAGCACTGCATAGACGAAAGTGCTGAACCCCATTTTGCTGGGCAGAAATAGGAGAAAGTCAATTATCAGGACCCGAGATTGTACAGGAAACCACCGACAAGATAACCCAAATCAAGGAAAGATTGAAAACGGCTCGAGATCGCCAGAAAAGTTATGCAGACAATCGACGTAAGCCGTTAGAATTCCAAGTTGGAGACAAGGTACTCTTGAAAGTTTCTCCTTGGAAAGGGGTAGTTCGGTTCGGTAAGAAGGGAAAGCTAAGTCCAGTACATAGGACCATTCACAGTTACCCAACGAATTGGACCATTTGCTTATAAACTACAACTACCAGAAGAATTAGTCGGGGTACATGATGTGTTTCATGTATCTAATCTCAAGAAGTGTTTGTCTGATGAATCACTGGTAGTACCTCTTCCAGATATAGAGGTAAATGACAAGTTGAAATTCGTTGAGAAACCTCTCCAAATTGAAGACAGAAAAGTCAAGTTCCTCAAACACAAGAGATTGGTACTGGTCAAAGTAAAGTGGGATTCAAAAAGAGGACCAGAGTACACATGAGAGCTCGAATCGGAACTGAAGCAAAAATATCCTCACTTGTTTCAATAAATCTCGAGGACGAGATTTTAAATAAGGTGGGGAGGATGTAAGGACTTGCACCAAAATTTCCCCAAAATACTCCGTAAGTAGAAACCCGGACCCCTAAAACCCTAATCCTTGTGAAAAATCAAGAAATTCAAATTTGTTGATCTATCGCGGGCCGCGTAAGACTTAAGGAAAGCTTACGCGAGGCGCGACAGCTTCAAAATGCTCCGGATAAGCTTTAGGCCACATGGCAGACCTACACCGTGACACGGCAGCCCTAGCCGTAGCTAGGGTGGCCCTCGCGGGCCGCGTAAAACTCAAAAATTTGCTATAAATGGGACGTTGCATGGCCATTATCATCTGTTCGAAATCTTTCACTTACAAAGCTTCCTTCTATGTGAAAATTTAGTTTTTGTGGTGAAACGCTGCGACGATAACAGGGTAATAACTCGATCACTGCTACGATACAATGTCCGATCGATTAAAACCGATCCGATGGATGTTTAAGTGCTGCCCGAATTTGGGCTATACTTTGTCATTCGTCGTGAGGGTTTTGATTTCGTGAGCTTATCGTAAATGTTGTATTAAGTTACTAACCTAGTTTCATGTGCATTGTTATTTAACTAGGTTACCAAGCTTAATCAGTAGGCAAAACTTTGTCCAACTAAACTTGCAATGTGAGTCATTCTCTTTTTTTTTCTTTCCAAATTGTTTCCAAAACTCTATTTATTTTCAAAGTTTTAATTACAGGGATTAAGTCTTTGTAGTCTTCAATTACAGCCGATATGTGGGGTTTTGTATACATTACTTGATAATCGTCACCATTGGACAACGGGTTAGCCAATGGGTGATATGACCATAGTCACAGAAACAAGTCGAGTGACAAATACCGTTGGGTAATTGGTTGATATAAACATTGTAATCTCCCTTAATACTGTAATTTATAACAATTTGTCGTTTTGTATCAAATGAATGACTCGCCAGCATTTCCCCACTGATAAAATCTTTTTAAACATGTTTCAGGTGATTTACTGTGAATCAAGAGAAGTGTCGTGTTGCACTACCAGCTTGGATAAAGTGGCTCAGTAAATAAATAAACATGTTTTTGTAAACAAGGGGATTTCCCAGTGAAATTCCTTTCTTGTAAATTACGGGGTTTGTCCCGAAATTTGAAATGAAATAAATGGAGGTTTTCAGTTTAATTGATCCTGTTAAAATTTCCGCTACCTAATTAAACACCAATACCACGGGTTTCTGTCCCGCGGCTTCTGGACCGGGTAAAACCGAGACGGGGGCCGTGACAACCCGCGTGGCGCTAGGGAGTACTTTTTGAAAATGTCCATTTTGGCCCCTGAACTTTGTAATTTTGATATTTTATGTCGTAATCTTGCATTTTAGCCCGTTTTTAGGTATCCAAAGTGTAAAGAGTATAGTATGAGTATATGCATGTATGATTAATATATCCAAGTGTTTCGAGTCTCGATCTATGCGTATAGACATGTATTTGACGTGTGATTGTGGATAACACAAGTATGTAACAAGTATATGTATAAAAATGAATTTCCATTATAATCAAAGCCTCGGATTACAAGATTGGAAAGGAATTATGGATACGATACGATTATAAGTTTCCAAAATAGAAATACGATCACAACATTCTAAATAAGGAAGGTACAAAAATGTGAAGCGTTACAGTCTCCCCTACTTTAGACTATGGGGTATGGGGCTTGGGTTGGGGGAAAACGCCCAAGCCACCACCTCGGGTGAGCTTGGGTTGGGGTGTGGCCCTTGGGGCTTGGGTTTGAAGCCGGCTGTGGGGCGGGCTAGCAAGGTGACATGGCAGGCTCTCAATGGCCAAACCAAACTAGCCCTTTCACATGCCCCCATGTGTCAACTCATGCCCCCAACCCAAGCCCCACCATACCCCACGGGCGTGGGTTTGGGTTTGTTTTCCACGTGTCAACTCATGCCCCCAACCCAAGCCCCACCATACCCCATGGTCTTAGGAAATTTCATCCCGAAATTTGTTCAAGAGGTAGACTCAACGAACAGATGCGGATTGATGTGCTAAAAGTAGTTTAAGATAAGTTAACTAAATTAACCTAAGTTTTACTCTAGACTCTCTAAGACTCGACTAAACTACTAACCTGCAAGTAAACCGATCGACTCTAGTAAAACTATGTAAGTCCGGATATCGAACCCATGAGACTCTTTTGACTGTGTAAACTAGACTCAGCAGACTTAACAGACTGACACAACTAATTTGATTTTATGTGTTTGAGAGAGGGGGGTTTCTAATATCCTAAAATTGCAATTAACTAAAGTTAACTAACTAGAATAAACTCAAACACGAATTAGACAATGGTTAAACTCAGTGATAACAAATAACTACCTAGGCTGCAATCCTAGATATTATCGTCTGGCTTTCTATCGGATACTAATGTGATATGGAACCGGGATCTTCAAATGCTAAACCCTAAGGGGAACCGAATAGGACTCCCGACCCTTCTCGGGAAGACACCTATGGAACTCTAAAAGGCTGTTACGAATACCCGTTAACTAGACTCCCTCACGGTTATCTAATTATCTAAGAAAAGTGCCCTGCAGTGATTAACTATCTCATAGTGGAAAATCTAAGGCAACTATGGCACTTGATTTGGTTCAATGATATGCACCAAATGTAACATATAAATTGTATCAAATACGGTATAAAAACAACCCTTTTCAATACTAATGTTGGAAAAAGTGTGTTTCTTTGTTTACTTTTGATTTTCAGGATAAAATAAGCTCAAATGGATGAAAGAAACAAATTAACAACAAAAAACCAACATAAATACGAGGAAAAGAAGTCGACACACTATACAGCCCCCCCAAGCTTCACCCTAAGAATAAAAGCAACAAGTCAGAATCCCAACATGGAGTCGTGCCTGCCAGGCATGGGTCGTGCCCCAGTGAAGATTCATTAGAGAATAAAGATAAACAGAAAAGAGAAGGGACACGGCCGTGTCACCTTAGCACGAGTCGTGGTCAACTCTCAGATTTGCATATCTGAGTTCGTACAATAAGTACATAGGCCACAGGGCCGTGCCGTTAACACATGGGGTCGTGTGTGCAGAAGAGATGACAAGAGCATTAAATGAAGACAGAGAAGATGAAGGACACGGGGTCGTGCTCACCAGGCACGGGGCCGTGTGAATCTCCTGTTTCCAACTATAAATAGAGGTGCTTGGCTCATTTGCAAACCATCCCTTGGCAAACCATTTCTCTCACTTCCACCACAATACCATAATCTTCCACCATTTTGGTTAGAGTTAGAGTAGTCTTGGGATCCAAGATCAATAGTAAGAGCTTTTGTCAAACTATGGCCATGCTTGTCTAATCTCTTACATCACTTGGTGAAGAAAAAATCTTTTGTGTATTACTTTTGATTTCCAACCTTTGGTCACTTTTAATTGGGTATGTATTAATGACTTTAATAACTAGTTTTTTATATTGAAGGTGAATTTTTATTCTATCATTCTTCATGTTTTGTTGATTCACTCATTCGTGTCTTTACGGTCTATATAAAGCGCGTTAACTGTCTGGAAGGGGGTTAAAAGGGTGGTTTGGGTAAAGTTCTTGCCTCCTTCAGTGTATAGATCCTGCGAGGACCTGATTCAAGCTTAGTAGGACTTCCCTTGAGTCAGATAGCATCAAATCGGGGGAAGTAAGAACGGTTTGTAATCCTTTATAAACAAACAACTATTAAAACTTTAAACCGACCTTGCGGGACTGTATCCCTGTTGACTCAGATCAATATGGCCGAGGGTAGTGTTGCCTCCAAAAGAGGGACATGCCACATTTTGCATTAATAACTTACTTAATTATCTTTCAATAATCCGGCCTCACAGGACTGTATCCCTGCTGACTTAGACCAATATGGCCGAGGGTAGCTTTGCCTCCAAAAGAGGGGCATGCCACTAAAACTAAGACAATCTCTTAAAAACCCAAAGTGCGGAAATCATTAAAGGATACATAAAAGATAAGTCAAAGCCAAGTGATTCTTTCTTGTTATTTGTTTCTTTCATTTATTTTAATTTCTTTCTTTATTTTACATTTTTAAAACTCTTTTTCTCAAAATTTAGGTCGATTAGACGTTGGCGATAAACCAATATTAAAAGCTCTTGTGTCCTTGGATGACCTCGGTATCTTACCATCACTATACTACGCCAACGATGGGTGCACTTGCCCTAGCGTGTTGTAGAGAGTGATAATTCTATATCCTGTTTTATAAATTTAAAGCTTGATAAAAATGTAAAAAGGTACTAAAAATACATAAAAAAAGTCGTACACGTTCCGACACGTCATTCAATAGACAAGAAATTGGCAAGGCAACTAAAACATGCTTCTCACAAAGACCTAATTCTAGCAATTTACCAACATAGACCTATCAATAACATAGCACCTCACAGTGACAAGAGTTAGTAGAACATCTAAACCTATTTAAATTGTGAATATTGTTTCTATGGTTTATTGGCCAATTCACCACAAGATTACCCAAACCCGCAAGGACCCGAGAATAAACACAAACCCATTGTGTGAAAGACATTGATCTATGTGAAACAATAAACATTCAATAAACAAGTATAGGTATGCAAACACACCAAATCAATGAACAAAAGTCATTTACTTTTCAAGAAAATCCATACACACAATTCATATCCGATAAAAATCCAAACTTAAATTATTTGTTCATCTCAACCTAAGTAGTTTAGGGATTTTAGCCAAGAAACATAATTCAAAATGTCAAAACATAAGTCTTAAAGAGAGAATTCATCAATATAAGAGAGAAATTTAAGAAACAAGATAAACCGAGAAGACAAAACCCATTTAATCTTCAATCTCTTGACTTCCAGCTCCTACCCAATGATTCCCGAGCTTCCTTGCCTTCAATTCCATGCTAAATCAGCTTCTGAATTCGCCCTAAGATGTCCCAATTCGTCTAGGGTTGCAATTGTGGTTTATATATGATATTTATACCTTTCCATCAAACATAAACCCTTCAAGTCGCGAATCTTTTTGCAGAAATAAGCCTCTCGCCACCCGTGAGAGGCAGAGCTAATTCCCTCGTGCCTCGCGGCGACAAATATAGTCAACCAGTCAAATTTCAAGTCTCGCCACCCGCGAGACACATACCTTCCCCTTCCTGCGGCCCGCCAGAACTGTAACAGCCTCGTTTTTCATGTTTTTCATCTCTCAAACTCCTGATTCCATTTAGGTACTTGGTTTTAGCGTATTTTGGCTCGTTTTCTACCCTTTTCAGCTACTTTCATATACCAAGACCTGTAAAACACAAACAGATCAAAAGTATGCACATTCTGACTAAAAACAAAACTAAATCTAACGGAAACTGTACAAACTATACAAGATAAATAAATGTATTTTGTAATAGATCATGGATGCTTGGTATTCATTTCACTCTCGAGTTCCCAAGTAAATTCAGCGCCTTGTTTTCCTTCCCATCGAACCTTGGCTATGGGAATTCGACTGCGCCTAAGCTACTTGGTTCCTCAGTCCATGATTTCGACCGGTTTTTCAACGAAATGTATAGACTCGTTAATTTATAGATCATCCAGCAGAACTTGAAGTCCTTCTTTAGCTATGCACTTCTTGAGATTTGAAACGTGAAATGTCAGATGAACGTTGTTGAGTTCTTGAGGTAGATCTAGTCTATATGCTACCTTGCCAATCCTTTCGAGAATCTTGAAAAATCATACGAAGCGAGGAGCGAGCTTGCCTTTCTTACAAAATCGAACCACTCCTTTCCAAGGGGACACCTTGAGAAGTACGTGATCACCAACATTAAATTCCAATGGTTTGCGTCTTTTATCAGCGTAACTCTTTTGTTGGCTTCTAGCCTTGAGTAGGTTATCATGAATCTATAAGATCTTGTCCTTTGTCTCTTGTATGAGCTCGGGACCGGTGATTTGAGCTTCTTCGATCTCATGCCAACAAAAAAGTGACTGGCAATTTCGACCATATAATGCTTTGAATGGTGCCATTTAAATACTAGCGTGATAACTGTTATTGTACGAAAATTCTACCAAAGGCAAGTGTATATCCAGTTGCCACAAAAATCGATTACGCAAGAACGAAGCATATCCTCGAGGGTTTGGACAGTACGCTCGGTTTAACCATCAGATTGAGGATGAAAAGCGGTATTGAGGTTAAGATGATTACCAAGAGCGGTTTGAAAGGTTTGCCAAAGACGCGAGGTGAAACGACCATCACGGTCAGAAATGATGTCAATAGGGATACCATGATGACAAATGACTTCATTCGTGTAGATACGAGTCAATTTCTCGACTTTGTAGTCTTCACGAATGGGGAGGAAGTGAGCAGATTTGGTCAAACGATCGATGATTACCCAAATGCTATCATGACCAAACGAAGTTCGGCGAAGTTTGGTGATGAAATCCATAGCTATACTCTCCCATTTCCAGACTGGAATTTACGGTTGTTCGAGTAAGCCAGAGGGATGTTGGTGTTCGACTTTCACCTTGGAACACGTGAGACATTTCGAAACGTAGGTGGCGATGTCTTTCTTCATACCAGACCACCAATAAGATGTACGAAGGTCTTGATACATCTCGTCGGCACCAGGATGAATACAGTATCGAGACTTGTGTGCCTCCTTTATTAAGAATTCACGAAGATCATCACAGTTTGGTACCCAAACGTGATTGAGGTAGTAAAGGATACCATCAGACTTGGATACGAGTTGATTTTCAGCACCACACTTCATCTCGTTGTATAAGTAATCCTCATTAACGGACGAGTATTGTGCTTCGCGAATGCGGAATCGAAGGTCGTTTAGAATTTGGAAACAACGGATAATCTTTACATGAGTTTTGCGACTAAGAGCGCCGGCCACGACATTCGCTTTACCAGGATGGTAGCGAATCTCACAGTCGTAGTCATTGAGCAACTCTACCCATCAGCGTTGACGCATGTTGAGCTCCTTTTGGTTAAAGATGTGCTGAAAGCTCTTATGGTCAGTGAAGACCACACACTTAGTACCGTAAAAGTAGTGTCGCCATATCTTTAATGCAAAAACAATCACACCAAGTTTAAGGTTGTGGGTAGTGTAGTTCTTCTCGTGTATTTTGAGTTTTCTCGAAGCGTAAGCGGTAACCTTGTCTTGTTGCATGAGAACACAACCGAGACCTTGGTTTGAAGCATCACAGTACACAACGATATCATCGTTACCATTGGGAAGAGCGAGAATAGGAGCCTTGCAAATCATGTCTTTGAGGGTTTGAAAAGACTCCTTGTGACAACCCGTACTTTTGAGGTTAGCGCCTTTCGTTTCGCATCCATAATTTTATGTGTTCGATTACATGTTATTTTTGGTGTGTTTATATAATTCTTTTACAAGATGTATAACTCGATAACATGAACCAACCCAAACCCACTCGCTAGTGGCTCAGTTTCGGCCCACACCCCATTCCTCTCCTGTGCTTTATTTTTGGCCTACACATACACACAAACCCAGACCGCCACCCCTTGCCCTCTTTTATGTGCATACCACAACAAATCCTTTTGTAGATGGGCTCAAGCCCGTCACGACTACAAACCTCTAAAGCGCCCCTAACCCTTTTTGCATATTATACATGTACGCATGCATGTTTTTTTATAACACTTCAGCAAATCCTACTCCTCCCCTTCCCTTGGTGATTTACGACAGCAAGGAAGAGACCCCCCCAACCGTCGCACTCTCTCCCTCTTGGTGCTCTCTTTCTCGCATCTCTCTCCCTCTCGCACTCCATCTTTCGGTACATGTTTATGTTCGTTTTGGTTTGAAATCTCGTTCATCTGTGGTTGGGTTTTATTGTTGTTAGGATTCCTGTTGTTTAATTGAATGTATGTGAGTTAGGATTTTGCTAGAAATCATGCTTGAATGGTATTTTGACCATATACGTGTTCAATGAATTAACTAGGGTTGTTACATATTGAAACTTGCTGATTTGTGATAATATGTATAATGATCATGTATGTATTACTGTGAGTATCTCGGCTGTGATTATGTCTAACGTATTATTTGAAGTGTTACGGGTTAAAGTGTAGCCTAGGGTTTGTGGAAATCAAGTAATGATGCGTAATATTGTCGAATATGTCCGTATAGGCCTATGAATATGGTTAGGGCCATATCTTTGATGTTTCAGCATGGTATACGTGATATAAACAACTTATAATCTGCTGTGATTAAAGTATACGTGCCACGGGTTCGTTAGATAATCGATTGCGAGATCGGGAAACGTAAACAGTAATCCGTCCGACAGTTATAGGCGACTTTAATCGGCTGTAACTGGGTCATAATATAATGAAAATTTGTTTTCTTGAGTCTATAATGTGCTATTTTGAAATACGCTTCTAATGGCGCTGGATTCATGATTTTTGGACATGGTTTGCTATTTTAAATAAATTATTTCGTTTCAGCAATTAAAGTGGTGTTTTTCTGCAGATTTTACGTGTTATGTTTTAAGTCATATCCTCATGAATACTTATAGTTAGACCATGAAATTTATACTGTAGATGCTCTTAAGTGTCCGTGAAAACTCCAACTGGAATTTCATCAATCGGATAACCGAGGATTTTTAAATGGATTGTTCCATGAGCTGCAGTCAGAAAGTGACAAATCCGATTGCAGCTTAGTAAATGATATTTTGTAAATCTTTGGTAAATATTTAAACTCTAAAAATTTAATATAAGACCAACCCCTCCGAGGGGCACGTCACATAAAAAGATCATAAGTTTTGAAATCTCGTGAGTGTAGTAAACGAACACTCCAAAACATCCTATTTTCAGTAAATTGAGTTATGCATGTTTGTAAGTTTATAAAGTATCGAATCTGCTATATTTGGTACTTGTACATGCTTGATGATTGTACAAATGGTGTATCGCATGTTGTAGTGTATCCTATGAACATGTGCCTAAAACTACTCAGTAATGTAGTTGTGACAACTTGTATGCATGTTAATTGTTTGATGTGTGTAAGATTTGAGTGAATTACATAAACGACCCCTAATGTTCTTGGTAACCATAATAGGACGTGGTTGACCATACTAGCTCGCATAACTTAATATGCCGAGCTAATCTAAGGTGAGTTCACACATTTTACTAAAATCATGTATTCCTGGTGGTTGGGAATGGAACGAATAACACTTTCCCTGGTTTGGGATTGCCTAGTATTCCTTGGGATGGACTACGGTTATTTTACTATTTATACTACATATCTTAAGCGGACTAGATGGAACTCTATCTGAAAGTCACTACACATTTTATACCAATTAATTGCCGAGGCCTGGTGAACGGGATATTAGTTAGTAGCGCTATTAGGTCTAACAAACCTCACACCGTGCCGCAGAGGACGGGAGTGAACTATTATGCCTGGGCAACTGGTCAATGATGATAGACATTGATGTGGGGCACAAAATATGACTACAGTTAGTTTCGGTATGGCATGAGTTTAGTAGCTTAAAAAGGTGGGGTAGCTCCCCATGACGTGTTTTATAAAACATTAATTTAACAACTTACGTTTTTGGAACAACACTGATAAATTGTGAACTCGCCAACTCTATGTTGACACACTACTACATGCTTTGCAGGTCGTTAGGTACTTTGCTGGAGTTTGCACGGTGGAATGGTCGTTGTGGCAAAGAACCATTGTTGGGTTCTTATTAAACATGATGACCTTTTAGACTTTTACTTGGGTTTTTAAACTTATTGCTTCTAATGTTAACTTAGACTTTGTTTTGAACTCTTAGACACTAATCGCATTGATTGTGATGGGTTTTATTTACTTTAATTAATTGTTCAATATGATTGGTGGCATGACCCTGTTCAGTTACACGCCTCGCGGCAATACTCCGCAGGTGGATTTTGAGTGTGTGACACTCCTCTTGATCGGAACCCTAAACAAAAGGTTTGTTTTTTTTTAGTCAAGGAAGTGAGAGTGGAACAACGATCTTCAAAAAGTTGGAAATGAATCGACGGTAATAACTCGCCAATCCAAGGAACGAACGAATTTCGGACGAAGATTTTGGTGCAATCCAGTTCTTGACAGCTTCGATTTTAGCGGGATCAACACGAATGCCCTTCTCGTTCACAACGTGACCGAGAAATTGAACTTCCTTTAGCCAAAATCCACACTTGGAAAATTTGGCGTAAAGTTGTTTGGTTCATAGGAGTTCAAGGATTAGACGTAAGTGTCACTCATGCTCATCTTGGGTTTTGGAATAGATAAGGATATCGTCTATGAAAACGATCACAAAGCGATCCAAGTATAACTTGCACACACGGTTCATCAAATCCATGAAAACCGCGGGTGCATTGGTTAAACCGAAAGGCATGACTACAAACTCGTAGTGACCATATCTAGTACAAAACGCGGTTTTAGGAATATCTTCTTCGAGGACTCGAAGTTGATGGTAGCCAAAACAAAGGTCGATTTTTGAGAAACAAGTTATGCCTTGGAGTTGATCGAAGAGGTCGTCGATGCGAGGAAGAGGATAACGGTTGTTGACGGTAAGCTTGTTGATCTCCCGGTAGTCGATGCGCATGCGGAATGATCCATCTTTCTTTTTGACAAAGAGGGCCAGAGCACCCAAAGGAGAAGTACTAGGGCGTATAAAGCCTTTATCAAGTAATTCTTGAAGTTGGCTCGATAGCTTTTGCATCTCCGAAGGTGCGAGACGGTAAGGAGATTTTGCAACAGGTGTAGCGCCAGGAATGAGGTCAATACGAAAGTCAACAGAACAAGGAGGAGGACCAGGTAAGTCTTCGGGAAAAACGTCAAGGAAATCACACACCACCGGAACATCACTTACGACTTTTCCCTTGCCCTTTTCTTCCACAATGTGGGCTAAAAAGGCAAAGTACTCCTTACATAAGTAGTTGTTTGCTTGGGTGCATGACATGAGTTTGAGACTTTTCGAAGGTTTTTCACCGTAGACGTGTAACAAATCACCGGATGGAAGAAGAAGGCCAATGAATTTCTCGAAACAAACAACTTTGGCATGGACTCTTCAAAGCCAATGCATGCCTACTATAATGTCGAAACTACCCAATTGCATGGGTATGAGATCAATCGAGAACTTGTGATCATTGAGGTTAAGAGAACAATTAAGAAGAACAAAATTGACGATTATAGATTTACCATTAGCAACTTCGACGGCGAATGATTTTGGCAACTTAAAGCATCTACACTTAAGAAATTGTTCAAATTCAATGGATATAAAACTTTTATCCGCACCATTATCAAATAAACAAACACATGAGCAATTATAGCATATATAATCATAAAATATAATTTTATAGATCATGATATTTTAAAAAATTAGCTTGACCGGTTAGACCATTCTGAGTCATTGATGACGTGAAACATATCGAAGAAAGAAAAGATTCTTCATTAAAACTAAACATGTAGTTTTTGCTCTCAAGTGAAGTTAATGATATACCAACTAAAGTAGGGTGTGAATCACAAAATATTATAGAGATGTTAAAAGGATATATATATATCGATATGATACCATTTAGTATTCTAAAATCGATGCATCGTCTAAATGGATATTAAATTCACAACCTAAAGTTTGTGTGAATTGTGGCTTAGCTTTTAAGATAGCAAACATATTTTTCATAAGTATGGTATTCATCTTGATAAATGCGATGATCTTGATTCCCGTTTTACTTATGATTATTAGAACAAGTGTTAATTACAAGTGATATTGTTGTTACACGAATTGCTTTTGTTGAAGACGATGACCAAACAACCACGATTGATTGCAAAACCAATAATCATGCAAGCAAATGTCCATATTTGTATGTGGAAACACGTGTTTTTTTACATGATCTAATATCAATTCACATCAATCCAACAAATTATTAAACTTCATCCCCATTATAATTGGTTTTGGTCAGGAACCAAATATTTCCCATCTATAGTTTTTTTTTTGTCGTGCGGTATATGTTGCAATCACTCCACCACAATACACAAAGATGGGACCTCAAAGAAGGTTGGGATTATATGTTGATATCATATTGTTATTTGTTTATGACATAACTGATTGATTTTCATTTTAATGAATCGATGTTCCCAACATGGAGGGGAGATAAAAAGCAGTTGGAATGAATTATCATCTTGATCCTCAGATTAAAAGGTGTGAACTAGAAATTCAAAGGATAATATAATTACAAGCATTAACGGATTAATTACCAGACGTATTCACTGACCTAAATAGAGTGGCTAGCTAAGTCACATGTACCAACTGCTAGTGCTCCAATTAAGATTGGTTTCTTAGAAGGACAACCATACATTGGTGATGAGTCTATGGCATGCCTGAAACATGGTAGACTAGTCGGTTCCAAGAAAAAAAATTCCTCGAAAATGGAGCAAGTAATGAAAATGGTCAAGTCGAGGTATATTAAAAGTGTCTCTTGAAGAGACATTAGACATGATGGTTCCAGAAGAACCTTAGGTACCTGAAAATAAAGAGTTCTTAGTAATTATATCATGTCTAGCAATGTTCGGAATCGAAATTAAAACGACGTCGTTATACTTTTGTATATAATGTAGCGCTTAAAATGATTAAATCATGAGGATCAAGATTTGGGATCTGCATATTAATGGAAACATATAAATGATTAGCCAAAATTAAAAGATGCAAATAAGGCAGAATTGAATTCTATAATGAAATGGAAAGTTTCGGACCAGTGGTCCATACAACTAAGTTGTAAAATATGTTTGATACAAAAGGGTCTTTAATGTGAGTCATCAAATGAGAATCAAATCAACTCATATATGGCAAAATTTGGTGGCACGAGATTTTGCAAGGGCCCATGATTGATTATGAGGACACGTATTCTCCTGTGGTGGATATAGTGACTTTCGAAGTCTTATTAGTCTGGTAATACAAAGAGAGAATTGTTATGCGTCTTGTGTATGTTGTGTATCATTTGATACTGAAATTTACATGAAACTCCATGATGAATTTATATTATCATAATCATGTAAAGTAACTTCTTGAGAACGTTATACATATTAAAGTTTGCTTATTTAATATGTTGACTATAATTGGAACTCCAGATGAGTTTCCTAAAGCAGTTGAGTGCTTAGAGTAATTTGAGACATCGTAGGATGTAATTCTATGCACCAAGACATACGCAAGGGATAAATAGAACTTGGTGATTATTGTAGGATCGTTTATTGACCCGAACGAGTCGATCAGAAGAGTTTTTACTCAATACGAGAGGCGGAAACAAACGTATCGAGGTAATTCAGCTAGATATTCACTTTAAACTGTCTTTTGATTGATTTGAAAAAGATTTGCAGCGAGTAGACACTTCGGCAGCAGTTCGGTACTGAAACCGGAAAGTTGGAACCCCTCCAAACGAAATCACAAGGCACCTATATATAGGGTAGCTAATTTTTCATGAACAGACTCACGCGAAATTAGATTTCACACGAAATTGTAATTTCGTGCAAAATTACCCCTTTTTCACATTTCTCGTTTTGCGTGCCCTGATCTATCTAATATAATACAAGACTCGATACAAGACGAAGTCGACAGACGTATGCACCAACAGGCTCCCCCTCGGATGTTGATGAGTCTTCAGTGTCGAGTCTTCAATGTCTTCAGTCTTTTACTCTTCCTGAAGTATCTGACAGTGTAAATCCTCAGTCTTTTCTCTTCTTCTCTCTATCAGGATCTCAATCTGACTCCATCTTCTCTTGATCAGATCTCTTGATTTCTTAAGTTCATCAGCATCAACAATACCAATATCGTAACCTGACTTCACATTCTACTCAGGATCAGGAACTTGGCTAACCTGCACACATCTCTACCTCACAATAAATTTCACAAATTTAAAATTTGACAAATTTATATACCACTTGCAGGTATTAATCAATCAATAAATGATTTCACAATGTTAATATCTGATGAACCACTTGTAGACAAAACATTTATTTTTATTCATTATAAACAGACTCCCCCTCACGAAATGTTTATCATGTTTAGCACTCGGAATTTTGAAAATCAGCTCTTCAACATCAGTTGTCGAAAATCTTTTTGGATTTTTCAAAATTTATGCTAAAACACACTGAAAATCTTTTTGAAATTTTGGAAATTTAAAGAATTGCAGTAAAGAAATATTTACAGACAATACTTTTGTGAGTTTGTGTAAGAGGATCATATCAGTTTTTGAGACAAATCACCAACACCGTTAAGCTTTAAACATTTTAAGTTCTAAAGGATTCACTTAGATTGTCAGTATACTGATCCACTTAAATTTTCACACAAAGTTCAACTGTTTCGAGATACGAGATTAATGTTTTAGAGACTTAAACTTATACGCGTGTCCTACCTCAGAATATACTCCCGTATCCAGATCCCAATATTCAGTCTTACAGGTGAGTATACCTAGATGATATCTGTAAAGGGTTAAATGCGAGGGCCGTGAGAGCTCAGGCTATTGTTTCCGCAAAATCAGAGAGATGACGGCTTCGACTTTTGGTGGGTTCCCTTTAGAGAATCTTTTCTTCAACAGCACATGATTAGCATTTTGCAATGTTTCATCATTTTTTATGCTGAGGGTGGGCTATATTTCAAGCAAGCAGAAAGTATTATACGGGGACTAGGCCATTGCTTCCGCAAAATCAGAAGTCCTAGGATAATACCCCAGATATCACTAAGCATAAAGACCTAGTATCTCAGAAAGAGGGACCTTTCAAACAAGATTTCGGGAGTTACCCGTATATCCGAGAGATATTCCCCACGAGATAAGTAAGTTTGAAATTTAGGTTTATATCTCGACACAATCTACTAAATGTGTAAAAATCTACTGGCATATCATCAGTGAGACCGTTTATCACATTTGACTTACCAATTCTTTAGCATGTTGTGATAGTCCACTGATGTACTATCATTTCCTCTTTTTCTCAACAAAACTCATTTTTGATTTTATCATGTTTTTGGATTTTTCAAATTTTCTAATGTTTTTGGATTTTCTGAAATGTCTTACTCCCCCTAAAATTCAAAAACATTTAAAGAAACTTGAAAACAAACTGTACACACAAACTGACAACTGTTGTGAATTGTTTCAATTCGCCATCTACTTAGCATAAACAATCAGAACTCCCCCTTGAAACAAACTATTTTCCCATTATGATTTCAAAACACTTAAGTTTGTTTTAATCAAAAATGTTTTTTTCCAGAAAATAAATTTTGTTGAATTTACCACTTGTAAAAATGGGGTTTGGTTCATCATTTTGTTCTATTTTCAGATCATGAGTTTATCCCCATTCAAAACTCTTTGAATAAAGATTAAATCAAGTTCAAATGAATGACCTTGATTAACCACTTGTACGTTCAACTTTACTAGATGTAAAATGACATATGACAATTTTAAGAACAACTACCACTTCCAAACTGAAATACCACTTGTAAGAAAAATGTCGATTCCTACTCCACACTTACCAACCTGGGAGTTCCGGCATTTCCACCACCTGTAGAATTTAACAATTTTAGAAGTACAAATTTTTAATAATGATGCCGATTCATGCTCCACGATCACCAACTTGGGAGCTCCGGCAAGTCAGGATTTTTAAGTAAAGAACACAAACACCCAAGCCTGACCAGCTTTGGGTGTAACCTTCTCAACTTCACCTAGGGTTTGAACATTTCTTTTTTCTTCATAAAATTCTTTCACCCCTTTTGCCTTCCCATTGACCATTTTCCCAAAAATATGTTTTACTTTCCCATTGAACGCTTTCTCAACATCAAATTCTTTCTTCTCAGAATAGAATTGATTCGAGATTTTAGCTTTACCAACCTTTTGTTTGAAATTTTCAGTCCTCAATGGTGGAAAGTTCTCATCATCCATTGGCGGAACTGATTTCTCATCTTTTACCTCAACTTGTGGCTCCTCTGATTTTGTGGAATCAGATTCATCGCCATATTTCACCTCATATTTCTTAACAACCCACATTTGGTTGTCAAGATTTACTCTTCTTTTGTAAAATCTTTTTGAACATTCACCAACTTCATATGTTGAGTTTTTAAACACTTTGAATTTTTCAGTTGGTGGTTCATTTGTCTCAACAATCTTTTCTTTAAGTTTAGAAACAACTTCCTGTTTGATGTTGGTTGCTTTAGGACAGTTCCAAGCAATATGACCAACTTCTTGACACCTGTAACAAGTTCTTGTTTCCTTTCTTTGATATGCTCCATTCCTCATTTCTTCTTGCTTCTTAGCAAGAAATTCTCTGTTTGATTGCTTCTAGAATGAGCTCTTTTCTTCTTCCTCCGAACTTGACCCTGAAACAAACACAGTTTTTGGTTTATAAGTTTTCTCATTTTTATGATTTTTCGGTGGAATAAATCCAAGTCCTTTCTTTTTGAAATTACTGTTATGGTTTGGTTTCTTTTGATAACCTGAACCAGAACTGTAACCCTTTTTCTTGTTTAATCTTTGTTGAACTCTTGAAGTGTAAGGTTTAGATTTTTCAGCAAGATTTATATCTTTTATTTCAGAAATATTAATTTCTGTTAATTTGAAAACCTTTTTTAGCATTTCTGGTTTAACACCTCTTATTGGAAATTCCTCATCAGAATATAATTTGTCTGAATCATTCAAAGTATATGCCACTTTGATTGGTTCGTCATTCAAATTAGATTTTGATAACAGAAATTCTTTATTGTAAACCCGTTTAACCAATGACTTTGGACTTTCAACTGATGATGTTCTCGAACTTTCAGACTCAGACTTTGACTCCAACTCCTCATATTTATCCAACACCTGATCGACCACCTTTTTTATTAACTCAGACTCATGATCAGTGTCAGACGATGTGAATATGACGTCAATGTTTTCTGGTAAATCATCAGTTGTTTCAGACTTTAACTTTATATTGACAGCCTTTTTGACTTGCTCCTCATTTGGTTTTCTGGGAGAATAACCTTCCCAGATCGGAGGCGGACACTTGTTATAATTTGCACTTTGTTTCTTACCAGTATCCTTCTCTTTTGGCTTCTCATCTTAACTTCAAGACCTGCAACAGTTGGATAAATTCTGTCAATCAAATAATCAGAACTAGAATAACTCTGTAACAATCGTCTGATTCTTTCATTCTCTATCTTTTCTGTCTCCAACTCTTACTTCCACTTTGCACTTTCTTCAATGTAAAAATTGATAGCTTTCTGCTTCGACATCATCACAGCATTTAACATAGTTAATGCATCTTCTCTTTCAGAATTTGTCTTTTGCAAACCAGTTACTGTTCTGTTCAATACATCGTACGATTCCTTCACATAATTGAGATCGAACAGTAATTTTTCTTTCATCTTATCTTGCTCACTCAACTTTTCATCTTTTTCTTCACATTGCTTACAAGACTCCAAACATTTTAGACACGGTTTAATCACCTCCACAACCTTTTCAATTTCTACTATCTTTTCAACTTCAACAACTTTCTCAACTTCAACCACTTTCTCCACGACTTTAACTTCTTCACTTTGTACATTCTTCACTTCTTGAGCAACACTTTCACATTTCATCTTTCTCTGTTCTTTAGCTGCTCGTCTCTCCTTCAGCTTCTCCAATCTATCTGCAAAATAAAATTGAAAACTTTCAGGAGATAACATAGATTTTCCAATATTTATTTGTGTTTCTTCTTCATCATCACTGTCATCAGATGATGATTGATCAAAGACTAGCTCTTGGATGATTTGTGCAGTGAGAGCTACCACTTTTGAATCAGGTGGAATGTATTTGTCCCAACTGAACCCCTCTGCCACTTTTTCATTATCTTGGTCGATTATGCCAAAGTAAGCTTTCTTATTTGCTTCTACAATCATTTTGGCATGAGCAGTTTGTGGTTCTTTTTGTTTGTACGGTTGATCAGCAACTTGTTGGTATATGGCTTTCCGATAGTAATCATCTTTTCCAAACGGATTCTGTGCTCCACTTGCTTCTTGATTTTTACATTTCCTCTTGAAATGTCATTTCTCCCTGCATCGAAAACAAGTAACTTTAGATTTATCAAAACCCAAAGTAGAAACATTTGCATCCAGGAAATCATTTCTTCCTGTAATCATTTTAAACTTTTCAGCTCTCCTCAAAACACTTGCTAAACACCATTTAATGTCCATAAGCTCCATCTCTTCTGCATCTATCTGATCGTAATCCTCTTTTGTCAACATAGGATTTTCGATCCTTTCAGCAACCAATCCTTCATATGATTCCAACACAGTAGCAAGTAATGACATGTGATTTTTGGCGACCTCTTCAGAGAAATTTTGACCATTCTGAAGATGCAACGCGATGTTGCAATTTAACACTTGACCATTGCTGTTGTTTGAACTTTGAAACTTATGACTTGAAGTTGAACTCTTTGGATTAACACTCGGATATGGTGAAAATCCACTGCTGCTGTTTGGACTTTGGTTTACTGAACCAGATGAATTTTCAGCACTAAAAGCAGTTTGGACTTTCGGACTTGCTTCAACCTCTTGAACACTTCCTTTGTAATACATTTTGACATCTTGTTGGCCACTTGGACTATTCATTCTAGCAATCTTCTGTTGTTCCAGATCTTGACCCTCAATCTTTTCAATAAACTGTGAAATAGTTAACTTGTCATATTCTCCAGTGTTCTTCAAAATCATCAAGTATGTACCCCACTCTTTCTGAGGTAATGAATTAGCTAACTTATCGACCCATTCTTTTTTATCTTTGACAATTTCTAACAAAGACATAGATCGTACTAAGTGACAATATCTTTCAATCAGCTTCTTTGACGATTCACCTGGCAAACTCGAAAACAAATCAAACTCTTTCTTTAGCAATGCTTTCTTGCTCCTGGTCATCTTTTCACTTCCCTCAAACTTAATTCGAAGCGCATCCCAGATCGATCGTGAAGTAGTGTCGTGCTGAAGTAATATGTAGATGTCTTTTTTTATAGCTTGCTATAACAGACTGATCATCATCTTTTCTGCTTTGTACATGTCTCGTTCTTTATCATTCAATTCAGAAATAGTTTTAATAACTCCCAAATCAGTACGAGGTTTAACATATTTCTTTTCGATACATTCCCAAGACCTCAAATGATTAGCTTGAACCCAGTTTTCGAATAGGTCTTTCCAACCATAATACTCCTCAATTCCCATTAGCTTCGGGGGTTTTTGTAAAGTTCCAGTTTCGTTTTCCATGTTCATGCTTTGAGCAATGGTAGCTGGAGTAGTCGGGGCTGTAGCAAACGCGTTATAGAATTCCTCTTCCATGATTCGGTAACAAGTTTTTCAAGAACAGACACTTTCAAGCGAAATTAGATCTTTCAAATGAAATCTTCAAGCGAAATAACCTGTTCAAACGAAATAGCAACTCACACGAAATCAGTAGTTTCAAACGAAATAGTGATTTCGTTCGAACAGACCAAACGAAATATAATTTCGTGTGAAATTAACACAGATTCAAACGAAAATAGCCTCTTTGGAACGAAATAGTGATTTCGTATGAAATATCTCAAACGAAATCTAATTTCGTGCGAAATTAGATCCTTATTTCGTGTGAAATACTGCTGATGTCATCATCTCGAGCTGTTTTTGCCAAAATTGATCAGGTTTTTGTCCGATTTTAAGTTTGAAACTTTCAAGGGTTTGTTAAAACACTATTGCGCGTATAATGTGTGAAATTCAAGTCATTTTGTCCGTGAGAACTTGTTAATTTTGAAAAAGAAAGTGTAGAAATCAGAATTTTCAGCTGAATTGGTATGAACTCTTCCTCCTGAGCTCTGATACCACTTGTAGGATCGTTTATTGACCCGAACGAGTCGATCAGAAGAGTTTTTACTCAATACGAGAGGCGGAAACAAACGTATCGAGGTAATTCAGCTAGATATTCACTTTAAACTATCTTTTGATTGATTTGACAAAGATTTACAGCTAGTAGACACTTCGGCAGCAGTTCGGTACTGAACCGGAAAGTTGGAACCCCTCCAAACGAAATCACAAGGCACCTATATATAGGGTAGCTAATTTCGCATGAACAGACTCACGCGAAATTAGATTTCACACGAAATTGTAATTTCGTGCGAAATTACCATATAATTTCATGCGAAATTACCCCTTTTCACATTTCTCGTTTTGCGTGCCCTGATCTATCTAATACAATACAAGACTCGATACAAGACGAAGTCAACAGACGTATGCACCAACAATTATGATATCTAATGTATAAGAATGGTACACTATGCATTGGAAGTGAATTTGATGTTATCAATGTTCTAATCGGGTTTGATTTGCTAAATGGTAAAGTTTATGTACGAAAACTCTTAAAGAGTGAATCTACATGCATAATTGGTCAAGATGGAAAATGTCAATGATGGATTGATGATGTTGGAAGAATTAATATCAATATCTTAAGAGCGCTATCTATTAAGCTAACAAAATATGTATGGACTAAAATAGTCAGGTTGAGTGTTTTATAACTCATGAGATATTGTGATAAAGAGGGATATAAGTTTGATTATACTAGCCTTATCTTTATCAAAATTTAACTTCTAAAAGTTTTTTATAATCACAGTTTACAATGATGATGTACACATCATCAAGAGAAACTGTCGAACTTTTAGAGAGAGATTCTTTTTGAAAGACCTTGACACAATGTAATTATTGCTCGACCTGCAGTTCGAGTACATGTGTGATGATATTTTTATCAATCATCAAAGTACATCCGGAAGCTGTTGCGACATTTTACTATGGACAAAGCTCATCCTTAAAGTACGTTAAACTTTGTTCATTACATGATATAGAAGAAACCTTATCATCTCCAATTAAACAAATTGATTTTGGTCAAAAAGTACCATAGGTAATTGCAATTGGTGCATTAATATTTCTTGTTATCCATGCATGATTATAAATCTTTTATTTGAATTTATTAACGTGATATAACATGTGTCAAGCAAAGAGACGTTGGAATCGGTTTAAACAACTACTTCGATACATCTAAGGTATGCAAAATTATTTTACTAACCGATTAAAACAAGTTTGGTTAGCCTTGTTGATGCAGGGAATGTAACACAACACGGTCGTTGATCTTGTGGTACGTATATATGAAAGGAGGTAATAGAAGTCTGACCTGAAGATCATACATCATTGCTTAGTATAAAAAATTGCGTATCAGGAGATCAAGCAACAATTCATTGACTACACAATTGAGCAACTTTCATAGACGATTGGCATTGTCACTTAAAAGACACATATTAAAATGAGGGGGAGTAATATATACGTTGCATTCTTTTTCCCTTCACTAAGTTTTCTGCTATCAGGTTTTCTTAATAAGGTTTTAATGATGCAACAAATCTGATTCAGAAGTATCAGGGGGAGAAAATACGCGCTGCACTCTTTTTCCCTTAGCTATGGTTTTATCCCACTGGGTTTTCCTAGTAAGGTTTTTAATGAGTCAGCATCACCAAGCGTATTACAAGAATACTATACTATTTCATCATGTGGATAGTCAATGGGGAGTGTTATGAATATATTATTTCTAGTGACTCCCCACATCCTTAACTGCTCATTGTATTTACTTTTATGTTAATGTTGAGCCTACAAATAGAGGTTTTGTATTTCATACATATACATCAATAAGAATGAGTACTTCAATTCTTCTTTCCATCTTTCTCTCTATATGATCTCTATAATTCTTGTTTACATACATCATATATTGGTTGCTATTAGGCCATTTGTAATACCCCGAACCTTAATGTACTGGTTATAAACGTATGAAATATGTAATTTATATTTCATATATTGTTAAACGAGTAAGATGATGGTGTGAAAGGTGAAATAACTTGACAAGCCTTGGCTAGTATAGGAGACCGTTTAATATTAATAATTAAATATATTATTTTTGACCTTACTCCGTTTTTAATGAAACTTAGGTTAAAACGTAGATAAAAATATGCTCGTTCTAATGACATATTCATCGTTTTATAAAATGTCATATTTTAAAAGTTATACGAGAAAAACGAGTGAAGCAGCTGAATTAATATATATAAGCAAGCAAGCTAGCAGGTCAAGCAGGCAGGTAGGCACGTCTATTGAATCCCACATTGACCAGAAAGGGTTTTGAGGTGCTTGTTTGCTTACTTTAAATAAGAGTCTCAGTAGTTTGTTTAGGTACCAGTTTCTTTAACGGAAACGCTCTAGTATAGAGAATCCCGAGTATACGATACCCCATTGGGTGTTGTTAATAGTCGTTTTTGGAGCGCGAGTAGGAGCAGGAGCAGGGAAACTCTACATCAACGTGCCGTAGATAGTTTTAAGGTATGCTCCCGTTTACGTTTATGTTTAGTTATTTATTATTTAATTTTAGTAGTTACTAGGAGTATTATTATTAGTAGTAATATTATTATTAGTAGTAGTAATGTTAGTATTATTTTTAGGTACTAGGGTTATTGTCAGGGGCGGGTATTGGGTAGCCTAGCCTTAGTTAAGCATAGACTGATCAACCATGCTTAAACATGGCAGCACTAACCAATATCCAACCATGATAATGACTAGTTAGGTGTACCATTACCTAACCTAGGATTATGTAATTGTGTCAGGACCTTAAGACATAACCCAGTCGTACTAGCGGCTGTTAAGCAATTGCTAATCAGGTGAGTCATCATACTTGTCTTTTAAACTGTGATAGTATACTCGTCCATAACTGGTAATAATGAGAATGCTGCAGTATGCATGTGTCAGTATGGGTATATAGGATCCTATCATGCTTAATGAGGTGTGTCACTCTGGGAAGGGTAATAAGGTGTTGTACCCACAGGCACTTCGTGCTTATAAGGTCCAGCGACACACACTCATACCTATGTGACGGCCGTAGGGGGACACAGCTGGAGGACCAGTATGTCTCTGGTACGGTGGTTTGTGACAAGTCAAATGTGACCTATAAGGTTCAATGAGGCCCAAACTGACTATAATGTGGTCACATGCCCATATTGTGTATGCATATAATCTAAACTGTGGTCTGTCTTTATAAAAAATTGTATAGTATGAGCTCACCAGTATATATCTGACGTCGTTTTGAGTATACTTATCTCAGGTGAGTCATGAGGAAAGCTATAGGAACTACTTGATAGTTGTGGAGTTTTAGAAGATCAAGGAGTTCTTAGTTGCCAAAAGTTTGTAAATAAATAAAGTGTTGTACTCAGACTATTATAAGTTTTAATGAAAGTTTAGTTTGTTTCCACTGTAAGTGTATCAATTGTGCACAATCACCCGGGTTACGGGGTGGGTGTTACAGTTGGTATCAGAGCCCGAGGTTTTAGCGAATTAGGTATTGCAGGAATGCCTAACCTTTAACCAGTAGTTCTCTAAAGATTAATAGCACACTCAGACTAGGCCAAATAACATGTTCTCAGGAAAAGTACTTGCATAGTCAATTTAGTGATGCTAGAAGAAGTAAACTATGTTGTGCCTTTTTATGTGCTATATATATATATATATATATATATATATATTTGACGTATATAGTTGTTATATTATAATGATGTATCATACATACTAGTAACTGTTTATACTCATATTCCTATAGGAAGGAGACAATGTCTGAACATAGAGATGAACAAGGGTCTAGAAATAATCAGAATAACAGAAGGAGAGAGGAAGGTTCTTATAGGACTCGAACTCCCTCTCACAGTGTCAGGTCCCGGTCTAGTATAAGCATGCGTCTAAATACTGAGGATATCCACAATATAGCTGTGGAAGTGGCTAAGATAATGACGAATGCACAAACCGGTAATGTTAACCAATTTGGAGAACGACATGAAGAAAGCTCAGCTGTGTGACAATCCAAACTTTCAAGGGTAGCGTCGTATAGTCTCGTGATTCTAACTTTTGATAATTCACTCATTTCACGTTTTGTTATATTAAACTTTCTATTAAGTTTGGGCCATGCATATAATTCTATTAAGTTTGGGCCATGCATATAATGGGCCGCATACATTCACCTTGACCAATACTTGTGTCAAACCGAAGCATCTGAGCTCAACTCGTCACATATGTTGTTTTCCTTGGCCCATAGTACATGAAGCCCAGCCCGAGCCGTACATCCCTAACTTATATTGCGAGTAGGCATAGATTACCCACATAATTTCTAAACACACAAACCCTAGAAGTCCCTGAACTCGACGGCAGCACTCGACGGCAACATCCCTTTCGCGAAACTCCTCCTTTGAGTCCGTCTTGCATCTTGATCCTTTCGGTTAGTGTGCTTTTAAGATATTTTAAATCAACTCTATTGTCTTGCATAGTTGTGTAATATGTGTTTGTTAGTAACGGTTAGGTGTGTCATCGTCTATATCCTGTTTTGATTTGGAAGTGTTATGTGAATGCCTGTTAATCTTAATCGTAAATAGGTCTGAATCATTGCATGAAAACTCAGTTGTGGAGTGTGTTTGATGATGATTTCAGGAACGGCTAAGTATGATTATGCTTGACTTCATGATAATGTTTGATGAGTTGATGAAACTGTTATTGAATAATTAGCGTTTGCAGAATAACCATGAAATGATTAAGCCATGAACTGCTCCGACATTGCCGCTGTAGTGAACATGAACTGTATACTAATTGAGATGTTGAGTGTTGATAGTATGTTATGATATAGGCCACGTGTTAAACACTCTAATGATCATGGTGATAGGGTTGCATGGGGTAATGATTTGATGTGGTCAGTACAATATTCTTATGCATGCATGTAAACAGTCACGTGATGATGGGATAGATGGTTATTATGAGTGATCCATTTTGTGTCATGATGGATGTATGTGATTAATGCTTTAAATGGTCTGCACATGTTCAAGTTCTCGAATAAAACAAACCAAGTCTCATACATGTGTTTGTTTAATTGTAAACAAATGGGTAAATAAGTGGGCCGCACATGGGACTTGGATGTTCAAGTAATCAAATGTAATTGAATTTTTGATTAAGTGAATATAAGTGATTAAACTGTTATATTATGACTAGACTTTGGGAACTGAAAATCAATAGTGGGTCGCATATGTTATCATTGAATTACTTAACTGAGAATGTTAATTGGAATAAAGGGTTGTGTATGCTAGTTGTTTCAAATTAAGTACCGATACATGTCATGCCATGATTTTATGATAAGAGCATTATGTGTAATCGTGCGTGAATTACTGTATGTTGATGTATGACATGAATGATTTCGAAACTGATTATCTTTGGTAACCACGGTAGGGTTTGGTTGACCAACTGGGAACTGGTAAAGTAGATTAACAAACCGAGCAATCTCAGGTGAGTTCACTGCACTTTTCTAAGCATGCGTCCCGGTGGTTTGGGACATCTGGTAAACGTTTCTAAAGGGAATACTGGGTAAACTGTTTATTTGGGATGTTGGTTATGGAACACAGTATAAATCATGTAAGACCCCATACATCTACCGTGTTGCTGAAGAAGCAACGAGGTATTTAGTTGATAGCGCTATTAGGTTTGGCACCCTCACACCGGGCCGAAAGGACGGGCGTGAACTAATTACCTGGACTTCATGACCAATGCCTAGTTAGAGGCATTGGGGTTGGGCATTCACATCGTGTACATATAAGACCCCTTATATCTATTCAAGGTTGTTTGATACCTTGACATCATGACCAATGCCTAAATGGAGGCATTGGGGTTGGGCATTCACATCTAGTCGCCACATACGGTAATCGAGTAATAACAACATCAAATCATCAAAACTACGAAACAACATATCATCTTGTTAACTGTTTTACACATGTGACTGGTAACTAAACTCGGTAACAAAACTTTGAACTCACCAGCGTAGTCTGACACACTTGTTTGCATGCTTGTAGGTCGTTAGCTGAGATACTTTGGGACTTGCTATCTGGAGCAGCTGGAGTGGGCATGGTCTTGCTGGACGTATTTATTTTATTGGTCTAATGATACATTACTTTGGTTTTAAAACTGGTTAACTTTGCTTCCGCTGATACTTTGGTTTTCATTTAAACTCACATACAGTATTTCATTTACAATTAAGTACTTTATCATTTAATTGAATGCGTTTGATATAATTAGTGGCTCGTTGTGGATCGTCGCACTCCTAGTAGGGACATACCCTAGGTGGGAATTTGGGGGTGTGACAGTTTGGTATCAGAGCCAGGTTATAGTGAACTTGGTTTTAAAAACGTTTTTATAAAACCAGACTATAACCGAACAGTTCTGACAACAAAGAATACGACCATGACACTCAGCTCCAGATTGCAAGGTTTGTCTCTCGTGTACTCATTGTACTGCGTAACTAGTGAACACTTACATATGATATTACATGTGATTCCACGTTCAACACAACAGTATGAATTTACGTATTACTTGCACATGTTATGTGACTGATAGGGTGGTATTTCCCTAAACATTCATGACTCACGTTTTGTGATACTCTTTGTATGCTACTAGAGTTTGAGGAACCATTCGACATGAGTTAGGATGAGCTGAGATGAGCATGAAAATCACAATATTATTGTGGGTGCACACATAATAATAATGTGGGGTGCATGTGAGTCCCAGTGAGGCTTAACAAGTGAAGAAGGGGTTCCGCTCTGTTATTTGATCAGTGTGAAACGTAACAAATGTATAGGAGTCATAACATTGATCGTCTCCTACTCGAATTTGACCTTTTCATCTCTCTCTGATTCCTTTCGAATCTCGATGCCATCGAGTATTACCTGAACACCCATCTGAACGCCTAGCGAACTGTGTAGAATGTTAGGTTCTTGTACGAACATCCCCGAGTTGGATGTTGCAGCGTCGAATGATTGTCGATACCTTCTCACTCCTTTTCATTGGTTGGAACTCTGTGTATTGACGCCTTAGATTCTGTAAGTGCGATCGTTTCTGCAACACCCTAGCAACGTACTGTGTATTACTCGACCAACTTGCAAGAAGGATGGACAAGAAGATGAGCATAGTACTTTACCAACTTCGGTAATTGGACGACCTTGACTATCAGTAACGAACATCAGCAATTTGACGCCAAACGAATCCTAAACCCTAGTCAACAACTTATGGGAGCCGACTTTTACGAATCAATCGGGACATAAACGATGACAATTGGCCATGATGTGGAATGTGTAACTGCCAGCACAATGAGTAGCGCCTTGGAACGTGGCACGGAATGTGGAGAGATGGACATTGCTGGTGAAAGATTGCAGGGCTCCATTTCGAGCAACAACATTAGAAGCAACAGTCACGATGACAGCAAGGTACTCGCAAATCATGACTTTCGGTATGGAAATGATGGTGGCTTCAACAGGGGATGGCCGATGTTGAGGCAAGACGCCAACAACCCAAGGAGCAATGACAGTTTCGGGAGTTCTAGTAGTAGGAACAACACTGGATATGGTACTCACGAAGGACACTTAGGATTGGCGTGGGCAACGCCAGGATTATAGCAACATGGTGGCCTACGCGTTCTTAGTAACTAATCGCTTCGTCACTGCTTTGCTTAACCCTGATGCTTCTTGAAACCGAACCTGCTGTGGAATCGGCTGATGGCAAGTCAGATGAAACCGCATATGTTAGTTGGAATGCAAACTCGACCTTGTGGGACATGTATTCGACACCGATTTTCTTTCTACTATCCTTGATGGCTACAATGCAGTAGTTAGTGTGGACTGGATATCCAGAACTCGCGCGAATGTACCCAGTGGGGAGAAAATTTTGTGTGGTGAATTGTTATTTGTTCTAAAGCGTTAGACTAGTGCAAGGGCTAGCACCATTTTGGCTATGAGGGCCCAGAAACGTCTACGGAGGCATGACCCCACTATATTAGCAACCGTTTCTGATGATAAGGCTAAGGAAAATAGGATCGAGGATCCACCAATTGTTGTGATTCGTCTCAGTGTGTTATTCGAGGAACTTCCAGGTTTACTACCACAACTGTTAGTCGGAATCTCAGTTGATCTCACGCCAGAGGCAGCTCCGAGTACTCGTACTCTTACCATCTTGCACCAGGAGGGTTACAAGAACTGTATAAGCTAATACAAGAACTGTTGGACGGGAACCTAGTTTTCGCTTTGGGGAGCCCCAGTTTCATTCGTGAAGATAAGCGTTTTTGTGCGTGTACTGACTATCGAGAACTCATCAAGGCGACAGTTGGGAACTGTTTGCCTCGACCATGTATTGACAACATGTCGACTAGTTGCAAGGGATGAACTTTCATTCAAGGATTGATATACGAGCAAACTATTAGCAGATGCAAGTCCAAGGGGAAAATGTTCTTAAAGTGGCTTATCAGACGCAATTCGGCCATACGACTTTATATTCCATGACCATAGGGGTAATTATCACACCAGCAGCTTTATAGACCATGTGAACCAACCATGCTATTGGGGGACGTTTTGAATCCTTTCCAGGAGAAAAGAGCATCATGGACAGCTTTGTATCTTATTTGAGAGCTCCTGGGGGAGGAGCCACCCCGCGCGAAGTCTTAATAAATGTAACTTCTGAATTCGAGAGGTAACCTTTTTGGGTCATATAATCAACGAAGTGGGAATGCACGTGGATCTCGCTAAGACCCGTTCGAGGATACAACAATTTCTTGGTCTCGCTTGATGCTATCGCAGATAATCGTAGGATTTTCGGAAGTCGTGCAGCTTAAATCTCTTTACCACAGCCGGGTGCTGTGTTCGTGAAAGACAGGACAGGAGGACGTCTTTTCAGCTTTCGAATCCCAACTCTGCAATGCGCTGAAGCATCGTCCCTACCCGAGGGTGTGGGTGATTCGGTGGTATATCATTATGGTTCGAATCAGAGTCCCAGTTACACGTCGACGCAACGCAAGAGAGTGATGACTTACGTAATGGAGTTCCAAAGAGGAATTGCACGACACACAACCAGTGGTGGAAACCATGGTTTTTGGATTTACTTGGAGGCATTAGTTAGACGGTACCAAATGCACTACTTAGACCGATCACAAGGGCCTCCTGTGTACCCTTGTTTCGAAGAGCTAAGACGTGTAAGGACATCGCTGGATAGAACTTTTGAATGATTACGACTATGAAACCGGAACGTGCACGAGCTTTGCAACTCACTATCGATTTTAACTTACCTGATCAGACTCGCTCTGTTCAAACTGGAGAACTGAAAGAAGAGGATTTTCAAGTTGGACCCATGCGAGGCATGGAGAAGCAACATTTGGCAAATCAGACGATATTCGCTACCCCACGAAACGAATGTGGATCCCATTATATGGAAACTATAGGGAACTTGTGTTGAACAAAGCACACCAGCCTTGTTATCCTAATCGTTTGGATTTTGATGAGAGATGTTACGATCTATAAGTCTTACACTAGTGATCGGGCATGAAGGCCCACCTAACTATGCATGGGAATGATGTTTGACTAGTCGGAAAGTCAAGGTAAAGTATCGGCCACCAGGAACACCCATATGGAAATGAGAACGGACTGCCGTGGATTCTGGCACTAGTCTACTTACAACTCGAGACGGAAACAATATCACCTGAGTGATTGTAGATTGTCTCGTGTTACTAGCACGCTTTATTGCAATCAAGGAAACTGATGAGTCTTCACAGCTGTGAATGTTCCTCTGAGAGAGGCGGCTTTTAGGCACGAGGTGCCGACTCCTGTTATCTTTAGTTTTGACCTATACATAATTTATGGCAAGCACTACACAACACCCTTGGTTCACGTCTAGACAGGAGCATTACTTATCACCATAGGGCAAATGGTCGGAGTAATCCCCCCTGACACTCAAAGACATGCTGCGAGCATGTGTGGGATTGACTTGGTGAAAAAGTGGAAGGACGCATACCTTTGGCTGAGTCCTACAGCGGCAGTTACCATTCTAGTATTCAGATAGCTCTGTTTGAGGCATTGCATGGACAGAGACACCAACCTCTTTATTGGATTAAGGTGGTTGACAACGCAATCGCAGGTCCACGACTTGTACTTGAAGCTCTTGGGAAGATTGCTTGGATCGGAAATCGTCTGGCGGCAACAAGTGACCATCAGGAAAGCTGATAGACTTAAGAAACACAGGAAGATAGCTGTAAGCAATCGTATCATGTTGAAAGTCTCACCCTGGGATGGTGTGGTACGCTGGGGAAGCGTGGCGAGATTAACCTACATCACTTTGAGCCATACAACACTCTGGGAAGAATAGATAACGTGACTTACAAACTCGAGATACCCGACGAATTAGGTAACGTGCACAATGTCATTTAAGTCTCGAACTTAGGGCAGTGTTTGTCCGATGGAACGTTTGTAATTCCTTTGTTATTTAAACGCGATGATCAGAGGAAGCTTTGGTGTCCTCAACTTATTTAAACGGTGGAATCAACTTCTGACATCATTGGCGAATTTCGGGACGAAATTCTCTTTCAAGTTGGGGATGATGTGGCACCCGACTGACTTCGCGATCCTGTTTTTGGATGATTAGTGATTGTGTGTGATGTTTGATTATTATGTGTGCAGTGTTGCATATAGTTTAATTATGGTTTCTATCGCTTCACTCCTCTGTATTACTTGTCAAATTTCGGGACGAAATTTCTTTTAAGTTGGGGATGATGTGACAATCCAAACTTTCAAGGGTAGCGTCGTATAGTCTCGTGATTCTAACTTTTGATAATTCACTCATTTCACGTTTTGTTATATTAAACTTTCTATTAAGTTTGGGCCATGCATATAATTCTATTAAGTTTGGGCCATGCATATAATGGGCCGCATACATTCACCTTGACCAATACTTGTGTCAAACCGAAGCATCTGAGCTCAACTCGTCACATATGTTGTTTTCCTTGGCCCATAGTACATGAAGCCCAGCCCGAGCCGTACATCCCTAACTTATATTGCGAGTAGGCATAGATTACCCACATAATTTCTAAACACACAAACCCTAGAAGTCCCTGAACTCGACGGCAGCACTCGACGGCAACATCCCTTTCGCGAAACTCCTCCTTTGAGTCCGTCTTGCATCTTGATCCTTTCGGTTAGTGTGCTTTTAAGATATTTTAAATCAACTCTATTGTCTTGCATAGTTGTGTAATATGTGTTTGTTAGTAACGGTTAGGTGTGTCATCGTCTATATCCTGTTTTGATTTGGAAGTGTTATGTGAATGCCTGTTAATCTTAATCGTAAATAGGTCTGAATCATTGCATGAAAACTCAGTTGTGGAGTGTGTTTGATGATGATTTCAGGAACGGCTAAGTATGATTATGCTTGACTTCATGATAATGTTTGATGAGTTGATGAAACTGTTATTGAATAATTAGCGTTTGCAGAATAACCATGAAATGATTAAGCCATGAACTGCTCCGACATTGCCGCTGTAGTGAACATGAACTGTATACTAATTGAGATGTTGAGTGTTGATAGTATGTTATGATATAGGCCACGTGTTAAACACTCTAATGATCATGGTGATAGGGTTGCATGGGGTAATGATTTGATGTGGTCAGTACAATATTCTTATGCATGCATGTAAACAGTCACGTGATGATGGGATAGATGGTTATTATGAGTGATCCATTTTGTGTCATGATGGATGTATGTGATTAATGCTTTAAATGGTCTGCACATGTTCAAGTTCTCGAATAAAACAAACCAAGTCTCATACATGTGTTTGTTTAATTGTAAACAAATGGGTAAATAAGTGGGCCGCACATGGGACTTGGATGTTCAAGTAATCAAATGTAATTGAATTTTTGATTAAGTGAATATAAGTGATTAAACTGTTATATTATGACTAGACTTTGGGAACTGAAAATCAATAGTGGGTCGCATATGTTATCATTGAATTACTTAACTGAGAATGTTAATTGGAATAAAGGGTTGTGTATGCTAGCTGTTTCAAATTAAGTACCGATACATGTCATGCCATGATTTTATGATAAGAGCATTATGTGTAATCGTGCGTGAATTACTGTATGTTGATGTATGACATGAATGATTTCGAAACTGATTATCTTTGGTAACCACGGTCGGGTTTGGTTGACCAACTGGGAACTGGTAAAGTAGATTAACAAACCGAGCAATCTCAGGTGAGTTCACTGCACTTTTCTAAGCATGCGTCCCGGTGGTTTGGGACATCTGGTAAACGTTTCTAAAGGGAATACTGGGTAAACTGTTTATTTGGGATGTTGGTTATGGAACACAGTATAAATCATGTAAGACCCCATACATCTACCGTGTTGCTGAAGAAGCAACGAGGTATTTAGTTGATAGCGCTATTAGGTTTGGCACCCTCACACCGGGCCGAAAGGACGGGCGTGAACTAATTACCTGGACTTCATGACCAATGCCTAGTTAGAGGCATTGGGGTTGGGCATTCACATCGTGTACATATAAGACCCCTTACATCTATTCAAGGTTGTTTGATACCTTGACATCATGACCAATGCCTAAATGGAGGCATTGGGGTTGGGCATTCACATCTAGTCGCCACATACGGTAATCGAGTAATAACAACATCAAATCATCAAAACTACGAAACAACATATCATCTTGTTAACTGTTTTACACATGTGACTGGTAACTAAACTCGGTAACAAAACTTTGAACTCACCAGCGTAGTCTGACACACTTGTTTGCATGCTTGTAGGTCGTTAGCTGAGATACTTTGGGACTTGCTATCTGGAGCAGCTGGAGTGGGCATGGTCTTGCTGGACGTATTTATTTTATTGGTCTAATGATACATTACTTTGGTTTTAAAACTGGTTAACTTTGCTTCCGCTGATACTTTGGTTTTCATTTAAACTCACATACAGTATTTCATTTACAATTAAGTACTTTATCATTTAATTGAATGCGTTTGATATAATTAGTGGCTCGTTGTGGATCGTCGCACTCCTAGTAGGGACATACCCTAGGTGGGAATTTGGGGGTGTGACAAGCTGCCTCCACGCCAGTACAAAGGGAAAGAATGGGCGAAAAGAAAAACACTATTACAACCATGCCACTAGAAGGAAAAGGTGAATATTCCAAATCAAAGGAATGTACTTATAAGCACTTCATGTCCTGTAAACCTCAGTCCTTTGACAGAAGAAAGGGAGCACTAGAAGCTCAAGATTGGCTCAACAGAATGGAGTCAGTATTAGACATATGTGAGTGTGATGACCGCAACAAAGTACGGTTCGCCGTACATATGTTTAAAGCTGAAGCCCTTCACTGGTGGAACATTGTGGTCCGAACAGAGGGAAAAGAAAAGGTTAAGGAGATGAAGTGGGAGGAGTTTATTCATAAGTTTCTTGTTGAGTATTGTCCTCCCAGTGAGACTGAGCAACTGGAAGTGGAATTCTTTCAGTTAAAAATGGGAAATAAAACCTATCGAGAGTATGTTTCTCGTTTCAACGACATATCTCGACTGGTTTCTTATTTAGCATGGACCGAGGAACAACTGATCAATAGGTTTATTTGGGATCTACCCTCTGAAATGAGGGTGTTTATCAAATCCAAATCCCCCAAGACTTTTGCAGAAACTGTTGAGGCTGGCGTCGTCATGGCTGCCGAGATGATTCTGCGGCAGGCTGAATCTCCCGCACCAAAAAGGAAGTGGGAAGAAAGAAAGGGGACACCCGGAATAACAACTTTAAAAGGCCTAAAACATTTCCTCAATGTCAAAATTGCAAACGCTTTCATACGGGGGAATGTCGTTTTCCTTGTCCAAATTGTAAAAAGACGGGTCATGCTCTTCAAGAATGCAAGGAAAAGAAGAAGTGTTTCAAATGTGGAGACCCTGACCACATGAGATCTAAATGTCCCGAACTTAAAAAAAATAATAAGACACAACCAAATCAACCAAAAGGGCATGCATTTGTCCTCACCACGGAAGAAGCCAAGACCAATACAGACGTTATCACGGGTACGTAACTCGTAAATGATGTATATGCGCGTGTGTTATTTGATGCCGGTGCAAATAGAAGTCTAGTGTCGGCTACCTTTAGACCTTACTTGAACCAGGCATCCCAAAACCTAGATCATGCCCTTACAGTAGAAATGGCTGATGGAAGTCAAAGAGAGATAGTTGACATTGTTAAGAATTGTAAAATAAGCTTCAACAACCATGTTATCCCTATAGACCTAATGCCTATAGAACTTGGAGAATTCGACATAGTCATAGGAATGGACTGGTTGACACCATATCATGCGGAAGTTATATGTGACAAAAGGATCGTCCGACTCCGATTACCCAACGGCAAACAGCTAACTGTATCGGGAGACCGCACTGACAAGACTAAGAACCTCATCACGATAGCCCAATCACATAAATGCCTAAGGAAAGGGTATGTTGCCTTTTTAGCATATGTCATAAACACTACAGAAAAGCAGAAGGTCGAGGACGTGCCAGTAGTACGAGAATACCCCGAAGTGTTTCCCGACGAACTCCCGGGACTACCATCGGATAGACATGTTGAGTTTCGCATTGACCTAGTTCCCGGTACATCACCGATTGCTAAGTCGCCGTACAGACTAGCCCCGAAAGAAAGGCAAGAACTCAAGAAGCAACTACAAGAGTTGCTTGACAAGGGGTTTATCCAACCTAGTTCGTCGCCATGGGGAGCACCCATCTTGTTTGTCAAGAAGAAAGATGGGACGATGCGCATGTGCATCGATTATAGAGACTTGAATAAAGCCACTATAAAGAATAAATACCCTTTGCCCATGATCGACGACTTGTTTAATCAATTACAAGGGGCAAGCTATTTCTCTAAAATAGACTTGAGGTCTGGATACCACCAAGTGAAAGTTGCACTAGAAGACATACCTAAGACTGCTTTCAGGACTAGGTATGGTCATTATGAATTTTTGGTAATGCCATTTGGATTAACCAACACACCTGCAGTGTTCATGGACCTCATGAACAGGGTTTATAAACCTTACCTCGATAAGTTTGTGATCGTTTTTATTGACGATGTCCTTATCTACTCTAAGAATGAGGCAGAACATGAACAACACCTGAGAGCAGTCCTTAAATTGCTCAAGAAAGAAAAACTCTATGCAAAGTTCTCTAAGTGTGAATTTTGGATACGTGAGGTGCAATTCCTACGTGATAAATGAATGTGGAATACAAGTTGACCCTGCAAAGATCGGGGCCATCAAGAAATGGGAAGTACCGAAGAATCCCACTGAAATCAGAAGATTTCTGGGGTTAGAAGGATACTATAGAAGGTTTATTCAAGACTTCTCAAAGATTGCAACACCATTAACCACACTAACCCAGAAAGCCTCTAAGTTTAATTGGGGACCTAAATAAGAAGAAACCTTTAACAAGTTAAAGCATAAGTTATGTAGCGCCCCAATACTGTCACTTCCTGAGGGAATAAAAGATTTTGTCATCTACTATGATGCATCTCACTATGGTATGGGATGTGTACTCATGCAAAGAGGCAAAGTGATTGCCTACGCCTCAAGACAGTTGAAGATTCATGAGCGGAACTACACACCCCATGATTTGGAACTTGGTGCCATAGTGTTCGCGTTGAAAATTTGGAGGCACTATCTTTACGGTACAAAGTGCACTATCTATAGTGACCATAAAAGTTTAAAACATATATTTGAGCAGAAGGAGCTCAATATGCGTCAGAGACGATGGATGGAGTTATTAAGTGATTACGACTGTGAGATCCAATACCATCCAGGTAAGGCAAACATAGTAGCCGATGCTCTAAGTAGAAAAGAGAAACCTCAACCAATAAGAATTCGTGCAACCAGAATAGAGGTTAAAACTAGTCTCTTAGATCAAGTTAAGAATATACAACAAGAAGCCTTAGAAGAGAATCATATTGTAAAAGAAAGAATGATTGGGAGACTGAAGCTACTGACAATGGGAAATGATAATATCCTTAGGTTCAACAATAGGATATGGGTTCCTAATTTTGGAGGACTGCAGGATACAATCTTAGAGGAAGCTCATAAGTCTAAGTATTCCATTCACCCAGACAGTGACAAGATGTATAAGGATTTAAGGAGAGATTATTGGGGGCCGGGAATGAAGCGATCTATTGCCCATTATGTGGAAAAGTTTCTTACATGCCTTAAGGTGAAGGCAGAACATCAAAAGCCCTCTGGATACTTGCAACAACCAGAGATTCCAAAATGGAAATGGGAAAAAATCACCATGGATTTTATCACGAAGCTCCCAAGGTCAAGTCATGGTTATGATACTATTTGGGTAATAGTGGACAGACTGACCAAGTCTGCACACTTTGTGCCAATTCGTGAGGACTATAAGATGAACAAGCTAGCTCGAATTTACATAAAAGAAATAGTCTCATGACATGGGGTGTCTGTATCGATCATATCAGACAGAGATAGTCATTTCACATCTAAATTCTGGCAAAGTTTCCAACAAGAGTAGGGAACCAAGCTTAATCTAAGCACTGCATATCATCCTCAGACGGATGGGCAGAGTGAACGGACTATTTAGACATTAGAAGATATGCTTCGGGCTTGTGTAATTGATTTTGGTGGAAGTTGGGACACTCATCTACCACTCATCGAATTCGCCTACAATAATAGTTATCAAGCCAGCATCAAAGCTGCACCTTATGAAGCTTTATACGGAAGAAGGTGCCGAACTCCTATCTGTTGGACGGAAGTAGGGGAAAGTCAACTATCAGGACCAGAAATCATTGTGGAGACCACAGAAAAGATCCAGCAAATAAAAGAAAGGATGAAAAGTGCTCAAGATCGACAAAAGAGTTATGCAGATCAGAGGCGTAAACCCCTAGAGTTCCAACTCGGGGATAAAGTAATGCTTAAGGTATCACCTCTGAAAGGAGTGATTCGGTTTGGAAATAAGGGAAAGTTGAAACCCCGATACATTGGGCCGTTTGAAGTAACAAGCAAAGTAGGACCAGTGGCTTATCGGCTAAAACTTCCTGAACAGCTGGCAGGAATACATAATACTTTTCATGTATCAAATTTAAGAAGTGCCTAGTGGACGAAGCCCAACAAATACCCCTAGAAGACGTACAGGTTGACGAAAAACTCAACTTCATTGAAGAACCACTACAAATCGAAGATAGGAAGGTTAAAAAGTTACGCAAGACGGAAATCCCGTTAGTCAAAGTCAAGTGGAACGCACGTCATGGACCCAACTTTACATGGGAATTAGAAAACATAACGAAAGATAAGTACCCTCATCTTTTTAAGTGATGACAAATTTCGAGGACGAAATTTTTGTAAGGAGGGAAGGATGTAATACCCCGAACCTTAATGTACTGGTTATAAACGTATGAAATATGTAATTTATATTTCATATATTGTTAAAAGAGTAAGATGATGGTGTGAAAGGTGAAATATCTTGACAAGCCCTGGCTAGTATAGGAGACCGTTTAATATTAATAATTAGATATATTATTTTTTACTTAACTCCGTTTTTAATGAAACTTAGGTTAAAACGTAGATAAAAATATGCTCGTTCTAATGACATATTCATCGTTTTATAAAATGTCATATTTTAAAAGTTATACGAGAAAAACGAGTGAAGCAGCTGAATTAATATATATAAGCAAGCAAGCTAGCAAGTCAAGCAGGCAGGCAGGTAGGCACGTCAATTGAATCCCACATCGACCAGAAAGGGTTTTGAGGTGCTTGCTTGCTTACTTTAAATAAGAGTCTCGGTAGTTTGTTTAGGTACTAGTTTCTTTAACGGAAACGCTCTAGTATAGAGAATCCTGAGTATACGATACCCCGTTGGGTGTTGTTAATTGTCGTTTTTGGAGCGCGGGTAGGAGCAGGAGTAGGGAAACTCTACATCAACGTGTCGTAGATAGTTTTAAGTTATGCTCCCGTTTACGTTTATGTTTAGTTATTTATTATTTAATTTTAGTAGTTACTAGGAGTATTATTATTAGTAGTAATATTATTATTAGTAGTAGTAATGTTAGTATTATTTTTAGGTACTAGGGTTATTGTCAGGGGCGGGTATTGGGTAGCCTAGCCTTAGTTAAGCATAGACTGATCAACCATGCTTAAACAAGGCAGCACTAACCAGTATCCAACCATGATAATGACTAGTTAGGTGTACCATTACCTAACCTAGGATTATGTAATTATGTCAGGACCTTGAGACATAACCCAGTCGTACTAGTGGCTGTTAAGCAATTGCTAATCAGGTGAGTCATCATACTTGTCTTTTAAACTGTGATAGTATACTCGTCCATAACTGGTAATAATGAGAATGCTGCAGTATGCATGTGTCAGTATGGGTATATAGGATCCTATCATGCTTAATGAGGTGTGTCACTCTGGGAAGGGTAATAAGGTGTTGTACCCACAGGCACTTCGTGCTTATAAGGTCCAGCGACACACACGCATACCTATGTGACTGTCGTAGGGGGACACAGCTGGAGGACCAGTATGTCTCTTATACGGTGGTTTGTGACAAGTCAAATGTGACCTATAAGGTTCAATGAGGCCCAAACTGACTATAATGTGGTCACATGCCCATATTGTGTATGCATATAATCTAAACTATGGTCTGTCTTTATAAAAATTGTATAGTATGAGCTCACCAGTATATATCTGACGTCATTTTGAGTATACTTATCTCAGGTGAGTCATGAGGAAAGCTATAGGAACTACTTGACAGTTGTGGAGTTTTAGAAGATCAAGGAGTTCTTAGTTGCCAAAAGTTTGTAAATAAATAAAGTGTTGTACTCGGACTATTATAAGTTTTAATGAAAGTTTAGTTTGTTTCCACTGTAAGTGTATCAATTGTGCACAATCACCCGAGTTACGGGGTGGGTGTTACGCCATTGTTTTACAACACAGCCCACTAATTTATATACAACCCATTTATTTCATTTTTATAAACCCTTTAAACTTTCAACCCATTTGACACGTTTAGATAAACAAACGACTTTCCAGAATTTTGAGTATATCACATCTACAATTGATAACTTTAACACCAATAAATATACGATCTGGGTTGTCCCCGAGAAATCCCGAAAAAATTTAGACTCTGGACGAGCAAAAAATATGGGCTCTTGTAATATAATATAATATAATATAATATAATATAAAATCGATAACTCAATTTTAAACAGCGAAGATAAATACATTTTGAATAGTCGTTCAAAAAATACTTTTGAAATGAGCTGTGTAATATGATTTTTTTAAATATATAAAAAATAAAAAATATATAATGGGATCAAACCCGCGTGTTGCGCCAAGTGAAAACTTTATCTGTTTCAATGCACTCACTATAGCAGACGAAATAGAAAATCCAAAACAATATAGTCGTAATATGCAAAACTTTTGTTTGTATGATAAAAGGATAAAACCACATAAAACATTATTTGGTTATATATATATATATATATATATATATAATTTAAATAACCAAAAAAGTAAATAATAATTTATTTCAGTACTGAAGTAGGGAGAAAACCAAAAATAACAATAAGGAAAGAGTTAAATGCTTTGTTGGTCCCTGTGGTTTGCGAAAATTACAGATTTGGTACCAGTGGATCAATAATTACAGAGTTGGTCCAGTGGTTGTAATTTTTGCACTCGTGTAGTCCTTATCACTAACCTATGTTAAGTTTCTCAGTTATATGTGTACAAAATGACTAGATTGCCTCTGAACAACTTAAAAATTCAAAATATATAAAGATACCCTCATCTTCTTCCTTACCCCTCTCTCTCTCTCTCTCTCTCTCAAACCCACCACCTCCACCATCACCTTCAACTGACCACCATCACCTCTACCTCCACCGTCACCTTCAAGCCACCACTACCACCTCCCCCCAGCCACCAAACACCACCCCAATCACCAACACCAACCCAATCACTGCCACTCATACCTGCCGGTGAGACCCGAAAGCCGCGTACCACCTCATTCACAATTGTCATCGTCTCCGGCAACCTCCGTCATCTCACCTAACACCGCGTCCCCTTTTCCTTTTATAATCGAACCCCCGACACCTGAACCCCTTTCCTCCAACACTGTATAAGTAGATTGTTGTGATGCCATTGAACACAGTTCCAAGCTTCAGTTCATTATCAATAATGCAATCACAACCAAATTCCATTGACCATCAAATTCTAAAAGATCAAATGTAACAAAGGTTTTCATGACTTAATAGTTTGGTGTGCTAACAAAATCGTAACAATCTGGCCGGATAAACGAATCACCAACCGTCGTTCAATTGTTGCCCTCCACAAACGAATCACCAAAAAGGGATGGCCCTCCGTTCATAATTCGTAAGATCCGATCAACTTTTATGAATATTTTTGTTACATTATGTTCGTAGATTCAATCTGTATGTTTATGTTTAGCTGGTGATGTTGTTTGATTTGAATTTTGATGCAATAAATGCTTTTGAATAATTTATGAATCGTGTAGATTTAGTAGGTTGACGGTGGAGGTGGAGTAGGTGGTGGTGATGGTGGGTTGATATAACGCCCCAAATTTATTTAAACCGTTATACGATAAATTACAATAATAACTTGGAAATCAATACAAACTTTTTTCCTTACATAACGTTCGAAATCTTAACTTGACCCAAAAGAAAAACCATTTTAACATCAACTAGTTATAACAATTATAAACAAAAACACCATTAAACATTTTAGCAACAAAAACTACATGATTTCAACTTAATAGGATTATTACAAAAGTTTCGACCCTTTTTCAAACATTACTTTCGGAAGCGCGTAGTGGGCGGATTTATAGTAGGTTCGTTCCAAGTTCGTCAAGCCACCTAAAGAGCAAATTTACCTACAACATAACAAAACTTCTTTATCAATAACAATCAACACAAAACTTATCTTTTATTTATCATACAAGCTTACTTCAAAACTTCTACCATCAACATTACTAGTAAATTCTAATAAGCATCTTAATCGATATCGATTTATGAATCATACATTCAATAGTTTCCATTCTAATGATCCCATACTTATCCATTTCATGCCTTCGTAAACCTTCTCATTTACTTGACCCGTTTATAACGGGTCAATACATACTTCAAACCTTGAACATCACATACATTCGATTAATCCATTTATAACTGATTAAACTTATCATAACTCATACATTCACTTGATCCGTTTATAACGGATCAATTATGTCCATCATTTCTTTAACATGTACATCCATTTTGACCCGTTCATGTCGGGTTAATACATACTCAATTTTTTTTTTGCATAACTTCTCATCCATTCGACTCGTTCATGACGATCCGGTTAAGATTCATTCTTTTACATAATAATTTCATTCATGTGACCCGTTCATAACAGATTAGACTACATACTATGATTTACCGTAGACTAACATTATTATGGGTTTCACGTACAAATATTGTAATAACGAAATAAAAGAGTATGCGTAAAGCAACATACCTCGGTCTTGCGAGCCTTCCGTTTTCTTGACGATTGAGCCTTCTTCTTTTACGCCTACATTAATCGCATTCATTCTTTTAGCTCAATGGACTCATTCCATCACACACAATGATTTCTCATATACTAATCATGAACATAGTCACTAAGTCTTAGAATTTCACATAATTATCATTTTAAGCATTTTATCAAACACTTGATGTGCATCAATGTGACAACCCTCACCAAACCAGGTATCCGTATGAATTAATTAATATTTAATTAATGCTTAATTACTGTACTTGCTCACAACTGTGGTCAAACTGCTTACTGATTTCTGATACATACATACTCACGCATCACACTTTATACTGTCACTCTGTTACTTACACACAAACATCAGTGACAACCTTGATGCACAAAAGCACAGTGAGCACACCATACGGATAACCCAGTAAACATGCTGACATAGCCAGCATCAGACGGGCACTGTCTCTGAGGCCAGTATGAGCCGGGAATAGTTTACTACACTAGTAGTGAGTGTAGGGAGATGAGGTTTGTAGAACTGCGTCACTAGGTGATAGTTATAGGGACCGGATGTGCCTAAAACGTACTTTAAGTACAAAATTCTGCACTTTAATACAAAATTCAGCATTTAACATAACTAGTAAAGTGCAAAAACTTGGGAAAATAATACTAGACACTTTCCAAAGTGTCAGGAATTCATTGTGTCACTAAAACTAATATTAACGACACTTTAAATGCTTATTTAGCACTTTAACGGATCAATATCCAACCGAACAACCGGACTTTACCCGGAACATAAAAATAATGTCAATGACATTGTTTATCCTTTTCTGAGCCAGTTAGGGTACCCGAACACCCTAACACCCTAACACCCGTTATATTACATAACACACTAAAAACTAATTTAAACTTCTAACTAAGCATAACTAAACACTTAACTAGTCATTGAAATCCAACTAAATACCCCCTACTCACAGTCACCACAAGGGTGACATACCCTTGCCTTCCTTTAATTATTTAATTGTTGTGGTTGAATATCTAGGAGACATATTACATTTTGGGTAAACTTGAATCATGGTTTATAAATAAACATCAAAGGTTAAGACCTTCATTACACAAATCACTAAACCAAACAAGCTTTCTTCTTTCTCTCTTCCCTCACCTACGGCTCCACCACCCTCCACCATACAACCACCATCTAGTCTTGTTCTAGCCATTTTACTTATACTCAAAGGTGCAAGGAGCTCTACAAACAAGCTCGGTGCTCTCGGAAGTTCAAGGACCGCTCTTGTTTTCTTTTATCCACCACTTTTACGCCTTTGATCTTCCCTAGCCTTGTGCTAGTAGTAAGTGCTCTAAATCATCATCTTGTTCTTATTTTTGAGGGTTAATAGTTGAAAGAATGATGAATATTAAGAAACACTAAGAACATAATCAAATTTTAAAGGATAAAGAATGGATAAAAGATGAAGTAATGTAGAATGATGTTGAAATCATAACAAATCTGAATTAAAAAAAGCATGACCTGCTGTAAATGACGTGTGGTCCGATGTTAATCGTATTAGAAGGTGTGACGATCATATGTGTGCGCTTTAGTAACATATGAGCTAAAAACAGCATGCTGAGTTGTATTTCCAGCCAACTTTAACAGGCTGTAACAGGTCCTTAACTAAACAAAAAATGTATTTTCTGAAGTCTAGATTTATGTACTATGAAATATGGTTCTAATGGCACTGGAATCATAATTTTTGGACTTCGTTTACTATTTTTAAAGTGTTGTTTCCTAACAGCAGCTAAAGCTGCATTTTTCTGCTGAAAATATGTGTTGTATTTTCAGTCATAACTTGATTTCTGCGTAGAGTCAGATCATACAATTTATACTGTAGATGAACACCAATGTATTTGTAACTCTCTCACTGGAATTTCGTAAATCGGACTCTCGATGAATTTTAAATAAATTATTCCGCAGGCTGTGGTCAGAAAAAGATAAATCTGGTTTCGGTCCGGAAAATGATTTTCTATAAAATATTGGTGATGATTTGGACCCTGATATTTTTACACAATAATTTTTGGATCGTATAAGGCATTCTGTAAAAATTTGAGAATTTTTGGAATAAGGTAACTATTTTATTAAAATACCCGAAAGCAGCCCAGTTTTATGTATTACAACTGAATCGATATAAGTAGTATTTTGCATGCCTGAATGTCGGGTTGGTTATTTGAAAGCGATCTAACGTGACATATGTTAAAGAAAATGATACGCTTGTAAGCGTGGCCACCTCCAGTTACAGAGGAAACTCTGGTGAAATTTTTCCAGAAAATAACACTTAGAAATATTCTTGTGACAAGTGTTTATAAATATATTTTTAACTTGTTTTCGAATTATAAATTTCGCCATGATTTTTATTACAAAACAACCAAGTGTCGGAGGTGGATTTTCGTAAATAAAACTTGTTAAAAATATATTGAGAATATATATTTCGTAATAAGACGCTTGTGTGCTTACGTGATTATTATGTGAACTAAAGATATATTATTTTTAGGGTAAAAATAATATTACTTGTTATATCATGAGAATACGACTCCAAAATAATACCAACGCGAACTCTAAAATGTAACTTGCGTACTTTTCGGAAAATACTCTTAAATGTGTATTTTGATAAAGTATTATTTTGGAAATTATATCAAGTAGAATATAATATTTTTGGGAAAATATGTATATTTTGGAGTTAGAATATTTTAGACAAAGTGAATTAAAATATATTTTCAAGTGAGACTTAAAAATATATTTTCGGAAATATAACGTATACATGTATTAAAGCCCCCATCCTTGGGAAGGAAATACAAAGTAAAATGCTTGAGAAGTATTAATACAGAAAAACTGCATAAACAATTATTCCAAAACTAAATACAACTATTATAACTTGGAATAATGCCATAATCGTAACTCAAAAACATACATACTAAGACAAAGCACTACCCGTTCGTCTAATAGACGTTAGACCATTGTAGGTAGTCGTGTTTGCCGCGGAGATTTGGGTTACACATACTGAAGACGCAATACAGTGAGTTCATGTCCCCCCCCCCCTTTCTCTTAACTGTTTTCAGTTTTTACACTTCGGGGTTGAAATACGTGTTACATTTACTACAAACGTTTTATACACGGTATGATTAGCTAAGGAATTTACTGCTAGATCACGTGAATGGATAGGCTATTATCGTAAGACCATTAATCCTTGTATAAGGACCGAGAGGCATGAGTGATAGATCTATCGGGTGTTGCGAGCCCCACACATGGGCCAGCGTGTGGCTGCATGTGGTGACTATGTCGTTCCGCCGGAAGGACCGGTATGAAATACGCGTTACAGGTTTGAGTGCTTCCTAGACCATGTCACTGATTAATGTATTAGCTACACATTAATTGATCTCTTTTTCCTTAATTGCTACATACCAGGGACTTTTATACATACTTACAACATTTTCAAATGTTTGTACATACTCACTTACACATGAACTCGCTCAACTTTATATTGACTTTTCAAACTACATGTATTTCAGGAAACTAACGGATCTGGCACGGTATGCACGTATTTTCAAGCTACGTTTGAATAAAGAAGTCATCCAGGGTTTAGAAGGTGTAACCTCTTCCTGGACGGGTTACATATCTCTAAACCTAGTAAAGTATAAAGTCTTTTGCTAAGTCTTTATAAACTCAATTAAATCAAGTTAAGGTTTGTAACTCTTTTTGTGATTGTTGAAAATGAGATTTTTCTAACTTTATTAATGGATGAATATCTCATGTTTTTATCATATAGCATTGTTATGATTGTTGCTATGGTACTAAGAAGTCACACCAAATAAACCCACGCTTCCGCAAAGCCAGGGTGTGACAATCAATTCTAGATACATAGAATCTACAATCTTTCATATTGTTATGTACCATCTTCTACACATAAAATTTCTCAACACTTCTAGTTATCATAATAACCTTCAACAACAATCATTTATTCTACATTCATGTTGATTAGCTAACATAATATTTATTAGATACCCAACGTCTATGATTATGACTAAAAACCCACTTCATCCTACATAAGAGATTCCACATATAACGAATTCATACACAATTTCTCATATACTTTTATTTATATAGCTAATGTGAGCAAGATTCAATCCTACTTCATATCATTCCATCGAAACCCATAGAAGATTTTATACATTCATATCATGTCTTCAATAAAATTCATCAAATAAGAAATTACAACTTACCTATCCTTTAGCAAGTCTAGATGAGTAGAAATCAATGTACATGCAATGGATTAGTCACCAATTTTCACTTCAATTTGCTGAATGAGATGTTCTTGATAAAAAGGCAGTTCTTTCTTTCCCCCCTCTATCGCTGTGTTCTAGAGTTTTATTTCTAAGAGAAGAGAAGAGATTTGGAAGAAAAGAAAAGAGTTATGGTGTTCCAGAGATTTTTTTATGGGAAGAAAGAAAGAGAGGAACAGATGGAGAAGTGGGAGAATGGAATAATTTTGTTTCTTTCCAAACTGGAAAGATAAACTTTATTTCCTCCCTATACTTTCTTTCTTCCATTTTCTTTCCTTTATTAAACTCAGGAACACAGCGTATGTATCGATTACACACACACATATACCAGACCTTCTTTCTCATTTTCTTTTATTACTTTCAGTTTTCATATACTCAATTTAAGCCCTTCAAGTTTGGGTATTTAAGCATTTGGAACCATTTATTAAAGTTCATCAACAAGTCTTACATATTAACTAGGTTAAGGCTTCTAGTCAATATGTCTCGTTTGTTTACTAGCATACCGGGTAATATTTATTGGGTTGGTGTTTCTAATCGTCATTCTTTTTCATACCGATAATAATTTAAGTGCACTTTTGGGGTGTTACAGTTGAAGGTGGATGTGGTGGTGGTGGGTTGAAGGTGGAGGTGGTTGTGGTGGTGGTGGGTTAGTTAGAGAGAGAGAGATAGATGGGGGAGAAGAAGATGAAAGGTAGGCCATCTCTTTTTGTTTTTTTAATTGTTCAGGGACAATTTAATCATTTCACAAAGACTTAACTTGAAAATTTAACAAAGGTTAGTGTTAAGGACCACCCAAGTTTAAAAATTGCAACCACTAGGACCAAGTGTGTAATTAGTGAACCCTTGGGACTAAGTCCGCAATTTTCGCAAACCACAGGGACCATTGGCGAAGCTTAGGGGTCAATTTTTCCCAATTTCGGGGGGGGGAGGGGGAAACATATATACCTAAAAATTTCTATACGAAGGTACTGTTCATAACACTACGCGTCGAAAAGTTCGGGGGGGGGGGCGCCCCCACCCGCCCCAAGGAAGTTGCGCCCATGACAGGGACAAACCAAACTTTTAACTCATCAAATCTAATCTTCTAATCTTCTAATACTAATAAAAGAATCTATTTTATGCCACATGACATTCTTTCCATCAATTTAGTAATAAAATTTGTAGGATCACGTGCTGACCCGAATGAGTCAATCGGAGGCGTTCTAATCCATTTCAGGTGCGGAATAACAAGAAACGGACACGAAAAACAGCTTGTTATACTAAATCTTGCCTTGTATATTGATTTCACACTGATTACAAGTCAATCGGCACTTCGGCAGCAATTCGGTACCGGAAACAAGATCTCTTTACTAGTTTCGCTCATGAGTGCCTATTTATAGTGTATGAGGTTTCGCTCCAACATACCCTACCATATGAGCGAAACCCCTCAATGTTCACATAAGCGAAACCCCTCAATGTTCACATAAGCGAAACCCTATCATGTCTCTATAAGCGAAACCCTATCATGTCTCTATTAGCGAAACCCTAGGTCCATATAAGCGAAACCTCTAGCTAATTACATACATTCTCCAGTTTTCTCGTAAAACATGCCCTGATCTAACAATCTAAGACTAAGACTCGATACAAGACAAAGTCGACAGATGTAGTGCACCAACAGACTCCCCCTCAGATGTTGACGAGTCTTAAGTGTCGAGTCTTCGCATCTTCAGTCTTGATCAGTCTTCGGGCATCCAGAATCTCAATCTATCTCTAGTATCTTCAAACTCTTTCTCTAACAAACTCTCCCTCAAAACATGCTGGGATCACCGTCTGACTTTTACAGCATCAGAATGGCAACCTGGCTTTACATAGTCCACAGTTGTTGAAAATAGACTCTTATTCAGCTTAAGAAATCCTGCACATTCTCTACCCAAAACATAAGATTCACAAGAATAAGATATTTAACAATTTATCAAATTTCATGCACCAACACTGACTCTTCTACAATCAATATACAATCAGATATTAACAATGATCATTTAACAAATTTCTTTTTATCTAAAAACTTTTCAAACAAATTTTCCCAAACCTGTTCATCATGTTTAGCACTCGGAATTTTGAAAATCAGTTCTTCAATATCAGTTGTCAAAAATCTTTTTGAATTTTCAAAAAATTTATGCTAAAACACACCGAAAATCTTTTTGGATTTTTAATATAACAGAAATGAAATGCAGTAAAGAAATATTTACAAACAATATTTTTGTGAGTTTGTGTAAGAGGATCATATCAGTTTTTGAGACAAATCACCAACACCGTTAAGCTTTAAACATTTTAAGTTCTAAACGATTCACTTAGATTGTCAGTATGCTGATCCACTTAAATTTTCATACAAAGTTCAACTGATCCGAGATACGAGATTAATGTCTTAAGATACTTAAACTTATTCGCGTGTCCCACCTCAGAATATACTCCCGTATCCAGATCCCAATATTCAGTCTTACAAGTGAGTATACCTAGATGATATCTGTAAGGGGTTAAATTGCGAGGGCCGTGAGAGCTCAGGTCGATACTTCCGTATACGCAGAGAGATGATGGCTTCGACTTTTGGTGGGTCCCCTTTAGAGGATCTCTTTTACAACAGCATTAATTAGCAATTTTATTGTCTATTTTTGCTGAGGGCTGCGCTATTTTACAAGCAAGCGTAAAGTATTCTCCGGGGACTAGGCCATTGCTTCCGCATTATCAGAAGTCCCGGGATAATACCCCAGATATCACTAAGCATAAAGACCTAGTATCTCAGAAAGAGGGGTCCTTCAAACAAGATTTAGGGGGTTACCCATATATCCGAGAGATGTTACCCACGAATTAAGCAAGTTTGAAATTAGGTTTATATCTTGTCACAATCTACTAAATGTGTAAAAACCTACTGGCATATCATCAGCGAGACCATTTATCACTATTTAACTTTCCATTTCTTTAGCATGCCATGATTGTCCACTGATGTACTATCATTTCCTCTTTTAAACAACAAAACTCATTTTTTATTTTATCATGTTTTTGTCTTTTCCAAATTTTCTAATGTTTTTGGATTTTCTGAAAATTTTTACTCCCCCTAAAATGCAAACACATTTTAGGAACTTTGAAAACAAACTATACAATAAAGTGACAACTGATATCAAATCATTTCAATTCGCCATCCACTTGGCATAAACAATCAGAACTCCCCCTTTTCAACAAACTATTTTCCCATTATGATTTCAAAACACTTAAGTTTGTTTTAATCAAATGGTTTTTCCGGAAAATAAGTTTGCTTGATTTTACCACTTGTAAGTTAGGGGATAAACTCATCATTTTGTTCTCCAAAATACCACATGTAAGTATGGTCCAATCAAGTTCAACTTAATGACCTTGATCAACCACTTGAAGATGAAAACCTCTATCAACCACTTACAGGTTCACTCACCAACCATAATCACTTGTAAATCAAAATATAACAATTTAAAGATATCACCTGTACTTTACCAACTGTACCACTTGTAGGATCATTTGCTAAGAAAGATGCCGATACCTGCTCCACTCTTACCAACCTGGGAGCTCCGGCAAGTCATATTTTCAGTTTGGAAATACTTTCTCCCAAGGCTGACCATCCTTGGGAGATTCTGGAACACATTTGTCCCACCAGCACTTTGATTTGTAGAATTCTTTAGCACCTTTCACTTTTCCTGCAACCATCTTACCAAAAATATGTTTAACATTTCCATTAAACACCTTTTCAGCATCAAATTCTTTCTTATCAGCAAAGAATTGATCTGAAATCTCAACCCTACCTTCTGATTTCAAATAATCTTTTGTCAATGACGGAAAGTTTTCCTCGTTCAACTCAGGAACGGAATTATAAATCTTTTTCTCAATCAATGACTCGTCTGATTTTATGGAATCAGATTCATTGTCAGAATTACCCTCAGATTTAACCACCCATTTTTGTTTACTCAAATCACCTCTTCTTTTGTAAAACCGTTTTGAACTTTCTCCTTCTTCAGAAGTAGAATTTTCAAACTTTTTAACATTTTCTTTCTTATCAACACAAGTCTTTCTCAAAATAAAATTAGAAGAAACTTCCTGTTTTTGGTAGTTGGTCTTGGGGCAATTCCAAGCTATGTGTCCAACTTCTTGACATTTGAAACAGGTTCTTCTGTCAACTCTTTCAGCAAACCTTCTCACATTCTTCTTCACTTCAGCAAGAAACTCCTGGTTTAACTGCTTCCAGAATGGTTTCTTCTGTTCACCCTCTGAACTTCCTCCTGAAACAAATTTTGTTTTTGGCTTATAAGTTTTCTGATTTTTATAATTTTCTGACGAACTAAAACCAAGACCTTTCTTTTTGAGATTACCATTATGGTTTGGTTTCTTTTGGAAATTATAACCACAACTGTAACCCATTTTCTTGTTTACTCTTTGTTGAATCCTTGAAGTGTATTTTTTAGGTTTTTCAGCAAGATTTAAATCTTTTATTTTAGAAATATTAATTTCTGTCAATTTGAAAACTGGTTTGATCATTTCAGTTTTGACACTTCTTATTGGAAATTCTTCATCAGAAAATAATTTGTCCGAATTATTCAAGGTATAAGCAACCTTAAACATTTCATCATTCAAATTATTCTTTGATAACAAGAATTCTTTATTATAAACCCTGTTAACCAATGAACTCGGACTCTTTTCTGACGAGCTCGGATTTTCAGACTCAGACTCCGGTTTTGACTCTTCATACGTATCCAACACCTGATCGACAACTTTCTTTAATAACTCAGACTCATGATCAATATCAGACGCTGTGAATGTAACATCAATATTGTCTGGTAATTCATCAATGATTTCAGACTTTAACTTGATGTTGACTGCCTTTTTTAGACGCTCCTCATTAGGATTCCTGGGAGAATAAGTTTCATGGATCGGGGGCGGACATCTGTTATACTTGACACTTGGTTTCTTACCAGTATCAGTATCTTCAGTCTTTTAATCCTTGAATGCTTCCAAACCTGCAACAGTAGGATAAACACGATCAATCAGATAATCACATGTTGCATAACTCAACAGTAATCGTTTAATCCTTTCACTCTCAATTTTCTCAAGTTCCAACTCCTTCTTCAAATTAGCACAGTCTTCAATATAATCATTGATGACACTTTGCTTTGTCATTAAAGTTGCACTCATTTTGTCATTTGCTTTTTCGATTTCTGCATTTGTCCTTTTCAGACCATCAACTGTCCTGTTTAGAACATCATAGGACTCTTTCACATACTTCACATCAGATAATAAATCTTCTTTAATCTTTTCCAACTCAACAATCTTTTTGTCTTTTTCATCATAAACTTTGCAAGATTCTGAACATTTCTCACAAGGTTTAGTAACTTCAACCACCTTTTCAACTATCTTTTCGACTTCGACAGTCTTTTCAACTTCAACAAGTTTCTCGACCTCAACAATCTTTTCTATTTCAACAATCTTCTCAACTTCTACTATCTTTTCAACTATTTTCTCAACTTCAACGATTTTCTCTACAACTTTCTCAATCACTGGATCAACATTTGCTTCTCCAGCTTCTGTCTTTGTCTTTTCATCAGCTAGCCTTCTTGCTGCTTCCAGCTCTTTCTTCAATCTGGCTATCTTCTTCTGATTCAGCATCTCCATTTTATCTGCAAAAAACAAATTAAAACTATCAGGATCAATGCCTTTTCTAGCTCTGTTGAGATGTTTTTCTTCATCATCGGTATCCACATCACTTCCAAGATCTGGAAAATTTTGAATTATTTTCTCACTAGTCTCATTTTCACCCTGAATTCTTGCAACACAAGCTGAACCAGGTATGTATTTGTCCCAATTAAATCCTTCAGCAACAAATTCATCATCTTGATGTATAAGTAAAGCTTTCTTCTTTCCATCTTCAATAGCATGAGCATGTGCAGTTTGTGGTTGTTGAGCAATCTGATGAAAAATTGATTTCTGATAATAATTGTTCTTTTCTTGATTCCCGGTTTCTTCTTTGCGTTTGCACTCTCGTTTAAAATGTCCTTTTCCTTTGCAACGGAAACAGGTAACTTTTGACTTGTCAAATCCCAACTGAGAGGTAGCCATTCCTCGAAATTCATCTCTACCAGTAATCTCTTGAAACTTTTCAGCTCTTCTCCAAGCACTTGCTAAGCACCATTTTATATCCATCAGCTCAAGTTCTTCAGCATCAATTTGGTTGTAATCCTCTTTAGTAAGCATTGGATTACCAATCTTCCCACCTATCAAACTTTCGTAAGATTCTAACATAGCAACCAGTGATGCCATGTGTTGCTTGGCAACTTTCAGAGACAGATTCTGGCCATTTTGAATGTTTAAGGTAACATTGCACTGAAGGTTTGTTGAGTTTTGTCGTTGAGAACTTGATGTTGTGCTGTTTGGATCAAAACTTGAGAATGATGAAGAATATCCACCACTTTGAGTCACATTGCTACTCTTTGTTCCAGACGAACTATCAGCACTGAAACCAGTTTGAATCTTTGGACTAGGGCTGGGAGTAGCCTCAAACTTGTTCCCTCGGTAGTACAAACTGACATCTTGTTTTGCATTTGGATTTGTCATGATAGCTGTTTTCTGAATATCCATCTCCTGCTCTTCAATCTTTTGAATGAATTGTGCCAGATTCATATTCTCAGACTTTCTTGTGTGTTTTAAAATCATCAAATAAGTTCCCCACTTTTGTTGTGGTAGTGCTTCAGCTAATTTATCGACCCACTCATCATCATCTTTCTCAATGTTAAATCTTTTCATTTCCAAGACTAGATGACAATATCTATCAATGGTATGCTTTGTAGTTTCATTGTCGAAAGCTGAAAACATATCAAACGACTTCTTCAATAACGCCTTTTTGTTTTTAATCATATCTGCGTTTCCTTTGAATTTCTGAATCAATGCTTCCCAAATTGACTTAGCTGTATTACCATGTTGAAGTAAAACAAATATATCTTCTGTAATTGCCTGTTGAAGAATAACGATCATCATTTTCTCACTAGTATACTTCAATTTGTCAACTTCTGTAAAGTCACTGAAACCTTTTCAAGTCCACGTTCGTTTTTCGGTTTCTCATAGTCTTTCTCCAACGAACACCATGCATCAAATCTATAAGCTTGAACCCATTTCTCGAATCGGTTTTTCCATCCTTGAAAATCTTCAATGTACATAAGTTTTGGCGGTTTCTGATGAGTACCCGTCTCATTCTCACTGAATAAATTTTCAGCAGCAGTAATCGGAGCGACTGGTGAGGCAAATGCGTTGTAGAATTCCTCTTCCATGTTGACTTAGTACGTTTTTCAAATTTAGTGACAAATGAGCGAAATCAGATGATCCTTAAGAGCGAAATAGGATGTTGGATGACCTTATAAGCGAAACCTGATAGACCTCATGAGCGAAACTTCAAACAATGTGTCACAAAAGCGAAATCACAAGGTATGTATGTCACAAAAGCGAAACCTCAAATGTGCACTTGGAGCGAAACCTATGTTGAACTTAAGAGCGAAACCTGATGAACCTATGAGCGAAACCTGATGAACTTTGGAGCGAAACTACAAATTGATGTGACACTGGAGCGAAACTAAGTGTTCAAATAAGCGAAACTACACAAAGTCCGTATAAGCGAAACCTAGTCCGAACCAATTTTAGTCCATTTTTAATACGAATTTCACTCTCAAACTTTCAAGGGTTTGTCATAGTTCAATTTTATATGATCTGTGAAATTTTGGTCTGATTCTAACCGTGAAATCTTCTCGAACTTATGAAAGAAGGTGTAGAAGTTAGAAATAGAGATGAAAACAAGCTGATATATGCAGAACTCCTCGTCCTGAGCTCTGATACCACTTGTAGGATCACGTGCTGACCCGAATGAGTCAATCGAAGGCGTTCTAATCCGTTTCAGGTGCGGAATAACAAGAAACGGACACGAAAAACAGCTTGTTCTACTAAAGCTTGCCTTGTATATTGATTTCACACTGATTACAAGTCAATCGGCACTTCGGCAGCAATTCGGTACCGGAAACAAGATCTCTTTACTAGTTTCGCTCATGAGTGCCTATTTATAGTGTATGAGGTTTCGCTCCAACATACCCTACCATATGAGCGAAACCCCTCAATGTTCACATAAGCGAAACCCTATCATGTCTCTATAAGCGAAACCCTATCATGTCTCTATAAGCGAAACCCTAGGTCCATATAAGCGAAACCTCTAGCTAATTACATACATTCTCCAGTTTTCTCGTAAAACATGCCCTGATCTAACAATCTAAGACTAAGACTCGATACAAGACAAAGTCGACAGATGTAGTGCACCAACAATATTCTCATCAAAATGCCATGTGTAAATTTCTTATGCTATAATAATAATAATAATAATAATAATAAAATAACAATAAAAATACATAATAATAGTAATAATAATAATAATAATCATGATGATTGGGTTAATAAATTATACTATATAGAGATAAAAATATAAGAATTACTTTATCTTTCGAATATACCAATTTTACATATTAGAGATCAAGATTATCATCGCCTCTATATACTACGATAAAGGGTTATTATATTTTTAATATGTTTGTGTTTAATATGAATATCCTTTAAAAATCAAAAGCCTTTTTTTATTGTGTGATTGGTAGATTTGGATGGTTGTTTTTGCTGATTGGATTACCTGGGCGGTTCCGATTACAAATTTCTAAAACCATTGCTCATTACTTTCTCTTTCTTTTCTTGGCCTCTTTATGAAATTAAAGCTTCTCTCCCACACAAACAACACATACTTAAAAGTTTTTCAATTATTATTATTTTTATTATTATTATTATTATCTCCAATTTAATTATTTATGAATTATTATAATAACTTTATTTGTTCATATAACACCTCATTAAGATTAACCACATATATTTCTAAAACCAAATGATTTAATCTAGAGTTAAATGCCCGGATAGTCCCTGTGGTTTGGTATTTTTTTCACCTTTAGTCCCTAACTTTCTAAAATTACCTCTATAGTCCTCAACTTTTCAATTTTCGTTCCCGGATAGTCCCTGGCGCGGATGGAGGTTAATTTTTTTCAGTTAAGTGGGTGTGAAATTACTAAATTGCCCATGTTACTAAAAAAATAACATAAAAATAAAAAGAAATATATTTAAACCCCCTCCCCTTTCTTTCTTTCTTTCTTTCTTTTTTTTTTTTTTTTTGTCTGCAAGAATCAAACCACCATCACCACTTCATCTTCCCCACCCTCACCACCCTCTCCACAAACTGAACCAAGTTGACTTGGATCCCGAAACTTGAATCGAACCGAGTATCACCACTGTCCATTCCAGCTCCTGCCATCGCTAACTCGTCACCACCACCATCGATCCTTCCACAAATCTCTCTGTTTCATGATATTGTTGTTAAAGTGGAGATCTTTAGAGTCTTGAATTGCTCATAATTTGAAGATTCGATAAAAATTTGTTGAATTTGCATTGTGGTGGGTGAGTAACGTTGCAGGTATGGGTGTAGTCGGCCGGAGAAGATGGCGGAGCTGGCCGGAATCCCCGATCTCCGGTCGTCGGAACCGAACCAGATAGAGACGAGGGGTGTGGGTGTATGGGGGTGGTTGTTTGAAAGAGGGTGAATCGGTGGTCAACGGTGGTGGTTGTTTGAAAGGGGAGATTGTTGCAGGTTGCCGGAGATGGTAACCGATGGTGGTTAATAGTAACCGGAAACACCTGTATCTCCCTTTTCTAGCAAAAAGAAAGCCAAAAAGGCACGTCACAAGGTTCATTCCACTTTACAGATGATTCAATTGCATTTTGATTTCACTTTACAGGTTTATGATGAACATGGCAGTAGTGGTGATTGGTGATGTACATCACATGTTGGATCAAATGCCAAGGTGAAGTTTAATGTTGCTGCTGAAGTTATTAAGTCAGTTGAAATAAAAGTGCTGATGATTTGGCCGGAGATGTAGGTTTGGCCGGAGAAAGTGGGTGGGTGGGTGGGGGTGGGGTGCTTTATGATAAACATAAGTTATTAATTTAATATCAAGGGCATTTTAGTAATTTCACATCCACTTAACACTAAAAAGTAACCCCCATCCGCGCCAGGGACTATCCAGGAATGAAATTGCAAAAGTTGAGGACTATAGCTGTAATTTTAGAAAGTTAGGGACTAAAGGTGAAAAATGGGCAAACCACAAGGACTATCCGAGCATTTTTCTCTTTAATCTATTAATTATTGACTAAAATAGTAAAATTACAAACAAAAGATCAAATCTAATTTAACTTTTAATATATGATTATTGTCTTCTTCAACCTTATAATTTAGACTTACATTTTATTTTAAAATATTTTTTAATCCTTATCGTTACTAATATAATAAATTTAATTTAAATATGTTAATAACCAGATTAGGATGCACTATTTAATTAATATTATTAAATAAATACAACGTGTTTTATTAAATATTATCATAAAATAAAAAAAAAATACAATAATTAGATTTTTTTACTAAACCATCCTTATTTTAGTACTAATCTGAATAACGCAATAATTACTTAATTAGTTATACTATTATTACACCTTTTTTAACTATGTAATCAGGTTTATATAGAAGTATGATTTACATTTTTTTTGATATTTTATTTGATACAAAATATTATTCAGTCTAAGTTTTTTTTTATATTTAATCCGTGTGATACACGGGTTTATATGCTAGTAAGGAAATAAAAAGAAATTAAGTGGCAAAATCAACAAAAGGGAAAAATGGATAGAAAATGCCTAAAAAGGCCTTTTCCATAATCGAACGGGGACAAAACGCAGGAAACAACTTTTAAATGAAGAACGGTAACCACAGAGCCACATAAATCTTTATGTAAGATGTTTGAAACAAAATTTATATATAAAGTACACACTTAATATATATAGTTTTATTTTTAATTTCAAACCCCAGAGAGATTAGGCTCGCCCTGAGCGATCGCCCACCCCGCAACCCCCCATCCCCCTTCCCCAGCGATTCACGTCCAACTAAATTAACTCACCCCGTCAAACCCAACACAATTGTCACCGCTACTTCCGGCCCCCACCACCTCTTCCCTGTCCACCACTTACCACCCATCAACCACCACCATAAACAACCACTTCTACCAAAGCAAACTACACCTACCAAACCAAATACGAACCACACAATACTTCCTAGATAAAACAAAAATCAAAAACTAAAAATACCCAAACAAAATCACCTTATCTCATCATTTATCCCATCATCTATCTCACCCTACACATATCAAAACTTCAATTTTTTATCCAATCCAAAATCCAAAATAATAATTAAAAAAAAATACTCACAGCTCACAAACTCATGGCCGGAGATACTCCGTCGCCGGCGACGGAGCCACCACCACCCACCGCCTTCGATCTTCCACCGGAGCTCTTATCAGTTCTACCTTCCGATCCATTCCAACAGCTCGACGTTGCTCGCAAAATCACCTCCATTGCTCTCTCCAGCCGCGTCTCCGCCCTAGAATCCGAATCTTCCGATCTCCGGCAACAACTCGCCGACAAGGAGGCGATTATCTCCGATTTGTACGCTCAGATTGACTCGCTTGACTCGTCGGTCTCTCAAAACCTGCATAAACTGTCAGTTGTTAATCAGGAGAAAGTAGGTTTTTAGTTTTTTCAATTTTGTGTGTTTTGTTTGATTTTAAGCAATGTTGTAAAACGAGGTCTAGAACTGACTAATTGCTACAATCGTCTAGTTACTCGGAATCGATCAGTCAGAATCAGATTTAGTCGGTCAACTCTGACAAGTTTGCCTTAATTTCTATGTCTAATGAAAGAATATTTTGAACATGTATCTTTTTTATTTGTATTGATATTAACTTATTTTGTTATAAAATTAGTAAAATTATCATATTTGAGAGGTATATATTATATAATTGTTTGAAAATTAATTTCTTTACAATTTATAATGTATTATTACTCCCCGAGTACTGTCCGCCGCCTAGGCCGAGGCCAAGTAACGTCTTATACAAACTATAATGTCTGATTACCCCCGGAGTACTGTCCGCCTAGGCCGAGTAGCGCGACTTATACAAACATGATTTTAAGTTTAAATTTATGGATTTAGGTTATGATTATTGTTTGTTTGTGATGTTAGGAGAGTTTGTTGAAGGAGAATGCGTCGCTTTTGGAGACGGTTAATAAGCTCAAACGTGATGTTGCTAAGGTAATTGACATTTTGACCTAATTTGAAGTGAATTGTGTGAGATTTGTAATGATTTGAGTACTTGAGTTTGTGAATTTTTTGGTGAACTTGATTGATTTACTATAAATGATACTGTAGGATTGGAAATATGATTGGTAGGGTTAGGAATTATGGTTGAGGTGAGAGAAATGGCTACTTTTAGGGGTGTGTATTATTACTTGTTTGGATTAAAGTTGAGATGTTTGTTGAATCTAAAGGTATATTTGTTGTTTTGTGAGTAACTGTATTGCAAAGTTATTGATGGTGAAAGACCTCTATTTTGTATTAACTATAAACAGTTTTGTTAAACTGTTAACTAACCTGTTATAACTTCCAATTAGAAGGTGGAATTATTGTCATTTGTATGGATAAGAGATTGAATCTGTGAAGAGATTTATGATAAGGTCACTTATTATCTTCATATCTTGTATAGTACTATAGTGAAAAAGTGAAAGAAAATAGGGAAAGTCAACATAATGAACATTTGACCAACAAGTTTTACCAAAATAGAAATTGACTAAAAATAATAATCAAATGGCAATTAAAACATATTTTATTATGTTCCAAATCTTATATGTTAAGTGCTTACGTGTCGCCTTCTCATTGGCCTGTGGGGACACGTATGCTCCATATTATATGCGTCGAGTGCTTACGTGTCACCTTTGCTCTTCGCTGGTGCGTATGCTCTATGCCTTATGGGTCAAGTGGTTACGTCAGTGGCGGATCTAAGAACTTTTTTCATTGGGTTCCTATTGGTAGATTCTCACAATTTTTTCCAAATCATATGAGATTCTCACTAAATTTTCCCATTTTTTCTAAACCGAATGGGTTCCTGGGAACCCACAAAAGTGGCCTAGATCCGCCCTTGGGTTACGTGTTGTTGTATTAATTGGATGTAGACATGTAGTCATTTGTAATGTCAAGTTGAAAATTAAAAATAGTTAAAGTTTAAGTCAATGGTTATTTATTAAACATGTTTCTAAGTTATTAACTAAATCATGGTCTTACTTCATGCAGTTGGAGAGCTTCAGAAAGACACTCATGAGGTCACTTCAAGATGAAGACGGAAGTACGGTAGGCAGTTTCCTAATCAGTTTATGCATAAACAAATTATGCTTCTGATTATCATATTATTCACTACGGATTACATGATTGTTGTTTAGGGGTATAATTATCTACAATAATCAGATGCAGCTAAATCAATTATCCAGGGGTAAAAATGTATAATAAAGTATCGCATTGTTCATTTGTGCTAATTAAATCCCCTTTCGTTCATGTGTTTTGCGAGACTATAGGCAGCGGATCCCACGGTTGTTGCGGGCAATCTCCAAAGCCAAGCAAGTTTATCATCTCAAACATATTCTGGAGGTTACTTAATTTCTTGTCTCATCTAAGTTATTTTTTATTCACAACAAAAGAAAAAAAAATGACAAAAAAAAGGTTATGTAATGTGTTCCAGAATATGACGAAAGCGCATCATCGATAAGGAGTCAATCCTCAGACATAGGAAATTCGTACAAAGATGAGCCTGCAAAGGATGGTGAGACACATATACATTTACATTTCACCTACTCGTTTTGGTTGATTGACTTCTTCTGGTTGTTTACTGCCTAAGTTTGACTTTTTGTCATGTATCTTATTACTATCAGCCTCAAGACCTCGAATATCACCAAGCCTTTTGTTAGCATCCGAAACAAACACACCTCGGCTTACACCGCCTGGATCACCGCCAACTCTATCCGCATCAGCATCGCCAACAAGGACACCTAAGCCCGTTTCTCCAAGAAGACACTCAATTGCTGTTTCATCCGCAAGAGGCGGGATTGATGGAAGATCGTCGGTCTTTTCATCTACTAGCTCAAGTCCATATGGTTCGATGTCAGGTACTAAGGCTGAATACGGGCATACTTACTTCTAATAGTGGCAAAATGGACGGGTTAGTTATGGGTAAAACAAGATTTTTTTTTTTTTTTTTTGATAATTTATGGTATGGCTTAAAGTAGGTCAGGTGTGACCTGAAACACTTTTTGCAGTTTTCTAAATATTTTTATAGATTATTTGTGTGTTAAATATGGATTTGTCTTTTTGACCCGATAGACCTGTTTCTTTTATAGATCTTTTGTGATTTTATATATATGACCCGTTAGGGATCAAATGTGACATTCATAAACACTGTACTTTGTGTTTGTTTCAGGAAGGACTCGGGTGGATGGCAAAGAGTTTTTCAGACAAGTCAGGTAAATACACAATACTCTTGCAAATCTAGTGAAAATAGCGTTACATAAGTAATCTCATTATTTTTGTAGTGATTAACTTTTTAAATTGTCACAAAAGATCATATTTGTGAAAATGAAAATATAAACACTATACTTTTTAAGAAATGGGCGCAAACAGGAAAATTTATTTGTAGGTCAAAGTGGGATGGGTCGAGTTGGGTTGACTCGATCCACCAACCATTTATGTTAATGTTATGTTTATTATAAATTGTTAATGCATAAAATATATTTACAAAACTTTTAATTAAATAGTAAGATAATTCATTTCATAGAAAATGATTTAGGACGTCACATACAAATGGTACCCAGTAAAATCCCACTCTACCGGTAGGAAAATATCATGCTTGAAGGGCATTGTACATTATGCATTGAAACTTGTGTGTTTTGACCCGTTTAAAGTGGGATACATGAATTTCCCCTTTTGTACAATAAGGCGACTTTTGACCCATTTAACCTATATATATACTAATTTTCTACATTTGACTCTTGGCATATAGACGGGTTTTAACTGCCACCTCAACTTGTAATGCTTTACTGTGTACTTACATTAGTGTTTAACTAACTTATCAGGAGCCGGTTATCATACGAGCAGTTTGCTTCGTTCTTAGCCAATGTGAAGGAACTCAACTCTCAAAAACAATCGAAGGAGGTATGCGTTTCTACAAGTTGTCGTTACCCTGCTTTCGCTTTTGGGACTTATGTCGTCTCTAATTAGTTGTGATTATTTTAGGAGACTTTAAGGAAGGCGGATGACATTTTTGGACCCGATAACAAGGACCTCTATACTATATTTGAGGGGTTAATTACTCGTAACTTTAGTTGAAAATGTGATTTGTGATTATGCTGCATTAGTTGTTTGATTGTACATACAATCTCATTGCACCTTTTTTGTATATCATGTCAAATGGTACATTCTCTTATGTATATGTTACCCTGTGTATACATGAGATTAACTATGCATCCAATGTCAAATGTCTTCATGTTATCGCATACATACATGTGTCTATATGTGACGAACATATGTATGTGTGGAACATAACATGTGATGTAGGGAATTGACTATATTTGTGTATCATATGTACATAGATATTTGTGCTTGTTTTATTGCAGTCTTGCAAATTATAGAATTTTACAAGGTTTTTGTTGGTCTTCAAAATAATACAAACTAGTGAAATTCTCCCGCTAGTCGGTATCTATTTGGTTCCTTACGGTGCCAACACTCACTATATTAATCGAAAGAAAAAAACCTTATATCGATCAAAAACAATAACGAATATTGATACTGGTACCAATGTTGTTCAGTTGATATTGGTTCGGTTGATTTGTTTTATTTTTTTCAACATTGTGATATAAACTTTATTGAAATGAATATTGTGCCGGACTGCCGGTATCGTTCAAAAACAAACCGAAACAAATTGAACAACATCTATATAGGCACCATATTTATTTTTATTGTTTTTGATAATCTAACACGGCATTGCTGCCATTTTATACCGAATCGAACAACATTGCTACACTTATGTATTCATTTCTATGGTTTCTTGTCTGATAACGTATATCATGCCGCTATCGTAGTTAACCGAACAAAAAACAAACGAACAAAATCGGTTCGCTATCGGTATTTATTTTTATTGTTTTATTTTTCTTTCGATAAATTGATATTGTATCGTTACCGTACCGTACGAAACATCATTAGTATGAATACTTGTATTCATTTTATGGTTTCCGATTAATTTTTTTCGTTATACAAATCTATCTGCAATAATAAATGAATATCAGTACCAATATCGGTATCGTGACAATACGAACAGATCAATACCGTTCGAACAATATCGGTGTTGGTACTGGTGTTCGTTTTTATCGTTATTGGTCGATGATATCGAGTGCATGTATCGTACTGGTACTATAAGGAACCGAACTGATACCGTCCAATGCCTGTTGTAACGTATCGTCACAACGTGCAGTCAAATAAACATAGATGCGAATGTAGAATTTTTATAAAAAATGTACAAAGGCAAGTTAATTACTAAAAAACAAATTAACTGGTAAATAAAATACTACTAATAGGAAAACAAACACTTAGGGTCTGTTTGGCATGGGGTAATGGAATTAACAAGGTAATGGAATGAACGAGGGAATGCAGTGGATCATTACCATTTCATGTCTTGTTTGGTTACCATGTGAATGGAATGAATTATTATTGTGTATTGTTCGGTAGGTAAGAAAAATGGAGTAATAAAATCAGCAGTGAGTGGTGGTGGTGGTCAGTGGTAGTGATTGTGGGTGGTTATAGGTGGTGGCGGTGGTGGGTGTCTGTCACACCCAGTTATTTCCACGTATTACCGGTGGGCCCGACGGGGAGTATCGTGACGTAGTTGATATCATCATTGTCAGTACACACAATATAATAGCACAGCGGAAGGCTTGGTAAATAAACTATTACAACCCATAATGTCTGAGTGTCCGAATGAAAGAATATACAGACTTGGTTATAATAAGATCCACAGGCGGATCATAAGTAAAATACAAGAAAACTAAATACAGACTTCAGGTATCTAGGGATTTGCAAGATCTTCTTTATGACACCTAATAGCTCCATCATATTTACGAGAGGTACCTGTCAATCAGTCTTTAGAAAATACGTCAGTTTACACTGGTAAATACAATTAACTGACTCTTTTGAAAACATTTATGAAAATTGATTTAACTGCACAAGGCACAAATCATTTATAACTTGGGACAATTATTTAAAGATAATCTTGTATACAGATTTACATGTTTGTCATACAATTGGTGCCGGTTGTAAGTCGGTCATGATTAACCGACTCACCACTTATAGAACCCACAAAGGAGTTATCCCCAACATGTGGGTTTATATTTTAGCATTTTCATCTGTCAGGTGTATGCCTACACCCCGTGCATAGGTCGTGGCCATTTTCAAATGAAATGAGCCGAGGATGTCCAGGACACGGTTGAATTAACCCCTAATGTTTATGTTATCAAACAAGACAGATTAAAACGGGTTATGTAAATTTATTAATCACAATCCGATTAAATGATTTCATACCCGACCAAGTGGTATTATTATTATTATACCATATCCCAAGCCCGTATAAGGGAAAATAAGTTAAAAATATTTACCTGAGCTAAACGTGAAAGGTAACTCAGTCGTAATATCGTAAAGCTTTATGATGATACCTTCTACTGGATGCTACTTAATCTGTATAGAAGGTTTAATAACCTATTAGGATGCTAACGGGTCTTTAGTTAAGTCAAAGACTTAGACCGGCTAGCTAGAAAGAAACTTTACGGTTCTAAACGCTAGATTAAGCGGAGACCGGAATAGAATGTGGTTTAGACCCGAAAAGCTTGGATACTTGTATAATATGGGTAAACTAAACACATTCTGAAATTTGAGGATTTAATGATAAGGTTAAACCCATTTCGGCTATTTTATGTAAACTAGTCATATAAACCGATCCGAACGCATAAACACGTAACGGGTAACCAAATGAATTATATACATGTCTCAAATGTTATTATGCTTAAAATATGTTAATACATCAGTAGGATGTTAACATATATGCCCAAAAAGTATTTAAAACCAATTTAAGTCCCGTAAGGGCATTTTGGTAGGTTTACCATTTATGGCCAAACTATTCCCCGAAAGGGCATTTTGGTCATTTCACATATGCTTTTAAGGACATTTTTGGAAGTCTGAGTTCATGAATTATACCTACTGTAATAATATTTAAATTTGTTTAAAAATTCAGTAGGTAACAAGTCTTAGGTGTTAAATATGGTTTTAAACCATACTATGCACCTAATTAGTGTAAAACTCGCTAATTGACGATAATCAAGATGTTTATGTAAATCTGAGATTTTGATCAGTTTTAAATGCTCAAAATAATTTATTTAATGTATGAAATCAGTAGGAAAAGGTTTGGCATCCAAATCATTTGTTAATCTCATTTTATGCATGAAAAGGGTATTATCGTCATTTACCGAATTACACAAGAACTCTATGATCTAAACAGATTATAATCTGACCAAAAATCTTAAAATTCCTTAAAAATAATATCTTAACAGTAGGTAATGAGTTTTGGTTCAAAATCCAAGTTTAAACATGTATTATGCAAGATATCGCAATTTAATTAACAAAAAAAGCTTCTAATTACGATATCGAGCATAACTTCTATTTGAGACCAAGAACTGATGTCAAATTTTCGGTACAAGCTTATATATCAGTAGCAAAGGTTTTTGTCCTCTCACATTTCTAAAAATCTCATTTATATGTCAAAAGGGCATTTACAGCATTTATAAGCATATTAACAAACAAGAGCATATAATTCAAACCACTAAGGACCAAACAATATAACTCCAGAGGGTTATACTACTGAATAATATGGTCCTAATGGAAGCTTAAAACATGGGAGAATTAAGCTTAAATGGGTCAGAACTGAAAGTCAAAGCAAAGGTCAAGCTTTTGCGACTTTCGGTTATAAACCGACCTTAGACTGATAATTGTCGGGTTAGACCTGATTAAACATGTTCTAATACTAATTACAAAGTAATTAGAATGTTAAAATATAATTTAGACCCTTTGTTTTATTAATTTAAATCATTTCTAAACTTTCTGTCCAGTTTGACTTTTTGACTAACTAGTTTGACCCGACAATTAACTAGTCAAACGAAATAATTAGGAGGTGCCCTTTAAGGGTTAATCACCTACCTTAATATGGTTCCTTAACCACTTTCATTTCGGTCGGTGGCTGGACCATTTATGATTAAACCGAAAGTCAAAGCTTAATTACGATATGTTTGACTTTTCGGTTTTTAAGCTAATTAAAAGGACTAAGCAGGGATTAAAACTCTTACTTAAGGTCCTTGCTATCTTTTCTACACTTGACAATCTTCTCCTAATGCTTGCTAGCTCCAGAGGTGAGTTCTTGAGTTGTTGCAACCAAATGTGCAAATGAACAAATGGACTTAGGCTCCTTATATAACAAATTGCCATGCACTAGGATGTTTGCAGTTGTATTGGAGGCATCTAGGATCACCCCAGGTGTCCTAGTGGTATTCTAATACCGTCAAATAGCTCCTGGAATCGAAAAAATGGCTCCAAGGTCGGTGTAACAGGCTGCAACATGCAGCTGCCAGTTTTTTGGACGCTGGCAGCTGCTACGCGGCCCGCGTAGATGTTCATCAAGGGCTACGCGGCCCGTGTAAAGGTGTGGCACCAGTTTAAAAAGTTTCAATTGTTGGCAGATTCAGTCCCTGGACCTTTTAAAGCTTTATTTCTTTCATTTTTGGCATATAAGGTCCTTGTAGTTAGTTTGTAGAGGTTCAAGGGAGTATAACCAAACTCCGTTAGGCCCGGTTTCGTTAATTGATCACTGAAAACATAAGTTTCACCTCGTTGATACTTTAAACCCTAATTCTTGGGAATTTGCATAAACAACGTATAACGATCTCGAAACCTCATGAAATTTATATCACTTATTCTTGAGAGTATATTTGAATATTTCGAAGCCTCGGGTTCGGTAAAAAGGTCACTCAGAGGTAAGAATTAACATGCTGACACGTTTAACCCCTGTAGTTTATAATCTTCCGATTATTTTCATAAACGGCATCTTATATCCAATTAATCACTCGTTTAAGAATATATTCTTCACGTATGGTCGTTCAGAGGCACAAGTTTGGCATTTTGACACTTTTAGTCTTTTCACATACATATTTTCACCGTTTGTCAACTTTAGTCCTTCAAACTCAATCTTTCACATATTTAGAGTTTAGGACACGTGTCTTCACGTAATTGGACACGTTTTTACGTGGTGTTACATCCTCACCCCCTTAAAAGAAATCTCAACCCCGAGATTTACTGGAATAAGTGAGGGTACTTTTGTCGCATAGTGGACTCAACTTCTCACGTATGTTTCCGGCCTCTACGGGCATCCCATTTAACCTTTACTATAGGCACATGCTTTCTTCGGAGCTTTTTAACCTGACGATCCTCGATCGATATAGGTCTTTCAACAAACCTCATGCTTTCATCAATCTGTACGTCTTTATGAGACATAGCTAATGTTTCATCAGCTAAACATTTCTTTAGATTACAGATGTGGAATACATTATGAATTCCACTCAGCTCCTCAGGCAAGTTTAGCTTATAAGCTACACTGCCAACACATTCGATAATCTCGAATGGTCCGATATACCTAGGGCTTAACTTGCCCTTCTTACCAAAACGCATCACGCCTTTCCAGGGTGATACTTTTAGTAAGACCTTATCACCCACTTCAAACTTTAGGGGTTTTCGCCTCTTATCAGCATAACTTTTCTGCCTATCCCTGGCAGCTTTCAGGCGATCACGAATCTGGACAATCTTGTCAGTCGTTTCAAGGACTATATCAGGTTCTGACAATTGTGCTTCTCCTACTTCTGCCCAACAAACAGGCGTTCTGCATTTCCTTCCATACAATGCCTCAAAAGGCGCAGCCTGAATGCTAGTATGGTAGCTATTGTTATAGGAGAACTCGATCAGAGGTAGGTGGTCATCCCAACTACCTCCCAAATCAATAACACATGCTCGAAGCATGTCTTCCAAAGTTTGAATTGTACGTTCGCTCTGTCCATCTGTCTGAGGATGGTAAGCAGTACTAAAATTCAAATGAGTGCCCAAAGATTGTTGGAAACTTTTCCAAAAGTGAGAGGTGTATCTAGTATCTCTATCGGATATAATAGATATCGGCACTCCGTGAAGAGATACAATCTTATCCACGTATAATTGAGCTAGCTTGTCGGAGCTATGAGTTTCCTTAATGGGTAAGAAATGTGCTGATTTAGTCAGTCTATCAACTATGACCCATATGGTATCATTTCCATGCCTTATTTTAGGTAACTTGGTTATAAAATCCATAGTCACTATCTCCGACTTCCATGTGGGAAGTTCTGGCTGTTGAAGCAGACCTGATGGCTTTTGATGTTCAGCTTTAATCTGAGCATAAGTCAGGAACGTAGCTACATGTGTGGCAATAGATTTCTTCAAACCTATCCACCAATAATTAGCTTTCAAATCCTGATACATTTTGTCACCTCCAGGGTGAACTGAGTATTTGGAATTGTGAGCTTCCTGGAGGATTATATCTCAAAGTCCTCCATGAATAGGAACCTAAATTTTTCCATTTAGTCTGAGGATTCCATCCTTGCCAGGTGCTAACTGCTCAGCAGTTATACCTAACTTTTCGTCTGGAAGGTTAGCTTCCAAAATAACATCTTTCTGTGCAGCTAATAGCCTTTCATTCAGACTATTCTTCAATTCAATGCTCTTGGCATTAATTCTGATGGGTTTGACTCTTTCCTTTCGGCTTAGAGCATCTGCGACCGCTTTACCTGGATGGTAGCGAATTTCGCAATCATAATCATTTAGAGTCTCCATCCAGCGGCGCTGTCTCATGTTGAGCTCTTTTTTATTGAATAAGTGTTGGAGACTTTTGTGATCAGAATAGATCACACATTTAGTTCCATATAAATAGTGTCTCCACAACTTTAATGCAAATACAACGGTACCCAGCTCCAAATCGTGGGTGGTGTAATTCTTTTCATGCACCTTTAATTGTCGTGATGCATAGGAAATCACCTTGCCTTTTTGCATAAGTACACAACCCATACCGGTGTGTGACACATCACAGTAAACGACAAACTCTTCAATTCCTTCGGGCAATGTCAACACCGGAGCATTGCTCAATTTCTGCTTAAGAATCTCAAAGGATTCTTGTTGTTTTGGACCCCAATCAAATTTCACATTCTTACGGGTCAGAGAAGTCAATGGTGCAGCTATCCTTGAGAAGTTCTCAATGAATCTTCTATAATATCCAGCTAAACCCAGAAAGCTGCGAATTTCTGTAGGTGTCTTCGGTGCTTCCCAGTTCATGATGGCTTCTATTTTGGCGGGATCGACTTGGATACCACACTCACTAACAACGTGTCTAAGAAATTGGACCTCACGAAGCCAGAACTCGCACTTGGAGAATTTAGCATACAACTTCTCTTGTTGAAGCAATCCTAGGATACATCGAAGGTGATTCTCGTGATCAACTTGGTTACGAGAGTAGATAAGTATGTCCTCTATAAAGACAATGACAAACTTATCTAAGTATGGCTTGCAGACTCTATTCATGAGGTCCATGAATGCTGCTGGTGCATTAGTGAGCCCAAAAGGCATCACTAAAAACTCGAAATGTCCATACCTTGTTCTGAACGTTGTCTTAGGTACATATTCGATTCTAACCTTGAGTTGATGATACCCAGATCTCAAATCAATCTTCGAGAAATAGCTTGCCCCTTGGAGTTGATCGAATAAGTCGTCGATCCTGGGCAAAGGATAACGATTCTTGATCGTTACCTTATTTAATTAACGATAATCAATGCATAAGCGCATTGACCCATCCTTCTTCTTCACAAACAATATTGGAGCTCCCCAAGGCGAAGAGCTAGGTTGTATGAAACCTTTTTCCAGTAAGTCGTCCAATTGAGTCCTGAGCTCCTTCATTTCAGTAGGCACTAGACGATAAGGAGCTCATGCAATAGGTGCAGATCCTGGGAGAATGTCTATCCTGAACTCTACTTGCCTCTCAGGAGGTAATCCAGGTAATTCATCAGGAAAGACATCAGGATACTCAGAAATGATTGGGATATCTTCGATCTTAGGCTTCAGGTCGTTCACTGTCACTTGTGCCATGTAGATGACACATCCACTCTTCAGACACTGCGATACCTTGAGAATAGACATGTTGTTGGGCAACCCATATTGTGTATCTCCTTGAATAGTGACGGATTCACCAGAAGGGGTTTTGATAATAACTAGCTTTTTATCACAGGCAATTTGGGCTTGGTTATGCGACAACCAATCCATGCCTAAAACTATATCAAACCCAGCCAATTTCATTGGCAAGAGGGATAGCGGGATAGAATGATTCTTAATGGATATGAAACATCCATCAATAAGAGTTGAGGTTATTTCTAAGGTACCATCGGCAAGCTCTACCTCATATTTTATGTCTAGAGTCTTAATAGACAAATTCAGTAACTTATAAAACTTATGGTCTACACAAGACTTATCAGCACCTGAATCAAATAAGACTCTAGCATAGTTATTATTAATGAGGAAGGTACCTGTTATGACGTTCTGATCATTCACCGCTTCCCTAACATTCATCTTAAAAACTCTTGCATTGTTTTTCTTCGCCTCCTTGGGCTTCTTGGCATTCTTGGGGCAATTGGTCTTGATGTGCCCCTTTTCATTGCAACCGTAAAAGGTTGCATCCTTGATGTTCCGGCAATCCACAGACTTATGCCCTTTCTTTTTGCAAATCCCACATGGTTTAGCTTGTGGGTCTTGGTTGCACTTTCCAAAGTGCCTTTTGTTGCAAGTCTTGCACATGGGCTTGTCATTTGACTGCCCTTTCTTGGAACCAAAGTTCCCTTTGTTCTTCTTGTTAGACTGAGGGGACTTGTCTTCCTCCCTCTTCCTCTTCCCTTCATCGGTAGCTTTCTTTGCCCTACTCCTTACAACATCAAGAGTAAGGGACAAAGATAGATCCACAACGGATCTATAGGTAGCAGGCTTAGAAGCCTTGACATTTCCTTTCACTTCAGGGGCTAAACCACCAATGAAACGTGCAATGTGTTTGGGTTCAGGAGTGACCAAATATGATACAAGCCTCGACATCGAGTTGAAATTGGTCACATAGGACCTACAATCCAGATCCTTCATCACCAAAGTGAGGAAGTCAGTCTCTATTCTCTCGACTTCATGTTGAGGACAGTATGTGTCCTTCACCAGATCAACAAACTTGTTCCATGAAAGGTTATACAGAGGGACCTTTCCAGTGGATTACACCAATGCTTTCCACCAAGTGAGGGCATCGCCCTTGAAAGATTGAGACACAAACTTCACTATGTCTTCCTTAGCACATCCACTGATGTCTATCACAGTCTCCATTTCATCTAACCACTTCAAGCAGTCGATTGCTCCCTTTTCTCCTGTGAAATCTCTCGGTTTACAAGAGACGAAGTATTTATAGGTACAACCCTTGGTGTACCTGGGAGTCGGTTCGAGGACAATCTGCCTCTGTGATTCACTTCTCTGATTAGACGAGTGTTGAGACTCATCTTTCTTCAGTGTATGCGAATGAGAATGGGACTTTGAATGAGTTTTGGACCGAACGTTACTCGGCTCCTTAAACTTATCATCCACAGCCTGAGCAACTGCTGCGGTTATCATCGCTTGCAATTCAGCACCAGTGATATTAATCCTGGTATTATTGTTTCCTTCAACAGTATGACTGTTTGCTTCATCAGAGCCAGCCATGATTTGAGTACTAAATCAAACAACAATTAAGCATTTAGATTATATAATAAATCATCGCATTGATGATTATATGGTCATGGTATTATTAAACAATATAGACCATTTAAAAAAAAATAATCATGATTTGCCTAGGCTACAACAGAACCATTATAAGCAATCAATAGGATACAATCCTTTATATTTATTATACAGGGGATATAAATCACAACTGTCAATGTCAGGTAAGACATTTTCATATCGCACAAGGCTTGTCTCGAAGGAAATTTAGATGGCACAAAAGGCCTTGTCACAAGGACGATTAAAGTATAACCAATGATCTCTTGGATCAGTGATCTTTTAAGGGTCGAACAAAGTTCATCGCCTTTTGACAAGAAGTTTATAAAATAAAACTGTCATTGTCATTATTACACCTTTGCTTATAAACATACATCTCAAATGGATGTTTTGGTGTATACATCATATTGATGTTTATTAGCCATGATTCACATTGATCATATAGGCTATATAAGTTACTTGGAAAAATCCAAGTACATTTGGAAGCTTGAGTGGTTTCTTGTACCGCACAGCCAGGAATGTTAACATGTTTTCAGATGTTAACAGGGATTTATTATCTTAAAAAGGTTGTACCATCATAGCCATTAATATTTTGGCTAGGTTATACCTTTAAGAATTTCTTTGGCAGATCATTTTTAAATTGAAATGATATGGCACGATGATGTAATAAAATACACATTAAAATCCAAAAAGAAATTCCATTAAACCATTAACTATTACAAAGATGCCCTAAACGGGTCTTGCAACAAACATACTGCCCACGCAGGGGCCATAGAAAATAGAAATAAGTCCACGCAGGGACTAAAGTACAGAAAATAAAATGTCCTCACAGGGACTTGATTGAAAAACAATACAAATAAAGTAAACAACTTTCTATTTCTTTTTGCCTTTGATGAGACTTGCAAGGCCCTTGAGAAAGCTGCTATGCTTCTTGTTGGTTTCATTTGCTTTTCGCTCAACCCTATCCAACCTCTGCATAATTTCTTCAGTTTGCACCTGCTGGGGAGGAGGAGTTTGCTAGTAAGGTGGGTATTGATACCCTTGCACTGGATATCCAGTTGGATAAACTGGAGGATAAGAAGAAGGATAAAGTGCATTGTACTGTGCTGCTGTAAGGTATGGATCATGAGTTCCATAACCCGCAGAAGTTTGGTATTCAAAAGGGTTATACCCAGAAGAACCTGGGTAAGTCGGTATCGGGTTTTCGAAACCCACTGGCGGTGGCGGTGGTGCATAAGAAACTGGCGGAGGATCATCTTCCAGCACCGCATACGAGGGTCCACCCAATTGGGGGTCTTCGGGAATTAGAGGGTATGAGGTTGAACCTTGAGAGGAACTGAACCGTGGTCCCCCTCGCACGGATATTCGTGCATTCCTCCTTCGCCTCGGCGGCTCAGGAGGTGAATGAGGTGGTTCCTCAACGGGTAGAGGTGGTGGAAAAATAGCTTGAAGATGCGGCTCATCCAAAGGAGGTTGAGCAGGAGAGTTGTGATACGAAGGGGTGAATGCCCATTCATATTGGTTCCATCTTTCAGAAAACGAGTCGGGCCCTCGATACGGCGATCCTTGGTATGGAGAACCGCTAGAGATGCTGATAGGGTGACCTGGTGTTCCGGTTTGCAGATCAGGATCAGGGTCGTCGTCCATTTCCATTGTCACACCCCGATATTTCCACGTATTACCGGTGGGCCCGGTGGGGAGTATTGTGACGTAGTTGATATCATCATAGTCAAATTATCACAGTTTAATACACAACGGAAGTCGAAAGATAAAACATTACAAACCGAATGAAAGTAATATCAATTATTACAAAAACGGTTGTAAGGGATCCACAGGCGGATCAAAGTTAAAAGGAACATTGTTCAACAGATTTATAAACATCTAAGCTTGCAAGACTCTTTATTGATGCTAGGAGTAGCCAGCCTATTCCGTCTAGTACCTGCACTTAGCCTTTTTGGAAAATACGTCAGTTTACACTGGTAAATACAATTAACCGACTCATTTTGAAAATGTTTAAGAAAATTGATTTAAATGCACAAGGCACAAAATATCTTTTATAACTTGGGATAATTATTTAAAAATAGACTTATTAAAGAATTACATGTTTATTATACGTTCAGTAGCCCGGGCTGAAAACCGGGTTAAAGATTAATAGACACACCACATAATATATCCCACGGTGAGCTATTCTCGAACAGGTGAGTACATTATTTTACATACGCACCGGCAGGTGTATGCCTACACCCCGTGCTTAAGTCGTGGCCATTTCAATGAATGAGCCGAGGATATCCAGGACATGGTCATTAACCCCCCAAAGGCTTAGAATAAACAAAACAGATTAAACGGGTTATCTCAATGATTTAACCTTCATACGATTAAAAATTCAACACCCGACCAAGCGGTATTTTATATACCGTACCCCAAGCCCATATAAGGAAAAATAAGTTAAAAGTATTTACCTGAGCAAATTATACAAATTTATCCCAGACGTATAAATCAGCAAGTGCAGTTATCTTTTACTGGGCTCCTAAATCTGGAACGAAGGTTTTAATAACCTATTAGATTCCTAACGGGTCTCACTTAAGTTTAAACTTAGACCGGTTAGTTTTAAAGAAAGGTATACGGTTCAAAACGCATGATTAAGCGAAGACCAGATTAGAATGTGGTTTAGACCCGGCAAGTATGAAGACTTGTATAATATGGGTAAATTAAACACATTCTGGATTTTGAAGTGAAAATGGTAAGGTTTGACCCGTTTCGGTTAATTTATGCAAACTAGTTACATAAACCGTACCGAAGGCGATAAATGCATAACGGGTAACCAAATGAGTCATGAATAGGTTTCCTAAGTTAATATGCCTTAAATATGTTGTGATATCAGTAGGATACCTTCCATTATGCCCAAAACGGATTTAAAATCAATTTAAGCCCCATAGGGGTATTTTGGTCATTTTAAAGGTTATAAAAGAGGTGAAATATTAATCTGAGGTTCTGGTCTAAAATGATCAGTAAAAATAATTATTTTTGCAAGTCATATCAGTAAGGTATTGCATATATGTGAAATTTATCATTTATAACCAAACTATGCACCGTAGGGGCATTTTGGTAATTTCACATAAGCTTTAAAGGTCAAAACTGGAAATCTGAGTTCAAAAATTTTGCTTACTGTTAAAGTATAAAAATTTACTTAAAACATCAGTAGGTATTAAGTCTTATATGTCAAAAATAGTTTTAACCCATACTATGCGTTTAAAACGCGTAAAAAGTCGGTTTTAGGTGATTTTCGGGTTATATAAGGAAAACTGAGATTTTTATCAGTTTATAAAGTTCAAAATATTTTATTTATCATATAAAATCAGTAGCAAAAAGTTTGGTATCAAAAATGTTATGTAAAACTCATTTTATTAGCGAAAAGGGTATAACCGACAATTACCGATTTAAAGCAAGAACCCTATGCCATGATCAGTTTAAAAATAAATAAAAATCTTCAAAAATCCCAAAATATTATATTACATCAGTGGGTAAAAATTTTGGTGTCAAAATTTGGGTTTAGATAGGCTTTATGCTAATTATGCCGTTTAATTAATAAAAAGCTTTCAAATTACGATATTGAGCATAACTCCTAATTTAGACCTCAAACTGATGTCAAATTTTTAGGGCATCTTTATAAATCAGTAATAAAGGTTTTTATCCTCTCACATTTTCAAAAATCTCTTTTTAAGGTCAAAGGGCATAATGGTAAACATTTAAGCGATTAACGGAAACATGCAAATGAATCGGATTAATTAGGAACCAAGTTGTATAACCTCATAGGGTTATACTAACCTATAACCTGGTCCTAATGGAACTCTAAGGAATATCTAAGGGGCTGTTTGATAGTTGCTGACCCAGTCAGATCTGACTGGGTCCAAAGCTGACCCAGTTAGAAGTTCTGACTGGGTCTACATCTGACTGAAACCTGGCTGTTTGATTATGTATCTGACTGACTGTGCTAAATAATAAAAATAACCATATTGCTCTTCTGTTTTAAATTGCGTTGTGTAATCAATAAAAATAGTCATTTAAAAAAAAAGCTTAAATTTAAAATCTCATACAAAATCCAAGTTAAATATAAATCATACATAATCCAAATAAAACACACCGAATTTCAAACATCTTATAAGAATCTGCATCCAAGTCTAACTTGAAGCATTTGAAAGTAGTTGATTAGCAATTTGGTCACGCAAAGTAGTCATATATTCAACGCCTTCTGAACCCCACTCTATGCCTTGTGTGTTTTGGCCCTCAATTCCTTCACCTTGGCCATCAGGAGTAACCATAGTGTTCTCTTCAAAGTCTGTAAATAATTCATCTTGAATATTGTATTTCCTTATAAAATTGTGGACTGCAAAACAAGCAATAACAACGTCTCTTTGCACTGGAAAAGGATAGGGAGCCATTTGTTTTAGAATCGGGAATCTTGCCTTCAATACACCATAAGCGCGTTCAATAACATTTCTAAGGCATGCATGAGCATGATTGAATCTTTCTTCCTTAGTTAACGCCCGTCGCCGTCGAAAATCGGCTAACCAATACCTCGTATTACGGTAAGGAGTCATAAATCCACGAGTGTTGGTATATGCAGCGTCGCAAAGGTAATATTTATCTGTAAATGTGAGTGTGACATCTATTATATACCAAATACAAATAATATATTTAATAATGTAAGTTATATTTAAATTACAAACCTGGTGGAGGGAATCGAAACCCAGAAGTCGGATTAAATGCAACTTCTCTTAGAACTCGTGCATCATGTGCTACGCCTTCCCATCCAGCCCATACAAAGGTGAATATCATATTAAAATCACATATTCCTAACACATTTTGATAACATTCACCTTTTCCTCTTCCCCTATAACAAGTTTGTTGATCAGCGGGCACAACTGCATGTACAAGAGTTCCATCTAAAGCACCTATTGCTCCAGGAAATATGCCTTTTAGCCTTTGATGTCGTTCCGATGTATTTGTAGTTTCATCTGAAGATGTTGGGACTATAATTTCTTTAGCAAAGTATTGGTTATAGGATTATATATATTCCCCGTTTTGCTTTTCAATTTCAACCAAGCGCCGTACTTTCCTTTCAAGTAGTCATATCGATTTTTCATTTGTTTATGATCAACTACAAAATTGTGATCATTTTTTAGTTTTTCCGCCACTACTTTCCATGAGCTTCCTTTTAAGCTACTACCCTCCCGACCGTTAGTTGTTATTTCGTGTATACATGCTTCGAGAAAAGTTTGGTCCACACATTCCAATTTCCAAATAACCCTAGGTTTTCTTTCTGTCATGTCTATATACAAGTATAAAAATTCAGCATATATAAACTTTAAAATTCAGCATCAATTCGACATCTATAAACATAACAATTGAACAAATTCAGCAACTATAAATTGAACAAATTAAGAACAAATTCAGCATATATAAACTTTAAAATTCAGCATCATTTCAGCATATATAAACTTTATTCAGCATCAATTCAGAAACTAGAAACTTAAAAATTCAGCATCTAGAAACATTGAACAAATTCAGCAACTATAAATTGAACAAATTAAGAACAAATTCAGCATCGAGTTTGATAAATTCAGAAACTATAATTCAGCATCAATTCAAGAAAAAAATCCAGCAACTATTCAGCATCAATTCAAGAAAAAAATCCAGCAACTATTCAGCATCAATTCAGAAAAAAAATCAGAATAAAAAACACTTCTGTCTATTTCAAAATCAGAAAAATAAACTAGTTCAACTATTGAATAAATTTCAAGTACTGGACAATCTACACAAACACTTCATACGATTTCAAAATCAGAAAAAAAAACACTATTGATTTTGTTGGGATATAAAGAGAACAAGAAAAGAATGAAAATCGATTTTACCTGGAGACGGGCAGAGCAACGAGAGAATCGGCGGGAGAAACAGCGTGGGAGGAGCCGAGAGCGCCGGCGGTGGGAAGAGCCGAGAGCGCCGGCGGTGGGACTGGGAGGAGGAAGAGCGGCGATGTGGAAGAAGCTGGGAGGGAAACGTGAAATTAGGGTTGGGGAAAATAAGTGGCATGTTTAATTCTTGGTCAGTGATCTCCAAAAAAAAGACTCGGTCAGAGCCTTGGACTGGGTCAGATTTTTTTTTTTAATGGATCAAACAAGCTGACCACTTACTGGGTCAGCAGTAAGAACTGACTGGACCGGGTAAGTGGTGATCAAACAGGGCCTAAACTAAACTAAATCGGGTCAGAACTAAAAGTCAAAGCAAAAGTCTACTTTTGCGACTTTCGGTTCCGAACCGAGCCTAAACTCAAAACTGTCGGGTTGAACATGCTTAGACATGTTCTTACACTAATTACCAAGTTATATAAGTGTTAAAACAGGTTTCATAGCTTCTACATTGTTAATTATGATTTTATTTGCAAAATAGCTTTTTGTTGACTTTATAATATTAAGTTTGACCCGACAATTGACCTAGTTAGAGTGGAAATCAGATGGTGCCCTTTTAAGGGTTTATTACCCACATAATTACCAACTCATAGCCACTTTCAATTCGAAAAATGACTGGACCATCGGTGATTAATCACTAAGTCAAAGCTTAATTACGACGGCTTTGACTTTTGGTCGTTAGACTAATAAAACATGAATTAGAGAGGTTAAGATTGCTTACAAAGAACCTTAGCATGAATTAGAAGTTTAAGAAATCTTGCTTGAAGTCCAGAGAGCTCCAGAGAGTGAGTTTAGAATGATTTTTGCAAGTGAGCTCAAGAACTAGAAAACATGAACTCTTATATAGCCAAATAAAATTCACAAGATCACTCCACATAAGTCTAAGATTGATTCCTGATCATCCCAGATGTCCCCTATGCATTAAATACCACTGGTGCAGTCCCTGAATTCGAAAACCATGCATCTAAGGCGGTGGAACAAGCTGAACAGGCACCTGTCAACATTTTTGGGAGCTGGCAACTTTTAGGTTGCCCGCGTAAGACATAAGGAAGTCTTACGCGGCCGGTATGAATGTCAGATCCGGTCAACAAGTTTTCAGACTTCGCATTTTTGGTCCCTGGTCCTTCTAAACATGTTTTAACTTTCATTTATTGCACTTTTAACCCTCAAACTTGACTTTTAAGGACTCTAAGTCATAAACAAACTTCGTTAAGCTCCCGGTTAGTTATACGATCACTGAAAAAGTCCTGAATTTCAACGTTGACGCTTTTAACCCCTTATTTACGAATGTTAACGTATTTTCCTCGTACGATATCTAAACCTTGTGAAATTTTTATCGCTTATTCTTGGGAGCATAATTAATCGTTACAAAGCTTCGGGTTCGTTAAAATGTCACTCAGAGGTATAATTTAAACATGTTGACACATTTAACCCTTGTGGCTTGCAAACTTTCACTTTCTTCCACAAACTGTTTCATACGATTCATGATTTATTCGTTTAAGGGTATAAACATCATGTAGGGTTGTTGAAAGGAAAATTATCAAATGTGGACACTTTGAATCCTTCTACACACATACTTTCTTTGTTTGTTAACTTTAGTCCCTCTTGAAATAATTCTTTACACGTCTAAAGTCCATGACACGTGTCCTTATAATATTGGTCGTGATTTTACGAGGTGTTACATCCTAGGGATGAGCATATGCCACCGAATGCCGATCCCATACCGATCCCGATCCCGAAATACCGATACCGTGCACTTTTCGGTATCCCGATCGGTATCCACTTTTTGGCGTTTTCGGTATTGGTACGGTACGGTATCGGTATCGGTATAATACCGATACCGTACCGTACCGATACCGAACCGACATGTTTCGGTATCGGTACCTAGTTTGGGTGAAATTCGGGATCGGTATTTGGCGGTATCGGATACCGCCTTGCTCATCCCTATTACATCCATCTCCTGAGAAAAGTGATCCTCGGGTCCTAGTGGATTGAAAACCAGAAAATCGTTGACATAGTCATTGGGGTTGAACTGGGCTGGAGAGTAGGTGGAATCCGAGTGATGGAAAGAATGGGAATGCAAAGAATGGTAAGACTGGTGGGAATCTTGGGAATGATATGAAACATGAGAGTGATGGGAATGTTGGGGCTCGTCTGGAATAGGCGGTCCAAATGATGGATGAAATGAGGGTGATGAACTCAATGAGACCGAGTGTCTCGCGGGTTCAAAAGAATGACCCCATTGGTCATGGGAATTTGAGCTAGAAAATGACGCAGACGGAGTGCGCCTATGGGAAGGTCCTGCATGTCCTGATGGTCCACCTCTCATTGGACCCTTTCCCCTGCCTCGTACTCTTGGCGGCATTATCGATAAAACCTGTCAAAACAAGTAAATAAACCATAAACAACAAAAGAAAGTTAAGAATAAATCCTAGGTCATTAGCCTAGACTCAGAAGTCTAAGGAATGTGCTTATTGTGTCATTGAGATTAAACACAAAAGGTTAGTGTTTAATTCACTCAATGTTGGCTCTGATACCAACCTGTCACACCCAGTTATTTCCACATATTACCGGTGGGCCCGGTGGGGAGTATCGTGACGTAGTTGATATCATCATTGTCAATACACACAATATAATAGCACATCGGAAGGCTTGGTAAATAAGCTATTAAAACCCATAATGTCTGAGTGTCTGAATGAAAGAATTTACAGACTTGGTTGTAATAAGATCCACAGGCGGATCATAAGTAAAATACAAGAAAACTAAATAACAGACTTCAGGTATCTAGGGATTTGCAAGATCCTCTTTATGACACCTAATAGCTCCAGCCTATTTACGAGAGGTACCTGTCAATCAGTCTTTAGAAAATACGTCAGTTTACACTGGTAAATACAATTAACTGACTCTTTTGAAAACATTTATGAAAATTGATTTAAGTGCACAAGGCACAAATCATTTATAACTTAGGACAATGATTTAAAGATAATTTTGTATACAGATTTACATGTTTGTCATACAATTGGGGCCGGTTGTAAGCCGGTCATGATTAACCGACTCACCACTTATAGAACCCACAAAGGAGTTATCCCCAACATGTGGGTTTCTATTTTAGCATTTTCATCTGTCAGGTGTATGCCTACACCCCGTGCATAGGTCGTGGCCATTTTCAAATGAAATGAGCCGATGATATCCAGGACACGGTCGAATTAAGCCCCAATGTTTAAATTATCAAACAAGACAGATTAAAACGGGTTATGTAAATTTATTAATCACAATCCAATTAAATGATTTCATACCCGACCAAGTGGTATTATTATAATACCATATCCCAAGCCCGTATAAGGGAAAATAAGTTAAAAGTATTTACCTGAGCTAAACGTGAAAGGTAACTCAGCCGTAATATCCTAAAGCTTTATGATAATACCTTATACTGGATGCTACTTAATATGTATAGAAGGTTTAATAACCTATTAGGATGCTAACGGGTCTTTAGTTAAGTCAAAGACTTAGACCGGCTAGCTAGAAAGAAACTTTACGGTTCTAAATGCTAGATTAAGCGGAGACCGGAATAGAATGTGGTTTAGACCCGACAAGATTGGATACTTGTATAATATGGGTAAACTAAACACATTCTGGAATTTGAGGATTTAATGATAAGGTTAAACCCATTTCGGCTATTTTATGTAAACTAGTCATATAAACCGATCCGAACGCATAAACGCGTAACGGGTAACCAAATGAATTATATACATGTCTCAAATGTTATTATGCTTAAAATATGTTAACATATATGCCCAAAAAGTATTTAAAACCAATTTAAGTCCCGTAAAGGCATTTTGGTAATTTTAATAATTATAAAAGAGATTTTATAACAAACTGAAGTTCTGGTCTTTGGTAATAAGTAAAAATATTTAATTTATCTCATTACATCAGTAAGATATTACATATATGTGAGGTTTACCATTTATGGCCAAATTATGCCCCGAAAGGGCATTTTGGTCATTTCACATATGCTTTTAAGGACATTTTTGGATGTCTGAGTTCATGACTTATACCTACTGTAATAATATTTAAATTTGTTTAAAAATTCAGTAGGTAACAAGTCTTAGGTGTTAAATATGGTTTTAAACCATACTATGCACCTAATTAGTGTAAAACTCGCTAATTGACGATAATCAAGATATTTATGTAAATCTGAGATTTTGATCAGTTTTAAATGCTCAAAATAATTTATTTAATGTATGAAATCAGTAGGAAAAGGTTTGGCATCCAAATCATTTGTTAATCTCATTTTATGCATGAAAAGGGTATTATCGTCATTTACCGAATTACACAAGAACTCAATGATCTAAACAGATTATAATCTAACCAAAAATCTTAAAATTCCTTAAAAATAATAACTTATCAGTAGGTAATGAGTTTTGGTTCAAAATCCAAGTTTAAACATGTATTATGCAAGATATCGCAATTTAATTAACAAAAAAGCTTCTAAATACGATATCGAGCATAACTTCTATTTGAGACCAAGAACTGATGTCAAATTTTTGGGACAAGCTTATATATCAGTAGCAAAGGTTTTTGTCCTCTCACATTTCTAAAAATCTCATTTATATGTCAAAAGGGCATTTACGTCATTTATAAGCATATTAACAAACAAGAGCATATAATTCAAACTACTAAGGACCAAGCAATATAACTCCAGAGGGTTATACTACTGAATAATATGGTCCTAATGGAAGCTTAAAACATGGGAGAATTAAGCTTAAACGGGTCAGAACTGAAAGTCAAAGCAAAGGTCAAGCTTTTGCGACTTTCGGTTATAAACCGACCTTAGACTGATAATTGCCGGGTTAGACCTGATTAAACATGTTCTAATACTAATTACAAAGTAATTAGAATGTTAAAATATAATTTAGACCCTTTGTTTTATTAATTTAAATCATTTTTAAACTTTCTGTCCAGTTTGACTTTTTGACTAACTAGTTTGACCCGACAATTAACTAGTCAAACGAAATAATTAGGAGGTGCCCTTTTAAGGGTTAATCACCTACCTTAATATGGTTCCATAACCACTTTCATTTCGGTCAGTGGCTGGACCATTTATGATTCAACCGAAAGTCAAAGCTTAATTACGATATGTGTGACTTTTCGGTTTTTAAGCTAATTAAAAGGACTAAGCAGGGATTAAAACTCTTACTTAAGGTCCTTGCTATCTTTTCTACACTTGACAATCTTCTCCTAATGCTTGCTAGCTCCAGAGGTGAGTTCTTGAGTTGTTGCAACCAAATGTGCAAATGAACAAATGGACTAAGGCTCCTTATATAGCAAATTGCCATGCACTAGGATGTTTGCAGCTGTATTGGAGGCATCTAGGATCACCCCAGGTGTCCTAGTGGTATTCTAATACCGTCAAATAGCTCCTGGAATCGAAAAAATGGCTCCAAAGTCGGTGTAACAGGCTGCAACATGCAGCTGCCAGTCTTTTGGACGCTGGCAGCTGCTACGCGGCCCGCGTAGATGTTCATCAAGGCTACGCGGCCCGTGTAAAGGTGTGGCACCAATTTAAAAAGTTTTAATTGTTGGCAGATTCAGTCCCTGGACCTTTTAAAGCTTTATTTCTTTCATTTTTGGCATATAAGGTCCTTGTAGTTAGTTTGTAGAGGTTCAAGGGAGTATAACCAAACTCCGTTAGGCCCGGTTTCGTTAATTGATCACCGAAAACATAAGTTTCGCCGCGTTGACACTTTAAACCCTAATTCTTGGGAATTTGCATAAACAACGTATAACGATCTCGAAACCTCATGAAATTTATATCACTTATTCTTGAGAGTATATTTGAATATTTCGAAGCCTCGGGTTCGTTAAAAGGTCACTCAGAGGTAAGAATTAACATGTTGACACGTTTAACCCCTGTAGTTTATAATCTTCTGATTATTTTTATAAACGACTTCTTATATCCAATTAATCACTCGTTTAAGAATATATTCTTCACGTATGGTTATTCAGAGGCACAAGTTTGGAATGTTGACACTTTTAGTCTTTTCGCATACATATTTTCACCGTTTGTCAACTTTAGTCCTTCAAACTCAATCTTTCACATATTTAGAGTTTAGGACATGTGTCTTCATGTAATTGGACACGTTTTTACGTGGTGTTACAGTGTCGGTGGCGGCGATGGGTGGTGGTGGTTGTGGCGGCGAGTGGCGGTGCGGCGGTGACGACGAGTGGTGGTGGCGGCAAGGTGGCCCGTTGGTGGTGGGTGGGAGCAGAGGTGGCGGTTGGTGGTGGCGGCAGTGGCGGTTGGTGCTGGCGTCGACGATGGTGGTAGGCGGCGGCGGGCGTTGGCGGTTGGTCGCAGTTGTGGGTGATAACGGTGGCGAGTGGGTGGTGGCGGCAGTGGCTGTCGGGGTGAGGTGGTGGCAGGTGGCGGCGATGGCGTCGGTGGTGGGTGGTGGTGGTAGTGGGTTGTGGCGAAGGTGGTGGGTTGTGGTGTTGTTGATGAATGGTGCAAGAAGGGATGGAATAGAAAAAAAAACATGGGGGTGGAAGGAATGATTTTGAGGGAATGAAATGTCTTTTGGAATGGGTGATTCCATTCCATTGACCAACCAAACACCATTTTCTTCATTCCCTCATAATCATTCATTCCATTCCACCTCTCATTCCTTCCTACCAAACACTACCTTAAGAATTATTAATTACCATTTATTACCTCAGTGGAGATGCAGTGTCATAGTACCTTTATATAAGAGCAAGGAGATGCCCAATGTTGTGGGAATTACAGAGGGATAAAACTGCTAGGTCATACTATGAAATTATGGGAGAGGGTAATCGAGACTAGAATTAGAAGAGAAACCCGAGTTACGTTAAACCAGTTTGGTTTCATGCCAGGGCGGTCAACTACAGAAGCGATACACATCCTAAGAAGATTGATGGAAAAATACAGGGAGAAGAAGCGGGATCAACATATGGTTTTCATTGACCTTGAAAAAGCATATGATAGTGTACCACTTAGATTAATGTGGGATAGTTTGGAGGATAGAGGGGTTCCTGGGAAGTATGTTGACATAATTAGAGATATGTATGTTAGATCTGAAATTAGTGTTTGTGAGCCTGTAGGGGATACCGATTTCTTTCTATTTTGAGATAGGACTTCACCAAGGGTCTACGTTGAGTCCGTTTCTCTTCACGATAGTGTTGGATGAGTTGTCTGGGTCGATTCAAGAGGCAATTCCATGGTGCATGCTTTTCGCAGATGATATTGTGTTAATGGCGGAGACTAAAGAGAGCATGAATGCAAGGTTAGAGGAGTGGCGAGCAGTTTTAGAGGGCAAAGGTATAAGAATTAGTCGTTCCAAGACTGAGTACCTTTATTGTAATTTCAGTGGTGCGGGCGATGGCGATGACACTCAAATTACTATTGACGGTTAACAGGTTCCGCAGGTTACTAAGTTCAAGTATTTAGGATCGTTTGTACAAAGGGATGGGGAGATAGATAGCGATGTAGCACATCGCATCCAGGCTGGTTGGTGTAGGTGGAGAGCAGCCACTGGGTTTTGTGCGATAAAAAGTTCCCAACTAAATTAAAGGGGAAAGTTTATAGGTATACAATTAGACCTGCTATGTTGTATGGCACAAAGTGTTGGTCCATTAAGAAAGCACAAGAGCGCAAGATGGAGGTAGCAGAAATGAGAATGTTAAGGTGGATGTGTGGGCACACAAGGCTAGACCGGATAAGAAATGAGGATTTTAGGGAAATGTTAGGACGAGCTACTATTTCGGATAAGATAAAGGAGGGAAGATTAAGATGATTTGGGCATGTGAAAAGGAGGCAATTGACATCGCCAGTTAGAGCAGTAGAAGGCCTAACTTTGGAAGGGAGGAGGAGTCGAGGTAGGCCCAAGTTGACTTGGGATGAGCGGATTAGGAAAGATTTGCTAGAGTTACACCTCTCTGAGGATATGGTCTAAGATAGGGGTTCATGGAGACGTAGTATTAAGGTTAAGGACTTTTAGGAGTAGATTCATTAGGTCTGAGCATTGGGGTAGTTGCTTAGCGTTTCTTTCTTTATGGTCTACGCGGAATTTGCACTGATTGTTTTTTTTTTTCATAAATGCTTAAGTGGGATCTTGTAATTTGAAATATTTGTTCTATTTCACTATGTTACCTAGCCACCACTTCTTTGCTATTTAGTAGTGCTCTGTTTATAGATTTGTTTGGTTTCTCGCTTTTCTACTATATATATGCCTTTGGTATCGGGGGTCTCTCTGAAAGCAGTCTCTCTATCCCTATGGATAGAGGTAAGGTGTGCCTACATCTCGCCATCCCCATACCCTACAAGTAGCTTTGATATTTTTTGGGATTTACTGGGTATGATTGATTGATTATAACTAAAAGTTCAAAAAAATAAAAGAATATATAATATACTACTAAAAATTAATTTTTAAAAAAAATATAAAACACTATTCATCACAAGTTTCAAATCATATAATGTGTATTTCTTGTTTTGAATGTATAATGTATATGTACATACATCATTCTAAAAGCTCTCATTCTATGTAAAAAAGACTAAAATACGTCTCATATCTATCTATTATACTAAAGCAAAATAAAGGTTGACTTTTTGACTTTGAGGTGGCTGCTTTATTTGGCCAGAGAAATGGGTATTTGGGCGGCATTCTCATCTTCCATATATTTCCTTCAATTTTCATTCAATGCTCTTCATTACCCCCAATAATTTCCACCGTCTTCTCTCTTCATCTTCTAATTCAACCTACATATACTTCGTCCGTTTCTTCATCTTCTTCAAACGATTTCTCATATTTTTCGCTGAACCATATCGAAATCTGTAAGTGTATATTGTTAATTTCTTAGTTTAATCGTTATTTTTTTGTTCGGAATTTTAATTATTTTTTCAAAATCTATTTTCCTGTTCAATAAACCCTAGCTTCGTTTTTTATATATGTTTATGTTATCTATCCAGATCTGTGTGGATAATAACTTTTGTTCTGTTTTTGATTATTTTTTTGAAGAAATATTGTTCTGTTGTAGAAACCCTAAGTCCGATATCTAATCTAGATCTGTGTTTTATGTTTATTAAAATTATGTTATTGATATTGAATTTGATGTTTACTCATAGTCCTAAATCCGATTGTAATGTTTAATTTAACATTATTTTATTTTTATAATTGAATTTGATGTTTACCCTAATTCCGATTGTAATTACAGATCTGTATGTTATTGTTATCACTAGCTTTATTCTGAAATCTGAATCCGAATATGCTAATGTAATTGTTTATAATGCTGAGTATCGGGATCTGCTGATTTAGGTTAACATTTACCAAATTGATGCATTGCTTTTTGTTGTTAAAGTTATCGCGTTGTTCTGAAATCTGAATCTGCTAATGTATTTTTTTGTGTTTAAGATTTAGCTCATGCAAAAGGTGTTTATGAACTTGAGCAAGGACTAGCCAGGTTCGATTATGTTGTGGGTATGCTTGGAAGTTATATATTAATATAATTTATTTGACAGGTTCTTTATATTAGTGTATATCTTATTAGAAAGTTTAAGAGATAAAGTATATTGATGATCTTTATATTTCAGGGCTAACCATCAAAATCAATAAATCATCCCTCAGTTTAACCGGCAACCCATCACCATACCTCTTGCTTGCAATAACGGTAACCATTGTACTCCTTTTTGATATATTTTTCACAATTATTGTTGGTTTTTATTTTGCCAACGAAGGTGGGATTATTCTAAATCAAGGTGCTTTTGGGTCTCAGTTATGCAGGTCTCTCTTCATCTACATATCATGTTCCAAGTTAATTATAGTTTGGTTAAAGACAACTTATTGGAAGTGGAAGTGCTTTTGTGATCTGATTCTAATTATTAGTTCTTCAAATATGATATTGTAGGGTGGGTTAGAATTTGGTTCAAGACAACTTATTGGAAGTGGATTGAAGCTTGAAGCTGATGTTCGGGTCATTGAATCACTTAAAAAGATGTTGCACGATTGAAGCTTGAAGCTGATGTTTGGGTCATTGAATCACTTAAAAAAAGGTTGCACAACTTCAATATGAACGAGATGATGATGATGGAGGTGGTGTGACCCGGAGGCGATATTGACGATTTTCCAGCAACCTAGATTTAACAACATTGAAGAGTGTTTATGTCACCAGAGATCCCAATCTCCCATCTTTTGTATGACGATTTTGACCCAATAGCTGTTGCCACCCCCACACAGCCTTCCCTCATGTAAATACTTTCTCCTTTATAACTATCGTGTTTCTGCTGCTACCCGTTTGTTCTTTATTCAAGTAGCTTGAGTGCTTCACCCAATTTTGGTGATTTTTTTATTGTGATTTATTATAAAAAAAGATGACTGTGCTTTATGTTTAGGGCTTTTATTAATATTGAAAGCTTTTCCATTTACTTATATTTTCATGATCCAGTTGTAGTTTATGATTTAGTTTAGCATTTGGGTGTTTGTTCACCATACTGATGTTTAATATTAAATAATGGGTTTCATTAATCATTTTTTATTATGATATATAATTTATATTATAGGTTGGAAAAATGGGGAATTCAAGAGTGCTATAAGGTAATGGATGATCATCAAGCATGGGCACTACTCTGTTGTATTTTTCTGCATGCTAGAATTGTTCATCTACTTGCAAACATATTGAGTTTGGTTTCATTGGGATTCGCCTCGAGCAACAATCTGGTTTAGGTACATTTCTATGTTTGACTTTCCTAAGTGTTTGGTAGAAGCAATTTTTTTTGGAATATATACCCCTTTCTCTTCTAATTCACCTTCAACATTTTATTTGTTCCTTTGAATATTATTTTCCATATGGTTTATAACCTTTTATGGCTACTAATTTATTAAGTATATGATTACGATAGTTCGGGCCGGGATACTTTACATGTTAGTTGGGATCGGTGGGAGCAGTTTATCATCACTTTTAATAACAAATAATATCTATGCTTTCTCAATTCATTACATTTTGATTTTATTTTTCGTTATAAGCACAAGGGCTGTTAAAAACTGATTTCTGAAAAAAAAAACGGTTTAAAACTGGTTAACTAATAAAGGTACCTTAAAAACAGGTTTTTTTACCGGTAAAAAACCCGGAAAAACCCGATTACGCAGAAATTTATGTTTATTTTCAGCTGTTTTTCAATAATTAAACACCGAAAACTGCATCTTTTTTCAGCAAAAACAGGAAAAAATGTTTTTTTTATCAGCAACAAACAGCAAAAAATTGCATGTATTTTACAGCACAAAACTGCTGTTTTTTGCAGCATTAAACTGTTGTTTTTAACAGCAAAAACTGTTGTTTTTTGCAGCGTTAAGCTGCTGTTTTTAACAGCAAAAAACCGTTGTATTTTTGCAGCATTAAGCTGCTGTTTTTTTCAGCCAAAAATGCAGTTTCTTTCTGCAAAAATACAACTCCATAAAAATCTGCAGTTTTTAAAAAAAGAACATCCAAGTGTTTGATTTCTACAGGAAAAAAACATCATTCTGCAGTTTTCTGCAGACCAGCTTTTTTGTCCGGTTATTTTGACCGTTTGCTAACCCAGTTAAAAAACGGTTTTAAAAAACAATTTTAAAACCGGTTCTAATCGGTTATAATCAGTTGCGGATATGGGTTTGAAAAATCGGTTAGTAACCGGAACCGGTTAAAAAAAACGGTTTTGGCTTTTGATGAAAAAAACTGGACCGGTTATTGAAAAAAATACCAGTTTGTACACCTCTTGACCCGAGTGACAATGGAATCTATGTGTTGTTAGCTGGTATGCATTGGGAAGCAAAGATGTTTGAGAAGTCAATGGAGGCGAGGGAATTGATGAGGGTAAGAGGAGTAGAGAAGACCTCCTGGTTGCAGTTCAGTTGAGATAATAGCTCTTACCTCTTTTAATTTCAAATTGAGTTTAAGTAATTAGTAACCGCCCTCTCAATTTCAAATTGCCATGGTTGATATTTTGCGGGTAATTACTTCCTCAAGGCATTATCTTTTACAAATTTTGTTTATCTTTTCTCACTGCAAGTTGTTTGTTGAACTTACTGAGTGTTAATTGAAATAGAAAATTTAGATCAAGGGTTTATATGCATTGATTAATTAAATGATCCCAATGTTGGCATGTTCCAATTTATGACTATGGAGTGTATGATGTTTGCTTTTGTTCATAACTTCATGAGCTTGGTCTCTTTGTTGATGTCAACACTTTGATGGATGATGATTGATGAGTACCCAAGATGTCACTTACTCGCAAAGTTTTCGCAGTGCTACTCTACATGTCCCTAAAGTCAAATCATATCACTATGTTTGCCAATCTTACTTTACATGGATTATAATCAAGATGATCCATCAAAGAAAGTTAAAGAGCTGCTTCTCATGATTTGATCCCAAATTCTTTAAAATCAGGATCAGTAATGACATTCATCGCATAGTGACACAAAGAAACATGAGTACAGGGTGTTCCTATACAAACCAAAACTTATTTTTCGTCATTTTTTATTAGGGATTCTATAATCTTTGACAATTAGAATTTGTTAAGGTAGGCTATTTGGTTAGTTCGTATTACAACTTACGATAACTCTATGTCATGCCTTTACTTATAAGATTTTAGTTTCCTTTTTTTTTTTTCAATTTCTACACTCACAATAAAAATATAGAGGGTTAAATATGAACCTCTAAATATAGAGGTGTACTTTACTTTCTATAAATATTTTTTCTATTATAGAGATTCCAATGTGGTGGTGTTTTTGTTGTTTCATCTGTTCTTTTCTCTATACTATATAGAGAGGTCCCATTGTGAATGCTCTTATAAAGCTATGAGAAGTACCCAACATCAATGGAATTTTAAAACATTTATTGCATAAAATGGGTCAACTGATTAGATATTTTCTTTTCTTAAACATGCAGTGAGGTTGAAAGAAACTGTGCCTTGACTGAGATGAATGAGATTTATTGCTCAACTAGACTTATACGAACAAATACGACAACATCAAAGAAGTCTGCAATCTTCCAAGAACAATATGTTGCACCAAAAGGTATTGTATTATCATTTGACAAAATTGCAGAAAACAACCTTTATGTTTACCCCAAACTGCACTTTATACCTTTCACTATGAAATCCGCCAAAACCAACCTTTACGTTCATGTTTTGTTACACATCACAACCTTTACACCTAACCTAGTCAAAAAAGTCAGTTAAGTTGCCCCACGTGCGATGCACATGAGGGCATATCTGTCTTTTCCTTTGACCCCTTTTACAATGAATGTTATATTTAATGCTTTTTATTTATTTCCTTCAACTACCCCCAATATCAGATTACCCCCAATATCAAAATCCCCCATTCGTAAACCCTAGGTTTGCATCAACAACTCTAAAAAATCATTCATGCCGACGATCTACTGCAGATGTGGTGGGGAGGGCACAATTCTAACTTCAACAACTCGAAAAAATCCAGGCAGAAGATTCTACACATGCTCTAATTTTAGGTGTCGATCATTTCTTGGATGGGTGGATCGAAGCCAACCTCAAATGAATGCAATGCAAGAGATGGAAGCTGCAAAACAAGAAATTGAAGCTGTGAATGTAATCCTGTTGGACAAATTGAAAGCTAAAGAAGATGAATAAGAACGTAGGAAGACTTATCTGGTTTATAGTTGGTTATTTTTTGGTCTTGTTGTAATTTTCAGGTTAGCTTTTGTTAAGGATGTGTAGTGAATTCAGGTCTTTTGTAATCCATCTAATGTTTGCTGAAATGAAATGAAGTGTTTGAATGTTTGTAATTTTTAGGTTGAAATGAATTCAGGTCTTTTGTAATCCAACTTGTTAGGGGTCATTTTCTTAACGTATATATCCTGACCAATATCCTGCCTATGTTTGTTCATTTGTGACCAGGATGCTGGAAGAGGATATTGCTAACATCTTGGGCGATATCCTGAGGCTTATTGAATTAACCACGTGCAGGTTAAGGGCTGAGACTTGCTAACGGTCAAGAGGACTTCTTCTCCTCAAGACTCGGACGAATTTGTTGAGAGAGAGACGTTTAGCCCGAAAGACCAGGTCTACAACGTTCGAAGAAGGAATATTCGGTGGATCCCGCAAGTTTAGGATAGTTTGTTATTTTATCTTAACTATAAATAGATGGGGACGGATCAGCTTAGAACACACAATTTTTCACTAACACTCTCATACACTTACACTCTCTAGCTCATTGCAAACACCACACTTGTATTCAAGTTTCGTTGTAACACTTAGTCGATCCGTACCACATCCTGCACTGTATCCTGATTTTTGAAGCAATTGAAGAACAAGGCAGCTGCGATTGTCAGCTCCCGAGGTTTTATGCCGGCGATCTAGATTGATCAAGGGCTTTCCTCGTACATCTCGTGTCGTTTACTTTATTTTTGCTCATTGTTTGATCATAGATACAGCTCTACATCTTGAGCCGTATCCTGAAACTGTTTTTACAAATCAACTTGATTAACATATTTTCGACACACATTTCTAGCACACTACCTCACTTAACTAATTTGATCACTTAATTACGTCGGTAATTTTTGACCAAAACACAACTGATGTTTGCTGAAATGAAATGAAGTGTTTGAATGTTTGTATATGGTAATTGTCATGAATGTAGTGCAAAGATTATGGTTATGTGCAGACTATGTAATGAACAAATTACCAAAGTTTTGACATCGGACAAATGACTAAAAGACCAAACATAAACTGCATTCAACTTCAACAAATGACCACTGCAAACCAAAAGACCAAACATAATGAACAAATTACCAAAGTTTTGACATTGGACAAATGACCAAAAGACCAAACATAAACTGCATTCAACATATGACCACTGCATTCAACATAAGTTCAAAACACTACATCATAAACATAAGTTCAAAACACTACATCATAAACATAAGTTCAAAAGACCAGCATTCAAACATAAGTTCAAAACATTACATCATCTAAACATAAGTTCAAAAGACCATCTGATCCAAACCTAACTAGACTCCATTACAAAAGATCAAAACAGACTCCATCACTGTCAAGAAAATCAAAGAAATCTAGGTCATCATTCTTATAGATTCGTCCTGGAGGATCAGTAAAATACCCTCCATGATACAAGTGTATAGAGAACAACGTTGGATAATCACCTACAATGCAAGTTACAGAACATGATCAGTGACCAAAAACTCAACTTAATTTTGACCTAATACACATATTTGGAGTGAAGAAGTATTACCGTATATAAGGTCTAGTGCAAAATCATCATCAGGACCACGTACTTGAATCGGAACAGGATCCATTTCACCTTTGTTATAATCGATTGTGATGAAGTTGAGGGTTTATGATTTCTTGTGGTGGGAATTTGATAAGTCTCTTAGAAATGGGGGTAATATGATATCATATATATTTGTTAGTTGAAGGAAATAAATAAAAGGGTTTAAATATAATATTCATTGTAAAAGGGGCCAAAGGAAAAGACAGATATGCCCTCACGTGCATCGCACGTGGGCCAACTTAACTGACTTTTTTGACTAGGTTAGGTGTAAAGGTTGTGATTTGTAACAAAACATGAACGTAAAGGTTGGTTTTGGCGGATTTCATAGTGAAAGGTATAAAGTGCAGTTTGAGGTAAACATAAAGGTTGTTTTCTGCAATTTTGTCTTATCATTTGAATGTTTTTTATTGTAGATTATATTTATATTCTATTAAGAAAGAAGACGAGTTGTCTAGGTAAGATAGAACTAAAGTAAATGTGCATGTTTAACTTTTTATTGATTGGGAGCTACCAAGGAACATGCTTTTATACGTAGACATGCATTTTGTACACACATTTATGGCTGGTACAAGACTGACTATTATAAAAATTTTCACCATTTGTAAACTGCCAAATTGTCCACATCGTACTATGTCTATGCTATAAATTCAACACTAACATCTCATATTTTTATACATTTAAGATGGTTGCTCTGCATGTAGTACGGTTGCTAGAGGAGATTAAAAGCCAATTGTACGGGTGCTAAGAGGAAATTAAACACGGAGCGTATAGGTGGCGGAAGAGTGGAAGTTAAGTTTTGGGTATGAATCAAGAGAACTGGAGCAATTTCACTAAGTTGGGCTTTGGCTAATACGCGTGGGTTTCTTTTTTTTCCTGCTGTATGGTATTTTTTTGGTTGGTTTGGCTCTGTCTTTTGTTGTTTTGGTGTACTGCACCCCTTAACAGTTGGGTTGTTTCTCGTGGTAATAAAATGGTTCACTTGGCTAGCCAAATAATAAAAAAAGAATGACGAAAAGAAGAGCAGAGGCTGGAAAGTACAGGAATGGGGTCATAGTTAATGGGTTTTTTTTATTAAGTTTTTCTATTATGTGTTTTTAATAGGCTTATATATTTTAGTAATTTTAAGCAGTGAGTTTTCTAACATTTTTATGAACAATCGATGTTATTATATGTATTGTATTCATCATCACTATAGAACAATTTTCATGTTCTCAATTTAAATTACATAACTCAACTTTGATAGTCAAACAAACAAGTTGCAACTATGTAGGTAATTAAATACATTGCACCGGTAGATGTCAAAAACTAATTTGAGGTTATTGGTTGCGAACCTCCAGCAAGTAGAAGTATTAGAGTAATAGGGCTTTTAATTTATATTTCAAACCAGAAAAACGTATTTTCTGCATTTACTTATCTTTTCGGTTATTTTAGATCTATAATATGATGCTTTCGTTGTATTTTAATGCTCAATTCAGATTTCCATAATAAGTCTATGCGTACAGTTTCTTTATGATCAATTTAAACGTATTTTTTTTTCCATAAAAACAAAAAACATATCATTTATCAACACCGCGAAATTCGCGAGTATTATCACTAGGGGCGTGAAAGGGGGTCTAGCTGGCATTGGGCGTGAGGCCATAATGAATGATCTTATGTAAGGCTATAAATATCAGTCATCATCTATAATTGGGCGAACATTCCTTTTTCAAAACATTATATTACAACTTTTGTGATATAATTGGATGGTCCAACAAGTCCCAAACACCAACTTTTTTTCTAACATTCTTTTGTTGTATTTATTTATTTATTATTTATTTATCATGGTCATATTTTAGATATTTGCAGTCATGATTTTTAGCATACTCAGTGGTTGTATTTATTTATTATTTGTTTATCATGGTGATATTTTAGATATTTGCAGTCATGATTGTTCACCTAACTGGCTAAAGATTTCATCTATGGATGTAAGAATATAGCAATGCTTTTGTATTCATTATTGATTTAATCATCTGTATCGTAATCATCTAGAAAAATGATTTGTTATTATGTGGCTTAACAACATATAATTAGTGTTCTCCACTAAGTGTTTATATGCTTAAATGTATTTTACCTATCTATTTTACCCAGGTATACTGCTGGAACAAGATACCTACCCCCAAAGTCAACTAATTCGTGTGGCGAGCTAATAATGGGATAACTCTTACTTTGTATGCGATGGCGGCAAAAGGTATGACTTTTCTATCCATGTCCTGTTAGTTATGTGGTTCTTTACTAAACTTGGCTAACCACATTCTTATACAGGTTAATGGATGAAAAGAAGCACCATATTTTCAAGGCTACACATCTGCTCTTAGGGGATTCTTTGGCTGCAATTTTTTTCTTTTTTATAAAACCATTTGATGTAACATAATTACTATTAATTATACCTAAATATGCAATTTGATGCTTTTATATAAAAGTGGGAAAAGCGGGTTTGTGATTTAATGTGGACATTTTTTATTAGGTAAGAGTTAACTACTTTTATATAAAAGTGGGAAAAGCGGGTTTGTGATTTAAATCCAATTTTTTTTATAGATTTAAATCCAATTTTTTTTTATAGAACATTTCTTTCATTTCAAAAAAATATTTATAGACGTACACATGATAATTAATATGAAATGTAATCGTTAATTAATTTTTATAAGATATTATTTATCTTAATATTCGAACAAACTTGTAATAAAGTATTTACGTATTAAAGTATAAATTTTTTGTTGTTTAGCCACCCGTGTATTACACGGGGACTTAGACTAGTTAGCATAATATATGTATATACGTCTCATATTAACATAATATATGTATAGAGTTAATCACGTGGATTCAAGTACAACAAAATGCAAACTACGCTGTCTTTTGACAGAAAAATAACAAAGTAATTAAAGATTTAATTCTCATTGAACCATATGGATAAAAACAACAATTAACTCTAATTTATATATAGTATGATAATCAACATATTTTAGTTCATGCATCTTAAGTTGATAATGTAAAAGCCAAATATAATCGATTTTCCATACCAATATGTGTAAAATGATGTCTTTCCTTGTCATATTAAGGTTATGAGTATTGCAATGTATAATTATGAGTAGACTAATTGCAGTTAAAAATTAAAGAGTTAAATCTCATTTTAGTTCCTGTGGTTTGAGCCATTTTGCCAACTTAGTCCAAATGTTTCATTTTTCGCATGTGGATCGAAAGAGATTTCATCGTTGTCATTTTAGTCCATTGAATTAATTTCATTCATTTTTTATGTTAACGAGAATGGCAATTCAGCCATTTTATATGGCCGAATTGTCCTTCTAGTTAACAAAATTACATATAGAAAAATCGTTATGAGTTTTAATTTTTACCTACACTTAAATTTCTAAATTACTTCAAATTATTATACATATATTAAAAAAAGAAGCTAATGAATACTAATTTAAAATTATAATAATTTATATTTTTTAATACTTTTATTATTTAGTATTACAATAATAGTTATTTTCTTTACTTTTTTATTTTAATCATTTTTCTAATATCACGGGTTGGAATAAGCTTGGTGTCAACCGATATCGAGCCAGGTATCGAAAATACCGGTACGGTTCTGTTGGACATCGGTACATGAAGGTAAAAACCGACACCAATACACAAAACACAAAAAGTTGGTGCCGAATTGATATTGGAAATCCTTTGGTTTGAGAAATTCAGTGTTGCTACCTGGTACCATTTGTTCATCCCTGATCACGGGTACCGTACGAACAACAACGATATCGTACAACTTTTTTTTGTTGATTTTCTTCAACTTTTAATTTTTTTTAATTTCAGAGGTAGAGATGAGTTCGGTGCCAACCGATACAGAATCGGTACTGATACCGAAAATACCGGTTACAAGTGTTGTAAAAATCGGTATTAATCGGCACCTAGGCGCTAGTCGGGCCTTGGCTGATTAATTTTGAGCTAGTCGGACCATTAGTCGGTAGTCGGTCCAAGTCGGTGCAAGGCGGCCTAAATCGGCCCAAGTCGGCCAAATCGTTTCTAGTCGGACCGCTCTTTTTTAGTTTAAATCTGGCCCAAACAAATGTTTTTAACCATTAAATACATGACCCAAGTTGTTTAGTTCCAATCTGGCACAAAAAAACATGTTTCTAACCTATTAAAACATATTCCATGAGACCATGACTGATATGTTAATGTTTGAATGTTTAAATACTTAAATTGCTATGTTTTAAACTTCGTTGTTTGAATTTTGAACTATTTTTAAGTATTATATTGATATTAATGTGTGTATTGAATGTTTAAATACTTGATTTGCTATGTTTTAAACTTAGTTGTTTGAATTTTGAACTATTTTTAAGTATTATATTGATATTAATGTGTGTATTGAATGTTTAAATACTTGATTTGCTATGTTTTAAACTTAGTTGTTTGAATTTTGAACTATTTTTAAGTATTATATTGATATTAATGTGCGTGTATATATCTAAATTTAAAAATTATATATAAAAATTCCGATCCGATTAATCCTGATTAATCCCGATTAATCCCTAGTCAGTACTCCACCGCCCGACTAGCGCCTAGCGATCTCTACAACACTGCCGGTTACGGTCCCGGAAGGTAAAAAACGGTAGTGAACAGGTACCAGGAACGCCAAAAGTCGGTATCGAATTGGTACTTAAAATCTTTCGGTTCGGCAAATTTGGTACCGGTACCCAGGACCATTTGCTCATATTTGACCACGAGTTTCATACGAACAACATTGTTACCATACAATTTTTTGGTTGATTTTCTTTCGGTATCTTTTAGTGTTTTTTTTTTATTTCTAAATTTTCTTTTTATTCTTGTCAGTAATTCCGTTCGCAACACGCTCGTAGTGATTTTTAAACACATATAAACACATATTAAATAACAAAAGAAATTCGTCGCAATGCGGCTAACTTCTTTAAACCTAGTTTTATTAAAAATCGGCCCATCACGGGTTATACCCGCTAGTTATACTAAAACTCAAATATAGATCCGTTTATTAACCGGGTTATCCATCTGAACCAGAGTATACTCGTTTAGCCCGCCCAGCTGCTCTGGATCGAGTCCGAGAACAATTCCTCTCACTTGGTCAATTTCCGGTTGAACCAGAAGGTGCGTAAACCCTAATTTACAACAATCTATGCGTTCATTTACTGTTTCTTTTCTCATCAACTTCGATCTGTATGTGTGGATTTTGTTGTTTGTTAGGGTTTGAGATTTAGGTCGATTTGCGATGGCGAGTACTGTAGAAGCTGCATCAGAACCTGTTCCGACATCGGCGGTGCTGATGTCAGCATCGAAGCACATTGCAACGAGATGCAGAGGTGAAAATGTTGCGTTTCTCAAGTGTAAGAAGGAGGATCCGAACCCTGAGAAGTGCCTTGATAAAGGCAGACAAGTTACTCGCTGTGTATTGTCATTGTAAGTAATTGTATGCATCTCTTTTGTTTGTGTATTTGAGTGTAGGGACGAGCATCTTTTACCGAGTACCGGTACCGTTACCGAACCGATATAGTCCGAGCAAAATCGGTACAGGTAGTCATTATTAGGATTTTCTGTTTAGGTACCAGTCGGTTTTGGTATTTTTCGGTATTTTTGCACTACCTGTATTGAACAGGTACCATACTGCCATATTCGGTACAGTATTCGGTTTATATTATTGCTGGTTTTCAGTACGGATCTCATCCCTATTTGAGTGGTGATTAGGTTAGAATTGGTGTTATTTTGCACTGGAAACGGAGATTTTGTTCTGTTAGGCTACAGATATATATATATATATATATATATATATATATATATATATATATATATATATAGAGAGAGAGAGAGAGAGAGAGAGAGAGAGAGAGAAAGGTTAACATACAAAAAGCCTTATCATACATCACGTAGGAGACAATGGTAACCGTTGGATCAGGGGTATAATCACGCATGGGACCACATAACCACGCATGGGACCACATGGGACCACATAATCACGCATGGGACTATAATCACGCACGTTCTATGATAATAACGCACGTTATATATTTTGTCATGTATGTTAATGTAGGTTAAGCCCTGAAGTACATTATACTTTCTCTATATATATATATATATTATATGCTCACCCAAAATAAGTTGTGTGTATGATGTTGTAAGTGTTTTTGAAGTTTGGCATTGCAATGGTTGTATCATAGTTAGTGTGTTTTTGGAGGGAGAAGAGTGCTTTTGGACTTTGGTTTTGATAGGATAACTATAGTTGCAGTTTTGGATGTAATTTGATTGTACTTTCTAAATGTTGTATTGTCATAGAACAACAAAATTGACATCATTATTCGTTACCTTCTAGTTTCCAATCTATACATTCGCACCGAGATTAGATCAAAGTTGATGAAAAGCAAACAATGAATTAAAGTCAAACACAAATTTGAATAGACATATATTGTCATTAAATTAGGGTTTAGGCATCCTTTCTGGAGTTTCTATTGGAAAAAAGCTTGTGCTTTCTAACGTTTCACATTGATCATTCTGCTTTGTGTTCCATTTTTGTCGTTTTTAACGAAGCTTCTCAATGTCCACACTGATCACTGTATATTAAAAATGATGAAAATGGATTACTTTTACCAAGTTTAGTTATACAATAGAATGTGGAACATTGAGATAACTAAGTGATATCTTATGACATTACCTCCAGTCACCCTTATAAATTATGCGTGTACTCTTGCAGCCTTGCTTTTGCATATGTAGTGCCTTTTTTTTTTCCAATGAAGTGATACCTAGTTTACAGTTCTTTTTCTTCTCCATCTTGCTCCAGTAGTCATTGCTACTTCTGAGCACTAGGTAATCATGTAATGCTTAAAACATAGACTAAAACAGCAACTCTTAGCTTATGTTATGTACCGTGTTCTATAGACAACACATTGTCATGGGGTCCTCCCACCTCTGGATACCATGTTAATCTTAGTGTCAAAAAACTTATTGGACTTGGCTAGAGAACCTAACTACTCTATCAGCTTGGTTTATATGCTTTATGAATCATGAATCAAGATGAGTCAATCAGAGCATTCACTGTCATAGAGCCAATTTGAGGTCTTGTGTGTGCAATTGAAGTGCAATGCTTGTATATATTCAGTTTTTTAAGCCAAGTCCAACTCATTTGTTCTTTAAAGCCTAGTCTTATGTTGAGACCACAAGCATCTTTTTTGGGGAGTTTAGCCACAGTGACAATTGTCCAAAATGTATTACTTTTATCCATCTGGTACTGAGTACCGACTTTCCTTTTATATATATTGTCATAGGATCCAGGCATCCAGCCCTCCCATACCATCTAAGGTGTAAGAATTTGGTCTAATCTTACACTTAAGCCAGATGTTGACAATGGTAATGCTGACTTAGTGTACATGTTTTCTCGTATTGTTTGCTAATCTTAATTTCTGCGAAGTGCTCTGTTTGAGAAGTTACAAGTAGTAAGCAGTTGTTAAATGAAACCAACGCTGCATCCACTCACTGTCTCTTTATGTCTGATAAGTTATAGGTGCTTGATAACTGATTCGATTATTAGTGATTTGTGTTATTTTCCCATGAATGATTTATGCTGACTGAGATGACAATAATTTGCTGCTGCTGCTTGATAATTAGAGATCAAAATACAAGATACTTGTAACAATAAAATTATAATCTTGCCAGCGCCGTAAATCTTGCAGCACCGTAGAACAAAAGCAAGAACCTGTGATCTTTAGGTCACATGCCTGCTTGACCATCCTCTATGCAAGCATCTTTTCAAATAAATTTTATATTATTGAGGCTTTTCTGTTGCTATATGTTAAACCTTAGTTTATATTTATTTCATTCAACCTGTAGGTGAAGCTAAAACTCAACATTCTAACAACTGAAACCCATGATAACTATTAACTAAATTGTATAATCTTCTTTCATGTATGTTGCATATCTTGACTTTAATTTTGTGATTTCTAATTGTTTGTGTATAAGATTGTTAGATGTTACTCAGTTAATCTTTTATAGTTGGCACAAAAGGAAGCTATTTGATTGGGGGTGCTTGAGATATGTGTGTTTGCTTTTACAATAGTGTTTGTGCACACACACATGTAAGCATCAAGATTGGGAGTGCTTGAGATATCCCGTTAAATGATAGTACTTATGGAAGTTTTCGCGTAGCGTAGACCGACCAAAAGGACCAACAGTGGACATTGGTACAAGACAAGGTTGACCCATAATTGTGTCAAAACCTGACTTTTATTTAGATATTGCTGATTATTCTAATTGGTCGTTAGGATTATTGTTACTATTTGTTTTTTCTTGCTTGTTATTAGATTAGTTGCTATTTATCTTTGTCATTTATTCTTATTATCTTTAGAATACTCCAAAACTTTATTGTTTGGACAATTATTGAATTTCTTGACTAAAACTTCACAACAATTTAGCGTGGCTGGGGAATCTTTGTGAAATACGTTCACGCTAAAATATAAACTTCAATGTGTACACTACATCCCATTTTAGGAGAATATTCACTCATTAGTAACCAAGTTTCTCAAGTGTTCCACTAAAGTCACTGTTTTTTTGTTTCTCTAAAGTCACTCAACTTTCATTAGGTTCGAATATTGGATTTTTTTAAATGTTAAAAACTTCTAAAAATCAAGTGACCAAAGTGGAACATATATGAATCATAGTTATTGTTTAGTGATTAGGTTTTTTTTTTTTTTTTTCAAAGTTAAAGTAGGAGGTAGCAGTGAAGACATTTTTTTGACTGGATAATAACCAAGTTTCATAATTGTTCAATTTTAGTCAAATTAAAAAAAATAGTCACTAAATGGTAACCAATATTTAAATATGTTACATTTAGGTCACTTCATTTCTAAAATTTGAACATTTATAATAGAATTTCACACTATTGGAACACCTAATGAAGGTCGAGCAACTTTAGAGGAACAAAAAAACTGAGTGACTTCGGTATGAAACTTGGTTATTATTTGGTGAAAATTTTCCATTCTTTTATGCTATTATTAGTTTAATTTATGCCAATTAAGTTCTTTGACCCGTTTTCTGTAAAGCTTTTATGTGTTTGACCTGTTAGAGATCAATCAAACCTGGAGAATGCATTCATAAGTAAACAGGTCTAAACTTCTCTAACTTGGTTACCATGCAGGTTGAAAGATCTTCATCAGAAGTGCACGAAAGAGATGGATGCTTATGCAGGCTGCATGTACTACAACACTGATGAATTTGAATTATGCCGCAAAGAGCAGAAGGAGTTCGAGAAAGCTTGCCCTTTAAATTAAGCAGTAATTTCTTAAATTTCACACCACTCATAATAATTCTGGCCCGTTTACCGAGCGTGAACATTCATTCGAGTTTTTTCTATGCAAACTCATGAGATGCTTTTTGCATGCAATGTTTGACCTGTATGATCTTGTACTTTACTTGAGTTGCATTTTCATACTGTGATTATAGATTGTGTTTTAATATGTTGTAATCACCGTACTTGAATAGCTTTCAAACTTCCCATCAGAACAAAATTGTTTCAATTTGACATGGGTTCTCGGTAATCGGTCATTTTTAATGTAAGCTGGTCCTTGATTTTAAAAGTTGTGCATTAGCGTGCTGCTTGAGGCGGTGATGGAAACACCTCATCATAGCGGATGCACGATGATTTCACAAGGCGCATGTGAGGCGTTGAGTTCACCAGGCGTCAGGCAATGTGGCGTGAGGCATTCATCCCCTTCTGCAATCGACCAGTGGATTAATAGAAATCTGGAATCGGCCACCATTTGCGCAAAACTGACCATCGATTTCGCAAATTAATTTATTAGACCATGCGTAGTCGTTGGGGTGAATAATGCCTCACCCTAGGGCGTTTTGCGCCATGTGGCAACCCAGTCAGCAATGGGGCATTATTGGGCGTTTTTACAAAAGGGGTGTAGTGGGGATTGTAGGGCATTATGTTTGTAATAAAATAAATAAAAAAACATTTAAAAAATCTTATTTGCCAAAAAATGGAAGCTCAAATGTGATTGGCCAAGAAATTGCCCCACTAGCGTGATTTATAACACGCCATAACAAAAAAAGGCCAAACACGCCCCAGCGTAGTGGCTGGTCGGCAAGATTGGGCGTGACTGAGCACAAAAAACGCCCATTTGGGCAGCCACTACGGGTGGTCTTAATGTTTAGATTAAGGAACAAGGAACATGTGCATTCTTGTTTTTTTTTCTTTATGTTATGACTTGTGAAAAAATATTACCGTTACTGGTTACTCTTTTATCCTTGAAGAAAAATTGCTAGTTATGTATAAGACGCCGGCCTTTTAGCCCCTCAATATTCATCCAATTTCAAAATATGTTTTATCTTTATCGGTATCACACCTCGATTTTCGGTGGACCCGGAAGGTGAGTTTATGCGTGATGATTCATAACGTTATCACAATTGGCAGCAGAAGATATATTGATAAAATATTAAATATGAAAACTTGAAATTTATTTAATAGAATTATACAAGTTGTTCGATACAAATCCCACAAGCTAGGATCGGAATAAAAACGAGCTTAGGGTGAACGGGGCGGGTGCGGCAAAGAGGGTGGTAAACCCCTTCACCGCGCGGGGAACACCGCCGCCGCCACTCTTTGTCGCGCGGGGTGTTTGATTTGCGGGGAGGACTCACCAATTGAATGTATGACCGTTGGGTGAAGCGCATGACCGTTGGAGGAGTATTAACGGCTTCATAGCCGTTTGACTTAAAAAAAACAAATAAATAAATTATAAATATTACCTTTTAAAATTCCATTTTTCACCCAATTCACATACTCTCAAAGTATACTATGGAAATCATACTAGCCCGAAAACGCGAGATCCCAAAAAAATATATTAGTCATGCAGTTTCTAATTTTTTTATGGTTTTATTTTTTTAGTAGGTTTAATTTTATGTATTGTCTTTTTTTAATCTAGTTTTATGTAATTTTAATTAGTTTAATTTAATGTAATGTTTTTTTTTTTAATTTAATGTACTTTTATTTTGTTAAAAATATGTTTCATTTATTATTAACTAGAATTACCACCCGCCGCAATGCGGCGGAGATTCTTTAGTTATATATTGTATTAGATAAATGCAATTGTTTATTACACGACCACGAGTCTGTGTGTAAAACATAGAAAAGAATAACTAAGGTGTTGTTTGTTTTTTCTGCAGGAAAACCTCTTCTGCTGCAGGCCACATCTGCAGACATCTGCAGGAGAAGAGGTGGACCAAATGTCTGCAGTCTGCAAGGAGAAGAGGGTTTGTTTTTTTTTTTATATATAAAACCTCTTCACCATAAACACACACACAACACACTGATCTCTCTACTCTCTCTCTACAATCTGCACCACCGCCATCATCATCACCGCCACCACTTCACCACCGCCACCACTTCACCACCGTCATCATCACCACCACTTCACCACCGCCATCATCATCACCGCCACACACTGATCTCTCTCTACTCTCTCTCTCTCTACTCTCTCTCTAACAGATCGATTTAGGGCTTCGGAGGTGGGGGTTTCGGAGGTGGAGGTGGTGTCGATGGAGGTGGGGGTTTCGGAGGTGGAGCAGGGGTGGTGATGATGATGATGATGGTGTCGGCGGAGGTGGGGGTTTCGGGGGGGTTTGTTTCCATCGATGATGATGGTGTCGGCGGAGGTGGGGGTTTTGGGTGATGTCGATTTGGGGCAGTGGTGGTGGTGGCGGAGCAGTGGTGGTGGTGATGATGATGATGATGATGGTGTCGGCGGAGCAGTGGTGGTGGTGGCGGAGCAGGGGTGGAGGTGGAGGTGGTGCCAAGAAGAGGTAAGAAGCTTTGTTTTATGTCTTCCTCAGGAAGAGGCTGGGGAGAGGTAAAAAGCACTTCTCAAAAAAAAAAAAACACTCTTCTGAGGCTAAACCTCTTCCCGCGTCTGCACGGTGCAGACAGAAGAAGCCAGGAAGCTCTTTTTGAAAAAAACAAACACCACCTAAGTCGGTTTCTGACCCACGCGTTGCGACAGACCTATCAAACGGGAAAAATAGACGCGCTACGATGGGCCTGTCAAACGGGAAAAGTAGATGAAAAAACATTGAACGGACACACACATTGCGACGTGTTAACTCAGAAAATTTAGAACGAAACGTTAAACGGAAAATTTACGAAAGATGAAAAGTCTAGGGGATCAAAATTGAAAGTAAAAAAGTGTTGGGGTTAAATTGTAAAAGATGAAAAACTTTGTGTTAAAAGCAAAAAAAATCAAAGGGGTTAATTGCAAAAGATGGAAACTTTAGAATTAAAAGTGAAATATCAAATTAATCAAAGGGTTAAATTACTTAAGATTAAAACTTTGAACCTAATTTACTAAATATGTAAAGTTTAGAGTTAGAAATGAAAATTTCAAATTTATTTTTGAAAAACTCCCAAAGCACCATGTACAACACATATATGCATAACTAAGTTGGTAATTTATAGTATTTAAATAGTTTATAAAAAAGAAAAAAAATAGTTTTTTTGGGCAAAAGGGGAGTTAGAGAAGGGAATTGATATGACAATAGATGATTGGGTGGGTGGAAAGTTTACCCCATCTCATGAGGGGAGAACCCCTTTGACCCTTAGGACACCATAGGCCTTTAAGCAGTGGAGTCGCAAATTTCAAAGCTTTTTCTTGACCGAATCGTTTCCAGACTATTATCAAGGTTCATTACCTGCGGTTTGATCTTTTGAAAATACATCAGTTTTCAGTGGTAAATATAATTAATTGACCTATTTTAAAAATCATTTTATATATCATTTGATATATATTATAACAACCCGTAGGTAATTATTTAATATTTCTTAGGATAGATTTCTTGTCACTAGTTTTACATGCTTGTAAATACAATTGGGTACCAAAAATCTATGCCGGTATATGATCATGGTACACACCACCATCAATATAACATCTTCCGGGTGTATGCGTACTACCCCGCAAATATTTTACATGGCCATTCCTAATTGATGAGTCGGGACGTCCGGACACGGTACCATTAACCCCAAGTGTTTAATGTTATTCAAGCAATACGGATTAACCGGGTGTCACACCCCGATATTTCAACCACAAACCCGGTGGGCCCAGTGGGGAGTATCGTGACGTAAGATTGGTATCGTCATCGTAAATTATACACAGAATAGCACAGCAGAAGTCCTGGAGTAAAATTACTATTACAAACCAAATGTTTAAAGTTCAAAATAATAATACAAACGGCTTATAATAGTAAAGATCCATAGGCGGATCATAAATGTACAAAAGTGAGTTCAACAGACTAATAGGCTTATGCAAAGGAGTTGCAAATTCCTCTTCTAGCAATACCGAGCAGCTTCCAACCTATTTACGTATTTGTACCTGTAGCTTAGTCTTTTGAAAATATGTCAGTTTTCACTGGTAAATACTATCAACTGACACATTTTGAAAACATTTTCAAAATTGACTTAAGTGCACAAGGCACATCTTTTATAAATAATTAGGACAATTCAAAATGATCTTGTATCATTTTTACATGTTTGTTAATACATATGGGGCACGGTATGGAAACCGAGACATGATTAACCGACACACTACTTATAAACCCACAAAGGAGTTATCCCCAACTTGTGGGTAAGAAAACATTTTTAATATAGCATTAAGCATCTGTCGAGTGTATGCCTACACCCCGTTCTTGGTCATGGCCATTAGTAACTTAAATGAGCCGAGGATATCCAGGACACGGTCGCGTTAACCCCCAATGTTTAAGTTATCAAACAAAACAGATTAAAACGGGCTACGAAGATTTTGTTGCCACAATCAGGCATATGATCCCATACCCGACTAAGTGGTAATAATTTACCGTATCCCAACCCCATATAGGGAAAATAGGTTAAAAGTATTAACCTGAGCTAATACTTGATACAAGTGCAAGGTTTAAAGTAACTCAGTCGTATTCAATTAAATAAGCATAGGTAACAATTTACTAGGAGGCTCTAGTCTGGAATGATGATATGAAACCAATTAGAATGCTAACGGGTCTTATGTAAGTCGTAGACTTAGACCGGCTAGCTTAAAGTATTAAAAACAATACGATACGCTCGATTAAGCGATGACCAGAATAAAATGTAGTTTAAACCCAACAAGTACTAAGACTTGCATAATATGGGTAAACTATTAACATTCTGGAAATTGAGATAAAAATGATAAGGTTAAACCCGCTTCGGTAAACTTTTGTAAACTAGTTACATAAGTCTAACCGTGTGCGTATAAGCCATAATGGGTAACCGGATGAATCATAAACAAGTTCCATATGCCATTATACTTTAAACAAGTTATAATATCAGTAGGATATCAACTTGTATGCCCGTTAAGGTTTTAAAATCAAATTATGCCTCATAAGGGCGTTTTGGTCATTCAGCGACGTATAAAAGGAACTTGCATATAAACTTATGTTATGATCATAAAAATTCTGGAAAAATAATTAATTTGTGATACCATATAAGTAGGATATCAAACATATGTGTTTTTTATAGTTTATGACCAAACTATGCACCGTAGGGCATTTTGGTCATTTTACACATAGTTTGGAAGCTTATTTGGGAATCTGAGTTTATAACATGTACCTACTATAGAAATATTTTAAATAAGTTATAAAATTAGTAGGTAACAATACCTACTAAGTCTTGGTTAGTAAATATGGTTTAAAACCATACCACGCGCCAAAAGGGCGTTAAAGTCGGGTAAATGACGATATTTGCGATGTTTTACCAAAACTGATATTATGAAAAGAATCTTAGTGTCAAAATATTTTATTTATATAATCATAACAGTAGGTAATTAGTTTTGTATCATGTTCATGATTAAAAACCATTTTAAGTGCCAAAAGGGCATTATTGTCATTTAAGAACATAACACAAGAACTTGTACATAAGCTCAGTTTATAAACTGACTTGGTATCTCAAATAATTCTAATTATGATATTATATCAGTAGGTAATGATTTTGGTATAAGAAATTATGTTTAAACCCAATTTAGGTGCCGAAAGGGCATTTTGATCCATTAAAAGCATAATTTACGATATTATACAAAAACTCAGTTTATGATCAGTTTGATAACATCATTATAAGTTAATTACTTTATCATATCAGTATACAAATCATTTGCAAGTTCATTTAATGATTAAAACCTTGTTTTTAATAAAAGGGGCAACATAGTCAAAGTATGGCAATATAACGGAAACTTGCATAAAACTCAGATTACTATTATGATCATGTAATATAAACTCATAGGGTTATGCTACATAAAAATATGATAATAATGGGACATTAAATCAATAGCAAACTAATCTAATTCGGGTCAGAATCGAAAGTCAAAGCAGAAGTCAAACTTTGTGACTTTCGGTTGCGAACCGACCCTAAGACTGGAATTGACGAGCTGAATATGTTTACACATGTTATAATAATTATTACCAAGTTATTAAAGTGATAAAACATATTTTAGAACACCTACATTATCAGATTATGATTATTTCAAAAACTGACTCGTTTGACTTTTTAATATTAATAACTTTGACCCGTCAATTGACCAAGCAAACGTGATTTTCAGGAGGTGCCCTTTTGAAGGATTAACACCTACCTAATTACGATCACGTAGTCATGTTCGCCTCGAACAATAGCTGGACCATTATGGTCTAGACCGAAAGACAAAGCATTTATAAAAAATGCTTGACTTTCGGCTTTTAAAAGCCTACAAACGAAAATGCAGGAGGTAGGAGCACTTACAAGTGGTCCTAGCACGAAAAAGAACTCAAGAGGAGGCTCGCTTCAGCTGGGAATCTCCAGAGAGAGCGAGAAGAATGAAAAATGAGAAGGTGCAAGTTGCATTGAAGCATAAGGCACCTATTTATAGTTGAGGAATGAGTTTGAGAGTGATACCAGGTGTCTTGAGGAGTTCTTAGGAGCCTACAAGTGTCCTAAGACGTGGCACAACTGACAAATAAGCCCCTGGTTTCGAATGGTATTAGTTTTATCTGTTTGTGTGGTGACCAAGCAAAGAAAAACGCCCAACTACCCTTTCTGCGACCCGCGACAGATCGAGCCAATGGCTCTGTGGCCCATGGCGACCTTCAATTAACTTTGGGACTTTGGCAGATTTAATCCCTTGTCTCCCAAACTCAATATAACTTTCATTTATTGTCATATTTGGCACAAATAACTCCTTATGACCAACATTTGGCGCACCCGAATGTGTGACCGAGCATCAAGAGTTCCCGGTTTGTTAAGTCACTCAGAGGTATAAATTAACATGTTGACGCTTTTAACCCTTCAAATAACAAACTTTTAATTAAAATCACAAACGGTTTCGTTTGTCCAACAAGTGGCTCGGTTGAGAATACGAACACCGTAAAGGGTCACTCAAAGGCATAGTTTAAGCATGTTGACACTTTTAGTCCCTCCACATTCATACTTTCATCGTTTGGCAAAAATAGTCCCTCCTAGCCAACATTAGGCACAGTTAGGAATAGGGACACATGTCAATTCATTATTTGACACGATTTTATGAGGTGTTACATCGGGTTCTTACATTTATGAAAGAATTTGCCCATTTATATAATACCCGCTCCAAGTGGCTAATGACATATCCCAAGTTTTCAAATAAAATAGGCTAAGAATATTTACCTTTGCTTAGCAATAAATTCTTAAATTTATTTCTTTTAAGCAAAGCCGAAATTCAAGTTTGTAAATTCTAGGCACGATTATCTGAAGGACTCTATAGTCAGGAATGAAACAAATTTATTATCCGTTAGAATGTTCACGAGTCATTAGTAAGTCTTTTAACTTGACTCGTTACTTAAAATTTTGTTTGGTTTCGCTAGATTAAGCGTTGACCGGATAGAATGTGGTTTAAACCCTACTGAGTGTGAAGCCTCGTTGGATATGGGTTATTTAACCAAACATTCTGATTTGAAATGGTTTTGAAAACAATTGACCCGAATTGGTCAAAACCGAAAGTAAAAGTAAAAGTCAAATTGTTTGACTTTCGGTTGATAACTAACTAAATAACTGAAATTGCCTAAGGAGGAAGGACTTACTAGGCTTGTTGACTACTAAAAATACTAGAGAGCAACTCTTAACTCCAGAGATTGCTTCAAGAGAGAGTTTTAGAATGATTATGAAGGTGTGATCATAATATGCACCAAAGAAGGCTATTTATACTAAATAAAGAGCTCCTAAATCATGAAAAGTGTGTGCTGAGGTGTCTAGGAGCTGCTTAGTGTCGTTCCAGATGTTGGAATGAGGAAAAGGGTGGAAGAAAGCGTGAGATAGGTGGCAACAAGGCAAGCTGCAGCTGACAGCTAGCTGTCTGCTGTCAGCGAAGGCCTTACGGACTGTAAGAACCTTGGGCGCCGGGGGTTTTAAACCCCTTGCGGACCATAAGGGGTTACCTCTTGTGGTCCGTAAGGAACCTCCAGAAGATGAAATTTTGGATTTTTACACTTTTAGTCCCTTGACTTAGTTTTACCCCCATTCTAACAATTATGGTCCATCTCCTTCCACAAATTGGAATTGTACAGAGAGTTTGGACACGTGTCGCTTTATAATTCGATGAAAATATACAGGATGTTACATCCTCACCCCTTGAAAAGAAATCTCGTCCTCGAGATTCTATTCAAATAAATAGGGGTACTTTCGTCTCATGTTCGCCTCAACCTCCCACGTGTATTCTGGGCCACGATGGGAATCCCATCTAACTTTCACGATGGGGATCTTTTTCTTTCGAAGCCTTTTTACTTGTCGATCTATGATCAACAAACGTTTCTCAGGAAACCTTTGATTTTCGTCTATCTGAACATCATGATGTGACATTGTTTACGACTCATTGGCTAGGCATTTCTCAGATTTGATACATGGAATACATCATGTATTCCATTTATTTCCTTGGGTAGCTTAAGCTTGTAAGTTACGGAACTGACTCGTTCGATTATCTCGAACGGTCCTGTAACAACCCGACTTTTCGGATCGTTACTTATCGTTGTCATTTCATTCGTGAACGCTTGTACTCTTGGGATTCGATTAACGCAATGGGTTAAACTATATTTTCAACGCATTTTAAACGCACATTACAACGCTTACTTAATCACAGTTATCACATTTAAACGCTATTTTATAACACTTACTACGTAAACGCACTTTATCGCATTTTACATCACATGATTAGACTAAACGCTATCGCATTGCTTATCACAACGCAAAATCAACGCAGACTCGAATCGCAAATTTAATTGTATTATGTGTGTTATTTGTGTGATTACTTGTTGAATGTTATGTGGTTATCAACGCTTATACGCTCAAATGCTCACTCACAACTCGATTAAATGCAACGCAACGCTTAACAAACAATCAAAAGTTAGAAAACTAACAAACACAACCAGGCTGTCCGAATGGACATCCGTCCAGATGACCATCCGCTCGGATGACCATCTGTCCGGATGGCCATCCGCCTGAACGATGCCACTTACACCGACTCAAACCTCACCCTCACCCTATAAATACTACCCGTACACCTCCATTTTATGACTTTGACACTCTCATTCGCTCCCCAAGACTCTGTCACGATTCAAGGCCAATTTGTAAGCTTTTCCCCTCAAATCTTCCACAATCTTCATCTCTAATCACTTCTACATCATCTTCTTCACACACAAACACCAACTTTTTCCTGAAATCATCTGATTTGGACCTCTTGAAGGTGGTTTCCACCCGTTTTTCTAAGGCAAGCTGCTGTGGAACACCATTTGATCGAGATTGGTTCTAGATCTAAAGGATTTTCACATTTTTCGACTAAGTTATGAAAGATTTTAACACTTTTTCAACTTTTCTTCTGTTTCTACACATTTTTTATGGAATCTAGACTCGATCAGACTCTTGACTCGTTCCTTAGTCAAAAGCCGACTCGAAAACGGATTTCCACCGGAGAGATGACCGATTAACGGGTTGAACATGGATCTTCATCAAGAACAGCGCCTTTGTCCGAATGGGCTGAGACCATCCGGCCGAATGAACTGGTTTCGGTGTTTTTCCGTCGTTTGACACGTCATCACGTCGTCTCCGTTAAACTTAAAACTTGTTACTTAGAAAATTTTATAAAAACTTCAAGTACCGATCATCTCGCTCGAATGGCCATCCGTCCGGATGACCAAACTCTTAGTTAAGGCGTTTGAACAATGAGGTTTTTAACTAAACTCTGAATTTTTCAAATTTTCGCAAACAAACACCTTCTATTCGAATGGCCATCCGCCCGGATGGTCATCCGCCCGGATGGTCATCCGCCCGGATGACCATCCGCCCGGATGACCATCCGCCCGGATGGAACCCATCCGTTCGACATTCTGTTTACACTCTGTTCAGCCCTGAAAAGACTTATGCTTCTGTTTCCATGCACAGGCTAACTCAACGTGCTCCCTTCAATCCAAATCAACTTGTGTTTACTTGTTAAACACACACTGTGAGTATACTCAAACCCATTTTTGTTTAACGCACTTTTAGATGTTACATACGTTCTATATCAAAACACAACACACAACGCAAACACTTTTAAAGGCTAACCGCTCCCGCATGCTATACGTGATTTGTTGAATGCGTGTTACTATGCTATACAGTGTTACACTAGACCGCCTCTAGTAACGATAGTACTATAGTTTGGACTCAGCACCTGTCGTGGACAGGGGTTGCTAGGGATCACATTACTTTACTTCACGTGTTCGCTTTTTGTGAACATTAGTCGCGCATACTCTACAATGCAGTCTCGTGGTTAGGTTGTAATCATTGTTGATAGTTACATGCTTCGCCCGTTACGTGTTACATGCTGGTTATGCGTAAACGTTTTTCGTACTATTATTATGCAAACTTGTGTACTCACCTTTACTTTATGTATTGACTTTATGTTAACGTATGTGACAGGTTGATTTGGATGTTATGATGGAAATCAAGATAGGCAGTCTGGAAACTCATCTAATAGAAATCTAGGTTGTCAGACTTGTTTTGCTTTTGAGAACACGCTGTCTGTAATAACTATGTATTGAATATTTGTTCGTTGGTATGGGACAACGAATGTTAAAAATATTTGTGACACCTCGAAATTTCATGTCCAATATTATATCGACACGTGTCATAGACTTAAAACGTGTAAAGGATTGATTAGAAGGGCTAAAGTTGACAAACAAGGAAAGTATGTGAATATAAGGGTTCAAAATGTAAACAATGAATAAATATACTTTACAATAACCCTACCTGAGGTTTATAACCTTAAACGAATGAATCATGGATCATACGAAGCTAATTGTGAAAGAAAGTGAGAGATTACAAACTACAGGGGTTAAATGTTTCAACATGTTTAAAGTGTACCTCTGAGTGACCTTTTAACAAACCCGGAGCTTTGTAACGATTAATTATGCTCACTAGAATGCATGATAAAAATTTCACCAAGTTTCGTTATCGTATGAGAAAGTTATGATAAAATTCGTACACGAGGGGTTAAAAGCGTCGACATGTTAATACATACCTCTGAGCGACCTATGTATAAATCCCAAACCTTAACCTATGTTGTAAACCTCTGATAAGCATCCTAATCCAGTTAATGCTTGTAATAATTGATTCAAATTATAAAGATGGGATCTTATGAAATTGTGTTTGACGAATCTTCGTTTATGGCCTTTCAAAAAGAATCCAAGACAATTATACAACATGGCAAGGTGGTCATAACTGTTCAAGCATGAACTAAAGGTCCCATACTGATAATTCAAGCCCCAAAATCGTAATACCTAAGTTGCCCTTTCAAAGCTTGAAAGGTTACAAAAATTTGCCTTCTGGTAAAGGCTTACGGACCGCAGGACCCTCCGCTTACGGTCCGTAAGGCGGCCCCAGTAACAGAAAACGTAACAGCAGCCTGTTTAACGAGTTTAACCGACTTACATTGCCGTTTTTCACTCCCATGTGCAATCTAAACTAGTTCTTAGGCACTAGGGACACTTGTAATTGATCAGGGATCAATCCTAGAGTTGTTTGTCATGATCACAAGCAATCAAAGGCACTATATAAAGGCCTCATTGTTGCAACTTTGATCATTCATTCCAAACTCAACTTCTGATCATTTCTGGAGCTCAAGAGCCTTCCCTAAGCATCACTAGTCGTGCATAGGACCTTGGTAAGCTTCCTTAACCTTCCTTAATCGTGTTTTACTTAGTTAATTAGCTTAAAGTCAAACCGTCGTAATTAAGGTTTGACTTAACGATTAATCACTAATGGTTCAGTGTTTAGTCAAACTAAAAGTTGTTATAAGTTGGTAATTATTTGGGCATTAAACCCTTAAAAGGGCACCCCCTAATTCCCGCTCTAACCAGGTCAAATGTCGGGTCTAACTTAATCTGAAAAAGTCAACAGAAAATTAATTTTCGATTTAACGCATAATTAACAATGTAGAAGACGTGTAGCCTGTTTTGCCACTCATATAACTTGGTAATCAATGTAAGAACATGTCTAAGCATGTCCGACCCGACAATTTTCAGTTTAGGACCGGTTCGGAACCGAAAGTCGCAAAACTTTGACTTTTGCTTTGACTTCAGTTCTGACCCGATTTAGATGGGTTTAGAAATGCCTTAGAGCTTCCTTAGGACCAGGTTACATGATGGTATAACCCTCTGTGATTGGTTCGTTATTTGTCCGACTCGTTTACACGTTTCCGTTAATCGCTTAATGTTGACCATAATGCCCTTTTGACCATAAAACGAGAATTTTGGAAATGTGAAAGGACAATAATCTTTGTTACTGATTTATAAACATGTCCCTAAATTTTCACATCAGTTTGAGGTCTAGATTAGGAGTTATGCTCAATGGCGTAATTAGAACGTTTTTATTAATTAAACGGCGCAATTAGCATAAAGCCTATCTAAACCCAAATTTTTACACCAAACCTTTTACCCACTGATGTAATATAATATTTTGAGATTTTTGAAGATTTTTAATTATTTTAAACTGGTCATAACCTAGGGTTATTGCCTTAATTCGGTAATTACCGATTATACCCTTTTACTTGTAAAAATGAGTTTTACATAATATTTGGACACCAATCCAATTGCTACTGATTTTATATAATAAATGAAGTATTTTGAACTTTATAACCTGATAAAAAAAAACTCAGATTTCCTGTTAAACCCAGAAATCGCTTAAAACGGCTTTTTACGCGTTATAAATACATAGTATGGGTTTAAAACCATTTTGTCATATAAGACTTATCACCAACTGATATGACTTGTTAAATAAAGTTGTTTTACTGATTATTGCAGACCCGTATCTCAGAAGTATAATTAATCTCTTTTATAATCTTTAAAATGACCAAAATACCCCTACGGGGCTTAAATTGAGATTAAACTCGTTTTGGGCATAATGGAAGGTATCTTACTGATATCACAACATATTTAAAGCATATTAACTTAGGAAACCTGTTCGTGACTCATTCGGTTACCCGTTATGCGTTATTCGCGTTCGGTTCGGTTTATGTAACTAGTTTGCATAAATTAGCCGAAACGGGTCGAACCTTATCATTTCTATCTCAAAATCCAGAATGTGTTTAGTTTACCCATATTATACGAGTCTTCAAACTTGTCGGGTCTAAATCACATTCTATTCCGTTCTTCGCTTAATCATGCGTTCGAACCGTATACCTTCGTTAAAACTAACCGGTCTAAGTTTAAACTTAATTAAAGACCCGTTAGGATTCTAATAGGTTATTATAAACCTTTGTTCCAGAATAGGAGACCCAGTAAAAGCTACCCGCATTGCTATTTGTGATTAATACTTGCAAAGGTAAATACTTTTAACTTATTTTCCCTATACGGGCTTGGGGTATGGTATATAAAATACCGCTTGGTCGGGCATTGAATCTTTAATCGAATAGAGGTTAATTCATTGAGATGTCCCGTTTGGAAATGTTTTGTTTGCTTATAGTCTTTGGGGGGGTTAATGACCATGTCCCGGATATCCTTGGCATCATCTTACGAGATGGCCACGACCTAAGCACGGGGTGTAGGCGTACACCCGTCAGTGCATAAATAAATTATGTGGTGTGTCTATTAATCTTTAACCCGGTCTACAGATCGGGCTACTGAACGCATAAGGAACATGTAATTCTTTTACAAGATTATATTCAAATAATTATCCCAAGTTATAAAATGTTTGTGCCTTGTGCATTCAAATCAATTTACTAAACCCTTTTCAAAATGAGTCAGTTAATTGTATTTACCAGTGTAAACTGACGTATTTTCCCAAAAAGGTTAAGTGCAGGTACTACTCGTAATAGGCTGGCTTTCTCCTAGCATCCACAATAAGTCTCGCAAGCTTGGATGACATAAAACTGTTGAACAATGTTTCCTCTTTATTTTGATCCACCTGTGGATTATTTTCAACTATTTGTGATACTTGATATTACAATTTTATTTGGTTGAAATGAATCTATCTTTTGCTTCAGTTGTACATTTATATATTGTGTTGTTTGACTATAACGATATCAACTACGTCACGATACTCCCCCACCGGGCCCACCGGTAATACGTGGAAATATCGGGGTGTGACAGGTTGGTATCAGAGCCAACACTGAGTGAATTAAACACTAGCCTTTTGTGTTTAATCTCAGTTACACAATTGCACCTTCTTAAATTTTCGAGTCTAGACAAGAACTTAGGAATAATCCAAATTGTTTTAACTTTAACTTTGTCCTTTATATTTCTTTGTTCCTTTATATTTCTTTGTTGTATCTGTTAATTGTTTAACAGGAAACATGCCACCGAGATTCCGGAGAGGAGGAAGAGGCAAGGGGCCAATCCACGCCCCCAACGATCACGAGGCCGGGCCTTCACACCGGCGAACTCCTTCTACTACTATGAGTGTCGATCCTCAAGGAAACTGGAGGTCCTACGTGGAGCCCGCTATACGATATGTCTCGCACAGCTCAACGCCTCCCTATCGTCACTCCTATGGGCCGCAATCAGAAAACGAGCCCAATGACTCACGCCACTCCTTCATACCATTGCAGCGATCCCTTTCGCATCATTCCTTTGGCGACCCCACTCCTGTCTTTCAGGGCCGGTTTAACCCGGCAAACTATATTCAAGAACCAGTGGGTTTTAACCCATTGGGACCAGAGGATCACTTTTTCGGCGACCAAGCAATGGACATGGACGAGGACACGGATCCCGTCGAGCCTGCAACCGGGACACCCAACCATCCCATCGAGATCTCTGATGGATCATCCTTCCACGGATCACCCTACGGTGGTCCAGACAGTTACCAAGCGAGTTTTAACCAGTATGAGTGGTATTTTACACCCTCTCATAACCCACAACAACAACAGCAGCAGGATCCCTCCGAGGATTCACGTTTCGTGGCAGTCACGCCACCGCCTCCACCGCCACCAGTTCATCAAGCACCTACAGAACCACCAAGGCGTAGGAGAACAGGCGCAAGAATATCCGCGCGAGGAGGGGGTTTTCACTTTAGCACCCCTCAACACTCCAGTGGCAGTCACTACCAGCCACTGCATGAAGACCCACAAATGGGTGGGCCCTCAAAGCCAATTCCAGAGGTGAATTCTACACCAGTTGCACCACCGCCGCCACCATTGGGTTTTGATAACCCGATTCCTACATACGCCGGTTCAACGGCGTACAATCCGTTTGAGCAGCCGGCTCACACTCATTATAACTATGCTGAAGCCGACCCGTACCTTGTAACGGCAAACTACAACGCCCTTCATCCCGAAGGACCATATGGAGCCCCTTGGGGAGTGGGATATCCAGCTCATGGGTATCAAATACCTGCTCGACCTTCGATTCGGCAGCAGTCGCAGCCACCACGATTTTCCCCACCGGAACAGGAGGAAATCCTCCAAAGACTAAGTCGGGTGGAACATGAATTTCAAGAAGAACATAGGAACAACAAAGGATTTCTCAAGGGCCTAGCAAGCTTGTTAAAAGGAAAGAAGAAGAGGGATCATTGAATTCCTATATGTATAGTTGTATTTACTTATTTCAATCAAGTCCCTACGTGGACATTTATCTATGTACTTAGTCCCTGCGTGGACTTGTCTTTCCTTAGTCCCTGCGAGGACTTGTCTTTTAGTCCCTGCGAGGACATCTATCTTAGTAATCAGTCCCTACGAGGACTTGTATGTACAATTTTAGCCCCTGCGTGGGCAAGTTATTTATGTTAAAAGTCCCGTTTAGGGCAATATGTACTCCTTTCGATGTTTAATGGAATGTAAAAATTTAAAAATTTCATTATTGTCATTTTTATGCATAAATGTATATTACATGAAATAAACAAATTAAAAATCATTCCTTTTAAAATAATCTGCCTATTAAATATTTAATAAGAGTCTTAAAGGTATAACCTAGCCTGCATGTCATTATAAGACTTGGCCAAGATGGTAAGACCTGTTTAAAAGATTCGAATCCCTGTTAACATCTGAAAACATGTTAACGCTCCTGGCAGACGTGATTCGTTAAAATCACACACGTCATTCTTATATTAGGATTCTTTAAAAGATTTCTTATCCTAACCTGATGATCTATAAATCATGGGTTTGAAATCATCAATTAAGATGATCACATATTAAACATCCATTAGTGATGTAGTGCCTACGGGCCATAATAAATGTCAAATAAGACAAAGGACAGTAGTAGTCTACGACTCCCTGTCAAAGAAAGGTAATGAACTATGTTCAAACCTAATTGTCTTGATTCTCTGAAATCATGGCTTATGAATTAAAAATGTCCCTGTGACTAGGCCTTTTATGCTACTAATAATACTGCTATTATTTTGTAAGTAGGATAAATTACAATAAAAATCCTAAATAAATATGACTAACAAATTAACCAAATATGGTCTGTGTTTACCATGGTTAATGAATTGCCATAAAAGACAATTCCATAATAAAACTCTCAAATAAATTATTGTCAATATCTTATGTAACAGTTCAAACTACATGGCTGACTCGGATGAGATAAACAGTCACCCAAGGGAGGATCATGATAATACCCGAATTAACATAGCGGGTGCAGAACTGCAAGCATTAATAGACAATGCTGTTACAAAAGCAATAGAGCGGCAGTATAATGAATATAGCGGGACTCGAAGTAGGACCCTATCTGCACCGCATTCCAAGCCTAAGACTCATTCTGAGGCTCACAGCAAGCCACCCTCCAAGAAGGAAGAGCCAAAGAAAGACGATGACGATCGTCACTCTTCAAATCAGCAAAGTGTTCCATCTCAAAGGATCGTACTGAATCAAGAACCCCGTAATAAGGGTTGCTCCTATAAGTATTTTGTTTCATGCAAACCCAGGGATTTCACTGGGGAAAAGGGGCTGTAGACTGCATGACATGGTTAGATGAGATGGACACTATAGTGGATATAAGTGGTTGCGCTAATAAGGATGTGGTGAAATTCGTGTCTCAGTCATTCAAGGGTGAGGCATTAGCTTGGTGGAGGTCATTAATCCAAGCTACCGGAAAAATCCCATTTTACAATCTGTCATGGGATCAGTTTGTGTCTTTGATCAAGGAGAACTACTGCCCTCAGCATGAGGTTGAAAAGATCGAATCTGACTTCTTGTCTTTGGTTATGAAGAACCTGGATTGTCAAGCCTACCTTACAAGCTTCAACACCATGTCAAGGTTGGTTCCTTATCTTGTGACACCGGAACCCAAGAGGATAGCTCGATTCATCGGGGGTTTAGCCCCAGAGATTAAGGCAAGTGTAAAAGCCTCTCGGCCGGCTACATTCAGGTCTGCAGCTGATATATCCTTGTCCCTCACACTGGATGCGGTCAGGCAGAGATCGCTGAGGAACACGGATGCCGAGAAAAGGAAGAGTGATGATGACAATTCACGACGGTTAGACAAGAAGCACAGGGGAAACAATGACCACAAGAAAGGTTCTGGATATAAGAAAGATGGTCAGCAGTCGGGTGATAAACCCAAATGTAAAATCTGTAAGAAGCACAATTTCGGGAAGTGCAGACTTGAGTCAAAATCCCAGTCACAGCCAAGGGCATGTGGGATTTGCAAGTCTTCTGAGCACAAGACCTTAGACTGTAAGAAAATCAAGGATGCTACGTGCTACAGCTGCAACGAAAAAGGGCACATCAAATCCAATTGCCCAAAGATCGCTAAGAAAGCTAAGGATGGGAAAAAGACCAACGCTAGGGTCTTCAGAATGGATGCTAAGGAAGTGGTGCAGGATGATAACGTGATAACAGGTACCTTTCTTATAAATGATGTTTACGCAAGAGTGCTATTTGATTCAGGCGCTGATAAGTCGTTCGTAGATAATAAGTTTTGTGAATTGTTGAAATTACCTGTTAAAACCTTAAGTGTGAAATATGAGGTGGAATTAGCCGATGGAACCATAGAAACCGCATCAACCGTGCTAGATGGATGTTTTATATCCATTAGGAACCACTCTTTTCCATTATCCTTACTTCCTTTGAAGTTAGCTGGCTTCGATATAGTAATAGGCATGGATTGGTTATCTCGCAACCAAGCCCAGATCGTTTGTGCTAAGAAGCAAGTAGTTGTCAAAACTCCTCATGGCGAGCCTTTGACAATCCAAGGAGATACTAAGTACGGAATTCCTGAGCAAGTGTCCATGCTCAAGGCATCAAGGTGCTTGGCGAAGGGATGTGTTATCTACATGGCGCAAGTAACTATTGATGAACCAAAGCCTAAGATCGAAGACATACCCATTATCTCTGAATATCCGGAAGTATTCCCTGAAGAACTACCTAGTTTACCCCCAGATAGGCAAGTGGAGTTCAGGATTGACATTATTCCTGGAGCAGCACCTGTTGCAAGAGCGCCTTACAGATTGGCACCAACGGAAATGAAAGAGTTGAGAACTCAACTGGATGAATTGTTAGCCAAAGGATTTATTAGGCCTAGCTCATCCCCTTGGGGAGCACCAATCCTGTTTGTGAAGAAAAAGGATGGGTCGATGCGTCTGTGCATCGATTATCGTGAACTTAACAAAGTTACTATCAAGAATCGGTATCCATTACCCAGGATCGACGACTTGTTCGATCAGCTTCAAGGAGCAAGCTACTTTTCCAAGATTGACTTAAGGTCAGGATATCATCAACTGAAGGTCAAAGATGAAGATGTGCATAAGACTGCATTTAGGACTCGTTATGGTCACTACGAGTTCTTGGTGATGCCTTTTGGACTCACTAATGCTCCAGCCGCATTCATGGACCTCATGAACCGCGTCTGCAAGCCCTACATGGATAAATTTGTCATCGTCTTCATCGATGACATTCTTAGTTACTCGAAGAATCAAGCTGACCACGAGAAGCACCTCCGTTGCATTCTGAAACTGCTTCAACAAGAAAAGCTCTACGCCAAATTCTCTAAGTGTGAATTTTGGCTTCGAGAAGTCCAATTCCTTGGACATATGGTAAGCGAGCATGGTATCCAGGTGGATCCCGCTAAGATTGAAGCCATCATGAATTGGTAAGAGCCGAAGACGCCCACGGAGATTCGCAGCTTCTTGGGATTGGCAGGATACTACAGGCGTTTTATAGAAAAAATTTCAAGAATTGTTGCACCCCTAACTTCATTGACTCGTAAGAATGTAAAGTTCGATTGGGGTCCTAAGCAGCAGGAATCCTTCGATATTCTCAAACAAAAGTTGAGCAATGCTCCTGTTTTGACATTGCCTGAAGGTACCGAAGAATTCGTGGTTTACTGTGACGCATCACACACTGGCATAGGGTGTGTGCTTATGCAGAAAGGCAAGGTTATTGCCTATGCTTCACGTCAGTTAAAGGTGCATGAAAAGAATTACACCACCCATGACTTGGAGTTGGGTGCCATTGTATTTGCGCTAAAGCTATGGAGGCACTATTTATATGGTATCAAGTGTGTGATCTATTCTGATCACAAGAGCCTCCAGCACCTGTTTAACCAAAAGGATTTGAACATGAGGCAACGACGTTGGATGGAAACTTTGAATGATTATGACTGTGAGATAAGATACCATCCCGGCAAGGCGAATGTAGTCTCTGATGCCTTGAGTAGAAAGGAAAAAGTAAAGCCTATAAGAATCAATGCCAAGAGCATTGAGATAAAGAATAGTTTGAATGAAAGGTTGTTAGCTGCGCAAAAGGAAGCTGTATTGGAAGCTAACTACCCTGATGAAAAGTTAGAAGTGACTGAAGAACAATTATCCTATGGCAAGGACGGAATCCTAAGGTTAAATAGACGAATATGGGTTCCAGTTTATGGAGGACTTCGGGATGTTATCCTCCAGGAAGCCCATAGTTTTAAATATTCCGTTCATCCTGGAGCTGATAAGATGTACCAGGATCTAAAGGCAAATTTCTGGTGGATAGGCTTGAAGAAGTCTATAGCTGCCTATGTACCTAAATGTTTGACGTGTGCGCAAGTCAAAGCCGAACATCAGAAGCCGTCAGGTTTGCTACAATAGCCTCAACTTCCCACGTGGAAGTGGGAAATGGTGACAATGGATTTCATCACCAAGTTGCCAAAGACAAAGAAAGGAAATGATACTATATGGGTAATAGTAGATAGACTGACTACGTCAGCACATTTCCTACCCATTAAGGAGACCTATAGCTCCGACATGCTAGCCCAATTATACGTAGATAAGATGGTATCTGTAACACCCTAGTTTCTATTTAACGATTTTACATGTAAATACCAACGATTAGATGTGTAGTTAAGACTACACATACTATAAATATACGAGTTTATTAAAACTTTTACGAAATATAAGTTATTCTACATATAGTGATCGAGTTCGTTGTTTAACATTTACAACGTGGCAAAGTGCGGAAGCGTGAATATATATATTGTGTTCGGTTCTTCGCTGAGCTTGACCGTCTTCCGGCATCCAAAATGTACCTACATTTCATAAAAACATGAAATGCTTTAGTCATACGGGGTTTAAATCATGTTCGAACGATGTCCGGGGAAACAATTGATTTTTCAAATGAAAAACAAAATATATAAAAAATCTCCACCGTAAATTACGGTGGGACCGTAATTTACGGTGGCCCCGGGGTTCATGATTTTCTACCGTAAATCAGTGGGCCACCACCGTAAAAAAATTCATCTCCATCGTAAATTACGGTGGGACCGTAAATTACGGTGGACCCTGGGTTCAGCCTTTCCATTTTGCCGTAATTTGACACGAAATCTTTCGTATCTTTCAAACCGCTTATCCGTTTGTCCTACCGTTTCTTCCTACATGTTTGTAATTTGATTCTCCATCATATGGAGTTAAAATCCGACATCCGGCTTGATAAAATTCAAGACTTCTAAGTCTTCGGCTTATTACCATTTATACCAAACTTTGACCCGGTTATGCATTTTATCAAACAAACGTATTTATTTGATTCCTATATTTCATACACTTCATCAAATAATTGTGATATACCATATTAGGTTCCAATCATAGGTTTATTACACAAATTAAACCCGTTTTCACTAGTATGCTTATTTTGACCTGTTAAGGATATTTTTAGCACTTTTAAGCTCAATTTCGCTTTCATTCTAATCTAGCGTTGTAACCTATATCTCTTATCTAGTACTCTTCCATCACAACCTAAACGTGTGTTGGATTTAAAGTAGATATCTATGTGTTCCGAATTTATACTTCTTGAACTATCATTTTACGACAAAGACTCATATGGAGTCTTTTGGCCCAAGAATTACATCTTTCACTACCCGTACTCGTTCTAAACTTTTGTTTAATCATAAGACTCCTTTCCAAACAACCTCTAAGAGTTGTTTGTTCAATTTAGCCTACAAGGGCGTTTTGGTCGATTTTGGTCCTTCTTTTACAATGAAGGGCTATCACCAATTATTCGACCAAATTAGCACTTTTACATACATCATAAATAAGCGTACCTGGCTCGGATCAACAAATAGACCCGATTTTAATACCTTGCTTTATATTCGCTAATTAAGAACGATGCGAATATCCATTGGATATCTATTCCTGTAAGCATATGACTCGACAAAAGAATCATTAGTCTATATAGTCAAAAGGTGTTGTCTACACCTTTTGACCCGTTTGGCCGAAATGACCATTTAACTTTGCGAAATGATATTTATTATCATCTCCTCTACATGACTCTTCCCGTTTAACACCGTACGGAAATTTTAAATATAAACCGTGTATTTCTTTCGACATTATATGACCAATTTATCGATTTACTTCTTTTTAACCATTATTATGGTTTCTATCATCTTTGATTTTCTTGTTCCGTTCGACTACACGACGGAACATCATATTTCAATTGTTTAGATATCTCATTCATAATTTATATGACAAGAAAACATTCCACAATTTAAGACTAGTGTAAGCTATACTTACCTTGCATCCGAATTATGCTTTTCCGCCATTCTTGCTTCGTTTGACCCGCTTCCTTTCCAAGCCTCCACCTAGCTTGTCAAGCGTCAAACTATCATCATAATTCGTAAGACGGTTATATTAGTCATCATTAATTATGACTATTCCATCTTACATATTTTCTATCACAAATACCATTCGATCTTATTAATGGTCGGTTTGACTATTTAAAAGTCAAATCACCAATTAACACATATGATTGCACTATCAAGTTCACAAGACTCAATTAGGCACATTATCAACACTTAGTTCTCATTTAGGCATTGTAACAAACACCTAATGGGCATGATTCTACACATTTGCTAACTAGTTCATAATTAGTCATTTTTACCAAGATTAACATCAAGATTCAACCATTATCATGTATGATCAAATACTCAAACTTGCAATTTGTTCAAGTATCTTGCATCTACTATCACTTATGATGATTTCTAACACAACTATATTATCATCTTTTCTACATAATCAAAACCCACTTGACACATGAGTGTATGATTATGAATTTACATCAATGAACATCAATTCAACAATTACATTACTACTAGACATAGTTTCATCCCTAATTTCATCCAAACAACATACATGCAAGCTTAGATTCGAATTCTCTAGGTTTGCTCAGAATTTCAACTAGAGATTTTCCAAGAAATTTACATACCTCGTGACTCCTTTTTCAATGGAGATCACTAATTCATACTCGGATTTTGATTTGGACTTGATTTACCCCTTCAATTTGATGAAATTGTGTTGATTAGGGTTTGAGCTCTCTAAGAGCTTCTCCTGGCCATTCTCACGCACGCACACACTCTTGTGTGTGTGTTTTTTGTGTTTTATTTTTAAGTTTATAATTCCCATTTCAAGTTACCCGGCTTTGGTCCCTCGTGTTTAGTTAGTTATTAATTAGATCACAACCTGATTATTTTCAATAATATTCCCACTTATTAACTAGGTTTAATATTCCTAGTTAACTTAGCGGGTTCAGGAATATTTATGACTAAGTTTATTTTAGGTCCCGTTAACTCGGGCCTTCTAAGCTTCTATTTCTTAAAAGCTTTTATTCACTTTTTATTTATTATTAGGATTAATTATTTAAATCCTAATATTTACCGGGTAAATTTTACCACTAACGGTATTTTACCCGTCTTTACTATTAACGTGGTTTGATTACCAAAGCCGTTTTCGGGGTGTTACAAGTCTACCCCCCTTAAAGAGGTTTCGTCCTCGAAACCTTTTCTTACTTAATTTATCGAGTTCAGCTCCATGCATTTGCTCTCGATAATCAATTAAGCATTTCTCATATCTTAACCGATTGTTAGTATTACCAGAAAAGTATGGTAATATTCTTTTGGTTATTAATCATCTACGTATCTTACATGACATAATGCGACTTGAAATAACGTAATCTCGTTATTTCCACTAGTTTAATTAACTTAGCGATATTCCTCGCTTTCATATACTATCGAATTCTTTATGAATCCATTACTTTGACCCGTTTAAAGGTCTCTAGTGAAATCTTTCACTTCTAGCAACAATTCCTTTTATTTTCAAATTTATTTATTCGGTTTAGTTATACCGAATTTACCGTTTACAAGCGAACCAAATTTCTTAACTTGAATTGCTGACTTTAACCGGTTTCACTAACTAGACTTATTTGTCCAGTTCCTTTTTACCGCTTGCTTGGTTATAATGTGATTCTACTTCACATTACATTTCTTGACCGTGATTGTGTTACATCATGTTTAATTTATATCAACCTTTCATTTTCGAAAATATCTCACTTTTCGAATATATTGTCTTGCGCCTATCAGTGTCAAGACTTGTATCTTTCATACTTATTATTTAAATTCCTATCAGAATTTATGTTTGTAAAAACATTATTTCTTACTAAAACCGAAGTTTTAGTTTTAGGATCTTCTCTGTAACTTTTGTCAATTATCCATACCAGGATATTGACAATCCATAATTTATTCTTATTTAGTTATATTCCATTACCGGCTCATTATTCTCTTGCATTTAACGCTACCTTTATCTGGCTGGCGCTCATTTGTACCATTCGGCGTTATATTGTATTCAACATGTTTGACCTATTAATGTGAAATCCATCATTTTTAAACAATCAACTTTATTCTTTATTCAACCCATTCGACTTCGAATAGTTGAACATGTTTACTCACAATTTCTATATACGAGATTTTATAGTCATAACTCGTAATCCAAGTTACTTTGATTTTTCAACCCGCGTTCACGTCTCTTGGTTTACGCATGTGTTTAATTCTTACCCATCCACCGGGTGTTTTACCGAAGTCGTTATTATTGCAACCCTCCCGGTATGCATTAAGACCTCGCTTCATTTTTATATTCCGACTTTGTCTTTAAGTTTGACGTTTTACAAAAACGACCCGTTAAGGGACATATTTGCATTTTCCAGGTTCGAGTGTAAGTACACTCCCTCCCAATGCTTGTCTAAATCATTTTACATGCTTGCGTTTTCTGGGTTCGAGTGTAAGTACACTCCCTCCCAATACTTGTCTAAATCATTTTTCATGCTTGCGTTTTCTGGGTTCGAGTGTAAGCACACTCCCTCCCATTGCTTGTCTAAATCATTTTACTTGCTTGCGTTTTATGGGTTCGAGTGTAAGTACACTCCCTCCCAATACTTGTCTAAATCATTTTACTTGCTTGCGTTTTATGGGTTCGAGTGTAAGTACACTCCCTCCCAATACTTGTCTAAATCATTTTACTTGCTTGCGTTTTATGGGTTCGAGTGTAAGTACACTCCCTCCCAATACTTGTCTAAATCATTTTACTTGCTTCTTTGTCCCTTCGCTCGGGCTAATTATCCTGATGTAATACGCTTCAGTCACTCGGTTGTGCGTTTACATTATTATCAAATATTTTGCTTATCTGATTCATTTGGGTACTTTTTAATTAGTCCCATTTACTCCGCCCTTACTACATCGGATGTAAATGTGTCCGCTGTAAGAAACTCGTGGTATCATATGCCACTACTTACTTGGCCAGAGTAAGCGATTTAACACATGACGTACACGACCTTTTTATAGTTTTCACATCACGCCCTATGTAAGTAACGCCTCTATTCAGCTTTCTTGGAAATTATATCCTGGATATGTATTCCTGTTCAGGCTTTCCAAGTTTCTAGTTTACCCATGCAACGATCATTCTCTACGTGTTTGTTGCATATTGCTAATTGTGCGATTATTTAAAATGTGCACCTTGTAATGTTTGCCCCTACGGGCGTTCCTTGCTATTAACCTTGTTCGCGACCGTTACGCGATTTTGGTCCTTGATGAGTATGCTCTTCTTGTCACTCCTCGTACCGTTCCATCATCATATCCATAATTCGTTCAACTCCCGTCATCTTCAGACGCGAGTGTCCTTCAATTAAAACATTCACAAGAGTTAGTAATGTCAACTTCAATAATCGCCCGTATTATAATACAAGGCTTTTTCTACTATACGCGTCAACGCGCGTATTTTCGTCAACCATATCAATCATTTAAATTGGGGTAACATATACCACACGATAGCTCTATGTGTTGTTTACAACACTTTAGCATACTAACTATTAACGTACTTGTACTTACCGGATTTGCGATCAAGCCTCGAACCGAACACTATTCTTTGTCAAGAGCATAAGGTTTAAGTCCAAGCATGGTTCCTCCCCACCATACTCGAATCTCTTAAACCAAGGCTCTGATACCAACTTGTAACACCCTAGTTTCTATTTAACGATTTTACATGTAAATACCAACGATTAGATGTGTAGTTAAGACTACACATACTATAAATATACGAGTTTGTTAAAACTTTTACGAAACATAAGTTATTCTACATATAGTGATCGAGTTCGTTGTTTAACATTTACAACGTGGCTAAGTGCGGAAGCGTGAATATATATATTGTGTTCGGTTCTTCGCTGAGCTTGATCGTCTTCCGGCATCCAAAATGTACCTACATTTCATAAAAACATGAAATGCTTTAGTCATACGGGGTTTAAATCATGTTCGAACGATGTCCGGGGAAACAATTGATTTTTCAAATGAAAAACAAAATATATAAAAAATATCCACCGTAAATTACGGTGGGACCGTAATTTACGGTGGCCCCTGGGTTCATGCTTTTCTACCGTAAATCAGTGGGCCACCACCGTAAAAAAATTCATCTCCACCGTAAATTACGGTGGGACTGTAAATTACGGTGGACCCTGGGTTCAGCCTTTCCATTTTGCCGTAATTTGACACGAAATCTTTCGTATCTTTCAAACCGCTTATCCGTTTGTCCTACCGTTTCTTCCTACATGTTTGTAATTTGATTCTCCATCATATGGAGTTAAAATCCGACATCCGGCTTGATAAAATTCAAGACTTCTAAGTCTTCGGCTTATTACCCTTTATACCAAACTTTGACCCGGTTATGCATTTTATCAAACAAACGTATTTATTTGATTCCTATATTTCATACACTTCATCAAATAATTGTGATATACCATATTAGGTTCTAATCATAGGTTTATTACACAAGTTAAACCCGTTTTCACTAGTATGCTTATTTTGACCCGTTAAGGATATTTTTAGCACTTTTAAGCTCAATTTCGCTTTCATTCTAATCTAGCGTTGTAACCTATATCTCTTATCTAGTACTCTTCCATCACAACCTAAATGTGTGTTGGATTTAAAGTAGATATCTATGTGTTCCGAATTTATACTTCTTGAACTATCATTTTACGGCAAAGACTCATATGGAGTCTTTTGGCCCAAGAATTACATCTTTCACTACCCGTACTCGTTCTAAACTTTTGTTTAATCATAAGACTCCTTTCCAAACAACCTCTAAGAGTTGTTTGTTCAATTTAGCCTACAAGGGCGTTTTGGTCGATTTTGGTCCTTCTTTTACAATGAAGGGCTATCACCAATTATTCGACCAAATTAGCACTTTTACATACATCATAAATAAGCGTACCTGGCTCGGATCAACAAATAGACCCGATTTTAATACCTTGCTTTATATTCGCTAATTAAGAACGATGCGAATATCCATTGGATATCTATTCCTGTAAGCATATGACTCGACAAAAGAATCATTAGTCTATATAGTCAAAAGGTGTTGTCTACACCTTTTGACCCGTTTGGCCGAAATGACCATTTAACTTTGCGAAATGATATTTATTATCATCTCCTCTACATGACTCTTCCCGTTTAACACCGTACGAAAATTTTAAATATAAACCGTGTATTTCTTTCGACATAATATGACCAATTTATCGATTTACTTCTTTTTAACCATTATTATGGTTTCTATCATCTTTGATTTTCTTGTTACGTTCGACTACACGACGGAACATCATATTTCAATTGTTTAGATATCTCATTCATAATTTATATGACAAGAAAACATTCCACAATTTAAGACTAGTGTAAGCTATACTTACCTTGCATCCGAATTATGCTTTTCCGCCATTCTTGCTTCGTTTGACCCGCTTCCTTTCCAAGCCTCCACCTAGCTTGTCAAGCGTCAAACTATCATCATAATTCGTAAGACGGTTATATTAGTCATCATTAATTATGACTATTCCATCTTACATATTTTCTATCACAAATACCATTCGATCTTATTAATGGTCGGTTTGACTATTTAAAAGTCAAATCACCAATTAACACATATGATTGCACTATCAAGTTCACAAGACTCAATTAGGCACATTATCAACACTTAGTTCTCATTTAGGCATTGTAACAAACACCTAATGGGCATGATTCTACACATTTGCTAACTAGTTCATAATTAGTCATTTTTACCAAGATTAACATCAAGATTCAACCATTATCATGTATGATCAAATACTCAAACTTGCAATTTGTTCAAGTATCTTGCATCTACTATCACTTATGATGATTTCTAACACAACTATATTATCATCTTTTCTACATAATCAAAACCCACTTGACACATGAGTGTATGATTATGAATTTACATCAATGAACATCAATTCAACAATTACATTACTACTAGACATAGTTTCATCCCTAATTTCATCCAAACAACATACATGCAAGCTTAGATTCGAATTCTCTAGGTTTGCTCAGAATTTCAACTAGAGATTTTCCAAGAAATTTACATACCTCGTGACTCCTTTTTCAATGGAGATCACTAATTCATACTCGGATTTTGATTTGGACTTGATTTACCCCTTCAATTTGATGAAATTGTGTTGATTAGGGTTTGAGCTCTCTAAGAGCTTCTCCTGGCCATTCTCACGCACGCACACACTCTTGTGTGTGTGTTTTTTGTGTTTTATTTTTAAGTTTATAATTCCCATTTCAAGTTACCCGGCTTTGGTCCCTCGTGTTTGGTTAGTTATTAATTAGATCACAACCTGATTATTTTCAATAATATTCCCACTTATTAACTAGGTTTAATATTCCTAGTTAACTTAGCGGGTTCAGGAATATTTATGACTAAGTTTATTTTAGGTCCCGTTAACTCGGGCCTTCTAAGCTTCTATTTCTTAAAAGCTTTTATTCACTTTTTATTTATTATTAGGATTAATTATTTAAATCCTAATATTTACCGGGTAAATTTTACCACTAACGGTATTTTACCCGTCTTTACTATTAACGTGGTTTGATTACCAAAGCCGTTTTCGGGGTGTTACAGTATCTCTGCATGGCGTACCAGTGTCTATTATCTCTGACAGAGATACTAGATACACATCTCATTTTTGGAAAAGTTTCCAACAATCTTTGGGCACGCGCTTAAATTTTAGTACGGCTTACCATCCTCAGACGGACGGGCAGAGTGAGCGTACAACCCAAACTTTGGAAGACATGCTTCGTGCATGTGTGATTGACTTAGGTGGAAGTTGGGATAACCACCTGCCCTTAATCGAGTTCTCTTATAACAACAACTATCATACAAGCATCAAGGCTGCACCTTTCGAGGCCTTGTACGGTAGGAAGTGCAGAACGCCTGTTTGTTGGGCGGAAGTTGGAGATGTCCAACTATCAGGACCTGAAATAGTTCTGGAGACGACAGATAAGATTGTGCAAATACGCGATCGTCTCAAAGCTGCCAGGGATAGGCAGAAAAGCTACGCAGATTTAAGGCGCAAACCTCTGAAATTCGAGGTAGGTGACTAGGTACTACTTAAGGTATCACCCTGGAAAGGGGTAATGCGTTTTGGCAAGAAGGGCAAGTTAAGACCCAGATACATAGGACCATTCGAGATCATCGAATGTGTCGGGTCAGTGGCGTATAAGCTAAATTTTCCTGAAGAGCTCAGTGGCATTCATAACGTATTCCACATTTGCAATCTGAAGAAATGTCTAGCTGATGAATCACTAGTCATACCACATACAGATGTGCACATCGATGAGAGCTTGAACTTTGTTGAAAAGCCTGTGTCGATCGAGGATCGACAGGTTAAGAAGCTTCGAAGGAAGCATGTACCGATTGTAAAAGTGAAATGGGATGCCCGAAGAGGTCCCGAGTACACGTGGGAGGTGGAGTCCACAATGAAAGAGAAATACCCTCATTTATTTCAGTAAATCTCGAGGTCGAGATTATTTTTAAGGGGGTGAGGATGTGACACCTCGAAATTTCATGTCCAATATTATATCGACACATGTCATAGACTTAAAACGTGTAAAGGATTGATTAGAAGGGCTAAAGTTGACAAACAAGGAAAGTATGTGAATATAAGGGTTCAAAATGTCAACAATGAATAAATATACTTTACAATAACCCTACATGAGGTTTATAACCTTAAACGAATGAATCATCGATCATACGAAGCTAATTGTGAAAGAAAGTGAGAGATTACAAACTACAGGGGTTAAATGTGTCAACATGTTTAAAGTATACCTCTGAGTGACCTTTTAACAAACCCGGAGCTTTGTAACGATTAATTATGCTCACTAGAATGCATGATAAAAAATTCACCAAGTTTCGTTATCGTATGAGAAAGTTATGATAAAATTCGTACACGAGGGGTTAAAAGCGTGGACATGTTAATACATACCTCTGAGCGACCTATGTATAAATCCAAAACCTTAACCTATGTTGTAAACCTCTGATAAGCATCCTAATCCGGTTAATGCTTTCAATAATTGATTCAAATTATAAAGATGGGATCTTATGAAATTGTGTTTGACGAATCTTCGTTTATGGCCTTTCAAAAAGAATCCAAGACAATTATACAACATGGCAAGGTGGTCATAACTGTTCAAGCATGAACTAAAGGTCCCATACTGATAATTCAAGCCCCAAAATCGTAATACCTAAGTTGCCCTTCCAAAGCTTAAAAGGTTACAAAAATTTGCCTTCTGGTAAAGGCTTACGGACCGCAAGACCCTCCGCTTACGGTCCGTAAGGCAGCCCCGGTAACAGAAAACGTAACAGCAGCCTGTTTAACGAGTTTAACCGACTTACATTGCCGTTTTTCACTCCCATGTGCAATCTAAACTAGTTCTTAAGCACTAGGGACACTTGTAATTGATCAGGGATCAATCCTAGAGTTGTTTGTCAAGATCACAAGCAATCAAAGGCACTATATAAAGGCCTCATTGTTGCAATTTTGATCATTCATTCCAAACTCAACTTATCATTTCTGGAGCTCAAGAGCCTTCCCTAAGCATCACTAGTCATGCATAGGACCTTGGTAAGCTTCCTTAACCTTCCTTAATCGTGTTTTACTTAGTTAATTAGCTTAAAGTCAAACCGTCGTAATTAAGGTTTGACTTAACGATTAATCACTAATGGTTCAGTGTTTAGTCAAACTAAAAGTTGTTATAAGTTGGTAATTATGTGGGCATTAAACCCTTAAAAGGGCACCCCCTAATTCCTGCTCTAACCAGGTCAAATGTCGGGTCAAACTTAATCCGAAAACGTCAACAGAAACTTAATTTTCGATTTAACGCATAATTAACAATGTAGAAGACGTGTAACCTATTTTGCCACTCATATAACTTGGTAATCAATGTAAGAACATGTCTAAGCATGTCCGACCCGACAATTTTCAGTTTAGGACCGGTTCGGAACCGAAAGTCGCAAAACTTTGACTTTTGCTTTGGCTTTAGTTCTGACCCGATTTAGATGGGTTTAGAAATGCCTTAGAGCTTCCTTAGGTCCAGGTTACATGATGGTATAACCCTCTGTGATTGGTTCGTTATTTATCCGACTCGTTTACACGTTTCCGTTAATCGCTTAATGTTGACCATAATACCCTTTTGACCATAAAACGAGAATTTTGGAAATGTGAAAGGACAATAATCTTTGTTACTGATTTATAAACATGTCCCTAAATATCGGGGTGTGACAATATTGGTAATGGATAGTTGTTATGGATTCGCCTGAGCAATCTGGTTCGCCTAGTGTCGCGCCCCGGTGATTCCGCCATCGGTTGGGGTGTGACAGATTGGTATCAGAGCCATAACTATAGGGAATTAGGTCGAGTCGTGTAGAATTGACCTAGTCTATAGTCTAAGTACCAACAGACCACTTCGTGCGAACCCAGTAGGGGTTTCGTGCGAGCCCACTCTTGATGCTCTCATTCGAATTCGCAAAGACTACATCTTCGTGCGAACCTGCATACTACAGCTTCGTACGAAGGAGCCTTTCCTAAGGCTGAAAACTATATTTACCCTTCTAAGGCTAACAAAATACACGCATTTTTCGAAAATGCTCGCATAACACAACCGAGTGATTGGGTCGAGATTAGGTGTGAAAACCAGGAACTCTCGATAAGATCACTCACTCTACACGTATTTTTATCCTCAGCACGAGAATCTTCGTTGAGTTAGGAGTGACATCCATACCTCGACGAGAGATCTCCATCTCTATTTCGTGGTTTTACCACACTATTCAGAAAAAGTTGTTAAGTTAGGGGTGAAACCCGCACCTAACGACTTGTTCCACTCCCTACTTGATTTTACAAAACTCTCACCAAAATCTCGACTGTTCCAACAACCCGAGTCACGTAGTAACTGGAAGGATGAGTGTCGTTCGCCATATTCAGCGAGAGCACAGTCTATTAGGCCAAAGCGTGTACTCGGACTCATTAAGAATAATCGAATCACTTTGGGTAGTCGATGTCTAACACCCAAGGCACTCTATTTTCAATTTGAGCTGCAATCGCTGATTTTACGCGCCATCGATTTTATGTATTTTTATGTTTCGATTTTTGGAGATTTTACACTTTATCTCTTTCCGCTCACTGCTTTGTAAAACGTGCACAACTCGCACAGCCCCTTTAATCTAAAACGCTAACTCATCGCGAACCAAACTAGGAATTCTCGTACGCTGTACTACTCGCTATTGCTACTCGCTACGCTACTCGCTACGCTACTCGCTATCGCTCGTAACTCTCGAACGTGTTACGCAACCTTGAAAAATAGGTGAATACGTGCAAAATATGTAGGCAAATACGTGCAAAATATGTGCTTACGTGAATTATGTGCCTATGTGTATACGTACTTATGTGCTTATGTGTATACGTGCTTATGTGGTTTATCTGCCTACGTGACTGTGTGCTTATGTGCCGACGTGTTCCTGGGCTTTACCTAATAATAATAATAATAATAATAATAATAATAATAATAATAATAATAATAAAAAGTATGTTGATTAAACGCTAAACTTTTCAAACTAAACCCAATATAATCAAATCTCGTCTAAATCATATGACGATGTATGCTGCAGATAATGTCGTCATTTGGTTCCCATACTCAACGTGCTGCCCGATGAAACCATGCTGATAAGCGTATTGCTTCACTGGTAGCCAAGGAAATGGCTAAAGTCACACCTCAAATTGTTAGTGAAATCAACGAGGTCAGCAGCAAATCTTCTGTCGAATCAAAGAGCGACGCGCCTAGAACCCCTTTCAGCTTTAAGCTATTCAAAGTCTGCGGTCCTGCAAACTTCACTGGCGAAGATGGACCCAGTGTTATGTTCCAGTGGTTTGACTCTATCGAAGTCACCTTCAGGCAAAGCGGATGCCCAGAAAATCTCCGCACTGTGAATGCCACTGGAGTCTTTTAGTCACGGGCTCTGGATTGGTGGACTGCTGAGCGCAACAGGTGCAATAACGATGTAGCTTATGGCCTCTCATAGGAGGAACTCAGGGAGCTTATGATGAAGGAGTTATGTCCTCCTCATGAAGTTCAAAAGTTGGAGAATGAATTCTGGCACATAAAGCAGGAAGGAGGTGACAACGCTGGTCTCACCGCTCGTTTCAAGCAGCTGAGTATTATCTGTCCTAGTCAGGTGGACACGCCCAATAAGACATTCAAGAAATACATTCGATCTCTCCCCGACTGTGTAGCTGATTTTGTTCGGGCAGCTAAACCTGCTACTATTGAGGAAACCTACCAACTCGCCGCTGAGATCAACGACAAGTAAGTCTTAGCTGGGTATTTCAAAACCTCAACCAAGAGTCTCAATCAGGTCACTGCTACTCCCGCTACCGACAATGCAGCATCTCAAGGTTCAAAGTCTTCACGCAAGAGTCGCAAGCGAAAGAACAACAACAAGAACTATGCTACTACCGCCGCTGTAACACCTCAAAAATTTCGGGTTTAATAATAAAATGACACGTGTCATGTAAGACAAAACGCGTTGAAAAACCCGGATTTAATAAAGATGTTTCGGTAGGATTAAAGTGGCGTCATGTTAAATTGTTACCTCTGAACGACCTCAATTATAAATCCCAAGACCCGATATAATATTACTACACATCTTTCATGCCAAGATTCAGAAAATTATTGCCAATAAAGAACTTGCAAAAGCATGATGTGATCTCATGATGAAATTGAATGGTAAACCGATGTTTTCGGGTCTTGTAAATGCATTCAAATGGAACAAGTACAAATGGTAGGGTATCATACAGGAACATACACTTTGTGAGGGTCCTAAGTTGCAAATAGAGGCCACAAAGTCGTGCAAGTGGGCTGCCTTTTCGGATAAATGAAGAAACAAGCAAACAGCCCCTGAGGAGGCCATACGCATCGTAGGCCTGATGTCCCTACGATGCGCAGGGCATGCCCAGCACCAGAAAAACGGGCTGTTGCCTGTCTTTCGCGATTTTAACCCTTTAAGCCGGTTTTTAACATTATTTAAAGACCCCTAACTATCCTAAGAACACTAGGACAAGTGTTGGATGGTTGTGGTTAATCCTAGAGTGAGTTGTCAACCAATCATGGTGAGTTCTTCACTATATAAAGCACAAGATGTTGCAACATTCATTCCCACACTTGCAACTGATCATTGGAGCATTCCTGGAGCTAAGGAACTCTCCCTTCTGATCATAATTCGTGCATTGGACTATTGTAAGTCTTCTAGTTCTTATTTGGTTGTGTTTAGCTTAGTTAATTAGCTAAAAGTCAAACCGTCGTAATTACGGTTTGACTTCGAGATTAGTCACTAATGACTCAGTCTTATCTCGAATTAAAAGTAGTTTTAGAATGGTATTTATGTGGGTAATAAAACCCCAAAAGGTTTTCCCCTGATCACCATCCTAAACAGGTCAAATGTCGGGTCAAAGCTTTACTTAAAAAGTCAACATATTGCTTAAATTGTCATTTATGCATAATTAGCTATCTAGAACATTTGTAACCTGTTTGAACATTGTTATAACTTATAAATAAGTGTAAGAACATGTCCCAACATGTTCAACCCGACTATTTCCTGTTTAGACCCGGTTCGGAACCGAAAGTCACATAGTTTGACTTTTCGGTTGACTTTCAGTTCTGACCCGTTTGGGCATATTTTAGAAATGCCTCAGAGCTTAAATTGGATTAGGATACATGTTAGAACAACCCTCTGTGATCATACACCTTGGTTCACTAGTTATCCAATTTATATGCAAGTTTCCGTTAAATGCTCATACTTGGACCGTTATGCCCTTATTACCTTAAATCATGATTTATGAAAATGTAAAAGTGTAGAAACCTTGAATATTGATATATAGACTTGCATGCAAAGTTTGACATCAGTTTGACTTATAGATTAAGAGTTATGCTCGTTATCGCTAAACTAATGCTTTATGTTAACATAAGGGCGTAATTAGCGTATAGCCTAGTTAGACATGCTTTTTGGTATCAAACGAATTACCCACTGATGTGATATAATATTTTGGGAATTTTAAAGATTTTTAATTAATTTTAGGCTGAGCATAACTCATAGTCGTAGGCTTAATTCGGAAATTGTCGGTTTTGCCCTTACGGGCCATAAAATGAGTTTTACACATCTAAACGACTCCAAACCTTTTTCTACTGATTGGTTATGATAAATGAATTATTTTAAGCCTTCTGGAAATGTAAAAATATCAGATTTAAGTATCGAACCCGGTAATGGCCTTTAGTCGCCTAAATTAGCGTTTTTAACGCATAGTATGTTCACAAATCATATTGGACATACCCGGGTTGATACCTACTGATATAAGAAGCAAATTATCATATTTTAACAGTAAGCAAAAGTTGATGAACTCAGACTTCAGTTTTGAGCTTGTCGGCTTATGTGAAATTACCAAAATACCCCTACGGGGCCTAGTTTGGTTAAATATGATAAATTTCACATACATGCCTTAGCCTACTGTTATAACCCATCAAAATGAGTATGTTTGCTGTTTACATCAGACCTGTAACTTAGTTGAACATATAAACGCTTTTACAAACTTTAAAATGACCAAACTACCCCTACGGGGCATAGTTTGTGTTTAAATTAGTTCGGGGCATAACGAAAGACATCCTACTGATGTTACGACATATTTGGAGCATATTAACTTAGGAAACCTGTATATGGCTCTTACGGATACCCGTTACGCATATTACGCGTTCGGCTCGGTTTATGTAACAAGTTTACATAAATTAGCCGAAACGGGTCAAACCTTATCGGTTTTATCTCAAAATCCAGGATGTGAATAATAAACCCATATTAAACAAGTCTTCAAACTTGTCGGGTCTGAATCACATTCTATCCGGTCTTCGCTTAATAGTGCGTACGAACCGTATCTTTGAAACTAGCCGGTCTAAGCTTAAGCATAATTAAAGACCCGCTAGGATTCTAATAGGTTATATTTAACCTTCGTTCCAGATTAGGAGAAACAGTAAAAGCTACCTGCTATTTGATTATTGTGACTATACTTTGCATCAAGGTAAATACTTTTAACTTATTTTCCCTATACGGGCTTGGGTTACGGTACATAGCGTACCGCTTGATCGAGCATCAAATCTTCCACGCTTAGTGGTTAATTGAATAATTTGATCGGCTCGTTTTAAACAGATATGTTTACTTTACAGCCTTTGGGGGGTTAATGACCATGTCCCGGATATCCTCGGCATTATCTTACGAGATAGCCACGACCTGAGCACGGGGTGTAGGCGTACTCCCGTGTATAACTCACATAAGTGGTGTGTCTATTGATCTTTAACCCGGAATACGTTCCGGGCTACTGAACGCATAAGTAACATGTAAATCGTTCACAAGATTATAATATTAAATAATTCTCCCAAGTTAAATAAAATGTTTATGCCATGTGCATCCAAACCAATTTTCAATCATTTTATAAAATGAGTCAGTTGAATGTATTTACCAGTGTAAACTGACGTATTTTCCCAAAAAGATTAAATGCAGGTACTAGGCGAAATAGGCTGGGATTCTCCTAAGCATCATTAGAAGTCTCGCAAGCTTTAGATGCCGAAGTCTGTTGAACCATAAACAATGTTTTTAAATTCGATCCTACTGTGGATAAACACCGGATAATTGTGACTTTGTTTACAATAAATAAATTCGGTTGTATCTTATTTTAAATTTGCTTCCGCTGTGCATTATTATATTGTGTTGTTTGACTATTACGTTGCCAACCACGTCACGATACTCCCCCACCGGGCCCACCGGTGACACGTGGAAATCGGGGTGTGACAGCCGCTCCACTGAACGCCGTTCCCGTACAACCCAACAACCAGAGCCGTCCAGCTACTGTCACCAACGCACCGCCTGCTAAGCATGCGTATACTAGCGTTCACCCTCTGTGCCCTACTTGCACCTATCATCACCCAGCAGGAGTGAAATGTCGCTTCTGTGCAAACTGCAACATCTTTGGGCATTTTACTGCTCACTGTCGTTCAGGCCCACGCCAACAAGCTACTTAAGCTCCTCCAGCACCGCCAGCTCCACTCCCTGCTCCCCAGGTCAACCAAGCAGCTCCTGTTCCCGCTGTTCATGCACGAGCTTGCTACTCTTGTGGTGACCCGAATCACTTCGCTAACGTCTGCCCGCTCCGCGTTGTGAAACAAGAACCACAGCAACAACCACCGCAGCCGCAGCCGCAGCAACAGCAACAACCACAACAAGCAGCCCGCGGAAGAACTTTCAATATCAACGTCCGCCAGGCTCAGACTGACAACAATGTTGTCAATGGTACGTTCCTTGTTAACGGTATTTATGCTTCGTGTTTACTTGATACTGGAGCCGATAACTGTTTTGTGTCATTTGAATTCGAAAAGCTCCTAAATCGTAAACGCGCTAATCTCCCGGCAACCTTCGATGTAGAAATTGCCACCGGAAGAACCGTCACCGTCAGTTCCGTTCTCCGTGATTGTACTCTCGAACTCAACAATCACGTTTTCCCAATCGACCTCATTCCTATGCAACTTGGTAGTTTTGATGTCATAGTAGGCATGGACTTTCTTCATGAAAATCGTGCCGAAGTCGTTTGTTTTGAAAAGATGATTCGTTTCTCCCTCTCAAACGGTGATCAACTCTGCATTTATGGTGAAGTATCCTCGAAAGAATTGAAACTGATGTCGTGTATCCATGCAAGCAAGTATCTCCGCAAGTAATACTTGGCTTTCTTAGCGCACATTGTAGTAGCGGGGAGGAATAGAAGCCGATGGAAAAGGTACCTGTGGTTCGTGATTTTCCTAATGTCTTTCCTGACCATTTACCTGGTCTACCCCTACTGATGATATCGACTTTCGTATCGACCTTATTCCTGGAGCTACCCCTGTCGCTAAAGCCCCTTATCTCCTCGCACCGTCCAAAATGCGTGAACTTTCTAGCCAACTCCAGGAATTACTTGATAAAGGCTTCATACACCCTAGCACATCGCCAGGGGGCGCACCAGCCCTTTTCGTGAAAAAGAAGGATGGATCGTTCCGAATGTGCATCGATTATAGGGAACTCAATAAGCTTACTATCAAGAATCGTTACCCTCTACCCCGAATCAACGACTTGTTTGATCAACTGCAAGGCGCTACGCGTTTCTCTAAGATCGAGCTACATTCTGATTATCATCAACTGCGATTTCAGGAGCAAGACATCCCTAAAACTGCTTTTCATACCCGCTATGGCCATTACGAATTCGTGGTCTTGCCCTTTGGTCCTACAAACACACCCGCGGTCTTTATGGATTTGATGAACCATGTGTGTAAACCTTTCCTTGATCGCTTCGTTATCGTGTTTATCGATGATATCCTTATCTATTCAAAGTCGAGAGCCGAATACGCACAGCATCTTCATTTAGTTCTCGAACTTCTCCAAGGAAATCGCCTCTACGCCAAGTTCTCCAACTGCGAACTTTGGCTCAAGGAGGTTCAATTCTTCGGTCACATCATCAATAGTCAAGAAATTCACGTCGATCCCACAAAGATTGAAGCAATTAAGAGTTGGATTATGCCGAAAACCCCGTCCGAAGTTCGTTCTTTTCTCAGATTGGCGGGTTATTACCATCGATTTATCGCTGATTTCTCTAAAATCGCCGTTCCTCTCACCTCGCTAACAAATAAAGTCAAGCCTTTTGTTTGGGGAACCAAACAAGAGGATGCCTTTCAAACTCTTAAGCGTATGCTTTGCAACGCCGTACTCGCGCTACCCGATGGAAACGACGACTTTGTTGTTTATTGGGTTGCCTCCAACCTAGGTCTTAGTTGTGTTCTTATGCAACGGGACAAGGTTATCTCATACGCGTCTCGACAACTCAAGGTCCACGAGAAAAACTACACAACCCACGATCTCGAACTCATTGCAGTTGTTTTTGCATTAAAGATTTGGCGATACTACCTTTATGGTACCAAGTGTACGGTCTTCACCGACCATAAGAGCATACAACACATCTTGGACCAGAAAGAACTAAACATGCGCCAACGCAGAGGGGTTGAACTTCTCAACAACTACGATTGTGAGATACACTACCACCCAGGCAAGGCAAACGTCGTCGCTGACGCTCTTAGCCGACGAAGCTACTTACATAGTGTTCGAAATGTTCAATCCCAACACGACCTCGAAGCTCTCATTCGCGACGCTTAACACGCTTGTTTTCTCGAGAACACCTTGAAGGAAGAAAGGATAAGTGGAACCGAAAACCAACTAGTGAATAAACCGAATGGTATTTTTCACTATCTCGACTGTATTTGGATTCCTATTCGTCATAATCTTCGTGAGATATTGATGACTGAAGCCCACAAATCTCGATACTCTATTCACCCCGGTGCCGACAAGATGTACCAGGACCTCTGTGCCAGGTACTGGTGGCCGGGAATGAAGAAAAATATCGCTCTCTATGTTTCAAAATGCCTAACTTGCTCGAAAGTTAAGGCCGAACACCAACGACCCCCTGGCTTACTCGAACAACCCGAGATCCCAATGTGGAAATGGGAGAGTATAACTATGGACTTCATTACGAAACTCCCCCGCACGCCATCATGTCACGATAGCATTTGGGTTATCGTTGATCATCTTGCAAAATCCGCTCACTTTCTACCGATACGAGAAGACTTCAAGGTAGAACGATTAGCACGAATCTATACCGACGAAGTCATTTGTCGACATGGGACACCTCGTGAGATCATTTCTGACCGTGATGGTCGATTTACCTCGCGTCCTTGGGAGACATTCCAATACGCTCTCGGTACTACTCTTAATCTCAGTACCGCATTCCATCCCCAGACCGACGGTTAGACTGAGCGCACGATCCGCACCCTTGAAGACATGCTTCGTTCGTGCGTTATAGATTTTGGTGGTAATTGGGATTCGCATTTACCTTTAGTAGAGTTCTCGTACAATAACAGTTATCACGCTAGTATTCAAATGGCACCCTTTGAGGCATTATATGGTAGAAAATGTCGATCGCCTATTGTATGGCACGAGATCGGAGACACTCAGATCACCGGTCCAGAGTTATTACAAGAAACGACTGACAAGATCCTCCAAATACGTGACAATCTCTTGAAAGCGCGTAGTCGTCAGAAGAGTTACGCCGATAAACGCTGCAAGCCCCTTGAGTTTGAAGTTGGTGATCACGTACTCCTAAAGGTTTCGCCTTGGAAGGGGGTGATCTGATTCAGCAAGAAAGGAAAGCTAGCGCCATGATACGTGGGTCCCTTTAAGATTCTGGAAAGAATTGGCAAAGTGGCCCACCGACTTGAATTACCGGAGGAACTCAGCAATGTACATCCGACTTTCCACGTCTCGAACCTCAAAAAGTGCCTAGCTGACGAAAATCTTCACGTTCCTCTTGAAGATTTGCAAATAAATGAGACCCTACACTTTGTGGAAAAGCCAGTAGAAATCGTGGACAGAAAGACCAAGAAACTTCAACGCTCCCGCATTCCTATAGTGAATGTTCGCTGGGAAGGCAAACGCGGTGCATAGTTCACTTGGGAACTCGAAAGTGATATGAAAGCCAAATATCCACAACTCTTTGTTACGCCTGCTCCTTAATTTGGGACGAAATTTCCTAAAGTAGGGGAGGCTGTAACAACCCGACTTTTTGGATCGTTACTAATCGCTGTCATTTCATTCGTGAACGCTTGTACACTTGGAATTCAATTAACGGAATGGGTTAAACTATATTTTCAACGCATTTTAAACGCACATTACAACGCTTACTTAATCGCAGTTATTGCATTTAAACGCTATTTTATAACACTTACTACTTAAATACACTTTACCGCATTTTACATCGCATGATTAGACTAAATGTTATCGCATCGCTTATCACAACGCAAACTCAAGTAGACTCGAAACACAAATTTAATTGTATTATGTGTGTTATTTGTGTGATTACTTGTTGAATTTCATGTGGTTATCAACGCTTATACGCTCAAACGCTCACTCGCAACTCGATTAAACACAACGCAACGCTTAACAAACGAACCAAAAGTTGGAAAACTAACAAACGCAACCAGGCTGTCCAAATGGACATCCGTCCGGATGACCATCTGCTCGGATGACCATCCGTCCGGATGGCCATCCGCCTGAACGATGCCACTTACACCGACTCAAACCTCGCCGTCACACTATAAATACTACCCATACACCTCTATTCTATGACTTTGACACTCTCATTCGCTCCCCAAAACTCTGTCGCGATTCAAGGCCAATTTGTAAGCTTTTCCCCTCAAAACTTCCACAATCTTCATCTTAATCACATCTACATCATCTTCTTCACACACAAACACCAATTTTTTCCCGAAATCATCTGATTTGGACCTCTTAAAGGTTGTTTCCACCCATTTTGCTTAGGCAAGATGTTGTGGAATACCATTTGATCGAGATTGGTTCCAGATCTAAAGGGTTTTCACATTTTTCGACTAAGTTACGAAAGATTTCAACACTTTTTCAACTTTTCTTCTGTTTCTACACATTTTTTATGGAATCTGGACTCGATCAGATTCTCGACTCGTTCCTTAGTCAAGAGTCGGCTCGAAACGGACTCAAACACAGTTTTGATTATGTCGAGTATAGTTTACTATTTCACCTAAAGCTACTTTATAAAGCGCAGGAACACATCAGGGCACAAAATCACGTAGGCACAAAATCCACAGAATCACATAAGCACAGAAACACACAAGCACGTAGTCCATATAGGCACGAAAGCATGTATTCAAGTATATTTTGCACGTATTGACCTACATACATTGCACGTATTCACCTATCTTTTACAGCGACGTAAGGCGATCGAGTATTGCGGGTGCGATTAGCTAGTAGCGATTGCGAATAACACAAGTGATTTGTTAGCGTTTTGAGATAGGTGTGCAGTGTGAGTTGTGTGTATTGATCAAAGTGAACAGCCAAAAGCGAGTGAATCACCAAAAGTCAAAGCATAAAATCACATAAAATTCACATAAAATCGATAAATCTCAGAGTCGGCAGTGACGAATTCCAGAATCGAAACACATAAAGTCGAAGAGAGATTGTCTTGGCTTGATAGACATCGACTACCCAAAGTGATTCGACTGCTCTCAAGGACTTTGGGCGCACATTTTGGCTTAGTGGACTGTGCTCTTGCCTCAATCCGGGCGATCGGCACTCATCCATTTGGCCATTACGTGACCCTAGTCGTTGGAACCCATCGAGGCTTTGGTGAGAGTTTTGTAAAACCAAAATAGAGAGCGGAACAAGTCATCAAGGTTCGGGTTTCACCCCTGACTTAACGACTGCATTCCTGTTTGTGTGATAGAATCACGAGATTATTAAGGAGAATCCCGTCGAAGTATGGATTTCACTCCTAATTCAACACAAATTCTCATGTTGATAGTAAAAATAGCGTGTCGAACGAGAGATTCGATCAAGAGTTTACGGTTTTCACACCTAATCTTAACCAGATCACCCGTTTGTGTGTGTGTCCAGCCTTAGGAAAGGCTGATCTTGCGCGGAACTGTAGTATGCGATGTTCGCGCAAAAGTGTAGTGTACAGCGAGTGCGAAGCGAGAGTGTCGAGTAAGCTCGTGCAAAGCCCCTACCGGGCATGCACCAGTCGATCTGTTGGTACTTAACTATAGACTAGGTCGTTTCTAAGACATCGACCAGGACTAGGTCGACTCTTGCCTAATTCCCTATAGTTATGGCTCTGATACCAATCTGTCACACCACAACCGATGGCGGAAACATCGGGCTGCGACACTGAGCGAAACAGATTGTCCAAGAGAAACCCATAACACTAGAATTACCGGATATTTTAACATCATGTCCCATACCACAATATATCAGATAAAAATAGTAAATACAGACATTGTTTTCTCAAAGACAAATATAAGGCTGTTCCGACAACTCAGATTTTATAATGTTCGTTTCTAGACCCTCTTAAGCTCGATTCCATGAAAACAAGCAAAGCATCCTAAGCATTCAAACACCTGTCACATACGTTAAAATATCGGTCAATGCACACAGTGTAAAGGTGAGCATACAAGTTTATTAGTATAATAGATAGCGAAAAAGAGTTTACGCATAACCAGCATGTAACATGTATAATGTGAAGCAAGTAGGTTATCGACAATGAAATATGCATAGACGTTACTGCGAGTTGTAGAATGCGTAACACATATCACCACTGTGACATGTGAGAAAAGCCTTTAACAACCCCTGTCCACGACAGGTGCTGAGTCCAAACTATAGTACTATCGTATCTAAGGTGTCAGACAACAATCACTGTGTAAACATAACATATAAGCGTTCATCGAGTAACACGTATAACATGCAGTAACGGTTAGCGTATAAAAGTGTTTGCGTTGTGTGATCGACGTGATTTGATATAAGTAACGTATGTAACACCCAAAAGTGCTTAAAGCAAAAAGGGATCGAGTATACTCACAGATAGTGCTTAATAACTAAACAATCTCTTGGATTGAAGGGAGCGCTGAGAGATTAGCCTGGACAGTTAACGATAACATAAGCGAATGAGCGGCGCATTAAACGATGAAGAGTGAACCAAGTGACGAATGGTCATCCGGTCGGATGGCCATTCGGTCAGATTGACATTCGTTTGGGATGGATGTGTTTGTGTATGAAGTGACTTTGAAGTTTTCATTGTAGCATTTTAAAATCAGAGAAGTATCTCTACCTTTCAGGTCGTTCGATCAAACGGTCGTTCGATCGGAGAGCGATCTGATTAGTGAGACATTCTAGTGAGAACAAGTTCACAGCAGGATTGTCATTCGATCGGATGGTCTTCCGATCGGATGGCAATCCGTTAGAAACTGATGATATTTGAAAATTTGATAAAAAGTTTAAGTGTTGAAGACCATATGCAATCCGATCGGATTGTCGTTCGATCGGATGGCAATCCGATCAGACGGCAATCCGTCCAACAATCTGATTGTTTGAAAACTTGAATATTTTGTTAAGTTTTGAAAAGTTTGCGGTTGATCAAGACGGTATAACAATGTGTTAAACAATGGAACCCCTCCAAGTCCAAGTCATCCGATCGAAGTGGGAATCACCCCAGCCTGATCATTTAATTGTTCGTGTCGGTTGTTCATGTTCAACCCGAAATCGGTTGTCTCTTTGATAGGAATCAGGTCTCGGACCGACACTTCACTAGGAAACAAGTAGAAGGCCTGAATGAGTTCCGATTCCATCGGTTTTGAGTTCATTGAGTGTAAAAGAGTTGAAAGAAAGTGGTGAAACCATCTTTCAATCCTTTTAAATCAAGAAAATGTTTAGATCTATGCGAAAATAGTGTTTAATCATGTGGAAATTATGTAGATCTGAGTTTTTCTTGGTGGAATGAGGCTAAATCGTGAAGTTCATAAGAACCCCATGATGACATCATCCTAGAACACCTCAAATAAGTTGATTTCACTGTTAAAAGTGAAGATTCAAAGGTGAAAATGATGAAGAAGTGTGTGTAGATAATAGATGTACAAGATTTGAGTTGAAAACTTACAAGAATCGCGAGAAATCGAAGGAAAAGAGGGTTGGAAGCGCTGGTCAAACGAGAGAGCTGTCACACCACTGTTGGTTATGTGACAGGGGGGTACTTATAGGTTGTCAAAAGAGGAAAGGTGTGCACAGGTAACGGATCGGATGGCCATCCGATCGGATGGTCATACGTACGGATGACCATTCGATCGAATGGTCATTTGATCGAAGTGATCCGGCGAGTTGGTTTTCGATGTTTAGTTTCATGCATTGAGCGTTGTGATGTGTTTCGGGCGAGCGATGCGATAGTATTACCTATTAGTTACACAAATAACCTAACTACTAAATACCATAAATATAAACCTTAAATCCTGAGTTTGCGATGAGATTGCGTTGCGATAGAGTTGCGATTGCGATTAATCACCTCAACATAAACATAACACGCACAAGTAACACATAATAGCACACATACATAAAACCATATCCATAACCTATAATTCGAGTTGCGATGCGATTAGCGATAAGTCGATTAGCGATTAAACTGCGATTTAAATAGCGATTCATTAACAAGTACTCCACATAATACAACTAAAGCGAAATAAAATAGAGTATCGATTACAAATCGAGGAGCACAGTCAGTAGTTAAGCAAGGGGTGACAGATCGCAATTAGCAATCTTTTCTTCCTTTGACTTTGAGTTTGACTTCAAAAAGTCGGGTTGTTACAGATCAAACCCCGGTTCACCCGCTCATAAAAACACGTACTTACCACTCCACCAGTGTCTTCATATTAAACAAGTAACATATCTTTTAAAATTTAAACTAGCGATAATTTCGTCTCCTTTTCATCCTTTGTTGCCCAAAATCAGAACAGCAAACAACAAACCTTTCCTTTTTCTTTCTCGCCTTTAATCTTTGATTTCTCGAGACATTAGCGCGTTTCCTGTTTTGTTCACAAATCTTCTCGTTGAATGACCCTAATTCTTCGTGATTGATAGACTTATAAGTTTCCATCTCCATAATAAGAAGTGAACCTGGACACCTTATCTACGTTTTCAATTTCAAACCATTTTCTAAAGTTAGTGACACCTTTCCTTTTTGTTCTCGTTTGAATCCTGATTGTTCGGGATCGAAAGATGCTAAACACATTTCTTTTTTTCACATCAATCATGAACCTTGTCCACCTTTTTAACCAAAGAAAAATGCGTTACGGAGGTTTCCAAAAGACGAGTCCGAAACTCGGTTATAAAGACGACATGATTGTTTGGCCAAGAAACCCACATCACCCGAAGAAAACCTCTCTCTCTCTCTCTCTGTCGTTACTGAAGGTCACCGGAGACATCATTCGAAACCACGTAAAATCGCCGGAGTTTCGAAGCATTGTCGGAGAGATCAAAAGTCGGTCGAAGTCACTACAGAAAACACATTTGTTTCGGTTAACCGATTCAACCATTTGGAATCCTTTTCCAAATCTTTCTTCACACGTTATTTTCAAGGAATCTTTATACGCAAGACTTGTAATCTCGAGATTTCATCAATCCCACTCACGGTTTAAGTGTGTTTTCTACGCAAAACTGTGAGTATACTCGATCCCATTTTTTACTTTTTAGCACTTTGGGTGCAACGTGTATTCTATACAAAAACACGCAACGCTTGAAACATGTTATATGCACACTCTATCCACTTTTAAACATGCAACAATTTGATGCTTGTTAATCTCGTATGCTATGTAAACTTTTCATGTCTATATGCTCATTAACCTTGCTAAACTTGTTAGACTTATTATACTTATTAAACTCCTATGCTATACAATTATAGCGCTATAGGAGTAACGCACTGCCCGTTTATTCTTGGGTAGTGTTAAGTTGAACGTGTTAACCTCCCGTTATTCTTTGGGATAGGCTATGCGTTGTAAATTTGGGTTTGACATATAGTGACACCGTTTCAACATATTAGTAACTTGTATTATGTTGTTCATGTTGGATATGAGTATTTAAACTTTTTATTCTACTTTATGCTTTGTATCAAACTTGTATACTCGCCAACATTTCGTTGATGTTATTTTAATACATGTTGTAGGTTGATAGACAAAGTGATCAAGAAAACAAGCTAGGATGAACCTAGAAACCCATCTAGAATAAACAATGTTGTGAATTATTTTGATACAACTTTGTTACTTTTGAAACAATGTATGAATTTTAGTATTTTATGAAATCATGATTAATTTATATTGTCACAATATTGTTATGATGTTTTTGAGCGATTTGTTCGTCTCATCCCGATGTTTCCGCCATCGGTTGGGGTGTGACAATATGACTCAAAGGGTTTTAGCTTAGCGGTATCAAGATGTCATAAAAATATATCTCTTTGCCCAAAGTTGAGGGAAAACTCTCACCCCAACCTAGCGGCTCGTGAGCTACTCGAGATCGGCTCGAGAAAAAGCTCGAAACGAGGCGAGCCTTATCGAGCCCGAGCCGAGCTTGAGCCTAAAAACAAAGCTCGTTTGTTTATCGAGCCCGAGCTCGAGCCTCGCATGTGAAGCTCATTAGGCTCGTCGAGTCTTAGTGTAAACGAGCCGAGCTTATTTAAACTTGTTTACAAGCCGACCTCGAACCTAAAAATAAGCTTATTTAGTAAACGAGCCCGAGCCCGGGCTTCACTTATCGAGCTCGCAAGCTTAAAAAGTCTATTATTTATATTATTTTTATTTAATATACTAATTAATAGATAATAAACGAGCCGAGCCCGAGCTTGAGAAAATACAAACGAGCCGAGCTCGAGCTTTGTAAACAAAGCTCGAATCGAGCTGAGCTCGAGCCCGAGCTCTCATAAGTTAATCGAGCTCGAGCTCGAGCCTGGTCAAGCTCGGACTCGGCTCGGCTCGTTTGCACCCCTAAGCATGATTTGCCAAGTATAAAGAAATGAAAGTAAGATTAGTAAGTGTTCTGTTAGCTTTTAAAAAATAGATAACATACATAAATATTATTTAAAAATATATAGTTGTATTAAGAAGGCATGTTTAAAATATATTTTATTTAAAATACAATGCTAGAGGGAACACTTTTAAGAGAAATTTTTTTAGGGTGGGATAAAACTTAGGTATAATAAGGGATTGGGTTCGATTCTACAAGAGAGTTTTTCCTAGATTTATTTGGTTTCCTCCTGAATTTGTGTATAAACATTATATATTAGTGCAGAAGCGTAGCTATAAAGGAGCTCAGGGGGCGACCCCCCGAACTTTTCGCTCAATAGTGTTATGTATGTACGTTTCGTATAGAATTTTTTAGGTATATACGTTTTCGACACCCCGATTTTATAAAAAATAAAATAAAATTTAGGTATATACTTTTAGGTCCTGGGACTTCCGACTCCCGGTGGAAATTTTCAAGCTTCGCCACTGTATTAGTGGAGATGGATATGATCGGATGGTTCTGTTGATGATACTCAAGTGGTTCGTCAGTGATTCAAATTGGTGTTTGAAGGGGTAAGGTCCCAAAAACCTCATAAAAAGGATTTGAGACCATACCACAAACTGGGTTTTTCAACCTTTTTAACCTTGCGCGGCCGCGCATGGGTCTTATTAAAGGAAGAAAACAATCAGTAACTTATAATCACGCGCCCAAAGGATAACATGAATCCTTGCGCCTTCCCCAAATTAACAAAGGATCAAAACCTTTTGTTCAGATACCTCCGCCTAAGTATCCAGACTTGGATATTATTTTGCCCAGACCTGGGAGTTATTCATCTGCGTCCACACGGTAAGGTGTCACACCGGTTTACAACAATAATCTAGAAGGAAATACAATCGTGCACCACCCAGACGGTTATAACCGTCTGGACACGTGTCATCACCATAAGCAATTCTGAAATCACAACAAAGGCATGCAATTGGAGAGTAATCTCCACTTAATCTCTTTCCACGTGGCAACTCCCCAGCCATAGATCAAACCACGATCCGTGTGCACTCACATCGGATCGAGACAACTTAACAAAGAATCAAAGAACTTAACGGAAGAAAAGATAACCGCTACGGCGTTAGCATCTTCCGTCATCTTTTCAATAACAGGTTTTCCCTCCCAAACTCCCGGTTATAAATAAGAGAACTGTTCAGGTATAAACTCAGATTACTCTCACTCCTCAAATACTTATCTTCTCCGATACCAATACTTATTCTCACGCCGGAGTCGGGTCAAGGAGAGAACCCTCTTCTCCCCTTGACGAGGCTAACGGTGTTCTTTTTTGCAGAATCACCGGAGAAGGAATTCCATTACAACTGAATCAACCGAGAGAGAGCTAACCTTTTATGCGGATTCAAACCCCCTAACTATCTCGGTTCCGACCATTTAGCTAGTGTTTCTTCATTGGCGCCCACCGTTTTCTCAGTTTTTCTAGTTTCTATCTCGTTTCGATTCAGTTCATTCCATTTTCTGTTTTTGCACATGGCAGAAAATTCGTCATCTCACCGACAACCTGGTCCTCGACCAAACGTCGGAAACAATTTACCAATAGAAGGGATCGTAGAGGAAGCCTCGGACGATAATGAGGTCCAATCCAATCGAGCAAATGATCCTGTAACCCCAGGAATGTTACCAGCAAATCCTGCACAATCAATTTTACCACCAGGAGAAACTCCGATATCATGGTATGTCCGGTCCCAAGGAGCATTAAACGCAGTATACTCACAGTTATGTGCTCAAACTGCTCCTATAACCCAATCCCGGAGGCCGGGATCAAGAGCTCATGCCTCTCAACGAGAAGAATCAACTTATGATGATACAAGCAGTTACCGAAGACAACATCATGATGAACTACACCCTCGTCGAAGACACTCGGTCTATGACAGGTTGGGTTCCCAACGAGACATTCATACCGATGAATCCGATCGAACATATCGTTTGAGTGAAAACACCAGCGTATTCAATAGACTACAGCCAAACTATAACAAATGCAGGCCTCGAGCGGTTTATAACCCTGAGGCCGAGCATAACTATGATTTAGTTTATCGCCCGGACGAAGCGGCAGAAAACTCGAAGTTCATATTAGAGATAGCTCTGGCTCCGTTGGAAAGGGCCAAGTTACCATCTAACGTTGGGAAATTCAATGGGTTAACTGACCCTGATGATCATCTAAGAGTATTCACCAGCGCAGGGTTGGTCGGCGGTTGGACCCTTCCGCTGTGGTGTCATTTGTTTGTGCAAACACTAACTGGCCCAGCGCGAATCTGGTTTGATAACCTACCAACAGGACAGATCGAGTCGTGGAAGGATCTGCGAAGAAAATTTTTAACACACTTCAGCCAACAAAGGCGGTCAAAACGTGATACATCCGACGTCATGAACATCTGGCGCCGCGATGATGAGAATCTGGAAGATTTTATTACCAGATACAATAAAGAAGTGTTAGAAATTGGAGGTGTTAGCGAACAACTAATCCGTGCTCAGTTTAAGTACGCGGTTAGGTGTGACGACATGGTCAAGGTGTTATCGGGAACAGAGGGTCTCCCCACGAGTTGGGAAAAGATAATGGCGGCGGCCAAGGTTTATGCGCAGACCGAGAAAAACCTTACTACAAACAGGCCACCACCACCACACAACAGGCCAGCAGACTTAAGCGCAAATGGAGAAAAAAGGTACAAAAAGTCATGGCGTGAAGCATCAGGAAGTCGATCCTCGGAAGATGGCCGCACAACAACTAACAAATTCTCTGCTCAAAGAGAAAACAAATACGAAAATAAGGAGAGACAGTGGACTCCCCTAACGAAAACCCCAGCAGAGGTACTAAGTACCGAGGATCACCAATTCAAACCCCCGATTCCGATGAAGAGTAAACGTGGTCAAGACCCGACGCAGTACTGCGAATATCATAAGGATAACGGGCACACCACGAACAACTGTATATCTTTGCGCACGGAAATCGAAAAGGCTCTCAAAAATGGAGAACTTACGCATTTGCTCCAGAATATGCGCAAGGAGATTAAACAGATTACTCGGGGAGAAGAAGGCTCAAGCAAACGGGCTAAGACTTAAAGAACTCTGTACGTTTTCCGCGGAAAAGACACGACTTATCAAAAGCGGCGGAACTATCAGGGAGTAAGTTAAGTCCCATTTAATTATCCAAAAAACTTTGTAACGTCTCTGAGCATTATCCATGAATAAAATTACAAAGTTTCTATTATTTTTGTGTTTACAAAGTGCATGCAATTTCTTTTTAGTAAGAGCAAAAACATTATGGTAGTTTAACACAAAGCTCCATGCGCGGTCAGTGATCCCATCACAAACGACCATAAACTCATACATGAGCTTCATACCAACTTTATTCGCCTTACTCAAAGAAAAAGTAATTGTACTCATGCAAGATATTGTAAAGTCATTCAACAAAACAAATAGAAACCTGCTATTTTTAAGCGTACAAATACGCCCTAGAGAGTTTAGACACGGCAGTGTTTAAAATCCTCGCGCCACAGCGCACCAACAAAACAAGGATCTACATCCTACACAAAAAAAAAAATTGTTCAATACAATCCTATTCAAAATCTTCTCCCCCATCCGGAAAGATTTCCTTAAGTTGCGCAACGTGATCGTCCGATTGCAGCGCCACATTTATCAACTCCATCACTGGAAGTTGTAAGTTATTAAACTCTGTCTTCATAGCAGCCAGTGCGCTGGCAGTATTAACGCCAAAGGTAGCGGACTTGCTATCATCCCAGTTAACTTTCAAAGCGCTATTCACATGTTGGGAGCATTCCGCATAACCTTGCGCATAACCATCTCGTCGCGCAGCAACCATCAAATTAGCAACAGTTTTGTCCAGTTCTTCAGAGTTTAAAACAGACTCAGCAACCTATGAAATCAAATAAAGATAAGCATCAAAACAAGCGCATACATAGACAAAAAAGAAGAAAGGAACTCACACATGCAATCCCGCGATCTTTCAACCAGGCCATATCATTCTTCAAGGGTTCAAGCTCGCTTTCCGCTGAAACCCGCGCCATTTCTGAAATCTCCAGTTTCTCTTCAGCCTCAGTTAAACGGCGGGAGGTTTCAGTATTCTCGGAACGCGCAAGCTCCAGATCCTTCTTCAATTGTTCCTGGTCAGAAACCAAAGCGATAAAAGCGCAGCTTCAGCTTCAGCTTTTCTTTTCCAACCAGAAACTGACCATTCTTCAGTCTTGCGCTCCGCTTCAAATTTAGCTTGCTCAGTCTCTAATTTAGCCTTCAACTGAGCCACATGTTTTTCATCTTTTGCAAATTTCCTTTGTGATGCTACAAAAGATGCTCGCTCTTTATGCATGCTATACCACTCACGCACTATACGATGGGTAGTAGAAACATAGGATGAAGTTTCTGCAAGATAAGATTGATAGGTCTGTTCATAAGGCTGATTTTCCTGAAATTTAATCTCGCCAGGCGGAAGTATCCCCTGCAACCAATCTTGGCATACACGCCAATCCGAGAAAGTATCTCCTTTCTTCACATTCCAAACAGGAATATGAGGATCAGCAGCATCTTTCTCCGCATACATCCGGTAATAATACTCTCCTAAAGTTTCTTCTGGACGAATTGGAGATTGTTTCTCAACACCAGCAGAAGAACCTGCCTCCTCAGTAGCAGCCTTTTCAGTATGCTCAGGAACAGTTTCCGAAGGTCTGGGAGGAGAAGATTGAATTGTCTCAGCAGTTTCCTTTTCCGGTGTCGGTTGATTATCATCATTTACCACACTTGGCTCAACAATCTGTTCAGTTTCTATGTTAATACCAACAGGCTCCTCAGCCTCAACAGTTTTCTCAACACCTTCCCCAGCTATCTCTGAAGACTCTAACGGGTGTGTAACGGTAGCACGCGGTGGGGAAGGGGGAAGTTCTTTATCAACCACAGTTGGTACGTCCACAGGAACAGAAGAAACAGAAATTTCTGGAAAAACAAAAGTCTATAAAAATCCTATCCGCTCAAAGAAAACAAAGAACAGCAATACCTACCAGGAATGGATTCTGAAACGAAAGCATCTAGGTTTCCCTTTCTAGTAATTTTCTTCCTCTGCACTTTCTTGGGAGGTTGACCCTCCGCATCAGCATCAGCTGGCTTTCTCTTACCGGCCTTCCTATGAACCAAACGCTCGGGACTGGAATCCAGATCGATAGGCTCATTTGGGTTAGAAGGAGGAATATCGGCAGAATCCTTCGGTTCTGGCTTCGGTTCCCGCATGGTCACTACAGGAGTAAGACCCTCCAACGAGTCAGAAACCACCACATAGTCACACCTGGAAACAGAAGAACGGCGCGTACCTTTCTTCTCTCCAGCATTTTTCGCCTTCAAAGGTTGAGTCTTAACAGTTTCACTTCTCTTCGGCGCGGAAGTGGACATAGTTGCGCGTTTTTTCTTCTCAGGGCCTATGCCCAAATTCAACAACTCACCTACAAAAAAGCGCAAGACAGAGAAATTTACTCAAAGCAAAAAAAAGAAGAAGAACAGTGACGAAACCCCAATACTTACTATGACCATCCTCAGTGTACACGGGTTTATCATCACGTTCCATCTTCCAGTTCAAACTCATGCCAGCTCCGACTAGGGCTTTCTCCGGCAAAGCAATATTGGGAACATCCTTCAGATCTTGGTACCAGTTCTCATCAACAGGGGTCTGAATTGATTCAATCGGAATATCGTCCTTCCCTCTTAGCGTCATCTTCATCGGAATCACTCCAGCCTTGATGAAGAAAAATTTCTGTTTCCAATCATGAAATGATTTTGGGGGCTGATGAAGAATTTTCTTTGCAGAAGCCCTCTGAACAAATGAGTAAAACCCGTGGGTACAGTGCATCTGATAAAAAACCCTAAATCGGGGAACGGTTGGCTCCACATGCATCGTTCGACATACAAATTCGAAATGACGAACCCTAACCATACCAATAGGGTGAAGTTGGGAGATATGCAGATTATAGAATCCAAGAATTTCAAGGAAAAATCTGGTAACAGGCAAACGAAAGTTACCATCGCAGAAAAAATCCCAAAAAAGGGTAATATACCCGGCCGGAGCATTCGCTGCCGTTTGCCCTTCTTCGGGATACAAGGCACCCCAGTTCTCCGGAAATTTAAGATTCTGAATCAAACCCTCAAAAGACGCCCTGGGCCACTTCAATGGTGGAAGTTCAGTCGACATCTCTTCAACAAGATCCTCTTGACGTTCTCCGGTTGACATAAGCAGGGGAATGATGGAAAGTTTTTCTTAAAAACAAAGAATAGGGCAAAGTTTTCAAACAAAACAATGATTACAGAGAAGAAGCTACCCAAACGATTATATACCCATCGCAATAAATAGCATCGGTAACCGTCACATCACTATTCCGGGTACCACGGTTCCCCAAGCAACAGAAAAAGCAGATGTCAGAACATACACGCGTTTACACGCGCGCGTGTAAGACACGGGCAGTAAAAAACAACTGACAATGACAGGTTGTCAAAATCAATTTACTATGCTAGCTTCAAGTCAAAGATTTTCCATAAAAAAAAAAAAAAAAAAAAAAAAAAAAAAAAAAAAAAAAATCTTTACAAAATTCAAATCTTTTAACAGAAGCTTTCTTACCTTTTCGCGCCCAAAAACTTTTTCCCTCTCATAAGTCCAGTGCTCCACTTACTTGCATAAGTACAACACTAGACTGGGGGGACTTGAAGGGGTAAGGTCCCAAAAACCTCATAAAAAGGATTTGAGACCATACCACAAACTGGGTTTTTCAACCTTTTTAACCTTGCGCGGCCGCGCATGGGTCTTATTAAAGGAAGAAAACAATCAGTAACTTATAATCATGCGCCCAAATGATAACATGAATCCTTGCGCCTTCCCCAAATTAACAAAGGATCAAAACCTTTTGTTCAGATACCTCCGCCTAAGTATCCAGACTTGGATATTATTTTGCCCAGACCTGGGAGTTATTCATCTGCGTCCACACGGTAAGGTGTCACACCGGATTACAACAATAATCTAGAAGGAAATACAATCGTGCACCACCCAGACGGTTATAACCGTCTGGACACGTGTCATCACCATAAGCAATTCTGAAATCACAACAAAGGCATGCAATTGGAGAGTAATCTCCACTTAATCTCTTTCCATGTGGCAACTCCCCAGCCATAGATCAAACCACGATCCGTGTGCACTCACATCGGATCGAGACAACTTAACAAAGAATCAAAGAACTTAACGGAAGAAAAGATAACCGCTACGGCGTTAGCATCTTCCGTCATCTTTTCAATAACAGGTTTTCCCTCCCAAACTCCCGGTTATAAATAAGAGAACTGTTCAGGTATAAACTCAGATTACTCTCACTCCTCAAATACTTATCTTCTCCGATACCAATACTTATTCTCACGCCGGAGTCGGGTCAAGGAGAGAACCCTCTTCTCCCCTTGACGAGGCTAACGGTGTTCTTTTTTGCAGAATCACCGGAGAAGGAATTCCATTACAACTGAATCAACCGAGAGAGAGCTAACCTTTTATGCGGATTCAAACCCCCTAACTATCTCGGTTCCGACCATTTAGTTAGTGTTTCTTCAGTGTTAAAAAAGAAAGAAAGTTAAATTTGAAATTTCGCAAGATGCTTTGCTTATACTTTATTAGATGCTATATTATTTAAATAAATCCTTTATTGCAAGATGCTTATACTTTATTAGATGCTATATTGTTTAAATAAATACTTTATTAGTTCATGGAATGTTATTTATAATTGTCAAGTACAACTTAGAAGACTTTTCTACAAACGGGATCTTTTTTTTTTAATGTCGAAGTCACTTTAGCCTTGATGCATGGCCCAATGTGAAATATGTCATATGAGTCATAAGACATTTGATGTCTGATAAATTATTATCTCATATATTAAATTAAAAGTATAATAATATAAAAAGACCTTTAAATCAATATGAATATGTGAAATATCTAAGATTCTTCTTCTTTTCCATAAAAGCGGAGTTTTCTTTTCTTCACCTAACTATATATACTATTTGACATACATTTAGGGTTACTCTGTTTTGAGATTTTTTTAGAATATTAAAATTGATTCAGTAAATAAAACAAATCTATTTATCTACTATAATAAAAGAAACCAATTTTAAGACACGTGTCACTCAATGAGGACTCCTTTAATTAAATGGGCACTGGGTTATGAAACCGGGTCATACTGTATGAATCCATGACCCATATCTCATTCAAAACAAAACTATTAACCAAAACCCTGATTTCTCCACCTCCTCCACCAATGTTCTCTACGTCGTATTCTGTTGAGTTTTTCATATGTTTATCAAAGTCATTTTATCCATATAAACGCAGTGGAATAATTATTTAAAACATATTACACATGAAACAAATAGTAATTGTCACAGTTTGGTGGTTATAAATTATAATTATTGAATAAATAGGTAAAGGTAAAGTATAAAATAGTTCTGCCTACAAGGTGACATAAAGGGTATATCCATTATTTAGAAGGGCAAAAGCTTCATAGTTTCATTATAACTAAGGGAATACTTTTATAAATAAAAAAAAAAAAAAAAAACCTTTTCGCTAAGAAATGTGTTCGAGGTTTTGGTACAACGTAGGTATGACATGATTGTAAGAGTGATAGAAGGTGTGTCACGTAACATATTACCATCTCCAAGGGCGGACCTAATGCTTTAGCAGCTGTAGCACGGGTTACGGCTCAAGTGCGTATTCGTAGTGTTTTTTTTTTGTTTTTTTCGGTTTTATACTAAGGATACCCCTAAAATAATACAAGGATACGCCTAACCAACTCAAACTTGTAGAAAAAAGGAACCCGATTGAAACAGTGGCCCAATTGCCCAAATTATTAATAATATGATTGAAATTGCGGCACAATTAGTTAGCTATTTGTTTTACTTTATTTATTTATTGTCATTTTTTTATATTGTGTGATTGCACAGTAAAAAAAGAAGTTGGGATACCCCTGAGTTAATGGGCTAGTTCCGCCACTGGCACTCCATCTCAATGTTTTATGCATGACATGAGTACATATTCATTATTTAGACGAACAATGGGGTCACTATGGCTAAGTGAAAAAACTAAAAACAAGAAGATAAGTACTTAGAAGTGTGTACCTATGTCTATCCGGATACGTAGTCATTGAGTCTGTTTCTAGTTGCTAGACTAGTGGTCCTCTATTTTGGGTTGTATCTTGTTTTGTTTTGTTTACATAGTCGGGGAGTGTCCCAACTATGATCTAGCGTGGAACATTTCCTAGCCACATGTTCTTTTTGTTTGTTGATATATAAAATCACCGGGATAACACTTAAAAAAAAAAAAAAAAAAAAAAACTATGTCTATCCGGACATAAAAGCATGAAACTATCTTACAAGAAATGTGTGTGACTTTTGGTACGATGTAGGCACATCAAGAAATAGAAGAATGCTCAACCCAAAGTTGATATGCGTTGCGTGTCACGTAACATTCAGGGCCGGCCCTGAGAATTCGTGTACCCTGTTCGAGATCGAAAAAATGTGCTTTTATACCTTAACGAAATTGGGTATTTGGCTCACTAAACCTAATGCCAAAGGGGTTAATAACTAATCTAAACCATGAGAATAGTTTTGTAAGGGAGCCTATGTTGGTGTTTGTATGGTTGTACCTGATTAAAAATATTTTATATATACATATCGGGTTTTTTCATAAAAGACGTGCCCCTCGAAATATCGGGCCCTGACCGGTGGTCCTCCCCGCCCACCCCAGGGCCGGCCATGGTAAGTGGTAACATCTTACTATATTAGTGATTTTCTTTTTTTCTAATACATGTTTATATTCTGATATTCTCTGTTTTATTTATTATATAGATTTATATTTATTCCACCATCAATTAAGACATTTTTCTGCTTTTCCAAACTCTTTAAGTATTTAGAATATTTATTTTGCAACCAATTTCTGACTTTATATTTATGGATTTGTTTTGACGTTTTATTTAATTTTGGTGGTTGTAGAGCCACATGGGTCCATCCACAACTACATGTATGGGGCACAATTAATTTTATAACTATCATGTTTTTTTAATAAACTAGGGTGTTACACCCGCGCTTCGCGGCAGGGTGACCTGATTTTTGATCCGATACAAAAGTATGTCGACACATGTCTTACATCAAGTGGGAAACTCGATTAGAAAAGGTTTTACAAAGCAAAAAAGGTTGTCAGTGTGAATGCTAATCAACTTACGTTTATAGCGACGCATAAATAAAAATAAAGACATAAAAGTTGATTAAAAAGTATTTAGAAAGTTAGGAGGTTGTAAGAGTCAATGCTGAAAATTAAAGGTTATAAGTAAAAAAACAAAACCACAAAAAAGAAAGAAAAAAATTGTGCAAGGGTGTCACACCCCAACCGATGACGGAAACATCGGGGTATGGCACTGAGCGAAACAGATTGTCCTGAAGTTTCCATAACAATTATCATTACCAATTAATTTAAAGTAACATGTCCCATACCATGTCTTAAAAGGCAAACAAATTATTACAGACAAATCTAGTCAAGTAGTTATGTTCCGACAACTCAGATTTATAAATAAGTAGCCCAATTGTTTATCTGTTTCTAGAGACCCTTGATTTCATTTGTACAGACAACTATTTGTTGGCCTCTAAGACCTTATTCTAGCCTCGATTTCCTAGCAGATAAGCATCCTAAGCACCTGTCACATACGTTAAAGTAAAAGTCAATACGCATAGTGTAAAGGTGAGCATACAAGTTTGATAATAGTATATAGAGTTCGAAAGTGTTACGCATAACCAACACGTACACATAGTGAAATGAGTCATGTTAATTATCGACATGAACCTATCGATACCAATGATTGCGGGTTGACTGCCCAAGGCAGTTCGTAATACATGATCACCACTGTAATCCATGCAAATAATTGTCCTTAACAACCCCCGAGTGAACGGGTGCTGAGTCCAAACTAATAGTACTATCGTTGCTAAGGCAGGTAGACAGCATTCCATGTGCAAACATAACAAACAAGCATTCATTAAGTCACGTATAACATGCGGTAACGGTTAGCGTTTAAAGTAATGCGTAGTGTGTTCGATTGTGATTTAGTATAAGTAACGTATGTAACACCCAAAAGTGCATAAAGCAAAAAGGGATCGAGTATACTCACATCGTTCTTGGTGGATTGAGGCCAAAACATGAAGTTCTTCAAGAACACATGATGACGTCATCCTAGAACACCTTGAATCTTGATGATTTCACGGTTAAAAGTTAAGATTCAAAAGATAGAAAGGTGTAGGAGTAAGTGTAGATTAAGGAAGTACAAGATTTAGGTTGAGATCTTACCAGAATCGAGAGAAATCGAAGAAAAGGTGAGGAGCACGAGCTGGTCGGACAGAGAGTTTCCAAAAGTAGAAAGAATGAAAGTGACATGGGTATTTATAGAGTTCCAAAAGAGGAAAGGGCTGGCCGATCGGCCAGGTAGCTCGATCGGACAGCCTGTCCGATCGGACGGTTGCCTGATCGATCGATCGCCTGATTCGAGTGTTCGGTGCGACGAGTTTTGCTGTTTCGATTTCGATTGCGAGCGTTGCGATGCGATAGAGTTTCCTAGTCAAATTACTTTTAATCCCAACTACTCATATCTCGCGCTATCTCTTCTCCACTACTTAACATATTATATCAACATACTAACATCCTTATTTCATATTCGTTTTGCGTTTGCGATTCGATTGCGATTGAGTTCGATTGCGTTTTGAGTGTCGATTGCGATTCGATTGGTTACCACACATAACATAATTTAAACATGCACAAGTAACACATAAGGCACACACACGTATACAATAACCAAAATGCATAATTCGAGTTGCGAGTGCGATTGCGATAAAGCGATTAAACATGCGATAAATAGCGATTACCATGCGATTATTAATAGATACTCCACATAATACAACTAAAACAAAAATAAAATAGACTAATTACAAGTCAAAGAAGTCAAAACAGGAATTGAGCAAGGAGAGACAGATCGCAATTAGCAATCTTGTCTTCCTTTGACTTCAATCTTGACTTTGACTTTGACTTCGGAAACACCGGGTTATAAAAAGGGGTAAAAGCATAAAGTTTAAACGTTGACGAAAACTGTAAATTACAAAAGAACTTGGTATTTAAGAAACAACAAACAAAGCATAAGGGCCGAAAACGTATATCACAAGAGATGGGAAAAAATACGTAAAAAAAGAAAACCACAAAAATTAGTGCAAGGGATAAAAACGTAAAGTTAAAAAGTTGATGAAAACTGTAAATTGCAAAAGAAGTTGGTATTTAAGAAACAATACACAAAGCATAAGGGCCGAAAACGTAAATTAAGAAAAAAAGAAAAAAAGAGAAAAGTCAAATGTTGCTAGGAAAAGACAAAAAAAAAATTAAAAAAAGCCCCCACCGACATAGCCTTTTTATAGGTTATATCAAGTGGGAAACTCGATTAGAAAAATATGTAAACACATTTCTTACATCAAGTGGGAAAACTCGATTTTTGATCCGATACAAAAGTATGTCGACACATGTCTTACATCAAGTGGGAAACTCGATTAGAAAAGTTTTTACAAAGCAAAAAGGTTGTCAGTGTGAATGCTAATCAACTTGCGTTTATAGCGACACGTAAATAAAAATAAAGACATAAAAGTTGATTAAAAAGTATTTAGAAAGTTAGGAGGTTGTAAGAGTCAATGCTGAAAATTAAAGGTTATAAGTAAAAAAACAAAACCACAAAAAAGAAAGAAAAAAATTATGCAAGGGGTAAAAGCGAAAAGTTTAAACGTTGACGAAAACTGTAAATTACAAAATAACTTGGTATTTAAGAAACAACAAACAAAGCATAAGGGCCGAAAACGTATATCATAAGAGATGGGAAAAAATACGTAAAAAAAGAAAACCACAAAAAATTAGTGCAAGGGGTAAAAACGTAAAGTTAAAAAGTTGATGAAAACTGTAAATTGCAAAAAAAGTTGGTATTTTATAACATAACAATTCTTGAAGTCTCTTATGAACAATATATTAATTGCACATGAATTGAATGTTTATTACGATTGTGCCATCTCTGTTATTTAATTTATAATCTTATTCTCATTTTGTGTTCACAGCTAAATTTTCCAAAGTGAATTAATATACTATATTTTAAATCGAATTTGATGTAATAGATCTGTAATATTTATATTATGTAATTGTAAATTTCAAATTTACTTTAAATGTAAATCTAGATAAATTTTACTAGCACATGAATTGAATGTTTATTACGATTGTGCCATCTCTGTTATTTAATTTATAATCTAATTCTCATTTTGTGTTCACAGCTAAATTTTTCAAAGTGAATTGATATAGTATATTTTAAATCGAATTTGATGTAATAGATCTGTAATATTTATATTATGTAATTGTAAATTTCAAATTTACTTTAAATGTAAATCTGGATAAATTTTACTAGGAAAGTTTTAGTTATAAGAACGTGTTTTTTGTTTATTTGTTTTTATTCTTTTGATCCAATAATATTCTAGCCTTAGGTTATTTTTTCGATTTCTATGACGAGTACGGGTACCTTAAAGAAGTGAAATGATATCAACCAAATTTCCGCCGCGAAGCGCGGAGTTCTCTACTAGTTTAAGAAACAATACACAAAGCATAAGGGCCGAAAACGTAAATTAAGAAGAAAAAAAGTAAACTGTTGCTAGGAAAAGAAGAAAAAAATTAAAAAAAAGCCCCCATCGTGATTTCTATTTTATTACCTAAAAACCATCTCCCTTTTTATCTTTGAATTTGACTTGGTTTAATCCCAAGCCAAGTCTTGACCGAACCACAATTCACGAGTATCAAACTATTTGGCTTCCTTTGGTTCTTCTTATCTTCTCTTCTTAGTGTTTGTTCAAACTCTTTTCATATGGTATCTACAAATGATTCAAAACCAAATACAAAGATGATGAATGGATCAAAATTGATGTCCTTAATGCTCATGCATCTATCAAACTTTTTGTGAATAGGTTATTCGGACGATTTTCAATGCTATTGGAACCATTGATACTGATACACATGCTTTCTTGACACACGTTGAATTATGGTTCAAAGCTAATCTCACTGCTTAAAATATTGCAATTAACGGAAGAGGTCAATTATATTATAAAGGGTTCTTTCCCAACAACGAGACATTTGTTCGTATTCGTTCATTTAACTAGCCGAACGAGATTTCGTCTTCATGCTCATTCATTAACTAAACGAACGAACGTAAACGGACTCGTCGAACGGTTCATTAGCAAATGTTCTAGACGAGATGTATTAACTTCTTACGTGTTTTTTACTTCTAAATGACCTTAATTCCAAAAACATCATAATTTTTTATATTATTGGAGAACTCATTAGGTATGAAATACGTCAGTATATTATATTTCTTCTAATAGTGTTTAGAGGGTGCTTAGAAACTCCTCTCTAAACTTATTTTCCAAACTATCTTATTCACCAAGATTTATATAAAAAGGATATCTATAAGTTAATTAAGTCTAACACTAATAAAAAAGTATATCTGTAAGTTATTTTAGTCAAACATAAGATATAGATAAGAAAGTAAACTTTTTCTAATGTATATCTTTAAGTTATTGTAGTCAAACATAAGATATAGATAAGTAAGTAAACTTTTTCTAATTAACATTTTCAAAATTTAAGAAATGAAGAAAGCGAGAAGACATTCACACATTGTGGCCTACTAGTAGGAGATTTTGGTTTTTAAATGGACAAGTTCAATTCCTACTTGTGTCATATTGGGATAGATATTGGGCAATGATGATGACAAACCCACCGAGAGGGGTTTGATTCTGAGCCGCACCCCGGTTTTCAACCGGTTGTTATGTCACGACCCCCGGCCCGGTTTGACCCAGTCCAGGAGTCGCGGGACAGAAAATCCCGTGGTATTTATTTAATTAAGTTGACAGCGGAAGATTTTAGCAGGATCCTTTAAAACTGAAATTTTGCCCGATTATTTTATTTCATAATTTGGAATAAAACCCTGATAATTTACAATATAGTGATTTCACTGGGAAATCTTTATTTTACAAAACATGTTTCTTTATTTATATTGAGCCATTTCCTTAAGCTTGTAGTGTTTCGCGGCACTTTTCCTGGATCACAACAGATCACCTGAAACATGTTTGAAAAAGGTTTTGTCAGCGGGGAAATACTGGTGAATCATTCTTTTTACTAAAAACGATATGTTGTTATAATTTACAGTATTAAGAGCGATTAAAATGTTTATACATATCAACCATCTACCCACGGTATTTATCACTCGACCACCTATTGGATATCTCGTTGTCCAATGGTGTCTGTGATTATGGTCATATCACCCATTGGCTAACCCATTGTCCAATGGTGACGGTTATCAAGTAATGTATACAAAACCCCACATACCGGCTGTAATATGGAGATTACAAAGACTTGATCCCTGTAATTATAACTTTGAAAATAACATGATTTTGAAATCAAAGTTTGATAAAAAGAGAATGACTCACATTGCAGATTTAAGTGAACAGAGCTTAGCCTACTGATTAGCCTTGTAACCTAATTTAAATAACAATGCACACAAATTAGGTCAGTAACTAATACAACATTTACGATAACTCACGAGATTAAACCCTCACAATGAATGACAAAGTGCGATACTTAAACATCCACCGAGTTCACGACGAATGACAAAGCATAACCCTAATGTGGGCAGCACTTAAACATCCATTGGATAGTTGCAATCGATCGGACATTGAATCGTAGCAGCGATCGAGTTATTACCCTGTTTTGCGGCAGCTTTTCGTGTTGTGTGTGTTTTCGTAGTAAAAAGACTATAACTCAGTGTGTATAACGAATTTTAACGTCGAACAAGTGCCAAAATTCAAGTGCCAATGCCCTCTATTTATACCTAAAATTTGACCCCCTTGCGTGACGCGAGGGGTCAGGCTGGGGGCGTCGCGTGACGCGAGGGGTCACTACTCTATTATAGAGTAGCCTCGTGTGTTTGTAGCCTTGCTGAGTCAGTGGATTGTTAAAATTTGAATTTGACAGCATTTTATATGGATAATCGTCAATAGGGAATACCCCCCTGAGTTTTAGGGGCCCTGATCCTGATTCTGATTGTTCTGAAAATTTTAGGGTTTATACAGAATCACTTGAGGGTCTCAATTAGGGTTTCCTATTGGACAAATTAAAATAATAATTAGGACTTTTGATACGAGTTGTTACATGTTACTTCAGCGAGGCTTCTCGTGTGGAGGCAGTACGATTTCCGGGGGAACGCCGTAACCAAGTCTGACCAACCCAGCGCGGACCCGGTTAAGACAATGTAGTCTGGACAAATCTTGGCTAGGGCCGCCGTTTAGGCGGTGTGAATCGAGTCACTAAAAAAGAAAGTCACCGTTAAAAAGAAAAGTTTTTAGGTTATATTTCAACCCTTCTTCATTTATCAAATTTCTTCATACTCACATTTTTACTATTTAAATAAGTTGAATCACAAAAGAGTATAATTTATGCTTTTCTGATCTAAGGGCTGTAAATGAACCGAACGAACATGAGGCTTTGTTCGTGTTCGTTAGTTAAGGTTATAATGTGTTCACGAACGGTTTATGAACATTTACCTAACGAGATTTTATGTTCGTGCTCGTTAATTAAGGAAAGGAACGTGTTCATGAGCGGTTCACGAACCCAAACGAACACAGATAAAATCGGTGAAGACGACGATGGCTAGAGGTGGATGGTGAGAGGGAGCAGTGCTAGACCTTGAACCCTAATTGTTGAACGAAGGTCGATAATATATTTGTATGTGAATAACGAGAAGGAAAATGAGTGGTGCATAAACAAGGTGGAGATTGGGTTTCTTATTTTATTTGTTTGGGTAATGAGGTAAATAAGAATTAAAGAATTTAAAAAGTTTAGATAAAATAAATAAATGCTAAAAAATCTTTGATGAGCAACGCAAACAAACAAACATGAACAGATGTTCACGAATACATTACCGAACGTTCACGAAGGTATAAACGAACGAGCATCTGTTTATGTTCTTGTTTATTTAACTAATCGAACGATTTTTTTTTGTTCATGGTTGTTTATTAACTAAACAAACGAATGTAAATAGATTTCTCGTTGAACGATTCACGAACTATATTCCTTCAGAGCCGTAGATGAAAGTGAAATGTTGAAATTCATGGAGTCTTTTCTAGAAACGTTACATGTCTTCCTAGGAACAATCTTAAGCATCTTTTTTTTTTAAATTTAAAAATATTATTTTAATACTTCATTGGAGACCTTTTCTTTTTAAATCGCCACATTAACTTTTTTATTGGCCACAAATAATCAACCTATTTTTTTTTCTTATCAATTTATACATTTCTAACCTGTTTGATTTTGTGAATACTTTTAACCTGTGTGAATATTTTAAACGGTTTGGCTTTATATATCACGTTGAATCATGTTGGTTTACATCAACATCTAGTTCTTTTATAAAGATTTGAACGCCAGTTTGTGTTAACGTTTCAACATTACTTTTTTTTTTCACGGTTTAACGTTGCTGCCGTTGCAACGGCGTGTGTTTCCGTTTAGTATTATTTATTTCTTATTTTTATGGCATATATTTAGATTTATCTCACTTTTGTAAAAAAAATATGTGTGACTTAGTTATTCTCTGATACGATAATTTTTATGTTTCGGTCTAAATTTAGCGAGTTAACACGTCGCAATGTGCGTACATAGTTCAACGTTTTCACATCTATTTTTGTTAGGTTTAAAAGGACCCGTCGCAGTACACGGGTCCTACAAGCTTGTTACGTGTAAATTAGCCTTAAAAAGAGTAAAGTACACGGATGCCCATTATGAGTATGGTTCATCAAAACTTTAGAATTTATAATTACTTAGTCCCTTGGAAAAGGTTCTAACAAGTTGGTCTAGTGGTTAGTCACTTGTTTTTTCTCACGGAGGTCCCAAGTTCAACTCCACTAGCATCACTTTGAAGGACATTGCTGGTGGCGATGAAGTTTAGAACTAGGCCTCTTCAGAGATCGCCAGTTCGAAACCGAGCCAAACCGGGTTTTACCGCAGTGGGCCTTCGGGCGGCGGGTTTTCCCTGGAACTGCTGGCTCGGGTATGCATCCAACTTTGACCGTTATAGATGAGGAGATACATTTGCTCGATTTAGGGCATCTCAAAATGCTTATCCCGTGATTTAGTTGACAATTTAAAAGAAAAACTTAGCACCTTAGGGTGAAGGGAGTGGTTAAACACTTGAAAGTGGCAAACTTTAAAATCAACCAATGAGAGGGTGCCATGTCAACACGTCTAAAGAGTTTAAACTTTGGTGAAAAGTGTTGGCATTGGTTAAACACTTGAAAGTGGTAAACTTTTTTTTTTCATTTAAAAAAAATATATATGTGTGTTAAAGTCAAAGATACACACACATAACACCTGCCATGTTTCTTGTCCCCCCAAGTTTGTCGATCGGTGAGGTGTAGCCGAAATCACAAGAAGGCCGCGCGGCAAAGGACGGCGCCGGTGTTGCCGCTCGGCAAACCGGTTTGCCGACCCCTTCACCGCTCCACTCCCTTCACCCTTAGGCTGGAGGGTGTGGGGCGCCACCCTTCCGCCACATCGACCACCATAGCGCCCCCTCTTAATTCACCCACACCGCCGGCGCCATACATGCTCCGCCACCGCTATGGCGAGCGGTAACGCACAGGGACCGAGGCATTTTGATTTTGTGGACCGTTGAACGGTCAGAATTTAAAAAAAAAAAAAAACTTTTTTACTTTATTTATAAAATCACACTATAAATCACTCCTTCTACTTTCATTCCTTTCACTCTCTACCTCCTTTTTTATACAACTCTATTCATTTTTTTTAAAACTTCCAACAATGTTTCCTAACAACCCAAACAACCCATGGGATCCGACCAATCCGTATTGGCAAACTTTGCAAAACAACGAGCAAGAGGACCGCTATCGCCGAGACCCGCTTACGGGGGAGTTTGGATATTATCCAATGCCACCAACTTCTCCTCATCCCACCACTCAACCGATGCCTCCTCCATATTTCGGGTATTATTCTCAACCCCTTTTTTTCTGCCAAACATGTCACCGCCAAACATGTCACCACCAAACATACCCGCCCAAGACACAAGCGAACCGGAATACGTTCCCGAAACCCAAGTCGAATCCTCTTCTATCAAAAAAAGAAGCCATAAAAAGAAGGATGAGACTGAAAAACGTGCGACAAAGAAGGTAGAATTTTGGTCGCCTAAGGAAGAGTTCGAGTTGGCAAAAGCTTGGCTCAACGTGTCGGAGGACGAGATTGTTGCTAAATAAATTTTTTATGCTTGTCTAAAATACTATATTTTTTTTGTGTAAATAATTTTTTTATGCTTGTCTAAATAATATTTTTTATGCTTGTCTAAATAATAATTTTTTTAGGAGACGACCAAGACATAAAGGCATTTTGGGGTCGTATACGCGATAAGTTTTTCGCCGCAATGGGTCGTGGCGTGTATCGAACCCCCGACTCTTTTTCGGGAAAGTGGGGGGCTTTGAGGACGAAGGTTAGCAACTTCAATAGCATGTACAATAACCTCGTCAATAACACTCGAAGGAAAAGTGGTGCGAATGATGTCGATATCATGACCGAAGCCCACACCCAGTATAGAATGCAACATGGGCATATGTTTAACCTAGTAACCACATGGGAGCTTCTTCGCAAATCTCCAAAGTGGCACCTTGTGCCACCGTTCGACCCAACCCGCCCTAGATCCAAACGGTCCAAAACGACATCCACCACCGAACCTTCTGGGTCAGATGCTCGTACAGTAATTAATCTAAACGAGGAAACTGACGAGTTTGAAGAACCCCAAGAGCTGCCTCGTCCAACTGGTAGGGATAAAAGTAAAGCCAAGGCAAAGGCACGTGGAAAGTCTACTAAATCAGATGGCCCGTCAAAGATTACCGAGTTCCAGGCAGATCTGAAGCAAATAATCTCCATTCGGGAAAAACAACAAGAAATGAAAATGGAGAAACAAATTGCGAGAGACATGGACTTTCTCGCAAGGGATCTGTCACATGTATCGGAGGAGGACCGAGTCATTTTGGAGGCTCGTAAGGCACAAATTCGGGCCAAATATATGTAGTTTTTTTAACTATGTTGCCTTTTTTTATGACTTTGTTGTATTTTTTTCTACTATGTTTTCTAGTATGTAATGTTTTTTTTAGAGTTAATTGCCACAATAGTCCCTGTGGTTTGGGTTGTTTTGCCAGTATAGTCCAAAGGTTTCATTTTTAACATCTGGATCCAAAAAGGTTTCATCGTTGCCATTTTGGTCCAACTGACTTAACTCCATCCATGCTCCTCAGTTAGTCAAGGGGTATTTTTGTCATTTCATGTATTCTGAATTATATTAAAGATTATAAAAGGAGAACAAAAACTGTTGTGAGGGAGGATCGAACCTGGGCCTCTGGCCGGTTCACTAACAAACGCATAAGACAGTAGCCAGTGAGCCATGCTCACATTTGTGCAAGAAATGGATCTTTATTGATTTTATTCTTTGATTCAGTTGTTCACCTACACCTCAAAACAGACGACCAAAGAAACCTTAATCTTCAAGTTTGGGCTTTTGATCTGCACATGTTCAAAGTTCAACAAGAATCGGTTCGATACTAAAATCAAAGTTAATGTCGATATTTTGTTTCTATAATTCGAATCATTGAGGCAATAATATGTTGTTAATCAGTTTCGGTTATGATCGAATAACGTTAGAGACAATCATCTTACATTTATTTGGGAATGATTTGGTCAGTTTTAAACGATACAAGGTCGCCGGATGTCACCGGAAAACGACCGCAGACTGAAACGGGAAAACAGCAGTGTCGGTTAATACTAGGCGGACTCTAGGGTTTGAATTAAAACGAAAGATTAGGTGTTAACATGGTGCAGATCAAAAGCCCCATGGTTAATCTGTATTAACATGGTGCAATCATGATTAATTTTGAACTTGAAAGTTTAGGGTTTCTTTGGTCATCTGTTTTCAGGTGTAGGTGATGAACTGAATCAAAGAATAAAATCAATAAAGATCCATTTCTTGCACAAATGTGAGTATGGCTCACTGGCTACTGTCTTGTGCGTTTGTTAGTGAACCGGCCAGAGGCCCAGGTTCGATCCTCCCTCGCAACAGTTTTTGTTCTCCTTTTATAATCTTTAATATAATTCAGAATACATGAAATGACAAAAATACCCTTTGACTAACTGAGAAGCATGGATGGAGTTAAGTCAGTTGGACCAAAATGGCAACGATGAAACATTTTTGGATCCAGATGTTAAAAATGAAACATTTGGACTATACTGGCAAAACAGCCAAAACCACATGGACTATTTTGGCAATTAACTCTTTTTTTTAAATGAAATTATGTTTTTATTTTTAATTTTGTAGTTATTAAAATTGCCATTTAATTTAAAAAAAATATTTAAATAAAAAATAATTAGGTAATCATGACACGGGGCTCCATCCACACCCTCCAAATTAAAGGGGGGCATGATAAAGCCCCCATGCTGACATGACGATGACGTGGCTCCTAGTTGGCACCTATAAAGCCCCATGGGGCTCCATCCACACCCCATAGCCTTAGGAAAGGAGAATAAAAAAGAAGAAAAAGAAATGGTTTGTTTTGACCCTGCGACAACAATGGCACCAAGTATCAAAGTTTGACCTGAAGTCAAATCGAAAACAAGCTCATGGTTTTGCATAAATAACTACAAATCTTTCATCACATGTCACTCCAATCCCACACTTGTTCTTTTCCCCTTCTTCATCATTACCCAAAATTCTTTTAATTTTACTGTAAAACTCATTAAGCGTAGATTATCCTTAAAAAAGGGAATAAAAAAGAAGAAAAAGAAATGGTTTGTTTTGACCCTGCAACAACAATGGCACCAAGTATCAAAGTTTGACCTGAAACCGAAAACAAGCTCATGGTTTTGCATAGATAACTACAAATTTGTCATCATATGTCACTCAAATCCTACACTTGTTTTTTCCCCTTCTTCATCGTTACCCAAAATTCTTTAGAGGTTTGTTTGTTTTTTCAGAGAAAAGCTTTCTGGCCTTTATGTATGTGTCACACAGACTAGGGATGGCATATCGTGTATACCTGTACACGATAATACACAAACACGACAATACACGATACACGAAATCTCATACACGAACACGACACAATAAGGTATCGTGTCCAGTTTTCCATACACGAACACGAAATATTTTTTAACAGGTATACACGATAATTATCTGTTAATACCTGTTAACGAATGTTTCAATAATTACATATCTAGGAACCTGTTTAGTAAATCAAAAGTTGACAAAAGTTCACAATAGGCTTAAATAATGCATAAACGCAAGTTCACATGGGTCTTTCTTCTCAAATCTTCAATTCAAAGTTCACATGGGTCTTTGTTCTCGACGACCGGTGGTTGGGGTGGTGTCGCTGGAAGTGGGGTTGGAGAAGGGAAGAATTAGGGTTTTTTTAATATGTCCATTAGAATGGGAACAAGCTGGAAGAGTTAGGGAAACTAGAGAGATAAGTAATAAGATTAGGTTTTCAAATCATATGGTCCCACTAAATTATATTTTTAATATATTAAAATTGTTAAATATGTATTAACAGGTACTAAACAGGTAAACATGTATTTTACTTGTTTAGACACGAAAATTAACAGGTATATTCGTGTCTACCTGTTAAGGCCATACACGATACTTGTTAACTTCTTATAAATTCGTATCATGTATTCCTGTACGTGTCTAAAATTACCATCCCTAACGCGGACCACGCATAGACATTTGTAGACACTTTGTTTTATCACTTTATGTGACACATTTCATTAAAAAAAACCTTTCCGCATTTTGATACAGATGTGAGTTCTCTTCTAAAATCTTCTAACCTTCTCCTCACCTGCCGCCACCCTCCCACCGTCGCACCCCTCCCACCTTCGCACACCTCCCACCGTCGCACTTCTCCCACCGTCACACTCCCTCCCACCGTCACACAACCTCCCACCAGCCGCCATCGTCAACAATCGGGTATGTTTTATGCTTATTTTCTTTTTTTGGTTGTTAATTTTCAGAAATTTCGTGCTAGTTTGCTGAATTTTCGGTGTTTGTTTGCTGAATTTTGGTGTTAGTTTGCTGAAATTTGGTGTTAGTAGTCTGAATTTTTGGTGTTAGTTTGCTGAATTTTGGTGCTACTTTGCTGAATTTTGGTGTTACTTTGCTGAATTTGTGATTGTTATTCGTGCCTATTATTTCAGTAGCTTGCAGAAGTTGAAAACAGTATTCTTCTTGCAGATTGCAGAGGTTTCTTCTGGTTCAGATGTCTACAGATGTGGTCCGCATATTGCAGACATTTTACCTCTGAAAAAACAAACAACACCTAGTTTTACTGCAATTCTCTGCATCTCTTCAACTTCAAATCGAATTGGGTCCGGTTTGGTACCCGAATTAACAACTAATTGGGCACCCAAGTGGGAAATTTGAGTAAGTTTGTATGCTAACTGCAACTATTGTGTTATAATTGGATGAATTCGTTTAGTACGATCTTGTTCTAGAGATGTAGTTAATGTTCAATCGATCTTGTTCTAATTCTGGGTGTGAATTTTCTGTTTTGATTGAAAATTTGGGGATATGAATTTCCTTTATCATGATTTGATTTGAAGGTATGGGTATGTTGGATCCAACAATGTTTGCTACAAACTGCGTATCTTGTTCTTGAAAGTTAAACATCATTAAATTGGTTTTTAATCGTATTAATAAAGGGCTTATAGGGTCTTTCACTTAATTGGGTGATTAAAAATGAAAACTACAAAGTTTCAACTGTAATAATTATTTAGATAAAGAAATTGTGTCACCTTAGGCGAATCCCACATCGTTATTATAACTTTATGTCTATTGAGAGATTTTTGGCCATAAGGAATGTCCGCTCATAGTTGTCAATAGCGGCTATAGCGTTTGCTATACGTAGTATATATGTACATGTCATATGTCGTTATATAGTATATAGCGATAAATACTGACATTCTTATTTTTTAATTTTTTCTCTCTCATCTCCACCGCTTGATACCTCAGGTTTGGTCTTATAACATGTATTTTCCTTATCTAAACCACTTGATAACATGCATTTTTTCTATTTCTCTACTTTATCGCTAAACATGAAATAATGGGCGCTATTTCGTTGCCATCACTACGTATCATATAGGAAAGTTTCCACCTTGGCAACCAAAAACAAATCCGTGAGCTCTTAGTGGGCAAAGCAGACAATATTGATTGGTATGAGAGGACGAATGTTATGGAAATTGAACAAATTAGCATACTGATAGTTTGGTTTGGTTTGGTTTGATCTTACTTGATTTGATGCTACAATTCATGGCCCCATGTGAATATTTTTTTTTTTGTTTTTTGAACATTTAGGAGCTTATTGGTGGCTTATGGCCATTTGGTTTTATTGTGATTTCAGCTAAAACATGGGTACATACCTCAGCACTCCTAAAACAGACAAGCTATCTGAAGACGCCGAGAATGAACGGGTCAGATTTGGTTTATCATCAATGCAAGGATGGCGCGTAACAATGGAAGATGCTGTGAGTAGATAATGAGTTCAAGATTTACCAATTATGCTTACTTTCAATTATGCTTAATTCACCGTTAATTTAAAGCCAACTTCGATATTTGATCTCATATAAAATTTCTGAAATTATAATATTAAAAATGATATTACTTTTATTAAAATAGTATTATAATTTTTTTTTATCATATTTGATACACACTAATAAATTATGGGCTTTGAATTGAAACCGAAAAGAAACTGTTAATAGAAATGTTTGTGTTGATGGTTTTCAATTTGGCTTTTTGGTTGTGTTTATAGCATGCGGCGCTTCCTGATCTGGACCAAACTACGTCTTTCTTTGGTGTATACGACGGTCACGGAGGTGCAACATTGTTGAGTTCTGTATTAGATCATAAGTTATTCAGTACACATCGGTGTCATGTTATTTCAAATAAGTGAAATGTGTATACAAGTTTTAAATTTGAGTGTTTTCTTCAATTAATTAGTATCTGTTTATTCACCTCAGGTAAAGTTGTTGCTAAGTTTTGTGCAAAGTATCTTCATCAACAAGTGCTCAAGCAGGAAGCATATTCTACGGGTGATATCGAAACCTCTGTACGAAAGGCATTTATCAGGTTATATAAACTCTTCAAATTTCTTCATATACTACTCTTGGTTTTAAAATGCGCGCATCAGGTGCGCATAATGCGCAATGCGCTGCGACGATGCGCTCTAAATCGCATAGTATGTTGAGAACTGCATAATGTATCTGAGCATCTGTACATAATGCATAATAATGATCAGAAGTAGTGAGTGAGGGAAAAGATGGTTACATAACCGCCTTGTGTATCGCATTTAAAGCCATGGGTACAAATGCATTATGCGTCTCTCGTGGTGCTTAGCATATTATTAGTTCTGAAACAAACACCCTCTATATATGTTGTAATTTTATTATATATAATTAAATTTGTATGTGTGATGCAGAATGGATGAGATGATGCGTGGACAAAGAGGGTGGAGGGAATTATCAGTTTTAGGAGATAAATTAAACAGATTCACGGGTGCGATTGAGGGTCTTATATGGTCTCCAAGAGGTGGAGAAGCAAGCAGCAAGATTGATGACTGGGCTTTTGAGGAGGTACTTTTAAAATTTTTAAATATTTTTAGTTGAATATTGTTTTACTTTCACCGGTTTAAAAGTAAATTTGACCCATTTTTTGGTTTTTCAATATGCAGAGTTTTATTTTATATATTGGTTGAATTCTTTGATTCCATGCAGGGACCTCATTCTGATTTCACAGGACCAACATCTGGATGTACAGCATGTGTTGCAATCATGAGGAACAATCAACTCGTTGTTGCAAATGCCGGTGATTCTCGTTGTGTTATTTCCAGAAATGGCGAGGTAATATCAATCAAATAGTCCATTTTCTCTTTTGTAAAATTAAAATTTCTCCTATGCTGTGAGTAGATTAAATATAAATAATAATTTGGATATGGCGTTAGTAGGTTAGTATATAAAATAAAAATTTACTTATTTTGGTTAATATTTTTACAGGCATACAATCTTTCTAGAGATCACAAGCCCGCCCTTGAGGCTGAGAGGGAGAGGATACTAAAAGCAGGTGGATTCATTCATGCAGGCCGAGTTAACGGCAGCCTCAATCTTACAAGGGCTATAGGTAATCTATCTAATTGATCATGGGTACAACACACACACACACACACACTTAATATTATAATTTTGATTGTGCAGGTGACATGGAATTTAAGCAGAACAAGTTTTTATCTGCTGAAAAGCAGATAGTAACTGCTAATCCTGAAGTCAACGTTGTAAGTCCCTTGCACCTTCTAGAAAGAGAGATTTTTTTTAGTTCTTTAGCAAGTATAATCCAATCATTTTATTTTTTTGAATTGTTTTCTTGCGGGTGGTCATATTAGTTATCTAACAATAGAGTTTACTAGCGTCTTTTGAAGACTGAGATTGTCCTTTTAATTTTTATTTTCATTTTCAAGATTGTGGTGTCATTTATATAATTTATATTGCAATGTATTTATTTGAATTGAATTTAGAGTAATTTTCAAATAATATTTTGTTCTCATTACGTACTGTTTACCCAATTATTTAGGTTGAGCTATGTGAAGATGATGAGTTTCTTGTGTTGGCATGCGATGGTATCTGGTAAGGGATCTTTCCTTTCTCCACGGTTTGTAATTCGGGGTGTAAAATGGGTCGTGTTCATTGGTTGACGGGTTGAACCCAAAGGCTGCACGGACACGAATAGCTTGTTAGACACAGGAACCCGAACATGACACACTTATTTGTGAGTTGACACGAACACGTCATGCTTTATCCTCACGGGTTGACACGAACATGGCGCGTTTAACCCTGAATTGTTTTTATTTATTTATTTTCTGCATATTAATACTCTAAAATTACAAATTTGCTAGTATATAAAATAAGTATGTCTAAACTACAAAACCTGATTCTCATTTCTCTTTTATCTGCTAAATTTTGGCATGAAGTATCCAATCATTTTAAGTTATGACAAAATACATATTTTTTTTCTAAATTTTAAAATATAAACAGGTCAACCCTTGGACCCATTAAGTCGATCCAAACACGACCTGTTAGCTAAGTGTGGCTGCGGAGGGCTACAACCCTAAAACTGACCCGAACCTGTTTAAACTAAACCAAAACCTGTGAATTTCTTGTTGGATTCATGTTATGTCAGTAGTTCACACCCTTAGTTTTAATCATGTCATTACAAAATCAAGAAAGATCTTACACGATTCAAAACGCAGCAGGTTTTATGTGTTGTGGCATTATTAAATTATTTACTTCTATAACTTCAGGGATTGCATGACGAGCCAACAATTAGTGGATTTCGTTCATGAACAGTTGAAATCAGTAAGTGTTGAATATCTCATGTTACTTTTGAATTGTACCATTGTCATATTTAGGACTGGCAAACGGGTTGGGGTTAGGGTCGGAATGGGTTAGGGTCAAAATGGGTCAAATTAAAAAGGGTTGTTTTGGGTCGGGTCAGAACGGTCCGGGTTGGAATGGATTCGGGTCCAAACGGGTTCGGGTCAGATCTGGTCTAGTTCGAAATGGGTTTCGGGTACAAAACGGGTTGGTTTTTTTTTCCATTTCCCAAAACATGATTTCATCATTAATATACCTTTTGTTTGAGTCGGGACTGAGACCGGAAAACCCGACCAAAACGAAACCAAAAAAACCAAAACCAAAACGAAACCAACAAAAACGATACAAAAAAAAAAACTGAAAAAATCAAAACCGAAAAAACCAACCAGAACGAAACAATACAACCGGAACCGAAACGAAACCGACTAAAGCGAAACAAAAGAATTGAAAAAATCGAAATAGAACTTAAATGAAACAAAACAATTGAAAAGATCGAAACCAATCAAAACGAAACAAAAAATCAAAATCGAACCGAAACGAAACCGACCAAATCGAAAAAAAAACCCGAAACCGAACCAAAACGAAACAAAAAAAAAAGCTGAAAAGATCGAAACCGATCTGAAACGAAACCGGAAAAACCGATCAAGATCAAAACGAAACAAAAATTCAAAACTGAAACGAACCGAAACGAAACATGAAAGCTGAAAAGATCGAAACCGATCCGAAACGAAACCAAAAAACCGATCAAAACGAAACAAAATATCAAATCGAACCGAAATGTAACAGAATAAACAGACCAAACAAAAACAAAAAAATCGAACCGAAACGAAACAAAAACTGAAAAGATTGAAATCGATCCGAAATGAAACCGAAAAAAACCCGATCAAAACGAAAAAAATCAAAACCGAACCGAACGAAACCGAAAAAACCAACCAAATTGAAACAAAAAAACCAAAACAAAACCTGTCCCGTGCGGAAACTCGTGTCGGCCCAAAACTCATTGCGCTCCGAAACCCGTCCCGTGCGTAAACCCCTGTCGGCCCTAGCCGAACCGACCCCATTCCGATCCAAAACCTGCCCCGTGCCGAAAGCCTGAAACTCAATTCGAACCGAACCCGTTCCGATCCAAAACTCGTTTCGTGCCGTAAACCGTCCTGTGCGAATACTTGTGCCAGCCCAAAATCCATTCCGATCCGAAACCTGTCCCGTTTCTTTAAGACACTAACCCGCATCGACCCATTTCTTTAAAGTTGTCGACCCGCTTTGACCCGAAAATAACAAGATGAAATTTCAACTGACCCATTGTGACCCATTTAGTTAAAACCAATTACCTGATTATTGAGGACTTCGGTAGTTAATGTTTTTTACCGGGTCATTTTATTTATAAATCCCCTAAATAACAATCCACCAAAAGCCCAACATTTGATTATCTTATTATTATGACTTCAAATGTTCAAACCATAGAACCACACCCAAACCTGATCTTCTGTAGCCTGTATTATAAATTTGTAACTAGTTATCTTAATTTGATTATTCAGTATCATATGACCACTGTCAAAACGCACATCCAAACACCCCTCAAGACTTTTTAACCCATTAGATTATTGTCTTGGTTTCGTCTAGGGATGTAAACAAACCGAACGAATACGAATGAGGGCTTGTTTGTGTAACTTCAATTATACAAATGAACAAACCCGAACTTAAATGAGCGGATTTTCTTGTTTGTGCTCGTTAAGAAATATGTTTGTTCATGTGCATTCTGGTAGGATTTCAACAGAGCCCAATAAACACAACTCGACCCTTAACTCAATTGCTGCACATACCTAGTCAAGGGTCCAGTCAAGAAAGCAGTTAATAAGAATTAGGGCTGGTGGGTAAATGTGTAGCTGAAGTTTAGGAGCAGTTATCTCAATTTATGTTTATTTATATCTCTTGTTCTAGTTTGGAGAATTGTCAATATTTATGTTATCTAAATTGGGGTATCTATACCTTTGTTCTTGGAGATTAACCCATCTCGAATCGGGTCTTTTATCTTATAATATTTAAGTTTCCAGCAGTTAAATCTATCGGTTACGTTTGATAGATTTCTGGGTTCTATCATTTGGTTCCATTGCCGAGAAGTCGAATGGCGCTTACAACCCGGAATTTGGTTATCTCTGCCCAGTTATCAGCCATTGCGGCACGATTAGACGCCATCTTAGCAACCATGAAGGATGATATTGCAGCCATGAAGGATGATGTTGCAGCAATCAAGACTCAAATGATCAGGGATGGCAGTTACTGTGAAGAATCAGATGAGGATCGGAAGAACACGGTGGTGGAGAACAGTTTAATGGCCAACAAAAGAGATGAGATGGTCAACTCTGATAACAGGAAAGGTCACCATCAGATTTTGGAAGTTAAAGCTGATAAACCTTATTTACCAGCCATACCTAAGCCATTGCAACCCACCCCTAAAATCCCTCCACGCATATCTGATTTTGATAAGCACATGCGATTCCTAACATGCAAACTGTTGGAGTCGGGAAGAGGAGAAAGGAATACCAACTGTGACCAACCACCTGTTATTGAAGGGGGCATGCATGATAAGGAGGAAATCGCTGAAATCAAATGTGCTATCAAACGGTCATCTAGGTGGTATTCAGATGCAAAAGACAAGAAAATTGCAAGGCCTTCACAATCCATTTTAGCTTATGGATGGGTCTATGAAGCGGGACAGCCTACAATGGAATGGTTGATTGCTTGGCACAAAATAGTCAACAATTATTGGAATGTCGACTTGAGGACAAGTCTGTTTTCCGGCAGGCTGTATTGGTAGGATTTCAACAGAGCCCAATAAACACAACTCGACCCTTAACTCAATTGCTGCCCATACCTAGTCAAGGGTCCAGTCAAGAAAGCAGTTAATAAGAATTAGGGCTGGTGGGTAAATGTAGGGCTGTAAACGAACCGAACTAACACGAACGAGGCCTTGTTCGTGTTCGTTCGTTAAGGAGATAAATGTGTTCACGAACGGTTCATGAACACTTACCGAACGAGATTTTATGTTCGTGTTCGTTCATTAAGGAAATGAGCGTGTTCACGAACGGTTCACGAACACAAGCGAACACAAATAAATTTGGAGGACGCGATGAAGTATAAAGGTGGATAGCCCAGAGAGTAGCACTAGAACTTGAATCCCTTATTGTGGAACGGAGGTAGATTATATTCGTTGATCTAAATAATGAGAAAAGAAAGGGAAATGGTGCATAAACAAGGTGAAAGAGGGTTTACTAGTTTAATTGTTAGGGTAATGATATAAATAAAAGTTTAATAGTATAGATAAAATATATGAAAGTATAAAAATCTTTAATTAAAACACGAACATACGAACATAAACGAACGCAAATGAACGAATGTTCACGAACACCTTACCGAACGTTCACGAACACAAGTGAACGAACGAGACCTTTGTTCATGTTCGTTCATTTAACATATCGAACAGAATTTCTTGTTCATGTTCGTTCGTTTAATAAACGAACGAACATAAACGAACTTCCCGTCGAACAGTTCACGAACTGTTCGCTGAACGTTCGGTTCGTTTACAGCCCTAGGTAAATGTGTAGCTGAAGTTTAGGAGCAGGTATCTCTATTTATGTTTATTTATATCTCTTGTTCTAGTTTGGAGAATTGTCAATGTTTATGTTATCTAAATTGGGGTATCTATACCTTTGTTCTTGGAGATTAACCCATCTCGAATCGGGTCTTTTATCTTATAATATTTAAGTTTCCAGCAGTTAAATCTATCGGTTACGTTTTGTTAGTTGTCAATAGTTATAGGACTTAGTTGCAATTAACAACCGTTCACACTTGCATGTGAACACACATTATTTATTTTTTAGTCCCTCACTCTCCCTATAAGTAGAGGGGTTATTTACTCTTGTAAATACACATTCAATCAATACAAGTTCGGTTTTCATACCATTCCCATTTACATGGTATCAGAGCTAAAGGTCTCTTAGCTCACGAGCATCTTTTCGTTCCGGCTAAATTTCCGGTCACCACCAGTCTCGGTTTAGAAGGTTCATAGTATGCTCTGTGGTTGCAGCTTAGTCTGATCTTCCACATCAGAAACGGATCTTCTTTTTCATACCATTTCCGGTCATCTCTATTTTTTCTGTTCTCGGGTACTATTCATCGCAGGTTACTGTTCACCCGATCCAAATCTGTTCAGATCTGATCTGCCAAGTTTCAGATCCAGGGGTTACTGTTCATCGCGAGTACTGTTCATCGAGGTTACTGTTCATCGGCTACTGTTCATCGAGGTTACTGTTCATCGGCTACTGTTCATCCGGTACCGTATTTTTCAGCTTCGTCGGAATTTGTTTCCGATCATTTCCGTGCAGTCGGTTTTCCGATCTGAGCAACTTTTTTGTTTCTGCCTCGTTTTGCGTGCTCGTATTCCGGTTCAGTTTTTCCTGTTTGAATATATTGTTGCAATGGAAGATAAGAGAAATCACAGTATTAGATGCACTAAGGAGGATTATGATTGGCTTCAACGGTTACTTGCCTTCGGGTCACAAAGTCCGCAGACCAACTCGGTATTCCCAGGTACGTTGTCTGGCTTTGACCTATCCTGGATTATTGATTCTGGAGCCACTCATCACATGACTGCGAATCAAGAAATTCTCACTAGCCTTCATAAAACCTCTCACCCACCGGTTAAACTTGCAGATGGTTCCTCATGCCCCGTACGCGGCATTGGATCCATTCACAACCCAGAAAACCTAAAATTGTCTTCTGTTCTTCTTGTTCCTAACTTCCCTACCAGCCTTTTATCTGTCAGCCAAATCACTAAACAAAATAATTGTTCCGTTACTTTTTATCCTACTCATTGTACCCTCAATGAACTGGGTACCAACCGAGTCATCGGTACTGGTCTTGAATCAGGTGGTCTCTATCGGATGTCCTCATTGTCTCCTCCCGAAGCAAACATCTGTGAGTCTAGTGTCTTTGAAACTCATTGTCGGTTAGGTCATCCCTCAGTAGCCGTCCTAAGGCAAATGAGACCTGGCATCTCTATTCCCGATAACTTCCATTGTGAGTCATGTCAGCTTGGTAAGCATACTCGACGTCCTTACCCCCCAAAAGTGTCAAGCCGAACCATTTCCATTTTTGAACTAGTACACTCTGACGTATGGGGTCCATGTCCAGTTAAGACTCCATTGGGCTTTCAATATTTTGTTACCTTCATTGATGACTATTCTCGTGCTACATGGGTTTACCTATTGAAATCCCGTAGTGAAATCAACTCAATCTTTCATGAATTCCATGCATATGTCAAAACCCAGTTCAAAACATCCATCCAAACCTTACGCACCGATAATGCTAAAGAATATATGTCCACCGATTTCTCTACATTTCTCAAATCACAAGGTATTATTCATGAGACTTCTTGCGCATATACATCTCAACAGAATGGTGTTGCTGAACGTAAGAACCGCCATCTGTTGGATGTTACTCGCACACTCATGATTCATTCTCATGTTCCTCGTCACTTTTGGGGTGATGCTGTTCTTACTGCGGCTTATCTAATTAATCGTATGCCATCATCTGTTCTTCATGGTCAAACCCCGTTCTCTGTTTTATTTCCTAGAGGAACTCCATTTCCTTTTGAGCCCCAAACTTTTGGATGTGTAGCTTATGTCCATGATCATCGTCCCGGAGTCCCTAAAATCGACCCTCGAGCCATTCGTTGTGTCTTTGTTGGTTACTCGCGTGTCCAGAAAGGTTATCAGTGCTATAGTCCTTCCCTTCGCCGATACTTTACCAGTGCTGACGTCACTTTTGATCCGTTGCGTCCTTTCTTTCCAGAATCTTCCATTCCAGTTTCTGACCTGTTTCCTGATCCTGATATACCTGAGTCTCACCTCATTCCTACTTTTCCTGTGTCATCTATTCCCTCTACCCCTTCGGTCTCAGACACCACAGTTCCAGCTCCTATAGCTTCGGGCCTTCCGACAGATCCTCCGCCATTACTCTACACATATTCTCGACGAGGTAAGGATCAGACCTCAGCAACCATTGATCCCCAACCTACCCATACCTCTGGTACATCCTCCGTTCAACCTGCCATGTCTGAACCAGATACATCCTTGCCAGTTCCTACCCATACTACCCCGGATATCCCTTCGGATACACCTGCTTATGACCCTCCTGGTGCCCCGTATCCCGATATACCTATTGCCTTTCGCAAGGAACCTAGACACTCCACTCGTTATCCCATCCAGGATTATGTTGCCTACACTCATCTTTCTACAGAGTCTCATGCCTTTACCACTTCCCTGGATTCCTACCCGATTCCCAAAAATGTGATGACCGCTCTGGCTCACCCAGGATGGCGACAAGCCATGGAAGACGAGATTGGGGCTTTAAAAGCCAATCAGACTTGGGACCTAGAACCACTACCTCCTGGTAAGCGTGTTGTTGGTTGTCGTTGGGTCTTCACAGTTAAACTTAACCCTGACGGAACTCTACATCGTCTGAAAGCTCGTCTGGTAGCTAAAGGTTACTCTCAGGCTTATGGTATTGATTATGACGAGACTTTTTCCCCAGTTGCCAAAATGCCATCTGTGCGTATTTGTATTGCTCTTGCTGCCATTCATCATTGGCCGCTCTACCAGCTTGATGTCAAGAACGCCTTTCTCAATGGTGTTCTTGAGGAGGAGGTTTATATGGAGCAGCCACCAGGGTTCATTGTTCAGGAGGAGGCCTCAAAAGTATGCAGACTACGTCGGTCCCTATATGGTCTTAAACAGTCTCCAAGGGCATGGTTTGGTCGTTTCTCTAATGTTTTGGGAGAATTTGGAATGGTTCGTAGTACATATGATCATTCTGTATTCTTCAGACATCATCAGGGACGAAGGATCATCTTAGTTGTTTATGTGGATGATATCATAATCACAGGGGACGATGAAGAAGGAATTACCAAGCTTAAACAGTTTCTTCATTCTCAGTTTCAGATTAGTGACTTAGGTCGGCTACGGTACTTCCTTGGCATAGAAGTATCACGTTCTCCACAGGGAATACTTCTCTGTCAACGAAAGTATGTTCTTGATATGCTAACTGAGTGTGGCTTGCTGGGTTGCAAACCTGTTGACAGTCCTATGCTTTCTACAAGGAAGCTTCTTCCAGAGGACGGAAGCCCAATGAAAGATCCTGAGCGATACAGACGATTGGTCGGAAAACTCAACTACTTAACTGTCACCCGACCAGATATCTCCTTTGCCGTCAGTGTCCTAAGTCAGTTCATGGCTACTCCGTACACGGGACACTGGGATGCTGCTCTTCGTGTCTTAAGGTATCTCAAAACCACACCAGGTCTAGGGATCTTATATTCTGATCAAGGTCATTGCCGTGTGGGTGCTTTTACAGAAGAAGGAGATGGTCGTATATCTGGATTTTCAGACGCAGACTGGGCAGGTTGTCCTATTTCTCGCCGATCCACCACTGGGTATTGTGTTTTCGTTGGAGGAAATCTTGTGTCCTGGAAGAGTAAGAAGCAACATACCGTATCCAGATCAAGTGCCGAAGCAGAATACAGAGCCATGGCAGATGTAACATCAGAGATGATATGGGTTCGCCGTCTCCTTAGAGAACTCGGGGTTATCTCTGATGACTTGATGCGATTATATTGTGATAATCAATCAGCTATACATATAGCTAAAAATCAAGTATTCCATGAGAGAACTAAACACATTGAGGTTGATTGTCACCTAATCAGAGATCGGATAGTCGGCACTCAAAAGGATCCTCCATCCAGCCAATTCATGTTAAAACAGAATTCCAACTAGCGGATATCTTCACAAAACCACTCCGAAAGACTCAAATAGACTTCATATGTAACAAGTTGGGCATGATTAACATCTATGCTCCAACTTGAGGAGGAGTGTTAGTTGTCAATAGTTATAGGACTTAGTTGCAATTAACAACCGTTCACACTTGCATGTGAACACACATTATTTATTTTTTAGTCCCTCACTCTCCCTATAAGTAGAGGGGTTATTTACTCTTGTAAATACACATTCAATCAATACAAGTTCGGTTTTCATACCATTCCCATTTACACGTTTGATAGATTTCTGGGTTCTATCACATTCCTATAATAGATTAAGGAACATGTATGAAAAAATATCAATTGTTTGTGTTTGTTTGTGTAAATATATCATTAAAGTTATTTAATCGTTTCAGAACCACTAATTTGTTCAAGAATCGTGTGAACTGCATAATGCAGTTGTACATAGTGCATAAAGATAATCATTAGTAGTAGTAGTAGACTAGTAGAGAGAAACAGAGGCGTAACCGTCTTCTGTATCACCCTCTTTAACATATTCTGGACATGAATGAACAATTCACCAAACGTTCATGAGCGCAAATGAACAAACGAGAAGCTTGTTTGTGTTCGTTTGTTTAACTAAAAGAACATAAAATCTTGTTCATGTTCGCTCGTTTAATTAACAAACTGACATAAATGAACTTTTTGCCAAATAGTTTGTTGGGCGTTTGTTCCATTTACAACTCTAGTCTCATCCGTAGACATTATTGTAGTGCTAAACCGTGAACCCTAACTCTTAAACCTTGTACAGGAAAGTAAACTTTCAAGAATCTGTGAGAGAGTGTTTGATAAATGTTTGGCACCGTCAACATCTACAGGCGAGGGATGTGACAACATGACTATGATCTTGGTGCAGTTCAAGAAGCCAATTCAGTCACCTGTTTCTGCAGAAGAAGTAGATGATAAACTAAAAACTGCTGGTTGAATAAAGCTAAATCAATGTTAAAAGTAAAACAAATTAAACTTTAGTGTTTTGTGTGTGTAATATATCGTATATATCGTCGGCAGAAATAACACTGCCAGAAACCATTTCGACTTTTTAGTGTTCTGTTTGTATATTTTTCATATTCTGGTTTCGGTTTGAATGTAAAGAAAGAGTCATTTTGTTTGTTTCTGGCAACGACTTGCTTGAGAATGCATCGAGTTTGTAACGCGGTTGGTTTTGAAAAAAGACGCCTCAAGTGCGCCTGATGCATGAGGTGACCGAAGCACCAGTGAAAATATATCTGGTAGGCTCTGCCAGATGCGTGCAATGGTCGCTTTTGTAGGCTTCCGATTATTTCGGTTTCTTTGTAAGCTTCTCTTAGTTTGGTTATGTGAATGGTTAATTTTGTAAGCCTCTGATTATTTGGGTTTCAGATATCGGTGATGATAGTTTCTTAGTGTTGTTTTGGGGGCTCTTTGCATGTTATCGCTTGTTTATGTGTCTAGTTGATGTGGTGGTTGTTCATGTTATACGTTTTAGCAAATGTAGAGGTTTTTAGTAGCTATGTACATATTAGTTTGACTTCTTTTGTGTGGTTATGACTTTTGAGTTAGGGGTTTCACTGGAAGCAGTCTTTTTATTTCTTGGGATTGAGTTAGGGGTTTCCCTAGACACTACCAGTAGCTAGACTTGTAAACGAACCGAACGTTCAGTGGACCGTTCATGTTTGTTTATTTAATAAACGAACGAACATGAACAATGTCCCGTTTGTTCATTTACGTTCATGAACGATTGTTTATGTTAGTTCATTTACGTTCGTTTATGTCTGTTCATTTAAATTCGTTCGTTCGTGTTCGTTTATATCCGTTTGTTTATGCTCTTTTAAATTTAGTTATTACTAATTAAATTTAAAAAATTATTTAATTTTCTTTATCATCCCATAACTAGCTTTGACTTTTTGATTTCAAAACTTTCTTTTATATGGTATTAAACTATTAATATATTTGATTTATATTTTCCAATTTAAAAGCAATTTTTTCTATCATATGAAACGTGAATTAAGGTTTACCTATATTTAGGTTTTTCTTCTCCTCTACTATTTCTATACAATTCAAAGACTTGTCCAATTATGTTCGTTATGATTTTATGTTCAATTATGTGTGTTTGTGTGCGTTTATGTTCGTGAACCATTCGTTTATACTTTTAGCGAACAAACATGAACATGTTCATTTTCTTAACGAACGAACACGAACAAGAACAAGAAAATCCGTTCATTTAAATGTTCGTGTCCTATCGTTTGTTCGGTTAACGGTAAATGAACGAACATGAACATGCCTCGTTTGTGTTCGTTCAGTTCATTTACAAGCCTACCAATAGCAACGCTATGAGTGGGATTCTATTGGGTATGTTATTATTTGGGTTCCAATTATTTTGGTTTTCTAATTTTGGTGATAGATGATTTTTCGGGTTCCAACGATTAACCATGAAGAAAATGGTTGAAAGAAGCTGTTAAATGGCAAGCTTTGAGGCAAACTTTGGTAAGACAATCTTCAAGGACTAAATGTGGCAATAAGTCAAACTCAAATAAACCTAGATGTTATACATGCAAGGGGTTATTCTATTTACACTCTTGTTTTTATTATTTTACAGTGATGTGACATTGTGTTTGTTTTTCTTTGATAACTTCTAATATATAATCTAGAGTAAACTGCCAAAATGGTCTCTGAAGTTTGGTCACTTTTCCCACTTTAATCCAAAACTCAAATCTTTTGAATCTGGGTCCATGTGGTTTCAATTTTGTTGCCATTTTCATCAAAAAACAAATTCTGGTCATATTTTTCAGTTAACATCCAGATTTTTCAGTGACCAAAACATGTTGAAAATGATCTAAACCTTTGCAAGTGACCAACACCATATTGAGAATGATCAAAACCTATTAAAAAAAGCTGGATGTTAACTGAAAAATCTGACTAGGATTTGCTTTTGGATGAAAATGACAATAAAATTGAAACCACAGGGACCCAGATTCAAAAGGTTTGAGTTTTGGAATAAAGTGGCAAAAGTGACCAAACCTCAGGGACCATTTTGGCAGTTTACTCTATAATCTAATCTATACTTTCTATAAAAGGAGAAATCTGAGTGACATAAGAAAAGCTGATGTGTCAGCGCAGGAGAGGCTGTCCAACAATGCTTTTCTTATGTCATTACTGCATCATAAACCGGAATATATAAATCACTTTAAAATACATTTAATTTAATTTCAAAGCACTGCCTTGTGTATTCAAATGTTAAAAGGTCTGGCCCACATTCCAAAGGGCAAAGCACTGCCCATCTACAAGAAAGTAGCAGATGGTTCCTTTGGCAAACGTATACGTTAGCAGATGTTTTGAAATTGCGGGTAATTTCAAATTCAAAATGCATGGGGATATGTAATTTTCAATTAATGCATGTCACTCACTCACTTCTGTCAATCATCTTCTTATATAAACTGATTTATATTCTCATTTCAATCTTCATATTTACATTCTCGTGTTCTCTTCTTTTGTATTTTCAAACCACATTTCTAATGTATCTCTCCCTCAAATCCCTTCTTCTCAATACTCGACATTTGTTCATAAAGGATAAGAGAAAACAGAAGCTCTCTCTGACCCACTTTCAGAACAAATTTTGGGGATATGTGGTTTGCCTTGATGATGGTAATGTGATATATATGATTATGTTTGTTTTGGTTTTTAATTTTTACTAAAGGTTTTTTATCTGAGTTATGACTAAATGATGATTGTGAATGATCTGAGCAGATGATGATGATGATTGTTCTACGGTTGTTTCCAGCATCATTGTTCCAACATCGTTTAAAGTATGTTTTTTTGTTACTCTAATTTTGAAATTTTGAATTTTTAATTTTGAAGTGATATACTCTAATTCTCGCTTTATATTTCAGTCTAATCACAGTTGTTTGAAATTCATACAATCATCTGCGGGTTATTATAGGTTTGTATCAAAAGAAGCATAAAGTTAAATTAAACACAAAGAAAGATTATTAAATGTACATTTAAAATAATTTTTGCTTATGACTAAATGATGATTATATATGACTTGGGCAAATGATGATGATGTAGAACCCACAGTAGTTCCTACTAAACGCAAGAAAGGATCTGCTACTGCTGTAAGATAAGATTTTATTTTACTAGAGATTTGTTCTTTCCTGCCTTTTTTGTATTAAAAGAAGCATAAAGTTTGGTTTAAAACAGATGATGAATGAGAAGAAGGGATGATGATGATGATTGTTCTACGGTTTTTTCCAGCATCATTGTTCCAACATCGTTTAAAGTATGTTTTTTTGTAGCTCTTTATGAAGCAAGTTAAGAATTAAGTATATGAGAATAGGGCTACTCTTCAACAGCTGAAGAAGTGTTTTCATGTACTGCATCTTGTTCTGTTCACGAGAGACCAGGTTTCCAGAAACCTGATGGTGATGCATTCAGTACTTCCGTGGAGTTCATGACGATTGTCGAAGATATACATTGCGAAGTTCGGTACTCGATGGAGTTTAAGCTAAAAGCACTAAATTTTTGCTGTTAGATTCGTAAATTTCTTGGTGTTGTTGTTAGATTTTAAAGTTTCGTTGTTCAGTAGTCGATGTAATTATTGATCTTTTAATCCTCATAATTAAATTTTAATCCTATTAATGTTTGTGGAGCATTTTATTTTTACTAATTTTAAGGTGAATAAGTATTATTATGTAATTTTTAATTTTAATATCATCTGATTATTGCAAATCGGTACTTTTGATGTAGAAGTGAAATTTTCTTTGAGTATAATTAGATTATGTTGATGTTGTATCAATTTCTGTTAGTGTATAGATTTGTCAAAGTTAAAGGTTGCCAAAAGAGAACATCTGCTCTAAATCATCATCTGCTGATCTAACGGCTGTTTGACTTGCTACTGTTGCCAACATCTGTTGTTGCCTAATAGAGTTTTTCGAAGAATTTCCTCCTCTCAATTGTAAATACTGATGCATCTGTTACTTAACTCTCTGTCAAAGGTAAAGTCTGCCCAAAGAGAACATTTGTTTAGTGGTGATCTTCTGCTATTATAACGGCTGTTTGACTTGCTACTGTTGGCAATATCTGTTGTTGGCTAACAGATGTTCTATATTCAAATATCAAAGGTCTGAGATTTTTTATCTGAGTTAAAATACATTTAATTTCAAACCACTACTCTCATTTCAAATGTCTGGCCCACATTCAAGAGGGCAAACCACTGCCCATCGCCAAGAAAGTATAACTTAGCAGATGTTTCCTTTAGCAAACATATACCTTAGTAGATGTTTTGAAATTGCCGGTAATTTCAAATTCAAAATGCCTGGGGATGTGTACTTTGCAATTAATGCACATCACTCACTCAGTTCTGTCTTATGGTAAAGGTGTCTTATGGTAAATGAAGAGGTTAATTATAATTATAAGAACATGTTTAATTTTGTACTTTTCCCATGGAAATGCATTAAAAGCCTAACGAGTGTCGCATCATATTCTTTCGTCTGACGATGTATTTAGTCATAACCGCCTTCAATGGGTATATAAAATACATTGGGCAGATGTTTGAAATCATTACCGTTTTCATCCATCTACTCAATCATCTTCAAAAGTTTTTTGTTTATCAATATCATTACAATTTCTTTTACTTTCAAAGACGCATTGGTTCACTGCAAAATGGAAAACATTGGGTTTCAAGTGATTGTTGACGAAATTTTCACAAGGCTCTCTACATAAGATATTGGTCGTTTGAAATGTCTTTTCAAGAATTTTTATAGGGAACTGTCAAGTCATGGATTTCAGATGATGCATGCTCTCCGAAGTGGAGATTCATTACAAAAGAAACTACTCTCCTTTAAAGACACGTCAATTGTCGTTGACGACGTAGTTGCTGGTAGTTTGGATGTTGTTAGAAGCAAAACCTTAAGTTTTCCTAACAGTGTCCACCCTAGCTTCTTACGTATTCTATCATCATTTAATGGATTGTTGTTAGTTTGCAATGAAGGGATTTGCTGTGAGCTGATTCTTTGGAATCCAACTACCAGGCGCTATAAGGTTTTGTCTGATGACTACTTAAATTACAATCATGATCGAAACGCTGATACTGGTGGTATTTATTTTGATCAATTAATGATCTGAAAGTGCTGAACATCAGATGTTACCGTAATGTAGCTACTGCTCGTGTTTACTCACGACGTCGTGAGTCATGGAGAACAATAAATTTCGGTAGCGTAAATAATTATGGTTCAAGTGGTTATTCATGCTCTGCAGGAGTTTATGTTGATAAAACCATATATTTCACAGTTTTAAATTATTGGTATCCACTAGGTGAGGGGAACATCATTGCTTTTGATGTTCTGAGTGAGACTAGTCAATCCTTGCCAAGGGCATTTTTTGACCATCGCAAAGAGGCTGCATTTAATTGTTATTGGAAAGTCTGCTGAGCTAACTGCTAATTTGCTCAGATATGAAGAAGAAGGCTGGATGAAGGTGTTTGCTTTCAATAATCCTCGTGTAGTTGATTATGAAGAGAGGCGCCGAAGGACTAATATAATTGAAAACAACAAGTGTCTGATAACAAGCATCTGGGGGATATGGTTGAAGTTGATCTGAGCAACGAACTTCTGAAATACCTCTAACATGTTGACAACTACACTGGTCCGAAAGGAGCTTTACTTATCGAGACTACTATTTCGCCCATTGATTAGGAATTAGTATGCTGTAATTTATTGAATGTTGTTTTCTGTTTTGAACTTTGTTTATTATATAGTTACCTCTGTTTGACACTTGTAGTTTTTATATAATTAGTTGTGTTAAAATTATTAACCATGTTTGTTATTTAAATTAACTAAATGAATATTTTGGTTTGAGAGTGTAAAAGCTTGTAATATTGGCAAAGGTCTGTTTAAATGATCAAAGGTCTGTTATTTTGAATAGATGTTTGAAAATAAAACAGTGGTTGATACATCTGTTGACTTTGGTCAACAGATGGATGAACTTTGTATGCTGTTTCGCCCATTGATTAGGAATTAGTATGTTGTATTTTATTGAATGTTGTTTGTTGTTTTGAACTTTGTTTATTATATAGTTACCTCTGTTTGACACTTGTAGTTTTTCTATAATTAGTTGTGTTAAAATTATTAACCATGTTTGTTATTTAAATTAACTAAATGAATATTTAGGTTTGAGAGTGTAAAAGCTTGTAATATTGGCAAAGGTCTGTTTAAATTATCAAAGCTCTGTTATCTTGAACAGATGTTTGAAAATAAAACAGTGGTTGATACATCTGTTGACTTTGGTCAGCAAATGGATGAAAACAGATGTTTTGAACTACTGTTGGGATAAAGCAGAGTGTTGTGGAGAAAACTGTGATTGAAACCACTGTTTGGTTAAAACGGTGGTTTAAAAACCACTGTTGGGTTAAAATAGTGTTTTGTGGAGGTTGAAGGTGATTGAAACGACTGTTGGGTTAAAATATTGTTTTTTTTTGGAGAAGGAACATGTTTGAATGCAAATGTTATTTTGTTTACAAAAGATTAATAAATTGTATATTTTTGTATTTTTTATTTCTAAACTTTAAGTATTTAAGGTTGAAGTTGAAGTTGGGGAGATATGGTTGGATTTGATTTGAGCAATGAAGTTTTGAAATATCTCCAACATGTTGACAACTACAGTGATCCGAAAGGAGCTTTATTTATCGAGACTACTGTTTCGCCCATTGATTAGAAATTAGTATGCTGTATTTTACTGAATGTTGTTTGCTGTTTTGAACTTTGTTTATTATATAATTACCTCTGTTTGACACTTGTAGTTTTTTTTATAATTAGTTGTGTTAAAACTATTAACCATGTTTGTTATTTAAATTAACTAAATGAATATTTAGGTTTGAGAGTGTAAAAGCTTGTAATATTGGCAAATGTCTGTTTAAATGATCAAAGCTCTGTTATTATGAACAGATGTTTGAAAATAAAACAGTGGTTGATACATCTGTTGACTTTGGTCAACAGATGGATGAAAACAGATGTTTGGAACTACTGTTGGGATAAAGCAGAGTGTTGTGGAGAAAACTGTGGTTGAAACTGCTGTTTGGTTAAAACGGTGGTTTAAAAGCATTGTTTGGTTAAAATAGTGTTTTGTGGAGGTTGAAGGTGATTGAAACGACTCTTGGGTTAAAATATTGTTTTTTGGAGAAGGAACATGCTTGAATGCAAATGTTATTTTGTTTACAAAAGATTTAATAAATTGTATATTTTTGTATTTTTTATACTGTAAACTTTAATAAACATGTTTGAATGCAAATGTTATTGTATATTTTTGTGGAGGATGAAGGAACATGTTTGAATGCAAATGTTATTTCGTTTACAAAAGATTAATAAATTGTATATTTTTGTATTTTTTATACTCTAAACTTTAAGTATTTAAGGTTGAAGTTAAAGTTGGGGAGATATGGTTGAAGTTGATTTGAGCAATGAACTTTTGAAATACCTCCAACATGTTGACAACTACAGTGATCCGAAAGGAGCTTTATTTATCGAGACTACTGTTTTGCCCATTGATTAGAAATTATTATGCTGTATTTTATTGAATGTTGTGTGCTGTTTTGAAGTTTGTTTATTATATAGTTACCTTTGTTTGACACTTTCATATTTTATATAATTAGTTGTGTTAAAATTATTAATGATGTTTGTTATTTAATTTAATTAAATGAATATTTAGGTTTGAGAGTTTAAATGATGAAAGCTATGTTGTTGTGAACAGATGTATGAAAATAAAATAGTAGTTGATACAACAGATGGATGAAAACAGATGTTTGAAACTATGGTTAGGTTAAATGTATTTGTTGTGGAGAAAACTATGGTTGAAACTGCAGTTGGGTTAAAACGGTGGTTTAAAACCACTGTTGGGTTAAAATAGTGTTTTGTGGAGGTTGAAGGAACATGTTTGAATGCAAATGTTATTTCGTTTACAAAAGATTAATAAATTGTATATTTTTGTATTTTTTATACTTTAAACTTTAATAAATATAACCATATTCATCATTTATATTTGTTATGCATGGTTTTCTAAGAAACGACCCGTGTTTGCACACGGGTCTTACCGCTAGTACTAATAAAAGGGTAACTTTAATGCCAAATGGCATTCTCTTATAAAAAGTATTTCACAAAAATGCCATGTGGCAATTTATTATGCCACCTCAACTATATAATAAATAATAAGTAAATTAATATCAAAACTATTAAATGATTGAATTTAATATATATTAGAAATAATCTTATATTCATAATTATATCTATTGAATATTCTTAATTCTTAATAATTAATATTAGTTGTCTACTTACCCATACTTTAATACAATATCTCTACTTTAATAAATAAAGACATATTTATCAAAAGAAGATGTAATAACAAAAAATGTATACATCCATCACTATTTGACGTAACAAAAAATTTAAAACCTTATCATGTTTATAATTCGTTATTATCGTTTTCACAGATGTTAAAGATAAGTCTAAACAATATATATATATATATATATATATATATATATATATGTTTAATATATATAATCTTAGATCATGAACTAATTGCATTCCATCTTCTACTTTGATAACACTTAATAAAATAAGAAAATATTAATTTGAAATAAAATATACTATGTATTTTGTATTCAAAAACAAAATTCTTACTTCGTAAACGCATCATTTAAAATATTTAAAATGAGTAATGTTATATTTTCTTTAAGTTCATATGTATAGTTCATATATTAGGGTTATATGTATTCATATTAAAATTTATATTTATGATGTGTGATGCAAGAAATAATATAAATATAAAAATAATTTAAAACCTGTAATGGTTATGCCCTTCAAACGCAACCAACTTAACAATAACGTATATATTTTAAAAAAACTCATTCAAGTTTATATAAATGAAAACACATTTATTTCTCCAAATAACTCGATCTACTCCATGTGTGTATCCTAAAACCCATGTAATACATGGGTCTATATTAGCTTTATAAAAACATATCTGATGTTGGGATACCCTTATTTTTATTTACTTGAATGTAAATAGTAGGGGATCCATATGAAAGCAATGTGTTGTGAGAAATAGAGAAAAGACGGAGCAAGTGGTGAATGTGAATTTTTAAATCATGAACATAGTCAAAGGTTAAAGGATTACTTTAACATCAAGATAAGGTGAGTTCTAGATGTCTTCTTTTAACTATTGTGGCTGATATATGCATACTACCTTAAATGGTTAAACTTTCTAAAATGATTGCTAGCTATCACATGTTATTAACTGATGTTTAAAAGTTAAATGATTGATGATGGATGTTTACAATTGATGTTTGACGTAAAAGTATTGATGTTAATACCTGCTAGCGCGGCGACACAACATACATATGGAGTCTTGTACCTGTATAAGCCTGTTTGGCCCCGTGTCAAGCAGTTGATGGTAAAGCCTGCTTCACACTATGTGTGTTAAATTGATGATTTGAAGTTGATGTGCTTATTTGATGTTACGAACATGGGTTGATGGTGATTGCTAAATCGTTTTAATTAAAATGATAAATCCTGTTTGTTAACTTTAACTAGGATTTACTCAGCGTAGCTGACTTTTTAGCATGTATGTTAGGTTGACATGTACCGATGCTTGATAGGGAATACATGGCATGGATTGAAGGCGCCCATACCTTTCTGGCATCCTATCCACCTTAGACATCCTTCTTTGTTTCTTTTGAGTTTTATTGTCTTAATTTTAATGACTTAATGTAATTGGCATGTTGAATTCTATTTGATGACTATTATCCGTTTAAAAACTATGTTTGATGCAATGATCCAACTGTAAAGCTTCCCGAGTTTAGAGCTTACAATTCATCATATTTGAAAAGATTTACATAAAAAACTATTAGTTATATAGTTTTACATATTTTTTATATCTTCTCAACATTTTGTTAAAAACATAGTTAATATTGTTTGGTACCGTAAACTAAATCGATTGCCAGTATCATGACGACCAACATAGGTATTATCCGAACCAGCACCATATTCATTTTTATACACACGTCTCAATACCCTCCTGGGCATATCACGACTTAAATTTTTCATTTTATGTTTCTCTTTCGATTACTACATGTACCACCTATACCATAACAAACCAAATGGATACCGACCTGAACCTTAACCCTAACCGAAACCAAAACTGAAACCGAATTCCCCATTATATATATTTCTTTCTATAGTTAGATGACATGGTTAGAGACGTCAACACAAAAAAAACCCCTAGCTCAACACCTGCTCCCCTCCTCAATCTAGCGGCCACACTTGATTCTTCTTCTTCTTCTGCACCAGAAAACCATGGGAGAAATAGTTCCAGAATCAGTAATGGAGTCAGTCACCAGAACTTCAAACAACTTCAAAGAGTTTAAAACCCAATTCGCCGATTTCTTGCCCCTTTGCGACCCGGATACCCTCTCCGAACTCCACCCTATTGAGCGTGCTCAATCTCTACTCTTGCTCGCTAAAGCCACCACTACACTCTTCGCATGTATTGTTTCGTTTGTTTTGTTTTGTTTTGTTTTGGTATTGGCTTTATAGTTTGATGCTCTGTTTGTTTGATTAATTGATTGTTTGATTGTTTTGAAGTGAAGCTGAGGTGCAATGGGATTGACCCAGATGATCATCCTGTCAGATCGGAACTTGTAGGGTTTGTTTGTGTGGTTTTTTGTTTGGTTATTTGTGGGATTGTTGGGAACTTGATGGAACTGTGTTTTGGGTTGTTTAATTTCTAAATATCTTGTTAATTTGAATTTGTATGTTTCAAATTGTTTCGAAACATTAACGATATAAACGGAAGTTAGGGGCATTTACTTTTCCTAGGGAGATTGCCCTTAGCAACGAAAGTGAAAGTTAGGAGTGTTATTGGTTTCATTTTTGGTACAAATACTGTAACGGAAAACCATAGTTGTTAAAAGCCATCGCCTCTTGCACCTAGGCCCATTTTTCAGGCGAGGCGAGGCAGTTGCGCTTTCAGTCGAGGAAATTGCGCTTTAATTCTATAGGTGATGGTTCAGGCGCACATTCCGGCGAGATTCCTAGATTCCGGAGAGCTTCCGGCCAAATTCTCTAAATTCCAACATGATTCTAGCCAGATTTCTACTTTTATTCAACGAAAACTACTTTATAACACTAATATTTTGGTACTAATTAGATGATATAAAGTGTTACATAATAGACTTTGTTTATTTTATTTGGAAAACAGTATTTTTTTTTCTAATACATAATATATTTTTAATATTTTCTAAATGCGCTTTATTTTTCTCAGGCCCTCGCTTTTTTTGCGCTTTGCGCCTAGGACCCAGGCGAGGCCTGTGCGCCTAGTGACTTTAATAACTATGCGGAAAACTAACTCCGGCTTCTCATAATGAATACTTGACTGATTTTTATCCCGACAGAATGTTGTAAAACGTTTTGAAACTAAATAAATGAAAGTTAGGGCATACAGAGTTACTTTTCCATTATAGTGAGATTGTTGTTGCTAAGTGATAGTTAGGAGTGTTATTTGTCACATTGTTGGCACGGATTATTATCGGCTTATAGGTCATAGTTTGGATTATTAACATCCAATTTGTCTTTAACTGTTAACTTTTGGTTAATTGTTGAGCTCTTGGTAATGTAGGAGAGATTGAAGTTGTACCAGGATAAGCTGGATAAGTGCACTAGTTTGAGTAAAGGTAAGATTTCTTTCTGACTACTTTATTTGAGCGTCAAGTTTGCAGCTACGGGATAAATGGCTCGTATGGGCTGTACGACATGGAGAAAATGGCCATATGGGTTGTATGAGGGCTAAATGGCTCTTATAACGTTTTGACTGACAAAGAAATGACTGATGTGACCACCAACAAATCCATATGGCATGTATGATATTTTTTTGCCTTGTTGTATGGCCCGTGTGACCTTTTTTTCGCCTTGTCGTATGGCCCGTGTGACCTTTTTTCGTTCTGTCATGTGGCCCATATGATGTGATAGGTTGGCTGGTGTACACTAATGGGGGCAGCGTCTCCTTAACAACACCCTAATCAGGTTTAGGGGGTGTTTGCATTTGCATTTTGAAAGTGATTTAAGTGACATTAAATAATGAGAATCATCTTTAGCTGACTACGTATTTGAAATTGTAATAATCACTTTTAGGGGGTGTTTGGGATCGCTTATCTAAACTGACCATCTGATTATTGGTGAGTGAAGTGAGCCGTTTGAAGTTGCTTATTTTAATTAGCAATAAGCAGTGGCAATAAGCAATCCCAAACGCCCCTAGTGATTGGAAAATTCTGATTATATAAGGAAGTAATAGAGTAATATATGGGTATGGGTAACTTCATGCTACCTTTTGATAATCTGTTCTGTTGCAGCTATACGATGAAACTGACTATGTGACCCCTAAATAATCAAACGATTCTAATCCGATTAGCCAAAGTGGACCCAAGCACAACTGATACCACGATATTAAGTTGCAATAATCAAATAATCACTTTCAAAGCGCACATCCTAGTTACTTGCATATGCATTCCGAATTGTTTAACATTGAAGTATATTTTATATTTTCACTGACTAAATGCAGAGCCCCTACGGCCTTCAACCACTTTAAACTACCAGGCAGCAACACGTTTCATCGAGCATTCATTACCTGATCTTACCCCTGGTTAGTGACCCCTATCATCCTTCAAATCATATCTATATGTTTTGTTTTATGTTTAATAATTTAACCTGGGTTACAAATTGCGTGATATCACAGACCAAAGGAAAAACATGAGGGACATAAGTAGGCGTGAGGGGGTAAACCGTGCGCGTTCAGAGGGAAATGCTAGCAAGAGAAGGAAGTATCTTTCATCTAATAAAACTTCTGTAAAGACTGCTGCACAGGAGTTTCTTGAAAAAGCAACTCGTGAACTTCTTGGTGAGGATAACGGTTCAATTAAGGGGCCTCTAAAGCCTCGAGAAGATGATGATGATAATGACATGTCACCTGATCCTTAGGTATAATCAGTACTTTTACTCTTGTGTTCTTACTTATTACTTTAACTGCATGATTAAACATTTTAATATAACTCATTACACAGTAAATTTACGATATTCAACGCTTTACAATAGGCCAAAATGGTTTCAGGTTGAAACATGTAATGTCTAGTGCGTGCCAGAACTGGTCAAGTTTATTGTCTATTTAAAAAAAAAAAATTGTATTAACTATGTTTATAAAATCTATCAGAATAATCACAGATTAAAAAAAAGTGAAATTTGCTTGATGAATTTAATTAGCATGATAAAACCTTTTGAGTAACAATTTTGGTGGCTTTAACCCTGTTTACCGTATGTTTTTTAGGTAAGTTTTAAACTTGGCCTGTTTGACTTGTTAAAGATAAAACTAAATTCAAATCGACCCATATTTAAGTGAATGGGATGAATGTATATAAAAAAGTTATTCAAGTAACTAGTAAGAAACTTTATAACTGGATTCGGTAAATAATTATAAAATAATAGATTTTTGACAAAAACTGTGGCTAGAAATCCATTTATAACTATGAAAAATCCAATCTAGATGATATTTAAAAGCCTACCGATCTGCAACTAAGTACCGGTAGGCTCATATTAAATTGAAGTTAAGCTACACACATTTACTAATAAAGTAAGACCGTCGGGTAAAAGGAGATCAAGATATGACGTACGCAAGTCAAATAAATAAAATAAAATTTTCAGTAAATTGGTTCAAACTGTCTTCTTCCTAATTTTCACTGCTTCTATTTGCATGCTCATATTTCTTGCATTTGTGTTTTATTTTTTTATGTTTTTAACCATTTTTTTATTTTGTGCAGGGTGCCACATTGCAGTACATATATTCTGCATGTTTTGTTGAACACTCCTTTTGTTTTCTTTAGTAGGTTCATATTCACTTATGAATGTATGTTATGACTTATGTAGCAGGATTTTGTGTTATAAAATGGCCAAATTGCTGCCAAATCTGTTTTTGTTTTAGGGATTATTACATATTTCTCCCTCCTAAATATTTCTCCAACCCATAAATTTAATTACATATTTCCCCTTCCTATTCCTAAAGAAGCCTTATTCCCAATCTCTAAATTTTTATTACATATTTCATTATTTCCCCAATCTCTAAATTTAATTACATATTTCACCTTTCTAAACCCCATACATTACATATTTATCCATTTCATTAAAAATACTTTTATAGAATTACTATTTTACCCCTAATGAGTTTATTAAATAAATAACTATAATATATTTCCTAGCTTACTACAATAATTATGAACTTAAAAGTAACAACCTGAATAATATTTTTAAATCTTTGTATGTGTATTATACATTATTTTATTGTGCATTATATATTATTTTGGCTACTTAATAATATAAAATCTTACGTATTATTTACTTATAAAATGATAAATACAAACACTTTTGTTCTCACTCCACCAATTAATTAAAACTAGTTGATTTCTCCCGCGCTACGCGGCGGGAACTCATTTGATATCGGTTCGGTTCGTTTCCATACCAGGATTCGATATAACAACTAAAAGAGAACTGAAAAAATAAATTCATGATATGCCTAAAAGGATGTCGACACATACGTTAAATCAATTGCAAATAAAAACGAATATCAATTCCGAGACTACCAATCGGTACAGATGTTGTTCAATCGAAATCGGTTTGGTTCGTCACGGTACAGGTATGGTGATGATACCCGTATAGTTTATGATAAAAAATACATTTTTAATACAACTTCCTTTTTTAATAAAATTGTTTTCGGCACTCGTATAGTACACGATAAAAAATACGTTATTTTTAATATAACTCCGTTTTTAATAAAATTCAAGAAAATTTATACCAAAATTATATACAACTACTCATTAAAAAAGTTAAGGAAGACAAGATATTAACGAAAAATCAAATTAAATTATACGTAAATTAATATTTAAAAAAAACCTAATTCAAAGTCACTACTACCCTTTTTAAACCAAAAATCAAATTAAACTATAAAAATCAAAAAAGAAAAGCTCATTCAAAGTACTTATTTGATGATATAGGTTTGAAAAAAAAAGCTAATTCAAAGTCACTACTACCCTTTTTAAACCAAAAATCAAATTAAACTATAAAAATCAAAAAAGAAAAGCTCATTCAAAGTACTTATTTGATGATATATGTTTGAAAAATTAATCTTAAGTAATTATGAATTTACACTAAATAATAAAATATCAAATAAAAAAACCTAGCTACTGTTCATCACCAATTCGTTTTAATATGTATAATATATGTTTCATTGTACTGATAGTCATTTTTTTGATCTTTGTAATTTGATTTCGATCCATCATTTTGTTATTAGTTTTTAAACTTATTCTATCTCCATGTTGCATTTGCAAACCGTCTGGTGAGATTTATTTTTTAACCCTTATTTATCCTTGTTATTTGTCGCCCTAGAAAGTTCATTGTGACTCATATATAAAGCTTTTTAATTACTGGAAACACATACAAAGATTTAAAAATATTATTCAAGTTATTACTTTTAAGTTTATAATTATTGCAGTAAGCTAGGAAATATATTGTAGTTATTTATTTAATAAACTCATTGGGGGTAAAATAGTAATTCTATAAGAGTATGTTTAATGAAATGGATAAATATGTAATATATGAGGTTTAGGAAGGTGAAATATGTAATTAAATTTAGAGATTGGGGAAATATGTAATAAAAATTTAGAGATTAGAGAAACATGTAATAAGTCCTCTTTAGAAAGGGGAAATATATAATTAAATTTATGGGTTGGGAAAATATGTAATAAAGCTTCTTATGAGGGGGAAATATGTAAAAATCCCGTTGTTTTAACAAGAATTTTTTAGGCTATTATAAAAAAATAAAAAATCAGAAAGTAATATCAATTATCAGCATTGACTGAAATTGTGATTCCTGGGTCGGGCTGGATCATTGTGGGTCAATCCATATTTTCAACTGTGGGCCGACCCGAAAAGGCCCTGTTGTAATGTGTAAATGGGCTGTGTCTAGTGATTGATTTTTGATCTATTTTGCTTTTTAAAAGTTTGGCTTGTTGGTCCACTTGTTACAGACTTTCAGTGACTGCTTTTCTTTCTATATAAGTATGTGAATTCTGAATATGATTTTAGTATCTATTCCACTAGATTCTGCTCTATAACTTCTTTTTAAGTAAACAAAACTGTAGCATATTAGTGATAAGCGAGTTGGATTGGATCCGTTGTGTGACACTGTTTCAATACTGGTCGGGTCGGGTCCTAATATAAGAAAACTAATAACATACGGAAAAAAAATGTTCACCTTTCCTCTAAAAACACTTTCTGTTTTGTGTTCAATGCTAAAACTTATGTTTAGAGGTGGCTGGCTAATTTGTTACATCTTTTTGGATATTTTTATCTAACGTTTTTTTTTTTTGGAAAATTGGTATTTAATAAACCAACCTTTGCCCAGTTGGTAAATAATAATCCAACGTACAGAATTGGTATATAATAATCCTACCTATCAACATGTTGGCACTCAATGGACCTCCGTTAGTTTTTTTTAACTGAAGTTAGTTTTTAAGTTTTATTTATTACACAAACAGTCCCTGTAGTTGTAATTTACTAGTTTTAACTATGAGTTAATAGCCAAAATGGTCCCTGAGGTTAATGGCCACAGCACCGCCACCACCACCACCACCACCGCACCACCACCACCACCACCGCCACCGCCACAGCACCGCCACCACCACCACCACCACCACCACAGCACCGCCACCACCACCACCATCGCCACAGCACCTCCACCACCGTAACCATCGCCACAGCACCACCACCACCACCGCACCGCCACCACCACCACCGGTGCAGCCCAACTCCAAAGCATACGACCCATACTCTTCTGGTCCGGTCGATCCAGGAATTCTTTAGTTAAGCTTGTATTTTACTTAAAAATCCTTAATGCAATGTTTCAACTTTCTAATTTCTAATTTCTATAGGGTTTCATTTCTAGTATATTACTCATTTAAATGAGTAATCAGTTTAGTTTGTCTTATAGTTTCATTTCTAATTTCTATAGGGTTCAATATGATAAATATCAACATGTTTCTAAAGGACTCTATCTAAGAGAAAAACATATAATCTGATAGCAAAACTAATCATAGGTCAACGACCCATGATTTATTTATTTAACAATTTAATACACCTAAATACCCCTTCCTAAACATATAATTTGTCAGTTGAGCACATTTTTCATATGGTCATGTTCCTTCATATATAGCTGGTGCTCTACATTTCTTTGCTGTCGCTTGTGCTGGTGCTGCTGAATGTACATCCCAGTTAGGATTGAGTTGCAGATTGTTGTTGTTGATCAAATTAATCCTTTTTATTTTGATAGTTTTGACCATTAAAAACTAGCTTTCTGAATCCAGTTATTGTAAATCTCAATTAACATAGCGCAATAAGAAGAATTATTTGTTACCCAATACAATTTCAAAGAAGCAAGAGTCATAAGGTGGTGGTGGTGGTGGCGGTGCGGTGGTGGTGGTGGTGGTGGTGGTGCTGTGGCGATGGTTACGGTGGTGGAGGTGCTGTGGCGATGGTGGTGGTGGTGGCGGTGCGGTGGTGGTGGCGGTGCTGTGGCGGTGGTGGTGGTGGTGGCGGTGCGGTGGTGGTGGTGGTGGCGGTGCTGTGGCTATTAACCTCAGGGACCATTTTGGCTATTAACTCATAGTTAAAACTAGTAAATTACAACTACAGGGACTGTTTGTGTAATAAATAAAACTTAAAAACTAACTTCAGTTAAAAAAAACTAACGGAGGTCCATTGAGTGCCAACATGTTGATAGGTAGGATTATTATATACCAATTCTGTACGTTGGATTATTATTTACCAACTGGGCAAAGGTTGGTTTATTAAATACCAATTTTTTCCTTTTTTTTTTAAACCAAGCTAATATAATTTTAAATGTAGTGTCGTTTCTAATTCATTTTTGTAGCTATACGTGACATAGATTTCTATCACAAATGAGCTGTATTTGTAATAATGTTTTTTGGTTTATTAATTATCTTAAGAATTTCAGAACAAAAGCTACTTTTAAATTATATGCATCCAAATAAAGATTTTACACGCACATGCACGAATACGGGTGAAAAAAACACTCAAATAGTAATTATTAAGAGTTTAGGGTCTTTTTAGTATGTGATAATGGAAGGGGTGCCTTATTCCCACATACCCTATATTTTATTTTCACATCCCCTATTGTATACGGACCGTATACAATTATACGGCTCGTATAGAATGTTTTTGAATAGGAAAATGCGCAGAGAATGTTTTTTTTGTTTTATTATATACGGCCCGTATACAGTTATACGAGTCGTATACATGTGTATACGATTTGTAAAACGTATACGGCTCAATTGATTTATTTTTGTGGGTTTTTGATGTTAGGACATGTATACGGGCCGTATAACTATATACGGGCCGTATATATTGGCTTTTTTCAAGTATCACGTTTTATTCCCGTAAAAACACAATCATTCTAGGGTTTCTAAAACTCTTCATCACCTTTAACAATGTCGATAAACGTTGATCGGAACATGCCGCTTAAATCGGAGCACAGGTAGAGTAACGTTACTGATCAGTCCGTTGATGAAAACCTTAGCGATCGCAGAGATCTTCGTGTTGGTTATTTATCGATTCCGAGTAACTAGTAGAAGAACCTGCCACAAACAAGTTCTCCACAGTTTGTTATTCAGATCTCTGTTCGGTCATCTTTCCAAACTACAACACACGATACTTTTAATAAGCTGTCATAGTTGTCAAATTCGATTTCAACAAATCTTTTCATTTTCCTTCAATTTCTAAAACATTCTCTGTTACATGAAGACGTGTCGGGTTCTTCTACTAGTGGTATTTTACTGAAGTAGTGAAGATTGAGGCGGGCATTGTTTAAATCTGAATATAACTAGATGTTACGTGTATCAGCGTTGTTTATCACCCTGTGTGAGCATTGGAAACCCGACAAACAGTCTTGACAACTGTGACATTTTATCTATCTATGTGTGTCACATCCATCCTGTTATTGCAATCGATATGATTAATTTTTTCAGATTTTTTTCTAATTAGCGTTGTTAACTACCAAAAGAATGCATACACAAATAGTTCTAGTAGACGAAGCAAAGAGACCGTTGTGTATCTGAATCAGGTTCTCAAACAAACACTACCAAAGATGGGTTGGTGAAAAATACCGGAGCTGTTATCTCGGTTGTTCAGTACTCTCCTATATCAACTTGAATGGTTGATGGTTACAAGGATCGTTCTAATAGATTAAAGAGAATAAACCATTTTTTACCAATTTTCACTCCAGTAGTTGAAACTTGAGCGCAGGAATCAATTCAAAACCCTCACCCTCAAAAATCAACCAGAAACCAAAGGAAAAAAGGGCTGATAATGGCTGATGGTTCTTCGTTGAGGAAACCAAACGTAGACGGAGATGATAGGCCTGGTAACCGGAAGAGAAATCAATTGTATTTTTTTAGTTGCTTCTCGTGTTAAGTTTCTGAACCAACCGAAATCCACAAATTCCAACAGTTTCTTCATAGATTTCGTCCGGTTTCCAAACTCTTTCACACAAAGTTAATATTCACTGTGGTGGATGCAAGCATAAAGTTAGAAAAAAATACTCAAGTTGAACGGACGATATGTATCAACAAATTGTGAGTGGGAATATGGCTATGAAGAATAGTATGGATAAACAATCACCGTATACGGGTTTTTCTGCTAGTTATTCAGAATGTTTCGAATCATCACAGAAGACGTGTCGGGTTCTACTGCTAGTAGTATGAGTCTGAGTCAATTGTGGTTCGTGAATGTTTCGAATCATCACGACAAGGATCGTTCTGATAGATTAAAGAGAATAACCCTTTTTTTTTTACCATTTTTTACCATTTTTTACCCATAGTATACGAGCCGTATAATAATATACGGCCCGTATACAACCATCGTATACATTGTATACGATCGGTAAAAATATTTTTTACCAATGGTATACGGCCGTATAAACTGTATACGACTCGTATACATATGGTAAAAAATGGTAAAAACCTCTTTAATCTATTAGAACGATCCAATAAACGAAGAAACCAAACGTAGACGGAGATGATAGGCCTGGTAACCGCAAGAGAAATCAATTGTCTCAAACACTACTAAACATCTGCTTTCTGAATCTGAATCTGAATGTTAACTTTTTAGTTGCTTATCTTGTTAAGTTGTGTATTTACGAAGCTGACAAACACATTGGTATTTTCTCAAAATGTGCAAACTTGAAGAATCTCACATTAAAGATCTATACACAAACTCTTCTACATCTTTTAACCAGTTGTCCATCACTTAAGACCTTGAAAGATTTGTTGCAATCGAAGCATTCACGAACCACGATGGACTCAGACTCATGTTCAAGTAAGTGTCTAAAAATCTTAAAATTCAGGTTTACCTTGTAAATTTCTCAAAACAAACTCTCGTTTCTTCATCTTCATCTTCATTTGTTGAGAAACCATTATCTTGTCTTTCAGAAGAGTTTGTATTGAACCAAGAATACTACAAACATTCTATACCTTGCAACGTATACAGGTTTAAACCAGAATCAGGTTCTCAATACAAGGATCGTTCTAAGAGATTAAAGAGAATACACCATTATACATGTGCAAGAGAATGGCGAGTTATTTTTCAGTTATTTCTGTTGAATCACAAATTCCATTGTTTAAACCAGAATCAGGTTCTCAATACAAGGATCGTTCTAAGAGATTAAAGAGAATACACCATTTTTTTACCATTTTTTACCATAGTATACGAGCCGTATCAGAATATACGGCCCGTATACAATCGTCGTATACATTGTATACGATCAGTAAATTTGTTTTTTACCGAGCGTATACGGCCGTATAAACGGTATACGGCCCGTATACATATGGTAAAAATGGTAAAATAAGGTCTTTCTTTCCTTTTTTTAGTTGCTTCTCTTGTTAAGTTTCTGAACCAACCGAAATCCACAAATTCCAACAGTTTCTTCGTGGATTCCGTCCGTTTTCCAAACTCGGTCATTCCTTGTGATACATGAACGTTGTATTCTTGTCTTTCAGAAGAGTGCTGTAATAGAGAAATCATCCTATGTCTTTTATCAACCGAAGAGGCAGCAAGGACAGATAATACTTCATTTGTCGAGAAACCATACTGTCAAGAAACTAACATCTTTTAATACTTCATTGCGTATGTGCTTGTGCTGTAGAAACCGGTGATGAATTTGTGTATCTAAATCAGGTTCTCTGCCTTAGATCGGTCATTCCTTGTGATACATGAACGTTGTATTCTTGTCTTTCAAGACAAGGATCGTTGGAAGGATTGTAGTAGCAGGACATTGGTACCACTGTGGACGTGTCGGGTTCTTCCAACATTCACGAACCACAATGGACTCAGACTCATACTACTCACCCTCCCCTGAGGAAAAGTTTTCCCGACGACTCAACAAAATCCTGATAGAGAAAAAACATCAACAACCATTTTTTCTTTTCCTTCAATTTCGAGAATATTCTCCCCTGTGTATGTGCTTGTGCTGTAGAAACCGGTGATGAAAAGTTTCAACCAAAGGGAAATCCATGAAACGAAAGGGATTTCGAGCAGTTGGTATTGAACCAACAAAATCCGAATACTGAAAAACCGACATTCCTTCAAACATTCTAAACCCTACCTGGAAACAAACCAACAAAAGTCTGCTGGCAAGAATCTTTTTTCACATGGTATTGAACCAAGAATATGATACCTTCGAGATACTTCGTGTTAGATTGATTTGAATTTTGAAAGTTGGATGTCCGTTATCTCAACCGAATGTTAATTGCTATTGTTTTAAATAACAACAGATAATGAACGGATTGTTGGTGGATAACGCAAACAAGTTCTCCACAGTTTGTTATTCAGATCTCTATTCGGTCATCTTTCCAAACTACAACACACGATAAGTTTAAACTTTATAGTGTGTGATTTGACCAGGAAATGATTGGAGGTGAAGGTTCAGTGCACGAAAAGTTTCTTACGAAATGTACGTGACAAAACAAATATGTTGGGAATTAAACGCATGTCCGTAATCCCGCGTTGATAGCTTCCGTTTTATTCAGACTCCTTACAACTCTCATCAAATGCCTCACCCTTCCTTTTATTCTATAAATATTAAATAAAGAATAACACCATGCCCGTAATCCCGCGTTGATAGCTTCCGTTTTATTACAGTCATACGACACGTTTTCTTGTTCTTCAATCTTTATTACTTGTTGATGTTTTATTTTGAGCACCTCACCACTCTAAAATATTTTAAAAATCAAAATTTCGTTCCATACGGGCCGTATAACAGTATACGGCCCGTATACACGTTCGTATACATTGTATACGACCAGGCAAACTTATTTACACATGGTGTATACGGGCCGTATACTGTTATACGGCCCGTATAGAATAAAAACAACTGACAAAGTCTGCTGGCACAGGCTTTGTCAAGTTGTTTTTATTCTATACGGGCCGTATAACAGTATACGGCCCGTATACACCATGTGTAAATAAGTTTTCCCATGTGTTAATATTAGGACCCTAATGGAATAGACAGGGGAATGGAATGGAATGAACAATTACTTTTTGTTGTTTGGTATGCGAAAAAGACGAATAAATAAAATCAGATGGTGGTGGTCAATGATGGGTGATGATGATGCATGGTGCTAGGTGTCAGTTGTAGCGGCGACGGTGGTTGGCGGTGGTGGTGGGTGGAGACGACGGCGGATGGTGACAACGGTGGTGGTGGTGGATGACGGTGGTGGCGCTGGTGGTGGCGGGAGTGGTCGGAGGTGGTAGCGGTGGTGGCAGTGGGTGGTGGCGGTTGATAGCGGTGGCGGCGGTGGGTGGCAGCAGTGATCGGAGGTGGCAGTGGCAATGGTGGTGGCGATGATCGAAGGTGGGTGGCGGCGATGATCGGAGGTGGCAGTGGTGACGGTGGGTGGCGGCGACGGCGGTGGCGGGTGGCGGCGGAGGTGGGTGACGGCGACAGATGACGATGGTGGTGGTGGTGGGTGGTAGCAACGGTGGTGGATTGTGGTGTTGTTAACGAATGGTGAAGAAGGAATGGAATGGAAAAAAAAACAGGGGGGCAGATGGAATGATTTTGAGGAAATGAAATGCATTTTGGAATGTACGATTCCATTCTATCGACCAACCAAATACTCTTTTCTTCATTCCTTCACAGTGGTCCATTCCATTCCACCTCTCATTCCTGCATACCAAACGCTACCTTAGTATGCAGGAATGAGAGACGAAATGGAATGAACCCCGTTATAAGGGAATGAAAAAAAAAGTGTTTGATTGGTCAAAGGAATGCAATCGCTCGTTGCACAAGACATTCCATTATCTCAAAATCATTTTATCCAATACCCCTGCTTTTTTTTTCATTATATTCTCTCTTTCACCCCTCAATAACAACACCATAACCCACCTTCCACCACCGTCGCCACCACACACCGCTGCCACCGCCCACCGCCGCCGCTGTCACCCACCACCGTCACCACCCACTAAACCGACACCAGCCGCCACCACCTACCCACCATCGCCGCCACCCACCACCACCCACCGCCGCTATTGCCACCGCCACTACCCCCACAACCACCGCCACCAACCTGCCACTCACCACCAATTTTAGTTCTTCTTCTATTCATGCCAAGTTATGGTTTACCCAACACTTATTAAATTTGAATCATTATTCAAATCGTTTTTGGATGATATTTCGTACTGGGAACATTCAAGAAGGCCATTCACAGAAAAAACAATGGTATCACATACTGAAGTTTGCCAGCATCATAAGGAAAACGCAAGGGCTAACTCCGGGGTCATAATTTGTATGTTATTAACAAATCTGGTTGTAGACGAACCACTGAACATAGAAGGAGATCTTGATGAGGCATGTGCAAAGTATAGAAGAAATATAACAGATAAGTTTTATGCAGCTCGTGTATCACCGACCCATATTTCATTAGACATGTACTAATTTCCATCTTTTATGTATTAGGGTGGGGTATTGCAGGTATTCATGTATGTGAATGTTAGTTTATCTCAATATTATTGTTTCACTCATTTTTAAAAGGGTAAATTACACTTTTTGTCCTTTATGTTTGTATCGAATTGTAATGGATAGCCTTTAACTTCAATAATTACAGTCACAATCCTTTATTTGGAAAACTCATTACACCTTTTGTCCTTTAGCATTAACCTGGTTAAAATTTTCAGTTAACTTTAATCACATAAGGGCAATTCAGTCTTTTTACCAATTACCAAATCATTAAAAAAATATTTTAATAAACAACACAAAAATAATACCAAAAATTCATTCTCTCTCTAATCTCTAAACAGTATAAGTTTCCCTCTCTCTCTCTAAACAACCAGATCTAGATCTGGCAATCACACCACCAAACCCTAGAACAACCAACAATCCCAAAATTCGATTTCCTTAATCACCACTTAACTCACCGCCTCTCCAAAATTCTGCTCTGATCGTCATCTTCCTCATCGTTACCGTCCGCAACGGCGTCGTTTACGCTGAAATATCAACTTCCATCGGAAGATCTCGATTCATTGACCTCCGTTACGACCGATGAAAATCTGGAATACGGTTACGGTTGTTTTTGTTTCCGGCGAAACCTGAATCGGTTGCTTCGATCGGATCGTTGCTGGAAAACAATATGAAATCGGAGGATTGGTTTATGAATGCATTGAATGGAACCTGAATCCGTTGTAAAGACTGGTACTTGCAAAATAGAGAATATTAAATACAAGGGTTAAGTTATTCTACAAAGACTCCTAATTGTAAAAAGTGTAAGAAGGATTTATAGAGTGACAAGTGTCAAATAACCTAAAACCTAAACCCACTACACCACCACCCAAAACCTAAACACCCACCCCCCAAAAACCTAAAAAAACCTAACCTCCCCCTCACCCCCAAAAACCTAAAAAAAAACCTAAAAAATCCTAAACACCCACCACCACCCAAAAAGGTAAACCCCCAACCCCCCCCCCCCCCCCCCATCGACAATTTATTTTTTAGGGTTGGTGATGGGAGGTTTAGGTTTTTGAGTGGTGGTGGGTGTTTAGTTTTTTTTTTTTTTTTTTTTTTTTGTGTAGTGGGATTTTTAAGGAGCTTTTGTACCCTTCTTACAATTAGGAGCCTTTGTATTTAATCATAATCCTTAAATACAAAAGAATGTTCTTAGAAGTTTAACCAAACCAAAGTTACTGAAGGTTTTAGTACTAAACGAGTTGTTTTGAAAGAAAGTGAAAGTTGAAGGGGTGAATAGCAGGAGTCAAGAGAGTTTAATTAATTAGTATTTAATTATTAGTTTATATGTTTACAATTATCAAGTGTTTAGTTTCATTTATATGCAAGTTTACTAGATTATTGAAATCACTAGATCATAGGAGTTTAGAATCTGGGTCAACAGTTATCTCAATATCAATTATCAACTAATTGGATCATGACTATTTATTTGGATAAAGGTGTGATAGGTAAGAATCCAAAAGGTGTGTGAGTGCATAATGTCTATCACTTTCGTCAATCACGTATCGTAGCTTAATCAGATGATACAAGACTGATGTTGAACAGAGCAAAAGTCAAAGTTGATATATGTTGAAGTTCATTCGGACGAATGGACATATAGTCCATTCGGATGAATGCATTATATGTTCATCCGTAAGCTCTTTTTGTTCATAGGAGTCCATCCGTCCGGATGAAGGTCCATCCGTCCGGATGGAGGCCATCCGCTAGGTTGTAGGTCCGGATGTGCACTATCTATACATGTATGTGTAGCGTCTTGTCATTTGATAACTTTGCAGACTTAGAGGCGAAGCTCTGTTCGTTTGTTTTCGTGGTTGTAAACTGTCAAATCAGTAATAGAAAACATCTTATAATTACTTCTTTGTGTCTAATCGACACACGTACTCGGATTCCACACAAGATACGTGTTCATACGCATTCATCGGTCAAGGAATCGACCCTCGGAGTGAATTCTCAAGTGGTATCAGAGCGGGTGATTGTCTGCACGGATTGAAGACACGAAGATTGAAGCTGATTCATCATCATCAGAGCTGAATTCATCATCTACTACTCATTTCTTTTTCTACTCATCTTCTACACATTCTTTTTGAACTTAAATCTCAGATCTACAAAGATTTCACAGTTAAAATTGGCTAAATTTTGAATATGTTGTGTGAAAAACATTTTTGAACAATCCTACAAAGTTTCCGATCAAAATTCTAACAAAAACGATCTCAAATCATTGAAAAACATAGCTGTTCGTGTTCAGGTGTGTTCGAACGGATCCACATAGTCCATCCGTCCGGATAGCCATTAAGCCCATCCGTCCGGATAGCCATTAAGCCCATCAGTCCGGATAGACTTATTTCCCATACGTCCGGATAGCCGTTACTCCCATCTGCCCGGATAGACATATTCCCATCCGGACGACTAGAACCCATCCGGACGAATACCCATCCAGACGAATAGACCCATTCGGACAAATTAATCCCATCTGTCCGAAACGTGTTCGAATAGGTTTTTGTATTGTTTGTTTTTCAAGTTTGATCAAGTGTCTGATTGTTTGTAGGAATTATGGCTGAAGAATTCTACAACATGTTTTACAATGCGTTTACATCCGAAACAACAACTGAAGCAACACCCGTGACAAAGAGTGTTTCAAACGTTATTTCTGAGAGTTTGAAGTATGATAGTGTGTACGAAAATCATCAACGACCACAAAAAATAATGAATATAGAAGATTATCATTGGTGGAGCACTAGATTTGAGAACTGGGTGCATGCTTATGCTTATGAAAGTTGGGTTATGTTAACTTTTGGACATGAAAAACCGGTGAACGATAAAAATGAATTACTTACAATAAAACAATTTTCAGATATCGATAAGATAAAGCATTCTAATGAACTAAAAATGATAACATTATTGCAACAATCTGTTAGAGAGGATATCTTGTTTTTACTTCAACATGGTGAAACATCCAAGTCGATGTGGGAAGCATTGAAGCTGAAAGCTAAAGGCGGTAAAGACATCAAGAAAAACAAAATTTCTTTGCTGAAAAAGGAATTTGATTTGTTTGGTTGCATGAAAGGGGAAATCGTCTGACAAATGATAGAAAGATTCTGTCATTTGAAAATTGAACTAGAAAGGTTTGGAATCATAAAGTATAGAGAGGAGATTATTGATCAACTGATTGAGGCATTGCCACACATCGATGATTGGCAGACATATGTGATAATTTTGAAAAATGATGCCAAGTTTGATGAGATGTCTTTGGATAGTTTAATTGAAAAACTCGAGGGACATGATCTGATGTTACAGAAACAAAACAAAATGTCCAGTTCAAATTATCAGCAGAATGTTGATCTGTATTACCGAAGAAGTATGTTGCTGAACAATCAATCACCGAAGATCAGTATGGCATTCAGTGCTGAAAATTCTGATGATTCTTCAAAGAGCAAATCTACAAGTTATGATTCTGGATATATTCATCTTCTGCATCATCTAAATCTAATCCAAATCAGAACATAAAAGATTCTCCAAACCTGAACACTGATTTCGCTAGACAACATATGAGTTTCTTAGCTTCTGTTCTGGAATCTTATGAAGGTCTGATCGCAGGAAAGATAGGAAATCCTAATATGACAAAGGAAGATTACGACCAGGTAGATCCAGAAGAGATGGAGCTCATGGAAATTCGCTGGTGTATGGCGAGCGTAATCAGGAGGGCTCAACGGTTCATGGAGATCACTGGTAGGAAGTGTCTTGAAGGTCCCGATATGAAGCTAGGATTCGACAAAGCAAAAGTTACTTGTTTCAAGTGTAAACAGAAGGGGCACTTTAAGAGAGAATGCACCAACCGACAAGCTGATGATAGTGTGAATCCTTTTCATGAAGATTATTACAAAAAGGCCATCTATCATCGGAACAATGAGAAACCATCAAAAACGAACCAAAAGCAGATTGAGGAAGGGTCATCAAAAGAGAAAAAAAAACAAAGGGTTTAACTGGAACAAATACATAAAGGAAGAGAAAAAGGCATTGGTTGCTGAGTTCAAAGAGAGTCGAGAAGAAAATTATACACGAATGTATTTGAGTGGAGTGTATAAGGAATTCATAGAAGCAAAGCATGAAAATAGATGGGATGCTAAGCGAGAATGTTTTGTTGATCCTCAAGGAAACCCGGCAGTTGATCCTGAAAAGGTAGATTTTGAAGCACTTGTTACTGCTATTCCAACTGTGGGAGTTTGGATTAAAGAGCTCGAAGAGATTCCTAACTACAGATAAAAGGTAGAGGAGGGTATAAAGAAGGTGATCTATGCCAGTGTTGAGAAGAAGAAGAAGACTGTAGAGGAAATTGTTGGTGAAAGCCAGAAGATGGTGGATGAGGTGAAGAAAACTGATGTGAAAGCGGAGGAAGTTGTTGCTGAGAAACAACAAGGGATTGAAGAAGATCAGAATCAAATGGCAAAAGAAGCCACGATGCCAGAAACTGAGGTAATAATTCAAACTGATTCTTCTGTATCATCAAATAAAATTGAAACTAAAACTAATGACCAGTGCAAGAAATGCGTAGAAACATGCAGTGCATGTACTGAAATGGATAATAAATTAAGATCCAGAGACATTGAGTTTACTAAAATAGAAAAGATTTTCAAAGAAAAATGTAATGAAATGCTTGAAAATGAAAAGTTTTTGAAAGAAAAAGAAAAAAGGGCTAACACAGAAATGTGAAAATCTTGAAAACGAAAACAAAATTTTGAAACAAAAGTGTTTCGCTGATTGCAACAAATGTGTTCAAAAAGATAAAACTATTCAAGAGTTGCAAAAGAATATGATGGAATGAAATTGTCATATCATACTGTAAAAGAAGCTTATGAAACTTTGAAGAGTAAAGTTAAAATTCTGGATGATAGATTGTCAGCATGTCAGAAAACAACTAAATTTCTTGAAGCCAAATATGAAGGAAAACAACTGGTTCTAAATCAATATATTGATGATGTTGCTAAAATTAAACAAGAACTGGCTGAAAAAGAAAAGTTGGTTAATAAACTTCAAAGTTATCATGCTTCTTCATACATTCTGGAACGCATTTTCAACATCACACCAGATGGTAAAAAGTCTGAAAAGAACAAAAAGGGAATTGGGTCAGAATATCATCATGTTCCACCACCGTTGGAGAATAATTATACATTCTATGATGGCGAAAATGTGGAAAAAGCGATCAATATGGTTGACCAATTACCTGACAACATCGATGTGATTTACACCAAATCTGATGATCTTGGTGATTCAGAGGTGGTAGGTAAGGTTGTTGAAAGCGTTTTGACAGAGGAGTCTACCAAAACAGATAAGTCTGAATCACATGATGAAGATGAGGAAAGTTTTCATAAAAATTATCTTAAAAATTCAAAATCTGAGAAAGATGCGAATGATGATTCAAAAGGATTGGCATATACCATGACTGGATCGGACAAATTATTCTCAGATATTGAAGTTCTGATTCAGAATGTGATTTCGGAAAAGATTGACAAGGTTTTCAAATTGGTAGAAATTGAAAAGTCTGAAATTGCAAAATTTGCTGGTAAGAGCAAGAAAACTTTTTATAACAAACCTAGTTACAAAAAGAAAAAACATGAAGGCTGGGTTGGTTTATAAAAAGAAACAAAATCAAAAGAATCAATTTGGAAAGACAAATATTCATAAACAAACGAACTTTGTACACGGAATAAGTTCAGAGGAAGAGAAGGAACTCCAATTTAGACGACAGTCTAATGAAGAGTTCTATGCTCAGAAAAAACAACATGCCAAAGACGTTTCAAAAAGAACATGTTTTAAATGTAGTCAAACTGGACATGTTGGTCGTAAATGTCCAAATCTAAAGCCTGCTATTGTTGAACAAAAGAAACAACAAACTGCGGCTGTTAAACAGAAGTCAACCAAGTTTGAGTCACAACAAACTTGGAAACCAAAATCAAAGACACCCAAATTTGTGCCATAACAGATTTGGAAACAAAAGGTTGATTTACAAAAATCAAAACAAATTTGGAAGACAAAACATCCAAATTTAAACCAAAACAAATCTGGAAACCTAAGAATGATTTGTCAAAATGAAATGTTCAAAATGATCCAAGATTTTATCAAAGGAATGTTTCAAAATGACAAGTTTGGGTGGCAAAGAAACAAACGACTTCTGTGATTGATAATCGGAATGAAAATGTATTTGTGAAATATGATAAAGATTTTCCGAAGTTAAATGATTCTTATTGTATTACAATACCCAAGGTCAAACAGGTCTGGGTTGCATTATTCAAGTAATTGAGTTATTTGAATGTACAGGTGCTCCAGAAGATAGATGAAAGTCAACTTGAAGAGCGGAGCAGCCTGGCAAAGGAGGCTGCAGGTCCCTGCAACTGAAAAACAGGGAGTTTGTTTGTTTTTGTACATAAATAAATCATAAATCAGAAACCCTAAAAATAGAAAAATTTAAAAACCAAAAATATGATTTTATTTTGTCAAAAATTGAAAAATGAAAAAAATATGTTTGTTTTTAAAGTTGTTAAAAATAAAAAATTTGAAAAAATATGTTGATTGAATATGCCGAAACCCTCATGGCTGAACAAACATGATTATTTCACAATTGATTGAATGGGTTTAACATTGTTAAAAATCAATGTGTTGTAAATCATGGGGGTATTTTCTTCAAAACAGAGCATGTGAAGCAGAAATGGATGGCGAGACAAAGCTATCTACATCGGTTGTCAAATTTTCTTAAATGTTTTGAATTTTAGGGGGAGTAATAATTTTAAAAATACAAAAACATTTGAAAATTTGAAAAAGCCAAAAATAATAGAAAATGAAAAATGAGTTTTTGTGTAAAAAGAGGAAATGATGGTACATCAGTAGACAATCACAGTACGCTAAAAAATGGAAAGTCTAATGTGATAAACGGTCTCACTGATGATATGCCAGTATGTTTTTACACATTTAGTAGATTGATTTCAAGATATAAACCTAAATATCAATATACTTGCTTATCTCGTGGGGAATATCTCTCAGATATATGGATAACCTCCGAAATCTCGTTTGAGAGGTTGCCTGATTCTGAGATACTAGGTCTTTATATTTTTTGATATCCGGGGTATTATACCTGGTCTTCTGATTTTGTGTCAGCAATGGCCTAGATCTCGTATAATACTTTTTGCGCTTTAATAAAGCTTTCCCTCTGCATAAAAATTGAGAAAATATCGAAAGATATAAATCAAGTGCAGTTGTAAAGAAGATCCCTAAGTGGGACACACCTAAAGTCGAGCCTTCATCTCTTTGATTGAACGGTAGTTCATACCTAAGCTCTCAAGGTCTCGCACTAACCCAGTGTACAGATATCAGTATAGTATATTCACTTGTAAGACTGAATCTAGGGAATCTTGACACGGGAGTATATTTTGAGGTGGGACATGCGAATAAGTTAAGTTCTTAAGACACTAAATCTCGTATCTCGAATCAGTTGAAGTCTGTGTGAAAATTTAAGTGGATCAATATACTGACAATCTAAGTGAATCGTTTACAACTTAAAGTGTTTATAGCTCAACGGTGCTAGTGATTTATCATAAACTGATCTGAGGATGTCATAAACTGATCTGATCCTCTAACGTAAACTCAAACAAAAATATTGTCTGTAAATATTTCTTTACTGCTTTTCTTTAAAGAAAAATTGCAAAAAGATTTTGTTTCTACTTTATTTTCGACAACCGATGTTCGAAAGCTGAGTTTCAAAATCTAAGTATGCTGAACATGTTTATGAAAAATAAACAAGTTCATTAATTTGAAACTTGATGTTTTAAATGAAAAATTCAAAAACAGTTTGTGAAATCTTCAAGGTCATTAATTTGGACTTGGATGTTTATCTGAGAGGGTTTTGGATGCTTAATTGTCAAATATAGTTAATTGATAGGGGAGTAGAGTCGGATAATTGTGGGAGATTTTAAATTGTTAAATTTGAGCCAGGTTCTCGATCTTAGGATATTTTGAGCCAGGTCACCGATTCTGGAAATCCAAAAACTTTCACTGTTAAATTTTTGTGATTTTCAGATGTTGAACCAGTTTACGATCCTGAAAGCTGAGGCTAAGGGGGGAGTCTGAAGACGAGCTCAAAGCAAGGGGGAGCTTGCAATCAAAGAGACATGTAGCTATCCTGGAGGAGCTTGTAGAGAAAGAATCAGGTGTCGATCCTAAAAAGCACGGAAGCTTAAAGAAATGGGGAGCCTGAAGAAAGAGTAAACCGAAAGGGGGAGCAGCTGAAGTTGTAAGCAGATCCACGGGGAGTCTGTTAGAGTAAAGGAAGAGTCTGTGGTGCTGAAAATGTCAATACTTTATGAAGACTCAGAGAGAGAGAGAGAGAGAGAGACAGAAAGCTACGAGATTGACTGCAGTAATATCCAAGGGGGAGTCTGTGAGTACATAATGTTTATCACTTCCGTCAATCACTTATCATAGCTTAATCAAATGATACAAGACTGATGTTGAACAGAGCAAAAGTCAAAGTTGATATATGCTAAAGTGCATTCGGACGAATGCATTATATGTTCATTCGTAAGCTCTTTTTGTTCATAGGAGTCCATCCGTCCGGATGGAGGTCTATCTGTCCGGATGGTGGCCATCCGCTAGGCTGTAGGTCTGGATGAGCACTATCTATATATATGTGTATAGGGTCTTGTCATTTGATAACTTTGCAGACATAGAGGCGAAGCTCTGTTCGTTTGTTTTCGTGGTTGTAAACTCTCAAATCAGTAATAGAAAACATCTTATAATTACTTCTTTGTGTCTAATCCACACACATACTTGGATTCTGCACAAAATACGTGTTCACACGAATTCCTCGGTCAAGGAATCGATCCTCAGAGAGAATTCTCAAGGTGTGATAGGTAAGAATCCAAAAGGTAATACTTCTGCTCAGGATGTTCATTCGGTTATGAATTTGGAGCGAACGTCCTCGTTTGGATCGGCTTCTTCGTCTCCGTCGTTGGCTAGTTTACCGCCGATTAGAGTGCATGTTGATGATAGTCAGAAGGTTGGAGGAATTAAGGAGCAATTTGCTCAGATGGTGGTGGGGGTTGGTTGCATACAGCGGCTGGTGGTGGTGGGGCTCGATTCGGTGGTGTTGGCTGGGATACGGTGGTGGTGGTGGGGCTCAATTCGGTGGGGGCGGCGGTTGGGATACGGTAGTGGTGGTGGCTGAATTTGGTGGTGGTGAGGTTGGTTGAAAGATGAGATTAGCTGAGAGCTAGAGACAGGGTGTATATTATATAATTTTTTTATTTTTTTAAATAAATAAGTAAAATTACCGATCTACCCTCATGTGCAAGTCACATGATCTGACATAACTTAAATTTTTAATCTAGTTAGTGGTAAAGGACGAAAGGTGTAATGAGTTTTCCAAATAAAGGATTGTGACTGTAATTATTGAAGTTAATCCATTGCAATTCGATACAAACATAAAGGACGAAAAGTGTAATTTACCCTTTTTAAAAAATGTGAAAAAATGACGATTAAGGGTTTTTGTGGGGGGTTTCTGAAAGGAAAACAAACTCCGACGACCTACAGGCTTATTTTTTCATATTCAATCACCCGAGGTGAATATATACTGTTAATCGTGACCGCTAACGGGGTTATACGGATGAGTTACGGTACTTCCAAACTCCCCTTTCACTCATTTAAAAAAAAAATGTGAAAAATGACGATTGAGGGTTTTCGTGTAGGGTCTCTGAAAGGAAAACACACTCCGACGGCCTACAGGCTTATGTTTTCCTGTTCAATCACCAGAGGTGAATATATTCTGTTATTCGAGACCGCTAACGGGGTTGTACAGATGAGTTACGTTACCCTAAAACTCCCCTTTCACTCATTTAAAAAAATGTGAAAAAATGACGATTGAGGGTTTTCGTGTGGGGTTTCTGAATGGAAAACACACTTCGATGACCTACAGGCTTATGTTTTCCTGTTTAATCACCCGAGGTGAATCTATTTTGTTACTCATGACGGCTAATGGGGTTGTAGGGATGAGTTACGGTACTTCAAAACTCCCCTTTCACTCATTTTTAACAAATGTGAACTGAAAAACTAGACATGATATTAATACAAGGGAAACACACCCTGACGACCTACAAGCTTATATTAATACGAAACAAATACAGATGATAAACTAAACATGATATTAATACCAAAAAATACGTTAATACGTTAATGATAAACTGAAGACAATATAACTAAAGGTGCAATAAAACACACTAATAATCATTGGTGATGGCCTGTACATGCATTTCTTTTAGTCCTCTTTGATGGAAAATTCCACATTTATACTTTCTTGTGTGCTCGGGCCAATCCATCTCATTGTGAATTCTCTTTGACCTCATTCTACCACGTGACGTGGTTATTCTTGACGTGTTTGGTTTTATTTTCCAATCTGGTACTACCCATGTTTTTGGGTCGTCCAATGGAAAAAACTCACCTGCGTACTGCGCCTTGTAAGCAACATTATAGTATATCTAATTGATAGTGTTATGCAGTGAGTCCCCTCTTCTAAAGCAGACTACGATAGCATGCGAGCAAGGAAACCTATGCATTTGCCACTTACCACATGTGCACGTATTGTTGTAGTACTCGACGGTGTAATCGTTTCCTCCACATTCATTTGTCTGTATCTTTGATATAACTCAGTACCTGCCGCTGACATAACTGTACTCCTGTAATTAGGGCTGTAAACGAACCGTTTGACGAACAGTTCGTGAACCGTTCGGCGGGAAGTTTGTTTGTGTTCGTTCGTTTATTAAACAAACGAACACGAACAAGAAATTTCGTTCGTTTAGTTAAATGAATAAACATGAACAGAGGTCGCGTTCGTTCGTTTATGTTCTTGAACGTTCGGTAACGTGTTCTCTTGTGTTTGATAGTTCATTAGTATTTTTAGTTTTTATATTTATTTAAATATATCAAATGTCTAACAAATTAAATATTTAATAAGTGTCAGTATATTATATATTATGTTCATGAATGATTGTTTGTGTTCGTTTATTTCAATTTGTGTTCATTAACATTAGTTTGTGCTCATTTGTGTTCGTCAACGTTCGTTGCCTAAAATTAATAAACAAACACAAATGAACACGAACAAGTTCATTTCCTTAACAAACGGACACAAACATAAAATCCCGTTCGATAAGTGTTCGTGAACTGTTCGCGAACACATATATTTTTTTAATAAACGAACATGAACAAGGTCCTGTTCGTGTTCGTTCGGTTCGTTTACAACCCTACCTGTAATCGATGGTGTCTCGAATTTTGGTATCGAATTTGATACCACTCGAACCTATATGGGGCTAACCGGGTGTTACAGTTGTGGGCAACCTGGTTGCTCATTAGAAAATGCTCAACTGTCTTGTCGAAAGTACGCTCAGTGATGGCCTTTATTGGCATAAGCCTAATTCCCTTCGGTGCATGTTTAAAGCTCTTTGAGATGTTAGTCGTTAGAATTCCCCAACGACGATCGTTTCTATCATTTACAAGTGTCCACCTATTCTCGCCTATCTCTTCCAAATACTCCCATGCTTCTAGCTTGATGCCCTTCATCAAATCCACTGAATGATCATACTTCCTTTGTTGTGTTGTGCTACCGATATCCCAACAAATTTCCTTTAGTTCTTTTATCTTAAACTTCTGCATCAGGTTGCTTCGAACGTGCCGAAGACAAAACCGATGAACAACATTTTGTCTCCATATTGTAAGATTACTAACTGCGTTAATAATACCTCTATGCTTGTCGGAGATAACACACAATTTTTTCCCACGGTGCCTTGCGATGTGCTCTTACAGTTGTTGGAAAAACCAAGAACTTTCCACCGCCTCTTCATCAAGAATCGCGAAAGCTAGTGGAAGAATTAAATTGTTTGCATTTTTTGTGATTGTAATTAGCGACTTTCCCTTGTTTGACCCTTGAGGAAGGTATCGTCAATATATATAACCGGTACACAATATTGAAATGCATTTATCACCGGCCCAAATGCCCAAAACACATATTTAAAAGTTTCGATATCAGATGATCCATTAGGTTCGTGTAACCACTCAACAACAGTTGTAGGGTTACGCTTTTTTAATGCATCAATGTACGTAGGTAACTCCCTCTAGTTACTTAGCCAAGAACCGTAAATCTTCTCGACTGCATCTTGCCAATCCCGCCAGCCTTTGCTATAAGAAATATCAACGCCCAAACGGTCTTTTATATATGCTTGAATGTTCTTCATAGGAAATGTGATGTCATCACGTACGTGGTGGAGGATTCATGTGGCAATATCCTTAGATTTCATACATCTGTTGCTGTTTCCCACTACTGTCCCATAGCAGTTGTGTGAATCAACCCATCTAGTGAGTTGCCACATGCTTTCACTGGTCTTCCTACAGGCATTAGCATACCACCCACAAGCTGGGCCGCTGCGAAGATTTATGTTGCACTTAGGGTTTGTTGTGTAACATCTTGCTATCCACTTCTTTGTTGTGCTTTCAACAACATACATATCTTTGTTACATTCAACATTCCAGGAAAGAATGCCGAGCATCAACTCTTCTTTCATTGAGAAAAACATACCATTCTGAACAACGTGTAGGAGTGGTGCACTCCAGGAATCCATTTCGTCATCTTCATCCCTATCAATAGGTTTGTATGCTCTTAAGCCTTTAGGGTATACAAAGTTTTTTACGTTACCTTGTGGATGTTCAGGTGCATTAATAGACTTATACTGAGGTGGATTTTCAGGTTCGGGCACAACACCATCCGAATCAGAGGATTCATCTGAATGCGGAAAGGCTTCAGATTCTTAAATGGTGGGGGGGGGGGGCTTCTTGATCGGATTCTTCATCGTTGTTAATCAATGAAGACTCTTCTTTGTTGTTCATGGTAGATGGACAGGCTTCAGCTTGGTCAAGAGAGGAGTAACCGTGATACATGGTTTATTAGGTGACAACTTCTGATCCAGTAGAAAAAGCCGCGTAACAGCTCCATACAACTAGGTTGATGGATTGATAGTATTTGCTCAACGATAACATGAACGTTAGGTTGAAACATTGGTTATTCATCGCTAAGTAATATAACACCTCTAAACCGTGGTCGCTAAAGATCTCTGACGATTGAGAAAACCTTTGGTGAGTGTAGAGTAATTTAATAGTTAACCTGTAAAATTCCGTTTGAATTTGTAAGTGAAGATATATCAAATCGAAAAATTCTTCATATGAGAGCTTGGATTCAATGATCATTGTGGTATATCTTATGGAATTATCATAAACAACGTTTCCGTTTTCCTACGAAACATTCCCCTAGTACAACTAAACAAAAATTGGAACAAACATGGCCATTGGTGTAACAAATGTGGTTGTGATGTAGGTGTAAGATAAGACATTGGTTGTGATAGAAGTTTTTTTTCTTGCAGAAGTAAGAAGAGATGATGAGAAAGAGAGGTGCACTTGTGGTTGAAATGGAACGGTTTATTTATAGGCAAGATTCTTTAGTGGTAGGTAGGGATATAATTATTTATATAAAAGTTTATATAATAATGATAATAATAATAGCACCACCACCACCACCAACACCACTAGGGATATAATTATTTATATAAAAGTTTATATAATAATGATAATAATAATAACAACACCACCACCACCACCAACAACAACAAACCTCACAATAATAATCCAAAATTAAACGACAAACATTAAACTTAAACGGCTTAAACGACAAACTACGTACTTAAGCACCTTAATCAACAAACATACTTAATACATAATTCATAATAAACCTAAGACGTATGAGGACAAGGGACACAACGCCATTTATATAGCTCGTCAGCCATGTGGCATTGGTAGTTGACACAAGCCTCTTCGACGTCGTTTTCAATCAACAACGATTTGTTTCTAACCAACTTCTCCATCATCATACAAACAAGAACCCCGACATTTGTAGTGTTACCGTTTTCTTGGGGTACATCTAGTTCAACTAAACCAATAGAAATATCATACATTGTGTGGTTTTTGGAGTTTCAGTAATGATTTTTTCAAGAAACCATCCGAAAAAGGTTAACATCTCCATATAGTGTGCCACTTGACGACGCTTTTCATTTCTTCATCTCTTATTAGTAAAGTATTGATCAACTACCATGGTTCGCATATCAATACGGACAAGTAGCCAGTCTGTTTCCCCAATCCATGACGGGAGATAAAAATAGTCAACCTCCCAAAATGGAGGATATGGGTCTTTTCTTCCGGCCATCTCGATGGCAGATATAGACTTCTCGTCTATAATATCATCATAGAAACTAGGCGGTAACACCGTCCAATGTAGTTTTGCAGCTGGATTTCTTAAAAGCTTTAACTATCTAATACGCATAATTCTTGCTGTCCATGCTTCAACGTGCTGTACAAGAATAGACTCATAAAATTAATTATTTTTTCCGTAAATAAGCTTTAAATTTAAGATTAACCGATTTATATTTACTATTGATGATAGAGAACGGTTGGACTAGCAACCTAGGAAGGCACCCAAAAAATTTATATCTAGTTGTTTTGTAACAAAATGAGTATAGCAAAATGGGGCATCCCCGTTGGTATAAAACTCGACAACATCCTTGGACCAGTTTTTTGAATCTTCGACTTCAACTGCAAAAATCTTTCTTTCCTAGGGGTTTTCAGGTGTCACAGGCCCTGACCACACCCTGGACGAGAGTCGTGATCAGTCAAGTGGTACCGGTGGTTATTTCGAAAATGTTGCAGCGGAAAATTTCATCAGGAATGTGAGTTAGGAAAATATCAGAGTTTAGAAACACCAGAATTTTTATTTATAACCAATGGGAATAAAAACCATGTTTTACATAGGTAGCTTTTAATAGTGGATAAACCCGAATAGAAAATTTCTTAAATTTTAATTGATAAAATAAGCCACTTCTTTAAGCCTTTCGGTGCCGTACTACAACTCTTATTCCGATGTACTGTAATCACCTGAAATGCGATTAAAAACATTTTATCAGCATGAAATACTAGCAGGAAATACTGGTGAGTTCATTCCATTCTTGTAAAAGACACAGTATTGTAATTACAACATTAAGAGTTTTTACGTTTGTTTATATCTTTCAATTACTCATATCAATATTTGTCACCTATCCATCTAGGTGGCTGTGGTCATATTACTATTGGCTAACTTTCGTCCAATAGCAACACTGGACTAGTAGTGTATACAAAACCCCACATACCGACAGTAATTTCAGAACACAAAATCTTAATCATTGTAAGCAAAACTTGGAAAACATTTAGGGTTTTAAAATCATTTAATAAAAAGAGAATGACTCACCTTGTAGGTCTATAGTTCTTGATATAAAAGGCCTCCTGATTCTAAGCCTTCTGATAGTTAACCATCTATTTTTATAGTTCTGAATCTTCTGGTAATCAAGCATCTATTTTGATAGTAAGTTTATAGTTTGGAGTTTTCTGATAGTTAAACATTTAGTTTAACAGAGTAGAATACGTATTAGTGTAAAACGAAATCAAACCTAACGATGGTCACGAGATCAGTACCATAACGTAAGTTAACAAAGTATAGCCTAATTCAGGCAGCACTTTGGCATTCGTTAGTTGGTTCCCTGATCGATCAGACATAATATAGTAGGGGTGATTATCAGTTAGAACACCAACATATAGAGAGAAGAAGAGAATGAATGGGCAAGGAAAATGAATCCTTAGCTTCCTATTTATAGGTAAGGAATATGCTTTTCTTTTCTAGGAAGTTTCATATATACCTTCCCCAGATAACTCTTCCCTAGATAAACCTTCCCTAGATACAAGCTACCCATATACACCTTCTCTAGTTGTTATCTACCCATATATACCTTTCTTATATGTTATTTACCTCATAAGTACCTATTTAGATGTTATGTTATTAATTCAACCATTTTGCTGTTAAACTTAGTTGTTTAACTGATAATTTACTTCAACTGTTTAACTGATTAAATTACTTAGCTGTTAAGTTTCCTTTCCTGTTAAGCTTCCTTAGCTATTAAGTTTTCTTACCTATTAAGTTTTCTTAACAGCTAAGTTTTCTTAACTGCTAAGTTTTCTGGTTTAGTAGCCCCTGGTTATAAGTTCTGACTTTTAGATACAATGCAACTTGTATTAGTGTATTAACCCAATTCAAACTTCAACGATAATCACGAGATCAAAACCTCAACATAGATGGCAAAGTATAGCCTTATTCAGGCAGCATTTAAACATCCGTTGATTTGGTTTCAGATCAATCGGACAGGGTATCGTACCAGTGATTAGGGTTAGCACACTTTCTATGGAGCAGAGTTTCGAGGTTTTGGGGCTTCGGGTATTATAACATTGTTTCGAGAGAGAAAGAAAAGAAAATGAGCGGTTTGAAATGCCCATTTCACGTTCAATTTATAGCTGAAGTTGGACCTCGTCGTGTCACGCGACCAGGTTCCTTATTCACCTTCGCTTAGCACGAGGGGGGTAATCTAGGGCATAGGTGGCATGAGTCACCACGTAGGCTTCCTACGTGTCTCCTTTCGAATAAAGATGTGTCGCGTCACGCAACCGCATTCCCATATCATCGTCGCGTAGCGCGATGTGACCCAAAACTGGATTTCATCGTTTTTCGTGCTGGTTCTCGTCATACTTGTTTAGGGTCTTGATTACGAATTGTTATGGGTCCTTTTTGAGGGTTGTTACATCCTCCCCACCTTGTTTTAAATTTCGTCCTCGAGATTCACTGAAACAAGAATGGGTATTTCCGTCTTTTCTCTGATTCTAGTTCACAAGTATATCTTTGTCCTCGTTTTGAATACTTCACTTTAACCAGAACTAATCTCTTATTTCTTAGGATTCTCATATTTGACTTGTAAAGGTCTTTTAATGGATTTAATTCTCATTTACCTCTATATCTTAAAGAGGTACAACTGAAAATTCATCAACTAAGCATTTCCTTAAATTTTATACATAAAATACACCAGTCATTTCTTCTGGTAACTTTAGATGATAAGTGTAACACCTCGTAAAATCATGTCTAATGATGTGAAGACACGTGTCCTAAACCCTAATAAAGTCAAACTTTGACTACGAAGGATTAATGTTGTCAAACGATGAAACGGTGTATGTGGAGGGACTAAAAGTGTCAACATGCATAACCTGTGCCTCTAAATGACCTTTTACGGTGTCACACCCTGACCACGTTAAAACAATGAAACCGCGGTGGAAACGTCGGGGAGTGGAGTGGCAGAATTATTGTTTCATAACCATGGATTCAAAAAGTTTTGTTTTATTAAATATTAAACATTATCATTGTCTTAAAGTTAAACAAAAATACTTGGATTGACTTTTGATCACATAAAATACTGGCTTTATTGGCTATCAACCAATCCATTCCTAATACAACATCAAATCCTGCCAGATTCATTGGGTAAAGGTTTGCAATAAATTTCTGATCTAGAATTTCTATTCTTGCCCCCTGCAAGATATCAGAAATCTTAATGGTTTCCCCATTTGTTGTCTCTACTAGACATTCTTGTGGAAGTTTAGTTAATGGTTGATTGAGAAGTTTGCAAAATGAAGTATTAATAAAATTTTGGTTTGCACCAGAGTCAAATAATACTTTAGCAAAAACATCATTAACTAAAAACGTACCGGCTATCACATCCGGAATCATCTTAGCTTCTTCTGCAGTCAGAACCAATGCTCTCGCATTTTTAGTGTTCTTGTTGTTTGTAACTGGAGCTATTTTCGGACAATTTGGCTTGATGTGGCCTTGTTCTCCGCAATTATAGCATATCCTGTTGTTAGGCTTCTTCCTGTAGTCTTCCTCCTTATGTCCAGATATTTTGCAGAAGTTGCACTATATGGAGCATCGTCCAGAATGCTTCTTTTTGCAATACTTGCAATAGGGTGTAGAGGTCGAACCTACATTTTTCCCCCGGTTAAAATTTCCGGAACGAAATTCTTGGGTAAGCTTTTGGGTTAGGTTCCTCCTCTGATCCTCTTCTCATGTACAGACTAACTCATCTGTCAAGGTGTTTGCTAGTTCTACAGCTTCTTCTATGGTTTGAGGTCTAGCTGCCTTAACTACATGTCACATCTCTCCAATTAATCCCCAGATGTAACGGGAGATTAATACTGGTTCAGGTGATGCAAGGGTTGGTACTATTCGAGCATATTCAAAGAATAATGTAGTATAACCCTTACTATCTACCCCAGTCATCCTAAGGTTTAGGAATTTATTTGCTATCTGTTCCTTTTCATTGGGAGGGAAAAATTTCCTTTCTACCATGTTCTTAAATTCCTCCCATTCCATATTGTAAACCCTATCACTTCCCCTAGACTGGAGGATAGTGTTCCACCATTCTAAGGCTGAATTCTTAAACAAATTAGAAGCAAACATTATCTTATCCTCTTCCACGCATTTACTTATTCTTAAGACCGCCTCAGTCTTTTCTATCCAGCGTAGAACTGCAACAACCCCTTCATTGCCCGAGAATTCTATTGGTTTACAAGACCAGAATTCTTTATAAGAACAACCATAAGGCATGGTTCTTATTCTTTTGGGAATGGGCGCTTGAAGTATAGGTCCATTGTTCACACTGTTTTCTGGTTCGGAGGGTCGTTAACTGCTATGTTTACTTTTATTATCAGCTTCCTTAACTGTTTGAATGATAAGTGGCATTGCATCTATTATCCCTTGTGCCACTATGTGTCGGATGACACTGTTATCCACTTGAATTCCATTGTTATCATTGTTCGGATTATCGTTATTCGGATTATTGTCATTCTGGTTGTTATCATTCTGGTTTTCCTAGTTATTATTCAGATTCTCTTGATTCACTTGGTCGGCCATCTGAATTTTAAACATTTACCAGATATTAATATCACAAGATAATATCTTAATATACGACCAATCACATGACACGCAATTTGATAAAAAACGTCGAGCATTACGACTTACTATTTCTTATATAGTATGCATCTAATACAAACCAGAACTGAAATTCAAAATTACAATACTACAATGCATCATTAACCACAAAGTGGTCTATACTACGATAGATTTATTATTATTACTATTACTATTATTATTATTATTATTATTATTATTATTATTATTATTATTGCTACCTCCACCATCACCTTCACGGATATGGATTCATCCAGAAATCCATATGACGCTCATCGTACTTCCAGATGAGTCGTTCTCCTACCTGCCTCATCCTTTCACTACTTTCTAAAATTTCTTCTCCGAAAGTTCGGAGCTCTTGCACATTTTCTGCACTCATTGGGGGTGCAGTGCTGGTACTGGATCTGGGTACTGTGGCATGGGTTCTTCCTTAGGATACGGATTCTCTAAGATCTCCCTAATGTATTCATCGTTGTCGTAGTAGGGATCTAGAGGGTCCAGACCTGGGTAGGCTGCTAGGTTTGGCATGGGTATGTCTGTTAGGTGGCAGCGTTGCACATAATCCCTATGATTATCGAACCATGGATCATAGTCTGGATCTAAGGGATTGGGTGCTGGTACCCTAGGTATCTCATCTGGATTGAAATCATGCATTTCCACTTGATTTTCTGGGTTGTTTTCAATCTCCATTGGCTGGGTGGGAAACAAGGGTTATGGTTGAGGGGCTACTAGTTGTTCCAGGTTTGGGTCAGCAGCTGTGGTTGCTAAAATATGGAAGTTTGCTAAACTCCTATTAAGCATGTCTTGGGTGTGGGCATCGGTTTCTCTTTTAACGGCTGCTAGCACTCGTTGCTCTTGTAACTTTTTGATTCTCTTCCTACGCTCATGTGCTCCCTTACTGAACCATCCTCTCTTTTTCTGAGGGAATGGCTCTTCAGACTAAGCCTTAAACACGAATATCCTGTCTTTATTGTCAGCAGAATACCCTGAGAGGGTAGGCTGTGAAGAGGTGCCTTCGCTTCTAGGTGAGTCGGACAACTGACGATACGCGTCAGATGGTCCTTGATCACTCATACTGTAAACTAACAAATAGTCAAATAACACATAACAATAAAATACAGATATGCACGTATTTCCGTAATTTATTTCCTAACACTTTAAATAATATCTTGGTGTCAGCATAACACTTCTATGGCTGAATCAGTGGCTTAGCTCTGATACCACCTTCTGTCGCATCCCCCGCCCCCTTATCTTTCCCGGGAATTGGCGGCCACGAGACCAGTTGTGGTGGTATCGGTGTTTATCATTTTGGCAGCGGAAATTTCATCAGGACCGTAGTTAGGAAATGTTTTATCAGAGTAAAACCACCATATTTTATATTAATAACCACATGGGTAAAACCCAAGTTTCTTATTACAACATGTTTATAGGGATAAACCCTATTTTATTGAATTTAAAACATCGCCTTTTAGGTAACTTTTATAGCCACATTTTTCCAAGCCGTCAGTGCTCTCCAGTTGGCTTTCTTCTAATTGGCTTTTACATTTTGTTACCTGAAACGCATTTTAAAAACATTTGTCAGTAGGAAATACTGGTGAGTGAATCCTAATTTAATCAAAACATATTTTATCATTAAACAGTATTGAGAGCGAATATAATGTTTACATCTACAAAATTACTCATTCAGTACTGTCAATCCTGACTGGTGGGTCATATTACCCATTGGCTAACTCTTTGTCCAATGGTAACCTGTTCCACATTTTGTATACAAAACCCCAACATACCGGCAGTAATTGAAGAATTACAAAGACTCAATCACTGCTAATTAGATTGTAAAATATTTAAGGTTTTGTAAAAACATTTTACAAAAAAGAGATTACTCACATTGTTGTCTTAGGTTTCCTTTAAGGGTTTCCTGGTAATTATCTATAATTTACACAAATGCACACGCGTTAGTATAATAACCCTTTATATTTACATTAGTAATACCCTCCCCGAGACGGCATTCCAATGACTACGTCAGGCAGAACCACGACAGCCATTACGGAACCCTGGATCAATCGGGCAGCGTATCTAATACCTAACCGGGGTTATAATACTTACAACGGGGCATAACTTCGTTAATTAGGGGGGTATTATGCCCGAGATTATGCCTACTATAAGAAAATTTCGAGAGAAAGAAAGGAAATGAGCGAATTCAAATGTTTAGCCGATGCCTCGTTTATATAGGGCCTGATTTCGAGTTTTATGCGACCCACGTAAGACGTAGCCAAGGGCTACGCAGCCTGCGAGGCTCCCGATGGTAGGCCCTAGGGTTGCTGATTCGGAACATAGACTCCACACTCGTTATGCCATGTGGCACCTCAGGGTGCGACCCTAGTCTCGAGCTGTCGCAGCCCGCGTAGCTCATGGGGATGGCTTACGCGCCCCGCGAGAGACCATAAAAAATTGTTTTCAATTAATTTGTATAAAAATAAAGGTATTCGGGGCCCGTTTACGTATACAGGGTGTATTTTCGGACATATGGGGACATTTTAAAATATATTAGAGCGTTGAAAATATTTTGGAGGGTTGTTATATCCTCCCCACCTTATTTTAGAGCTCGTCCTCGAGATCTACTAGAATAGGTACGGGTATTTCCTTTGCATTTCTGATTCAAGTTCCCATGTATACTCTGGTCCTCTTTTGGAGTCCCATTTCACTTTGACAGAACTAATCTCTTGTGCTTGAGGTTCTTGACTTTCCTGTCTTCTATCTGTAGAGGCCTTTCTACAAACTTAAGTTGTTCATTTACCTCTATATCCTTAAGAGGTACTATCAGTGACTCACCAGCTAAGCATTTCTTGAGATTAGATACATGAAATACATCATGTATTCCTGCCATTTCCTCTGGCAGTAGTAGCTGATAGGCTACAGGTCCTATTTTTCTAATAATCTCAAAAGGTCCAACGCACCTGGGGCTTAGCTTTCCCCTTTTGATGAATCTTACCACTCCTTTCCAAGGAGAGACTTTTAATAATACTTTATCTCCTACCTGAAATTCCAATGGCTTTCATCTGTTATCAGCATAACTCTTTTGTCGGTCATGTGCTGTTTTCAGTCGTTCCTTGACTTGAACAATCTTGTCTGTTGATTCTTGTACTATCTCAGGTCCAGATAGTTGGTTTTCTCCAATTTCTGCCCAACAGACTGGAGTTCGGCACTTTCGTCCATAAAGTGCTTCGAATGGTGCAACCTTGATACTTGTGTGATAACTGTTATTATAAGAAAATTCTATCAATGGTAAATGATCGTCCCAATTACCTCCGAAAACAATTACACAAGCTCTAAGCATGTCCACCATTGTCTGAATTATCCTTTCGCTTTGTCCCTCCATTTAAGGATGATAAGCTGTGCTTAGATTTAACTTGGTTCCCATTGCTTTTTGGAAACTTGTCCAAAAATGAGAGGTAAAACGGCTATCTCTGTCAGAAACAATTGATAGAAGAATTCCATGTAAAGAAACTATTTCATTTACATATAATTTAGCTAATTGTTCCATACTAAAAGTTTCCTTCATTGGTAGGAAATGTAGTTAGCCTGTCTACAATCACCCAGATTGTATCATTACCTTTTCTTGTTTTGGGTAATTTAGTAACAAAATCCATTGTTATCAATTCCCATTTCCATACAGGCATTTCTAATTGTTGCAACAAACCTGAGGGTTTCTGATGTTCAGCTTTGATTTGTGAACAGGTTAACCACTTTGCAACATATGCTGCTATATCCTTTTTCATTCCTATCCATAAAAAATTCTTTCTTAAGTCTTGATACATCTTATCACTTCCAGGATGCATCGTATACTTAGACTTGTGGGCTTCTTCTAATATACGGTGGCGTAGGTTTCCTAATTTAGGTATCCACATTCTTTTCTTATGGAATCTCCAAATTCCATCTGTTCCTTGTTCTAGTTCCTTAATCATACCTTTCAATTTTTCAGTTCATCCTTGATTACTAATTCTTATGCCTTTTTAATCTGTTCATTTAAATTTACTTGTAGATTTAATTTAAGAGAACGTACCCTTTTTGTCTTTTCATGATACTTTCGGCTTAAAGCATCAGCAACTACGTTTGCTTTTCCTGCATGATACTGGATATCACAATCATAATCACTAAGCATCTCCATCCAGCGTCTTTGTCTCATATTCAACTCCTTTTGCCCGAAAACATACCTTAAACTCTTATGGTCGGTAAAAATAGTAAACTTACTACCGTAAAGGTAATGTCTCCAAATTTTCAGGGCAAAAATTATGGCTCCTAATTCTAGATCATGAGTTGAATAATTCTCTTCATGATTCTTAAGTTTTCTAGAGGCGTAAGCTATGACCTTTTGACGTTGCATCAATACACATCCATAACCTAACTTGGAAGCGTCACAATAGATTACAAAATCTTCAGTTCCTTCTGGTAACGCTAGTATGGGTGCATTGGTTAGTCTTTGCTTAAGAATTCTAAAGGCTTCTTCTTGTTTTGGTCCCCATTCAAACTTAACAGATTTACATGTTAATTTAGTTAAGGGAATGGTTATTCTAGAAAAATATCAAATAAATCTTCTATAATAACCAGCCAGTCCTAAGAAACTTCTAACCTCAGTTGGTGACTCAGGGGTTTTCCATTTGGTAATTGCCTCGATCTTGGTAAGATCCACATGAATTCCTTCATGATCTACGAAATATCCAAGAAACTGTACTTGTTCTAACCAAAACTCACACTTCAAAAATTTAGCATAAAGCTTTTCTTTTCCTAACAGACTTAGAAGTGCGTGCAAATGCCTTGCATGTTCCTCTTTGCTCTTGGAATAAATAAGAATATCATCTATAAAGACAATTATGAATTTATCCAAATATGGTTTACATATTTGGTTCATCATGTCCATAAATGCAGCTGGGGCATTGGTTAAACCAAATGGCATGACAGTAAATTCATAATGACCATACCTCGTTCTAAATGCGGTTTTAGGAATGTCCTCTTCCTGTACCTTTAATTGATGATATCCTGATCTTAAATCGATTTTAGAGAAAAATCGAGCTCCTTGTAGCTGGTCGAAAGATCATCGATTCTCGGTAATGGATACCGATTCTTAATCGTGACCTTGTTCAATTCATGGTAGTCAATGCACATACGCATTGATCCGTCCTTCTTTTTGACGAATAGGATTGGCGATCCCCAAGGTGATGAACTTGGCTATATGAATCCTTTCTCCAACAACTCGTCTAATTGTTTCTTTAGTTCCTGCATTTCTGCGGGTGCCAAACGATAAGGTGCTTTGGCAATTGGTGCTGTCCCTGGTAGCAGATGACTTCTGAATTCAACTTCCCTGTCTGGCGGTAGTCCTGGTAATTCTTCTGGAAATACATCTGGAAACTGGGACACTACTGGAATATCCTTTAATTCTTTTCCTTTAGTGTTAGTAATTATGGAAATCAAATACACTAAAGATACTTTTCTTATATAACTTGTTGTTTTCATCACAGAGATGAATTTTGTGGATCTAGACGGTTTATCTCCTTTAATTGTGATCTTTTCACCCTTTGGTGAATTTACTTGGATTGACTTTTGATCACATAAAATACTAGCTTTATTGGCTATCAACCAATCCATTCCTAATACAACATCAAATCCTGCCAGATTCATTGGGTAAAGGTTTGCAATAAATTTCTGATTTAGAATTTCTATTCTTGCCCCCTGCAAGATATCAGAAATCTTAATGGTTTCCCCATTTGCTGTCTCTACTAGACATTCTTGTGGAAGTTTAGTTAATGGTTGATTGAGAAGTTTGAAAAATGAAGTATTAATAAAACTTTGGTTTGCACCAGAGTCAAATAATACTTTAGCAAAAAAACATCATTAACTAAAAACGTATCGGCTATCACATCCGGAATCATCTTAGCTTCTTCTGCAGTCAGAACCAATGCTCTCGCATTTTTAGTGTTCTTGTTGTTTGTAACTGGAGCTATTTTCAGACAGTTTGGCTTATGTGGCCTTGTTCTCCGCAATTATAGCATATCCTGTTGTTAGGCTTCTTCCTGCAGTCTTCCTCCTTATGTCCATATATTTTGCAGCAGTTGCAGTATATGGAGCATCGTCCAGAATGCTTCTTTTTGCAATACTTGCAATAGGGTGTAGAGGTAGAACCTACATTTTCCCCCGGTTAAAATTTCCAGAACGAAATTCTTGGGTAAGCTTTTGGGTTAGGTTCCTCCTCCGATCCTCTTCTCGTGTACAGACTAACTAATCTGTCAAGGTGTTTGCTAGTTCTACAGCTTCTTCTATGGTTTGTGGTCTAGCTGCCTTGACTACATGTCTAATCTCTCCAATTAATCCCCAGATGTAACAGGAGATTAATACTGGTTCAGGTGATGGAAGGGTTGGTACTATTCGAGCATATTCAAAGAATTAATGTAGTATAACCCTTACTATCTACCCCAGTCATCCAAAGGTTTAGGAATTTATTTGCTATCTGTTTCCTTTTCATTGGGAGGGCAGAATTTCCTTTCTACCATGTTCTTAAATTCCTCCCATTCCATATTGTAAACCCTATCACTTCCCCTAGACTGGAGGATAGTGTTCCACCATTCTGAGGCTGAATTCTTAAACAGATTAGAAGCATACATTATCTTATCTTCTTCCACGCATTTACTTATTCTTAAGACCACCTCAGTCTATTCTATCTAGCGTAGAACTGCAACGACCCCTTCATTGTCCAAGAATTCTATTGGTTTACAAGACCAGAATTCTTTATAAGAACAACCATAAGGCATGGTTCTTCTTCTTTTGGGAATGGGCGCTTGAAGTATAGGTCGATTGTTCACACTGTTTTCTGGTTCGGAGGGTCGTTTACTGCTATGTTTACTTTTATGATCAGCTTCTCTAACTGTTTGAATGATAAGTGGCATTGCATCTATGATCCCTTGTGCCACTATGTGTCAGATGGCACTGTTATCCACATGATTTCCATTGTTATCATTGTTCGGATTATCGTTATTCGGATTTTTGTCATTCTGGTTGTTATCATTCTGGTTTTCCTAGTTATTATTCACATTCTCTTGATTCACTTGGTCGGCCATCTGAATTTTAAACATTTACCAGATATTAATATCACAAGATAATATCTTAATATACGATCAATCACATGACACGCTTTTTGATCAAAAACGTCGAGCATTGCGACTTACTATTTCTTATATAGTATGCATCTAATACAAACCAGAACTGAAATTTAAAATTACAATACTACTATGCATCATTAACCACAAAGTGGTCTATACTACGATAGATTTATTATTATTATTATTGCTACCTCCACCATCACCTTCACGGATATGGATTCATCCAGAAATTCATATGACGCTCGTCGTACATCCAGACGAGTCGTACTCCTACCTGCCTCATCCTTTCACTACTTTCAAAAATTTCTTCTCCGAAACTTCGGAGCTCTTGCACATTTTCTACACTCATTGGGGGTGCAGGTGCTGGTACTGGATCTAGGTACTTTGGCATGGGTTCTTCCTGAGGATACGGATTCTCTATGATCTCCCTAATGTATTCATCGTTATTGTAGTAGGGATCTAGAGGGTCCAGACCTGGGTAGGCTGCTAGGTTTGGCATGGGTAGGCCTGTCAGGTGGTAGCGTTGCACATTATCCCTAAGGGATTGGGTGCTGGTGCCCTAGGTATCTCCTCTGGATTGAAATCATGCATTTCAACTTGATTTTCTGGGTTGTTTTCAATCTCCATTGGCTGGGTGGGAAACAAGGGTAATGGTTGAGGGGCTACTAGTTATTCCAGGTTTGGGTCAGCAGCTGTGGTTACTAAAATATGGAAGTTTGCTAAACTCCTATTAAGCATGTCTTGGGTGTGGGCATCGGTTTCTCTTTTAACGGCTGCTAGCACTCGTTGCTCTTGTAACTTTTTCATTCTCTTCCTACGCTCATGTGCTCCCTTACTGAACCATCCTCTCTTTTTCTGAGGGAATGACTCTTCAAACTGAGCCTTAAACACGAATATCCCTTCTTCATTGTTAGCAGAATACCCTGAGAGGGTAGGCTGTGAAGAGGTGCCTTCGCTTCTAGGTGAGCCAGACAACTGACGATACACGTCGGATGGTCCTTGATCACTCATACTGTAAACTAACAAATAGTCAAATAACACATAACAATAAAATACAGACATGCACGAATTTCCATAATTTATTTCCTAACACTTTAAATAATATCTTGGTGTCAGCAGAACACTTCTGTGGCTGAATCAGTGGCTTAGCTCTGATACCACCTTCTGTCGCAACCCCCGCCCCCTTATCTTTCCCGGGAACGGGCGGCCGCGAGACCAGTTGTGGTGGTATCGGTGTTTATCATTTTGGCAGCGGAAATTTCATCAGGACCGTAGTTAGGAAATATTTTATCAGAGTAAAACCACTGTATTTTATATTAATAACCACATGGGTAAAACCCAATTTTCTTATTACAACATGTTTATAGGGATAAACCTTATTTTATTGAATTTAAAACATCGTCTTTTAGGTAACTTTTATAGCCACATTTTTCCAAGCCGTCAGTGCTCTCTAGCTGGCTTTCTTCTAATTGGCTTTTATATTTTGTTACCTGAAACGCATTTTAAAAACATTTATCAGTGGGAAATACTGGTGAGTGAATCCCAATTTAATCAAAACATATTTTATCATTAAACAGTATTGAGAGCGATTACAATGTTTACATCTACACAATTACTGATTCAGTACTGTCAATCCTGACTGGTGGGTCATATTACCCATTGGTTAACTCTTTGTCCAATGGTAACGTGTTCCACATTTTGTATACAAAACCCCAACATACCGGTAGTAATTGAAGAATTACAAAGACTCAATCACTGCTAATTACATTGTAAAATATTAAAGGTTTTGTAAAAACATTGTACAAAAAGGAGATTACTCACATTGCTGTCTTAGGTTTCCTTTAAGGGTTTCCTGGTAATTATCTATAATTTACACAAATGCACACGCGTTAGTATAATAACCCTTTATACTTATATTAGTAATACCCTCCCCGAGACGGCATCCCAATGACTACGTTGGGCAGAACCACGATAGCCATTACGGAACCCTGGATCAATTGGGCAGCGTATCTAATACGTAACCGGGGTTATAATACTTACAACGGGGCAGAACTTCGTTAATTAGGGGGGGTATTATGCCCGAGATTATGCCTACTATAAGAAAATTTCGAGAGAAAGAAAGGAAATGAGCGAATTCAAATGTTCAGCCGATGCCTCCTTTATATAGGGCCTGATTTCGAGTTTTACGCGGTCCGCGTAAGACGTAGCCAACGGCTACGCGACCCACGAGGCTCCCTAGGGTAGGCCCTAGGGTTTCTGATTCGGAACATAGACTCCACACGCGTTATGCCATGTGGCACCTCAGGGTGCGACCCTGGTCTCGAGCTGTCGCGGCCCGCGTAGCTCAAGGGGATGGCTTTCGCGCCCCGCGAAAGACCATAAAAATTCGTTTTTAATTAATTTTTATAAAAATAAAGGTATTCGGGGCCCGTTTACGTATACGGTGTGTATTTTAGGACATATGGGGACATTTTAAAATATATTAGAGCGTTGAAAATATTTTGGAGGGTTGTTATATTTAGTCCCAGTTGATCAAATAAGTTTATTTTTGCGCACCAAACCCCTCAAAGCCTATTTCTAAGCTATGTAAAGGATATTTAGGGCATGTTTGACTTATGATCATGTTCTGGAATGTTCGTTACTATACGAATCGGTATAGTTTCGTAGTTTGACATAAATAGTCCCTGCGATCGAACAAACTTGATTTTGACACACCAAACCCTCCAAAACTTATTTCTAAGTTATGTAAAGGTTATTTAAGGTATGTTAAGCCTATTTCACTATTCCGGAGCATTTGTCGCGTTAAAATGATTACGTTTACGCACCAGTTTGCGTATAACCTTCCAGAAAGCGATTTAAAGTTTGAAATCGAACTCGAATCAAATCTTAAAATCATCAAACACAAATACACATATATTAACACCAAAACATTTCGTTTTATTGATAATTGATATTGTTTTACATTGTACATCGTTTACAGAGCACAGTTGTCACAGTCTCCCCTACTTTAGGAAATTTCGTCCCGAAATTTTAACTAGAGGAAACTTGTGAAAACAAATGCGGAGATTTTGCCTTCATTTGGTCCTCACGTTCCCAAGTAAACTCTGGGCCACGTTTGGACTCCCAGTGAACTTTGACCAATCGAATTCGCTTGTCTTCAACTGTTTGATTTCACGGTCCACTATCTCCACAGGTTTCTCGACAAAGTGCATCGTTTCATCAACTTGAATTTCGTCGAGTGGAATGTGAAGATCAGTATCGGCTAAACACTTTCGTAGATTGGACACGTGGAATGTTGGGTGAATATTCCCAAGTTCTGGAGGTAGCTCTAGTCGATAGGCAACCTTTCTGATTCTTTCAATAATCTTAAATGGTCCAACATATCGAGGTGCAAGTTTTCCTTTCTTTCCAAATCTTACCACTCCTTTCCAAGGGGATACCTTGAGTAGGACACGGTCTCCGACTTGAAATTCTAAGGGCTTGCGTCACATATCCGCATAACTATTTTGACGGCTTCTAGCTGTCAGAAGATTATCGTGAATTTTCTAGATTTTATCTGTTGTTTCCAGAATTAGCTCAGGTCCAATAAGCTGAGCTTCACCGATCTGATTCCAACAGACAGGTGAACGACATTTTCGACCGTATAAAGCTTCGAACGGTGCCATATTAATGCTAGCATGATAACTGTTATTGTAAGAGAACTCAACCAATGGCAGATGAAAATCCCAATTACCACCAAAGTCTATCACGCATGCTCTAAGCATATCCTCCAATGTTTGTATCATCCTCTCAGATTGTCCATCTGTTTGGGGATGATAAGCAATGCTTAGATTTAGTTGGGTTCCCAAAGCAAATTGCATGGTCTGCCAAAAATGAGATGAAAATCGAGCGTCACGATCGGAAATGATATCCAAAGGAACACCATGTCGAGATACAATCTCATCAACATAAATCTTGGCCAGTTTATCAGCAGATAGATCCTCGTGAATCTGTATAAAATGAGCTGATTTCGTTAATCGATCAATAACAACCCAAATAGCATCGTTACCTCTAGATGTACGCGGTAACTTAGTGATGAGATCCATAGCAATGTTCTCCCACTTCCATACCGGTATCTCTGGTTGTACAAGCAAACCAGATGGTCGTTGATGTTCAGCCTTGACTTTGAGACAAGTTAGGCATTTCGATACATACAAGGCAACATCCTTTTTCATACCAGGCCACCAGTACTGAGTACGAAGATCCTTGTACATTTTGTCAGCACCAGGATGGATAGAGTATCGAGACTTGTGAGATTCGTCCCTCACTAAAGTGCAAAGATCATCTTGTTTCGAAATCCACAAACGATCCTTGAAGTAGAGTAGCCCATCGTCTTTCGTTTCGAGTTTAAGCTCAAGTTGACGTGGTAATTCCTTACCCATCAGGTTTTGTGTAACACAAGATTGTTGAGCTTGTGAGATGCGAGTTTGAATATCAGATAGAGTGTGAATAAAATTAAGCTTGGCTCGTTCCTTTCGACTTAGCGCTTCGGCTACGACATTCTCCTTACCAGGATGGTAGCGAATCTCGCAATCATAGTCGTTCAAGAGTTCAACCCAGCGTCATTATCTCATGTTCAGCTCCTTCTGATTAAGAATGTGTTGGAGACTTTTGTGGTCTGTGAAAACCACACACTTTGTACCATAAAGATAGCGTCTCCAGATTTTGAGAGCAAAAACCACAGCACCCAACTCAAGATCATGAGTCGTGTAGTTTTTCTCGTGAATTTTTAGTTGTCTTAACACGTAAGCTATAACTTTACCTCGTTTCATAAGAACACAACCAAGGCCTAGGTTCGACGCGTCACAATAGACAACAAAATCATCGTTTCCCCCGGGAAAAGATAAAACAGGAGCAACACATAGTTTTTGTTTTAGCGTTTGGAACGCTTCTTCTTGTTTAGGTCCCCACTCATAAGGCCTATTCTTCTGAGTCAAAGCAGTGAGTGGAACAGCAATCTTCGAGAATTTTGAAATGAATCATCGATAATAACCAGCAAGACCAAGAAAAGAACCAACTTCTGTTGGTGTCGTAGGTGTGTTCCAATCCTTAATAGCAGCTATTTTGGAAGGATCCACATGAATACCTTGCTCGTTGACTATATGACCCAAAAAACTAAACTTCTTTAAGCCAGAATTCACACTTGGAGAATTTAGCAAAAAGTTGTTCCTTCTTCAGGAGTTCCAGTGTTAGACAAAGGTGTTGCTCGTGCTCGGATCGAGACTTCGAATAAATGAGAATATCGTCGATGAATACAATGATGAACTTGTCTAAATAAGGTTTACCGACTCTATTCATTAAGTCCATGAAGATAGCTGGGGCATTCGTCAAACCAAAAGGCATGACTGTGAACTCATAGTGACCATATCTCGTGCGGAATGCAGTTTTGGGAATATTTTCTTCGAGTACACGAAGCTGATGATACCCAGAACACAGATCAATCTTAGAAAAACATGTAGCACCTTGAAGCAGATCAAAGAGATCATTAATTCGTGGTAGGGGATATCGATTCTTGATGGTAAGCTTGTTAAGCTCACGATAATCGATACACATTCGAAAATACCCATCTTTCTTTTTCACAAACAGGACTGGAACGCCCCAAGGTGAATAACTCGGTCGGATGAATCCTTTGTCAGATAACTCTTGAAGTTGTTTCGATAATTCTTGCATCTCAGACGGTGCAAGACGATAAGGTGCTTTCACAATCGGGTTAGCATTGGGTACACGATCAATATGAAACTCGACTTGATGAACTGGAGGCAAACCAGGCAGTTCATCAGGAATCACCTCTGGATAATCTCGAACAAACGGAATATCTTGAATACGCTTGTTCTTGCCTTTCTCCTAGGTAACATGTGCCAGAAAAGTAACATTTCCTTTTCGTAAATAACTTTAAGCTTTTGTACAAAACATGAGTTTCAAACCATCAGACGGTTTCTCGTCACGAACTTCCAAGACTTCACCAGACGAAAGAGGAATACGACCAATCTTATTAAAGCAAACCACCTCAGCATGAAACTTAGTTAACCAATCCATCCCAACGATAATGTCGAAACTCCCAAGTTGCATCGGTGTGAGGTCAATAGGAAAAAGATGGTTATCGAGGTTCAATTTACAATCGCGAATCACAGAATCGAGTACGATCGGTTTACCAGTAGCAACTTCAACAGATAAGGGTTTCCTCAGTTTAGTTCTAGGTATCGCAAGTAAAGGCTCAAAAGATAACGATACAAAACTTCTATCGGCACCAGCATACTGTTTCTTTGCAGGATGCTGAGCTGGTGGGTTCTGAACTTGTTGATTGGTGACAGCAAAGTTTTGGGAAGCCTTGCGCTTCCTTGACCTCCAAGAAGACTCGCCTTTCTTCTTATCCTTACCTTTACCCTTGTCTTGAACGGAATATGTCGACTACTTCTTGTCACCCTTGCGGGTCAGTTTACCTTTTCTGACCTGAGACTCGGTCAGAGTAGCAGCCAATTCGATCGCTTGAAGAACAGTAGTAAGATTACTACCAGTCACAATGTCTTGTACAGTGTCGGGCAAACCATTGATATACCTCTCAATCGCTTTCTCTAACGGGGTAACCATAGTAGGACACAACAAACTGAGCTCCTCATAACGATCTGTATACGCACGGTGTTCGCCCCCATCCTGTTTCAAATCGTCAAATTCTTGTTCCAACGCCCTAATCTCGTGACGGGGACAGAACTCTTTCATCATGAGAGCTCGAAGCTCTTCCCAAGTTTGTGCCATAGCCACATCGCCACCCCTATCACGCATCACACCGTTCCACCATGTAAGAGCACGCTTCTCGAACACACTTGATGCAAACTCAACCTTACGCTAGTTCGGACATTGAACATGTCTAAATGTACTTTTCAAACTTTCGAACCATTGCAGGAGCGTGGTTGCTCCTTAAGACCCAGAAAACTTTAGTGGTTTAGCCGAATTGAAATTCTAGAAATTACATTGAGCATTGTTGTTATTGTTGTTGTATAGTTGATGAATCTGAGTTATTAGGTTCGGAAGTACAGCAGCCATTTGCTGAGCGACAAGGGCTGCGACTTCGGCGTTGGTTTGAGGTTGTGCATCTCGTCGAGGAGGCATTTTCTTAAAAGGACAAGGAAACATGAGACACGAGTGAGATTGGCAATCAGATAAACAAAAGAGGTATTGAAAACATCGGCAAAACACAAGGATGGTGATCATTCGTTTGTTACCTCGAACAAACAAACGACACACAGTGACTAATCAAAGTAAATAGGTCAATATAATGTATCGCGAAGACCTGCTTTAGCCTATACGTGGACACTTATCCCAAGAGTTCCCAGGTAAGAGTGACTGGCCTAGACTATTTATCCCTACGATCGAACAAACTTGATTTTGACACACCAAACCCTCCAAAACTTATTTCTAAGTTATGTAAAGGTTATTTAAGGTATGTTAAGCCTATTTCACTATTCCAGAGCATTTGTCGTCCTCTCAGATTGTCCATCTATTTGGGGATGATAAGCAGTGCTTAGATTTAGTTGGGTTCCCAAAGCAGATTGCATGGTCTTCTAAAAATGAGATGAAAATCGAGTGTCACGATCGGAAATGATATCCAAAGGAACACCATGTTGAGATACAATCTCATCAACATAAATCTTTGCCAGTTTATTAGCAGATAGATCCTCGCGAATCGGTATAAAATGAGCTGATTTCATTAATCAATCAATAACAACCCAAATAGCATCGTGACCTCTAGATGTACGTGGTAACTTAGTGATGAGATCCATAGCAATGTTCTACTACTTCCATACCGGTATCTCAGGTTGTACAAGCAAACCAGATGGTTGTTGATGTGACCATAATATGCTTTAGTGCTGACCCTATTTAGCATAGTTTTTTATGTTTTAAGGTTCCTTTGTGACCATAATATGCTTTAGTATAACCCTCTAAGGCTATATTACATGGTCACATAGTAATCTGAGTTCATTTATGTCACACCCCGACCCGCAGCGGAATGGTACATGGCATGATGATTGCCCATAGCTCATGATAACTAATTGTTGTTTCAACATTTAAAGCATACCCATTTAAATTGTCACATAACATATAATAATCAATATTGTTCATATATTGTTAAAATAAACATATCATAAGATTTCAATTTACTTTCCTGAGGCCCATGCTACTTGTCCTCATCACTTGTTTATCGACTTTGAAAACCTGCTCCACGTTAGAAAAATATATTTTTGGGTCAACAAATATGTTGGTGAATAATTTTAAATGATTATTCTATAAATTATATATAATCATTTAAAATTAAAGATATTTTGTGAAATAAAAATAGTCTATTATCTATGTATTAAATTAATAATAATAATAATAATTCTTATTTTTATTTTATTGACAAGGGTCCGGTTTTACAATCCGGGTCGGATTTCGGAGGTCCGATTTTGATGGATGTTACAGTCTCCCCAACTTTAGGGAATTTCGTCCCGAAATTAGGAGGAAACTGCTTGTATAGAATGATGTGTAGGGTCTTCAATACACTTAAACGATATCGATTTTATTTGGTAATAGCATTAGGAACTCGAGTCTTAGGATCGGAATGTCCCTTAGAAAGGTCAGGTAACTAGTGTTAGACCCCCGATACTGAGAATACGCTCAAACTATGCCATAACAAAAGGTGTAAACTTATGGAGGTGGTAGCGTTCCTGACAAGGGTTATATACCCAATTATGGAATCACTCTTAATTGCCAAAGATGCAGTAATGAAAAGCGTTAGCTGTCATGTATAAGGTAGCCAGTCATAGGTCATACGATCATTACAACCATGAAGCCCATAAATGACCAATCGAGGATTAATTGCAGCTTAAGAGAAAATCATGTCCCAAAGATGTCTTGTAACACTGAAGAGTTTGCAACCGAGTCGTAAAGGATACTCGTGATGCCAAAACTACAAGCTGTGTCACGACCTAGGATCTTGATGTATTTATAATAAAATGCGACAATTTGGGTTAGATTAGCGAAATCATAGAATTTGAATCTCCAATCACAAAACCAAACAACTAACTAAAACTCTCATGATTAGTTTAACGCTGCTTTTGAAAATTTGACAGAGACACTTATATATAGGAAGTACCAGCAGCGTATCCACCATGTCTCTATCAAATTTCCATCCACCTCGTTATCCAAATCATGATTGACGACTCAAACCAACTTCTCATGACCAGTCTAACGAGGCTTTTGAAACCTCGATAAGAACAATTATATATAGGAAGTACCAGCGGTGTATCTACCATGTCCTTATCAAGTTTCATCGACTTCATTATTCGGATGATAACTGAAGACACAAACACAACTTACATAGAACTTCTCTCGACCAGTCTAACGAGGCTTTTTATAGTTTGATAAGAACACTTGTATATAGGAAGTACCAGCGGCACCATGTCTTTATCGAATTTCATTGGCTTCGTTAGCGGTTTTGATTGGTTCTATGCAATGACTCAACTCAAACTTACTAATTAAATAACCACAACCAAACCACAAACAACTAACATATGAGTCTCGAATCCAAAAAGGGTGCGACTAAATGGTGGCAGTACCTACATCCATAGTTATGGGGAAAGGGTTGGTCTATGAATAAGTGAGACGATACCCATATCACACAAATTATGGGAAAAGGTATGCCGTAATGAGTGATGATGTGAAACTGCAACAACATGAACTAGCAATAAAACAAATCACAAATGCATAACATAGCGATACATAAAAACGTCCGCGTAAAGGATGAAAACGACGACAAATAGTAACGTCGAAAACGTGACAACGACACAAGCTATCAATGGTAATGATTAAGAGTTGATAATTGTACCGACTGGCGTTAGTGCGAACGTCAAGGATATGAAGTGAGAGTAGCAGGTAAAGTCGTTAATGAGGAAAAACTAAACGTGAAGTCGAATGGCAGTGGAGATGACGTGGCAACATTGATTTACACATCCACCGGTCGGGCAATAATTACGATTTGAACAAAAGTAGAAGGGTCCCAAGATAAATTAAGGATACTATAACTTTGTTAACTTAACTCGCGTTCATTTCGTTTTGTTAACTATTTTTATACGTTACCAAGTGTAGCACATTGGTATTTTAAATTGTCCATGTACAAAAGCAACTTAGTTTATTTAGAAAAATATTTTCGTTATGTTTCAGGAAAATATTTTCGATCTAAAGTGGTGAATTTTACTGAAAATATTTACTATATATTGTTTTATTATTTTTATAAAATCAAATTTTAAGGTCGGAAAAAAAATTTATCGTCACCATGTGCCGTAGACTTGAATTTGTCGAACTATAGGCACAAGTTACGAAGTGTTTAGGGTTGTGACGTTCAAGTCGTAATGGACAACTCGTTAAAATTTTAAACATATTACCAAAAATCACATCATTACACTTGTGTTCGAAATTTCAATACATTCTTTATTATTTAATTAGTTCAAAGAAACTCAAAATGTTTCATTCAAAGTAAACTCATCGCATAAAAATTTTGTCGTGCTACTGACCGCATCCTGGTTGTCTTGGAACTGGATGAGTGCTCGTTCGTGTGCCTTTTAGTTATCGTGGTTATCTGAACTGGCTTGAACGACTCGATCGTAAGGAACGAGTTGGATGTCATATTGTACGGTCGAATGATCAATTGATGGAGTGTCTGGGTGGACATACAGTTGGATCATAAGGAGGGTGTTGGTTTCATAAATGGGAGGGGGGAGTCACAGATTTGTGAGAGCATGGAACTTAGGGAAAATCCCATAATTCAAGAATACAAATCATATGAAATTTTATGGAGTATCAAAGGGTAGCAAAAGTCAAACCCTTCGACAAGGTACAACAGATAGGGTGAGAATATTATTTCACCATAAAATATTGAAAATCATAGGTTTGGCACACCATAGGGTTTAGTATGACTTCCGTGCGTCACTTTCGTAATTACGTGTGCACCTGAAATTACCGAGCTTTCGCATGGTCCTCATATGTCTACCCATTGACGTACAACTTAACCCGAAGAAAATCGTGAATAAATAAATGACTCTAGTTTTGGGGTGTTGTAAAACGATGTTTAGGATAATATCTGTGAATTAACACGGACACGTTTGACATATCAAAGTGTTGTTAGTTCCCATGACGTTTGGTGTGTGACAAATGTGCTCTGTAAACGATATACGATGTAAAACAATATCAATTATCAATAAAAAGATGTGTTTTGGTGTTAATATATATGTATTTGTGTTTGACGATTTTACGATGCCTATCGACTTGAGCTACCTCCTGAACTTGGGAATATTCACCCAACATTCCACATGTCTAATTTACGAAAGTGTTTAGCCGATGCTGATCTTCATATTCCACTCGACGAAATTCAATCTGATGAAACGATGCACTTTGTCGAGAAACCTGTGGAGATAGTGGACCGTGAAATCAAACAACTAAAGAAAAAACGAATACGATTAGTCAAAGTTCACTGGGAGTCCAAACGTGGCCCAAAGTTTACATGGGAACGTGAGGACCAAATGAAAGAGAAATATCCACATTTGTTTTCACAAGTTTCCTCTAGTTAAAATTTTGGGACGAAATTTCCTAAAGTAGGGGAGACTGTGACAACTGTGCTATGTAAATGATGTACGATGTAAAACAAATCAATTATCAATAAAACGATGTGTTTTGGTGTTAATATATGTGTATTTGTGTTTGACGATTTTACGATTTGATTCTAGTTCGATTTCAAGCTCTAAATCGCTTTCTGGAAAGTTATACGCAAACTGATGCGTAAACGTAATCAGTTTAACACGACAAACACTTCATAATAGTTACATAGACTTAACATATCTTAAATAACCTTTACATAACTTAGAAATAAGTTTTGGAGGGTTTAGTGTGTCGAAAACAAGTTTATTCGATCGCAGGGACTGTTTGCGACAAACTGTGAAAGTATGCCGATTCGTACAGTAACGAATGTTCCGAAACTTGATCATAAGCTAAAGATACCCTAAATATCCTGCACATAGCTTAGAAATAGTCTTTGACGGGTTCGTTATGCGAAAATATGATTATTTGATCAAGAGGGACTAAAAGCGTCAAAAAGTGCATAAGTTTGCCTTTACGCGCATATCTTACGTTCTGAACATATCCGGACATCCAAAAATTTTTGTAATCATTAAAATACTTTATTTTAGTGATTGGAATGCAAAAATACCATTCGTCGTGTAATTTGGATCGTTTTCGCGTCCATTCGAGTTTTCGTCGTAATTAACCGAATAACGCAACCGTACGACCAAATGAACCAACATCCGAGATGTTTTCAAGCATATTTCATGTTCCCTATGCTTTAACTTCATTTTTGAGCCTTGAAAATGGGTTAACGGGGCTTAAACGCGTCGAAAATCAAGTTTAATGCTTGCAGGGACCTGTTTTGCCAATTCCTGAAAGATGTTCGTGCCACGCGACGGCCCTGGGCCATCTCTGTCGCGCAACGCGACGACCTTAACTGGGCAGAAACATTGAACCTGCAATATGCAGCTGATTTCTTTGAGTTTCCATGGTTTTGACATACCATTTGATTGTTTTTGGGCATCCCATTGTATTAGAAACCATGTTCCACAAGTGTATGGCCAAGATTGATCCTCCTAACACATCGAATGATCTCCTTGATCCAAACTTTCTATAAATACCCACCATGTTCTTCATTCATTCCTCACACAATTGATCTAAATCTGCTCTAAGTTGAAGCTAAGGCTTCATACCTGAGTGTTTTGGATCAATTCTTCCTACCTTGGACCTTTTGTAAGCTTCTTTCATGCTTAATTATGTATTTCAAGCATGAAAGTCAAACAGTGTTTGACTTTATGCTTTGACCATGAAATTTGGTCAACACAAAGTTTGTTTGAACTTTGCAACGTGAGCGTAATCACGATGGTTATAGTCCCTTGTGGCTATACCTACTGATTACCACGTCGATTAGTCGAAGTGACGAGTCAAAGTTTCGGTCAAAATGCCAATTATGCGCATTTTGCGACGAAGATATTTTCGAGTATCAAAACACTTTGTTTTGATTTCAAACTTGTTTTCTAACTTAGTTAAACATGTTTTAACATGTTTAACTCATCACTTTTAGTCTAGTGCTCGTTTTGGGTCGTAAGTCAAGCGGTCTTGACAACCGCTTAGACTTTCGAACCCGACCCATTTGGTCGATCGTTAGGATCCGACCAAGCACATTTAGTGACCATAGTTGTATAGGGAATAACCTTCCGAGGTTATACCTTATGGTCACTTAGTTTAATTAGTTGTACGATAGGTAGTTTATATGCCTTAGGAAAATGACCAAAATGCCCTTTTCACGCGTAATTTGATTTTAAGCATATGGAACCTAACTTTTGTCACTTAAACTGATTATGCAATATATTCAAACATGTTAGGGCATATAATACTTGTCATATGACTAGTTAGGCGTCTCGAACGCGCATTCGCGCGAACGACGCGTTAAAGTAGCGTAAGCTACCTTAATGGGCCGTAACAGGTCGTAAGCACTTAGGATAGGTTCCGATTTAGAATGTAGGCCTTGTTAAACCCTATCACATGAGTTCCAACACTCATTTGGTTTACGAGACCCCATTCTACCCGATCTTCCGATTTAGGTGTTGATTATTAACTAGCGATCCGATTACTAGGTACCACTTGATTTCCTTGGTTTGCCCGAGCTTTGTTAGTTCATTAGATCAAGGATACTTGCAATTCAATGTGAGTACATAGTTCCCCTATTTTACTATTTTCAATTGTTTTGGGGTGATTCATATGTGTTAAATGATTTCAACGATTTCAAAAACGAATACTATGGTTTATATTAAACACAACGATTTCGATAATGTGAACAAACTTGTTGGGACGTAATTACATAATGAATGACATTCATTAGCTTTGGCCGAGCCGACCAGTAGTATGTTATGGTACCATAGGATCTGACAAATCCCGTTATCGGACTGCCGCCATGGTTATGTATGGGGGTTATGTGGGTAACGACTGAACCTGATGATTGTTAACTTACCCTTTGGTGGTTTGTTAATACGAGTTGAACGATGGACGAGTTGCGAAGGTTTGAATGTTATAAGCGAGACGACCAAAAGTTAGTTTTCACAATTAAAACGAGAACGATTTTGAATGATTGAACGATTTGAACGATTGGAACGATTGAACGATTTGAGCGATTTAAACGATTTGAACAAGTTAAACGAATTGAACGAATGACTGGTTTATGATAAGGGATTAGATAACGGGACGAGTATAATGTGATAAAAGCATGGTAGATACGCCGTTGGTACTTCTTATATATAAGTGCTTTTATCATATTATATTCCGTGGCGTTATTTAGTTCACTTGGACGAACGATTTTAAACGATGTCACACAACGATACTATATGATATAAACCATACGAGTCTTATTACGAGAACGATTTACAATTTGGTTTTCTTAAACAAATGTTTTAGATTAAGATTCATGGCACGAGGTTTTATAAACTATAATCAACTTATTTTGAGTTGGTTAATCATATTGCAATACTAAACACTTTACAAAACAAGGTTTTCAATCATCGACTCTTGTAGTCAAACGAGGTATTGCAACATGTAAAAGAGCCATGAATCCGACACTCTCACAAAACCTATGTGCTCGCCGGCATTTCTTTGCTGACTTTATTTTCGCATATGTTTTGGGTGGTGTTTGAGGATGTTGATTGCTACTAGGATGCATGCTCACTTAGGATCGGACGATGGCCTTAGTGACTAAATAACAATGATAGACAATGTGTTTATGTTTGGTTTAAAATTTCAAGACAATGTAAATGGTTAATATCTAAATAAAATGAAACTTTTGAATCCATGGTTGTGAAACAATAATTCTGTCGCTCCACTCCCCGACGTTTCCGCCGCGGTTTCGTTGTTTTACGCGGTCGGGGTGTGACAGAAGAGTTGGTATCAGAGCTCATGGTTATAGAGAATTAGGTTATTAGTAACGCTTTGACCTAGACTATAAATTTTCTAGGACCCTAACATGAGTTTATTTGCGTTTAGATTCTTAAAACAATACCGTCACCTATCTTTAGGTGATAACCACAACGAGAACACAATAACAAATCCGATTTGAAAATCAATCATCTCTTCATAGATGATTTGTTATAAGGTTTTGAACTTTCAAAGTTTCCAAAATGATTTTGAAAATAATCACCCACCCTTTGGATGATTCATTTTTGGCTAATGTCTTCTAAATTTTCAAAATCTCATCAAAGTTTGGGTTTGAATAATGTGAACACGTGCAATCTTGAAGGGTGGATGCATGTACCTCGAGTTTTCTGTCTAAGGCTAGAGTGTTCGTACAAATCCACATAATCGGACCAATCACTCTTACCTGGGAACTCTTAGGGTGAGTGTCCACTTATAGGCTAAAGCATGTCTTCGCGATACATAATATTGACCCATTTACTTTGATTAGTCACTGTGTATCGTTTGGGTTTGTTCGAGGTAACGAACAATTGATCACCTTCCTTGTGTTTTGTCGATGTTTTCAATACCTCTTTTGTTTATCCAATTGTCGATCTCACTTGTTTATCATGTTTCCTTGTTCTTTTAGAATATGCCTCCTCGACGAGAAGCACAACCTCAAACTAATGCCGAAATCGCAACCCTTGTCGCTCAACAAATGGCTGTTGTGATTCCGAACCTAATAACTCAGATTAATCAAGCGAATAACAACAATGCTCAGTGCAGTTTTAAAACGTTTAATTTGGCTAAACCATTAAACTTTTCTGGGTCTCAAGGAGCAACTGCGCTCTTGCAATGGTTCAAGAGTCTAGAGAGTATGTTTAGGCATGTTCAATGCCCAAATGAATGAAAGGTTGAGTTTGCATCCAGTGTTTTCGAGAAACGTGCTCTTACATGGTGGAACGGTGTAATACGTGATAGGGGTGCCGATGTGGCGATGGCACAAACTTAGGAAGAGCTTCGGGCTCTCATGATGAAAGAGTTCTGCCCCCGACACGAAATAAGGGCTTTGGAACGAGAGTTCGAAGATTTGAAACAAGATGGGGGAGAACACCGTGCTTACACGGAACGTTATGAGGAGTTAAGTTTGCTGTGTCCTACTATGGTTACCCCGTTGGAGAAAGCGATCGAGAGGTATATAGATGGTCTGCCTGATTCTGTGCAAGACATAGTTACTGGTAGTAACCCTACCATTGTGCGTCAGGCTATCGAATTGGCTGCAACTCTGACTGAGTCTCAAGTCAGAAAGAGTAAACTGACCCACAAGGGTGATAAGAAACAGTCGCTGACCAGATCTGGGCTTCGTTGAACCTTCGGCAAGCTTATCAAGCATCATCTAGTGAGGAAGCTACTGCCATATCGACACCAAGAGAAATAACTAACACCACATCAATTATTAGTTCCAAAAACACCTCCAAACCATCCCTCCATCAAAGAATCGAAGTTAACCCTAGAGATGTAAAACATAAAGGACCCGTGGGAAACTAAAGACAAAGAGAGACGATTTTGATACCTGAAGAGGAAGATGAAGGTTGTGTCTGGTTCCGTCCGTACACCATCTTCTACTTTCACTTTTGGTTCAGAATCAATCACGACTTTTACCGCCTGTAGCGCCGCTGCAAACCCTAGACTTTATCTCCATTGCCGTCGTCTTACCTGAACAAAGGCCGCCATCTTCACAAATATGTGGTTACACTGGCCATCATTTTATGAATTTTGAAATGCGAGTAGGGATTTTGAGATAGAAGGAAAGAAGCGTTTAAATTTTGAAATAACATTAGTGCCTCTAGGATCTCATAAATGGACTGTACATAAAGATTTTTAACTGATTGTACTATAATTTATTTAGAGTTTAAATTTTAAAAAGTTTTTCCCAGTTAAAATTTGTTACCTTTAAACTAAAGTGTAAAGAAAAGTTTAATTGATTATTCAACAATAGTTTTACTTTTAAAAATGTTAGTGCTTTTAGCGGGATTTAATCACTTGTACACTAAGGCATCATTTACTTGTACATTTTAATCAGCACGTCAATATTGACCAAGACAACCATCGAAACATCGACAAAAATGAGCAGGTCATCACGGTACCTTCGAATGTTTTTATAACGTCATAGTTTAAAAGATATCACAAGAATACATTAAAGAATTATAGTGTAGGGGGAAAAATATAACTAATTATCTATAATTTTGTTAAAACTCAGGGATTTAAGTGTAATAAGTTTAGGGGCTAAAAAATAAATAGTGTTTAAAAGATCAAATTACTCTCATTTTAGGGGTCTTTCTATAAATAAGGGGGGGGGGGGGGTTCTTAGTTTTTGGGTATCTTAAAATGCCCTTGCCTTATGCATTATAATATAGTATAGATAAACATATCATAAGATTTCATTTTACTTTCCTAAGGCCCATGCTACGTGTCCTCATCACTTGTTTATCGACTTTGAAAACCTGTACCACGTTAGAAAAATATATTTTTGGGTCAACAAATATGTTGGTGAATAATTTCCTCCTTTTATAGAAAACTGTTTTATATTTATTAAAAAAAACATTTTTAACATGCACCTCAAGGTTAGTATGAAATTGGTCTCATATCATAGTCAACATATCCATATATCCAAATTCACCAAACAAAGATACAAAATCAAATAACAACACAACCAAAATACATAGACTCCTGACAATAGCGTGCATTAGGCTCAAGCCCCGAAGAGCGAGTCTAATACCGTTGGCGATACTAGGCTACAACCCATGGCCGTGGGGAACCTAGTCAGCCGTGGATCCACTAGACACGGTAGCATGCAATAGACTTGACATCAGATAGCATATAGAATAATAGAATACACATAAGACGTTCACATAGCAATACTTGATCATAGCATGTTAAGTAAATCGAAAAGTGTAACATGATGCACTCCAAAATTTAAAAAGTTAAAAAGGGGGAAATGGAAGAGATTACTCACGGGTTGCGAAGAGTTTATCCACGAGAATTACCGCACGAGTACACGAGGTAGGACAAATGACTAAATCACCCTAGAATAAATATAACAAAGATTTTAAATAAACGGAACGGTAACAATGGGTCTAGTGCTTCGAGTCCTTGAATTGAGGACTTTTGTATTGCGTAATTTAAAAATCATAATCTAAAGAAAATAAGGTTATATTAATAGCTAATAATAAATAATTATGATTACAACGAGATTAAAACATAAGTATATATTTATAGTCTAAAATTTAAATAATCAAGGGTTAGGTTAGGGATAGTTTATACCATTTATTCCTAGCCACAATATGTATATATTTTTAGACCTATTCTTGGACTTATAAATAAAAAAAATCCAAAACTTGATAAGTAACCTATGGGTACAAATAAAACATCTTATGTATTCTTATTTTATACATAAAATATGTTGTTGATGATTTCCTTAAATATGTGTAATGTTATTTAAAAGTAGTTCAAAATTTAATGATTTATTAGCCGAATTAGTTAATATACTAGTAGGGATACAGTGCAATTCTTTAGTTGTAGTGATCATAATTAGAACATATTTTTAGTGAAATAAAAAAAAGGTGTCTTATATCTCGACACTAGATTAGAATGATGTGATCAATAATACTAAAAAAAACAAAGACTTTAGTTGCCATCAACTGTGGAAGAGGACAATGGCTATTCTCCGTAACAACGCCAACCGACAGGAGAATACATCTTTGAATAAATGGGACAAATAAAATAACGCATCGTTTTGCATAATTTGGACGGCATACGTTCAAGACTGCTCAGAAAGTCGAACTATACGTTATCACCTCTTACAACGCTTTAAACCATAGCTTTATCGGGTGTGAGACTTCGGTGTATCTAGTTGTCCAAAGCGCCATTCGTCGGGTTGCTAGTCGCGAAGAAACATGGTGGTACATTGTATTTAAGCCAACGAATATGAGGTTGATGGAAAACGTTTACAAGAAAACGATGGAGAGTGTTAGTATACAAAATAGTAGTGGTGATGGCATGACGGTTGTTCGAACCAGTGGCGAAGTATTATGGGTGCCCGGGGGTGCACCCGCCCACCCAAATGTTTCGGTTAGAAGTGTATAAGTTTCGATTTTTCGTCCGAAAATTTTAAAGTTATATAGGATCGGCCCCCCGATTATTTTTCCTAAATTGTATATCCTAAATATTTATAAACTTTGTATATAAATGATGGGTAGTTTGGTAAATATACACTTTGTTTTATTTAGAACTATTATTATTTGACCCGACTTGAATCGAATAACCAACCCAACCTGACCCAAAACATAACGATAGGAAAAAAAACTTTTTGGGTCCCATCACTTTACGCCCCCTCGAAAATTTTGGTCAAGCTCCGCCACTGGTTCGAACGGCTTCAACTTATGGCTGGTGTAGTTGATCGCGACTGTTAATAATAGCAAAGGGTTGGCATGCTACAGTAGCAACCAACGGCGGAGACATGGTGGTTTCTGCGCAACGGAGTTCGGAACCAGGGGCGCATGATTTAAGGGGCGAGGGGGGCGCCCGAACCCCCGAACTTTTCGGTCAGTAGTGTTATATATGTACGTTTCGTATAGGATTTTGTAGGTATATACGTTTTCGACCCCCTGGTTTTATAAATTTTTTTTAGGTATATACGTTTTCGACCCCCTGTTTTAATTTTTTTATTTATATAGTCCAAATAAAATATTTAATTAGCCCAAATCATTATATTTGATAGAATACTAGAATGCATATTATGTAACTCAAATTAAATCATTATATAGCTCAACTTAAAAGCCCACCCTATAAAAAAGAATACTAGAATGCATATTATGTAACTCAAATCAAATCATTATATAGCTCAACTTAAAAGCCCACCCTATCAAAAAAAAAAAAAAAAAAAAAAAAAAAAAAAACCCAAATTCGTTTACTTTGGGACATCGACCAGAAGAGAAGCCACAATTCAGAACTACTCGTTGTTGTGGTCTTGTACTCTTGTTCGACTTCTTCAATCTTCATAAGGTTTGACCTGACCCGAATCGAATCACCGACGTCCAACCCGAACATACACCTCGAAACTACGTGTTAGAAATTTTTTTTTAGGTCCGTTACCTTCCGACCCTCCGAACTTTTTTTTCAAGCTTCGCCACTGCTCGGAACAGAACAAATGTGCGTATGGTTGTTAAAGATGGTTTACTTTCAATGATTTGAATTACGATTGGATACAAATAAAAGGATCGGACAATTTCACTATTGATGTGTGGCCGGTTACATGAATTCAAACCAACAGTATTTGACGTTTCCATTATGCAACTTCCAAGTCTTCATAGAATTTATTACATATTTCTAGACTTCCAGTTTAGTACCTTGATGGATTTTATACAAATACAACCAAACTTTTGCACCTTCCAAGTCTTCATAGAATTTATTACAAATGCAATTTCCAAGTCTTCATAGAATTTATTACATATTTCCTTGATGTGTGGCCGGTTACATGAACTTATGGATTTTATACAAATACAACCAAACTTTTGGTTTTCTTTTATATGATCATATTAGTTTTTGTATAAAACTTTAATCACTTATATATTTTTATAAAACCTATTTTGAGTAATAATTTATTCTATAAATCATATATAATCATTTAAAATTAAAGATATTTTGTGAAATAAAAATAGTCTATTATCTATGTATAAAAATCAAAAGAAGTACAACATTGATGTGATTAAATTAATAATAATAATAATAATAATAATAAGAATTCTTATTTTTATTTTATTGACAAGGGTCCGGTTTTACAATCCGGGTCGGATTTCGGAGGTCCGATTTTGATGGATGTTACTGTCTCCCCAACTTTTGGGAATTTCGTCCCGAAATTAGGAGGAAACTGCTTGTATAGAATGATGTGTAGGGTCTTCCATACACTTAAATGATATCGATTTGATTTGGTAATAGCATTAGGAAATCGAGTCTTAGGATCGTAATGTCCTTTAGAAAGGTCAGGTAACTAGTGTTAGACCCCCGATACCGAGAATACGCTCAAACTATGCCATAACAAAAGGTGTAAACTTATGGAGGTGGTAGCGTTTCTGACAAGGGTTATATACCCAATTAAGGAATCACTCTTAATTGCCAAAGATGCAGTAATGAAAAGCGTTAGCTGTCATGTATAAGGTAGCCAGTCATAGGTCATACGATCATTACAACCCTGAAGCCCATAAATGACCAATCGAGGGTTAGTTGCATCTTAAGAGAAAATCATGTCCCAAAAATGTCTTGTAACACTGAAGAGTTTGCAACCGAGTCGTAAAGGATACTCGTGATGCCAAAACTACAAGCTGTGTCACGACCTAGGATCTTGATGTATTTCTCATACAATGCGACAATTTGGGTTAGATTAGCGAAATCATAGAATTTGAATCTCCAATCACAAAACCAAACAACTAAATAAAACTCTCATGATTAGTTTAACGTTGCTTTTGAAAATTTGACAGAGACACTTATATATAGGAAGTACCAGCGACGTATCCACCATGTCTCTATCAAATTTCCATCCACCTCGTTATTCAAATCATGATTGACGACTCAAACCAACTTCTCATAACCAGTCTAATGAGGCTTTTGAAACCTCGATAAGAACAATTATATATAGGAAGTACCAGCGGCGTATCCACCATATCCTTATCAAGTTTCATCGGCTTCGTTATTCGGATCATAACTGACGACACAAACATAACTTACATAGAACTTTTCTCGACCAGTCTAATGCGGCTTTTGATAGTTTGATAAGAACACTTGTATATAGGAAGTACCAGCGGCGTATCCACCATGTCCTTATCGAATTTCATTGGCTTCGTTAGCGGTTTTTATTGGTTCTATGCGATGACTCAACTGAAACTTACTAATTAAATAACCACAACCAAACCTCAAACAACTAATGTATGAGTCTCGAACCCAAAAAGGGTGCGACTAAATGGTGGCAGTACCTACATCCATAGCTATGGGGAAAAGGGTTGGTCTATGAATAAGTGAGACGATACCTATATCACACAAATTATGGGAAAAGGTAAGCCGTGATGAGTGATGACGTGAAACTGCAACAACATGAACTAGCAATAAAACAAATCATAAATGCATAACATAGCGATACATAAAAACGTCCCCGTAAAGGATGAAAACGATGACAAATATTAACGTCGAAAGTGTGACAACGACACAAGCTATCAACGATGCTGATTAAGAGTTGATAATTGTACCGATTGGCGTTAGTGCGAACGTCAAGGATACGAAGTGCGAGTAGCAGGCAAAGTCGTTAATGAGGAAAAACTAAACGTGAAATCGAATGGCAGAGGAGATGACGTAGCAACATTGATTTACACTCCCACCGGTAGGGCGATAATTGTGATTCAAACAAAAGTAGAAGGGTCCCAAGATAAATTAAGGATACCATAACTTTGTTAACTTAACTCGCGTTCATTTCGTTTTGTTAACTGTTTTTATACGTTACCAAGTGTAGCACATTGGTATTTTAAATTGTCCATGTACAAAAGCAACTTAGTTTATTTAGAAAAACATTTTCGTTATGTTTCAGGAAAATATTTTCGATCTAAAGTGGTGAATTTTACTGAAAATATTTATATATATTGTTTTATTGTTTTTATAAAATCAAATTTTAAGGTCGGAAAAAAAAATTTATCGTCACCATGTGCCGTAGACTTGAATTTGTCAAACTATAGGCACAAGTTACGAAGTGATAGGGTTGTGTGATGTGCTGTCGTAGTACACGCAAATTTAATCCAAATAACAACTAATAGATAGTGGTAAATGGGTATCGAACTCAGGGAGTATGTGAAAAATGTGTTTATTCTATAGCTTTGCAATATAACTACAATTAACCTAATATGCATAAATTAAAGATCAATGATTTGGATTGTTTGTTTTAGAAAACTAAATTATCAATTACTTACTAATCAAGATTGGATTTTTAATTCAGATTATGAGAACAATGACCATCTTAGGATTTAGTTTCTTTTAACACTTGTGCGAAATTCCAACTAGAAAGAGTTACATAGACATAACTCGTGTATAAACAATTGTTGTGATGAAAGGGAACAAAGTACTCAGATTATATTAATGCGAGGTCGTTTCCCGATGATCAATCAATCAAGATCCAGCCCTAACCCTTCCCGTGATATCTCGATTGTCAACGACACCAAGAACGTACGATTTAGACTAGAATTACAATACCAATTAACAAGCTACAATCAAGTATTCATACACCATGATAATCAAAGCAAACATAAAGCTATCATTCTAGAAATAAAGGAACAAACACACAAGAGTTTTAGAGAAACCTTCACCTAAGATGATCACCACAAATTTAGCCGGACATTGTTCGGTTGATCATCATAACATCAAAGTTCAAGTTCATACGAATCATAAACCAAAACCAAATGTTTAGAAATGTTTGGAACCAACAAAAACTAGCCAAATTCGCCCCCAATCTCCAGAGAAACGTCCCAATGATGAATAATGTTAAACGGCACCTCCACAAACGGTTTTAATGAGCAGTTACACTTTTGTCCGTCGCCTCCACCGTAACTTACGGTACTTACGGTACCACCGTAAGTTACGGTGGACTTCAAATAGTTACGGTGGATCAGGACTGTGATACGGTGGGAAAATGCAGGATTTCAGGGCCACCGTAATTTACGGTGGGCACCGTAAATTACGGTGGAGCCCTGACTTCTTTGTTTCTTTTCTTCTTTCCTTCCATGCATGACCCGTTCCACTCCAATCCTTCCAAAGCAACGTTTTATCCATTTTAAGCTCCTGAAACGTACCTGAAACATAAGCAACTGTAGTTATCTAATTCAAGATAATTACATGATCAAGTGAGGGATAAACTCGTCTTTTAACATCATTAAGGGTTGTCCTATGGACCACCCGTCACATCCCCACACTTAACCGTTGCTTGTCCCAAGCAACTCATCAAACCATTTTCAAAACAAGCGATCAACGTAAACCAAGCATAAACATGTAGTCCTTTTACTAACCTTTTCTTAACACCCAAAATAACACACCCCTCACTATATCTCTCCTCTCGGTAACAAGCAAGTACTAGCAATTATAAACTAGACACACAAAAGGCCAACGGGTGGTTCACAACTATAGGCTTGTACCTAAATCGGTCCTCCTCCTACAAGTGCCAAATATGAATGCAAATCAAAGGGGCTTTAAGGTTGTAACGAGGCTAGGCGAATGGGTAGGAAATGGAATATATATGAAGTAGCGAAAAACTTTACCCGGTCTTTTATTACACAATGAAACAAACAAACAACTACCAACCTTAAACTTCTATGTACAAGACAACTAAACATCATTTCTTTTCTTTTTCTTTTTCATTGCTTTTTTTTTTGAATTAACAAAGCAACATAACATCAAACATATCTACATACTACTAAAACTACTACTAACACATAAGACCGGGTCAAGTCGGGTAAATTTTTAGGAACTAGCTAAGGGGTAACAAACGATAGGCTTTTAGGCACAAAATTGGGCAACTAAATGTCCAAACCCCCGCCCCTCTCGCAACCATGCTCATATATATAATTAATGAGGTCCAACCCCCCAAATCCCACACTCGCACTCACCAAGACGAGGCTACCTAATTGCCCTTATCCTTTTTACATTCACATTCAACTAAGGACTCAAACCATATTAAGACACAAGTTCTAATGCACCCCCACCCGTTGCCACTCTCATCAACGACAAGTATTATTTATTTACAAGTGTGGCTTCAACTCTCACCAAGAACAAAGGGTATTAAGGGTTGCCGGTGCATCATTTGGGGTTAGTCCAAGGTGTTCAAATTCTCACATTGTTTTGCTTGATTTAAAAATTTTTCAAAAACTTCAAAATTTCCTCCCATCCCCACACTTGGGGTACATTGACCCCAATGTATGGTTTTGAGAGAATTTGATCGCTTAACTCTTTAACATCACCCAAAAGCTATTCAACTCAAACCACAAATTTCTTTTTGGTATTTTTTCATTTTATATTTTTTTTATTTTTTTTAAAACATTACACCGCCAACTTCCACCACCCAAACATAACATCACAACTAAACACCACCCAACCACCCGACCATAAACATATTAACTAAACAGATATTCACAAAATATACAAGAAGGAGCACGACCTGACTAATAGTAGCGCGGTTGAGGCGGTCCGAAAATGGAAGACATCATCTCGTTCCATTCTCCGAAAGCAAATGCGGCGCTACCGCTTCCACTTTGTTGCGAAGCTCCTTGTTGTTGACGCGGGTCTAACCATTGTGAATGATGGAGAGGCGGGGTTGGATACGATACACTACCATCGTATGGTGGTTGAGACGCATAATCCACCGGAGGTGGATCCACAACCACGGGCCGCCCCGCATGCCAATCCACATGCATCCTTCAGGCTTGATCATCTTCATACCGATTATTCATCTCTAACTCATGAGAATAGGCATGTGCACGATTCCATGATTCTTGACGATCGAAGTTATGCTTCAAGGACCGCTCCATACTAGCACTCATCATCGTTTGTTGATCAAATAAAGTACGCTCCGACCCCGACCATGAATAAAAAACGGGTGCCGAAGGACGTTGGTTCTCAATAACCTCTTGCATAGTGCCATCGTAAGCCCAATTCGGCTCGTATGAATACTCTGTGTAATCATAAAAAGCACCACCATATCCCCTACCTAGGCCCCCTTGGCCCATATTCACATTTTCACCATGAGGCTCATCCGCATAGTCATCATCCCTACTCGGGGCTTCCGCTTCACTCTCCGGTTCATCCTCTTCACCCGGTAAAAGATCCCTTGCATCAACTTTCAACGCTCTCCATCTTTGACCCTCCGATTTGAGCTTGTGATACCTTTCCGATTGAGTGTAGGTCCATCCAATACCCATCTTTTGTAGACCAAAAGGATTATGCCTTTTCGGGTGTCCTCTATCCTCCGATGTGATCGCTTTAAACTGCTTCATCAATCCCGTGATAATTTGGCAATACGGGATAATGCTCCTCCCCAATTTGTTCCGGCAAATCCAAAGATGGTTCATAATCAAATACCAAATCGGAAACCGAGGAGACCCATTGAGAAACGAATAGAGGACTGGAACTTCCGGATACCTTACTTGTTCCTTATCTCCTCTTCTTGGAATGACATTCAAAATGCAAATCGTTAGCAACAATTTTGCTTCAATCTTCAAGTTCTTCCGGTACAAGATTCTACTATAAGTACCGGGCAAGAACAAAGTCGGGCTAACATATCACTCCACCTCGGATGCTTCTCCGGTTTTATCAACAGATCATCAAGACTAGGGATCATGTAATCACGAGCAGGTAGATTGTCGTACTTCCCCAATTTCCGTAGTGTATCAAATGACATTTCCACCTTGATCCCATTAACCTCACCCGTCAACTTCATCTGCGATGGCCTATCATACTTGTTGCATTTGAGGGTTGCCATCCATTCTTGAATCTCATCCATAAACAGATTCTTGTTATCCTTATCGTAACAACTGAGCGCTGCCTCCCATCCTAAGGCGCGGAATTCGGCAAACACATTAAACGGCCCAAATTCAACCTCTTTAACTTCCCTCTCACAGATGAACGCAGCAGCCTTGTTTTTTAATCGGTTCACACTGTCATGGAATAGTGTCGGCTGCCACTCATCCGGCTGCTCATCCAATGGACCCGATTCCCACCTTGGCTTTTCAGCCGGGTCCAACTCTACCATCTCTTCATCCTCACTCTCACTCTCACTAACTCTACCCAAATATTGCCTCTTCTTTGGTTGTTGTTCCGGCTGTTTGCCTTTGCCTTTAGACAAAGAAGACGAACTAGCTCCCGCTCTTTCCTTCGTTCTTACCATTTTCCTACACACATTGCAAGACAAACAACACAACCAAACACAAAAAGTTAACCCCTTTTTCATTTATAATCCCCACACTTGCTTGTTACTACGGTTGTAGATGCTTGTGAACACAAAATTTCATAAGTCTTTTTCAAAAATTGGGCATGGTGTCTCTACAATGTAGAGATTCCCAAAAAGTTCACAACTTTATTATCAATCCTACATCTACAACCATAACAATGTTCAAGTAACAATTTTTTTCATGATAATATCTAAGAACAAGCAAGTGTGTATGAACAAGTAACAAAGATAACCTTCCTTCTCACAATGCATCATCAAAAGCAACAAATAAACATCACATACCTTAGTTTGAAGATGCTAGCACACAAGTGAAACAAAAACTTCAAAAACCCCCAAAATTTTCGACTCTAGGGTTTGTGATTTGGACCAGAAAACAATGTTTTCTCACAAAACTCTTCCCAAAATCAGCAAGTATGTGAAAAATTAGTCAAGATAGACCTAAATATCACTTGATTTGGCCAAGAATTGAAGGAGATATGAGCTTTGAAGGTTGGAGAGTTGTGGGGTTTCTTAAAGATCTTGTGGGACTTGTGAAAGGGATTGATGGAATTATGTGGGGGAGATGAGGTAAAGGAAACGAGTGGTTGGGGATATGTCACGTGATTATGTTTTTTTTTTTATTTTTTTATTTTTTTTTTATAACTGCTGTTGCTGGAACGACCCATCAGTTCGCCAGGTCTACCGTAAATTACGGTAGGCACCGTAATTTACGGTGGCCTGGTGAACAAAATCCTACCGTAACACAGTAGGTTTATACCGTAACACCCAAAAGTTTTTGACCTCCACCGTAACTTACGGTACCAGGGCATCCCTGCTTCGCTTAAAAATGCAATTTTAAGTGTCTTTTTTTATATTTTTTCAGTTTTTCCAATTTTTTTGTGTTTTTAAAAATTTTCAAAAACATGTAAAAATTACCCTACCCCCTCGAAAGTCCCGTGTTGTCCTCAACACAATGCGAGAACGATTCGTAACCCAAACGTCCCCACACTTGTTTCAAACACAAGCTTCAAGCGAGTACGGTAATGTGCAAACTAAACAAAACAAGACAAAACAAAATGCTAACTATGTACACTACCAAACCTGGGCCTCTCATGGTTGATCATCGTCTACCGGGCGTAGAATGTAGCCCGCCTTATCAAGCTCCAAGTTGTTGATGTCGTTCCCTTCCAAGTATGGCTTCAACCGATGGCCATTCACCATTTGTTGTTTGTTGGTTTGCTCATCTTGGATATCTATATCACCAAACCTCCCGACTAGCCGAACGACATATAGGCCCATCCATTTGCTTTTAAGCTTGCCCGCAAACATCTTGAGCCTTGAATTGTACAACCAAACCTTTTGGCCCACTTCAAAGGTCTTTTTCCTCAACTTTGCATCATGTACCTTTTTGAGCTTGTCTGTGTAAGCCGATGCACACTCATACGCCTCGTCTCTAATCTCTTATATTTCACTCAATTGCAACTTCCTCATCTTCCCCGCCTCATGATAATCCGCATTTACCGTCTTAATTGCCCAATGCGCCAACTCCATTGGCAAGTGACAACCCTTTCTATAAACCATCCGGTAAGGTGTTGTGCCAATTGGAGTTTTGTAGGCCTTTCGGTATGCCCACAACACATCATCCAATTTGCTCTACCAATCCTTGCTATCCGTTCTCACCGTCTTCATGAGAATTTCTTTAATTTGACGGTTGGACACTTCAACTTGTCCACTCGTTTGCGGATGGTAAAGTGTGGCAATCCGGTGATTCACGCTATACCTCTTCAATAATTTCCCGAAATTAAAGTTCTTGAAATGCGAACCACCATCACTTATAATAACACGCGGAATACCAAAACGGGAGAAGATGTTGGATTGAACAAATTTACAAACAACCGAATGGTCATTTGTTCTTGTTGCAATAGCTTCAATCCACTTAGAGACGTAGTCCACCGCCACCAAAATGTATAAGAACCCATTGGAATTTGGGAAGGGACCCATAAAGTCAATGCCCCATACATCGAATATTTCGACAACCAAGATTGGTTGTAATGGCATCTCATCCCTCTTCGAAATGCTTCCCATCCTTTGGCAATTTACACAATTTCTTGCAAACTCACACGCATCCTTGAAAATTGTGGACCAATAAAACCCACATGAGAGAACCCGATAACCCGTTTTATGCCCGCTAAAGTGACCTCTACATGCGGATGAATGGGCATGAGTCAAGATTTCCAACACCTCCGTTTCGGGCACACACCTCCTAATGACTTGATCCGGCCCGATCTTGAAAAGATCCGGTTCATTCCAAATGTATTGCTTCACCTGGACCATAAATTGTTGTCTTCGCTTCTTGGTCCAATGATTTGGGATGGCACCCGTGGCTAAGTAGTTTACGTAATGAGCATACCACGGTGCAACAAAGGTGGATACGGCTAGGAGTTGCTCGTCGGGAAACCTTTCATTTATTTCACTCATATCGTCGATTCCTTCCACCGGGATCCGAGACAAGTGATCCGCCACTACGTTCTCACTCCCCTTTTTGTCTCGGATATCTAAGTCAAACTCTTGTAATAACAACACCCACCGGATTAAACGAGGCTTTGCATCTTTCTTCTCCATCAAATACCGGACCGTGCTATGATCCGAATATACCACCACTTTGCTCCCCCAAATATAAGAACGAAACTTATCCAAAGCATACACCACCGCTAATAAATCCTTTTCGGTTGTGGTGTAATTCAGTTGCGCTTCGGATAAAGTCCTACTTGCATAGTAAATTACCACCGGCTTTTTGTCAACCCGTTGACCCAAAACTGCACCAATTGTTGTGTCGCTTGCGTCACACATAATTTTGCATGGCTTGGACCAATCCGGCGGTTGCAAGATGGGAGCTTTCACCAAGTGTTCCTTCAAAACAGTAAAAGCTTGCATACACTCATTAGTAAAATCAAATGGAACATCTTTTAACAACAAATTGCATAAAGGTTTCGTGATAACACGAAAACCTTTAATGAAACGTCTATAAAATCCCGCGTGTCCCAAAAATGACCTTACACCCTTAACATTTTTTGGTGGTGGCAAAGATGATATTACCCTTATTTTTTCCTTGTCCACCTCCATACCCCTTTCCAATATCACATGGCCTAACACAATTCCCTCTTGTACCATGAAATGACTTTTCTCCCAACTAAGCACTAAATTTTTCTCAACACATCTTTTTAAAACTTTTTGTAATTCGTTGAGACACGATTCAAAACTAGTGCCAAAAATCGAGAAGTCATCCATAAACACTTCAAGCAACTCTCCAACCATGTCCGAGAAGATACGCATCATACATCGTTGGAAGGTTGCCGGTGCGTTGCACAAGCCAAATGGCATTCGCCGGAAGACAAAGGTACCATATGGACAAGTGAAGGTGGTCTTGTGTTGGTCATCCGGGTGTATTGCTATTTGATTGTAACCCGAATACCCGTCCAAAAAGCAGTAATACTTTTGACCCGACAGTTTTTCAATGATTTGGCCAATAAAAGGTAGCGGGAAATGGTCCTTAGAAGTGGCAGCATTCAATTTTCGGTAGTCAATACATACACGCCACCCGATGACCGGTCGGGTGGCAATTTGTTCACCATTTTCATCCTTGACTACTTGAATACCGGCCTTCTTAGGCACAACTTGGGTAGGACTTACCCAAGCACTATCCGAAATCGGATAGATAATTCCCGCATCCAACCATTTAATTACCTCTTTCTTTACTACCTCCCTTAGGTTCGGATTCAATCGCCGTTGAGCTTCTCGTGTCGGTTTTACATCTTCAGTGGTGATTATCTTGTGCATAACGATTGATGGAATAATTCCTTTGAGATCGGCAATCGTCCACCCGATAGCTCATTTGTTCTCTTTCAAAACTTCCAACAAAGCTTGCTCTTGCGCCATCTCTAAATTAGAGGCAATAATGACTGGTAGAGTGTCATTATCCCCTAGAAAAGCATACTTCAAGTGGCTTGGCAAGTCTTTGAGTTCCAACTTTGGCGGTTCTTCTAATGATGGTTTAGTACCCGAACTTATTTTCACCGGCAAGCCTCCGAATTGGTGAGTCCATGGCGGTCGACCTTCCTTCAAAGCCATAGCATCCTGTTTTTCCTCTTCAACCCGTAGTGCATAAGCATGTACCTGTTCAGAAAAATCACACAAACACACATCTATGCCATCCTCCTCATACTCATGCGGGTTGCATCCGTCGACTAAATTTGCCATAAAACACTCATCAACACCAGCAGCATTAGAATTGTTAGTAAAAACATTCAAGCACATTTTTCGATTCCCAAAAGTCATATCAACTGTACCAAATCTACAATCGATCACAGCATGCGCGGTGCTAAAAAATGGCCGACCCAAAATGACATTTTGTTGTTGTTTTGGGTCCGTGGATGAGTAGTCCAATACCAAAAAATCAACTGGGTAATAAAACTCATCAATTTTGACAATCACATTTTGAACCATCCCCCGAGGTAGCTTATGAGACAAATCGGCTAAAACAACCGTTGTCTCTACCCTTGCTAACGGACCAAAGTCATATTGGTCATATAAGCCCCCCGGTAAAATGCTCACCCGGGCTCCAAGATCTACTAACGCCTTTGCCATTTGAAAGTTACCAACTTGTATATTTATTAATGGCGTGCCCGGATCTTGGAGCTTAGGAGGAAGCTACCCATTCAAAACCGCACTTACTTGCCCGGTTAAATCCACCCGCTTAGGCATTTTCTTCTTTTGTTGCCTTTTTTGTGTGCATAACTCTTTTAAAAATTTAGCGTATGCGGGTACTTGTTTTATTGCATCAAGGAGTGGTAGGTTAATTTTAACTTGTTTAAACATGTCCCACAATTCTTCTTTTTGGGGACCTCTTGGTGCAATAAAATTTTTCCTACCCGGGTCAAGTAAAGCCGATGGAAACGGGACTTGACTCGGTTCACCTTCATCTTTTTCATTCTTTTCATTTTCACCCAACCCCGGTTTTTAACATTTGATTCTTTAGGTATAACCGGTGAAACTTCATCATCACTTTCATTACCCGTGATGTCCTCAACTACCCCCTCAACCAAACCCGGTGACAAATTTGCCTTAAATTCTTTGCCACTTCTCAATACACTAACATGACTAATATTAACATTGTTACCTCGTGACGGACCATGTGAAGGATTTACCTTGGTGTCGCTAGGAAGTTGACCCTTGCTTTTCTTCAATTCCGCCACGTCGGTTGCCAATTGACCCATTTGGGTTGTTAGTGGTTGGATGCTCTTGTCACGAACCTCATCCTCTTGTATTCGAACTTCATCGAGTTGATTCTGTTTTTGCATATCTTTTTGCATAGCCCAAAGCATATCCATGACTTCATTCCCGCTTGACGAATTTTGACTCGAACCACTTTGACCCGTTTGTTGAAATTGCCCTTGGTAGCCATAATGGTTTCCACCCCTATAGTTGCCTTGATTGTATTGTTGACGAGGTGCAAAGTTACCTTGAGCTCTTTGAAAGTTTGGGTTAGCTTGGTTCGCCGCGTTCCCATAACGGAAATTAGGATGATTTCGTAACCCGGGGTGGTATGTGTTGGAGTTCATATTGAAATTTCGACCACCACCTTGAATTGCATTCACTTCCTCTACTTCCTCTACTTGCTCATCAACCACCCCCACTACACAAACTTCCGCCGTGTGGCCGATTTCATTGCAATTAGTGCACACGTTGTACACTTGATTCGTGGTTTGAACATTGCCACTCTCTACTCCATGCACTTGTGGCCTTTGTGTCACATGCCTTGCCCGTCTTGAAGATTGGGCCTTCCTCTTGGAATTTACTGCCATTTGCTCTAAAAATGCCCAATCAACATGTTCATAATTGGTACCGAATGTACCGTTAGTAATTGACATCAAATCACGTGCATCCTTCAAACTCAACCCTTCATGAAATGCATTCAACAACTCCCAAAGTTGGATCCCGTGATGAGGGCAATTCCGTAACATCATATTAAACCTTTCAAACGCTTCATGAAACATCTCCCCAGATTGTTGTTGGAAGCTTCTCAAACCTCTCCTTACATCATTAGTCTTTTGAGAGGTATAATATTCTTCCAAGAAAATCTGTTGCATATCGGCCCATGTAAAAATCGACGCAGAGGGTAAAGTATGAAACCATCTCTTCGCTTTGTCTTCCAAAGAGAATTGGAAGAGAACTAACATGAAATCATCCAAAGAGAACCCTTGGCCTCCAATCGTGTTGCAAATAGAATCATATGTCTCCAAATGGAAATAAGGTTCTCCTTAAATTTTGGTAGACTTTGGAGGGCGGTTGTTCTCACTTCTAAAGTTCTTCCATCCGCATGATGAGGAATCACTACCGGCGAAGGGTTGTTAGTGATAATAGGCTGAAAGTGAGCTTCAATTCCCCGTACGACCTCCCGATGATGTCTTTGAGGGGCACCCAATGGTGCTCTTGGTTGACCCATTTGCCCTTGCATAGGCCCTTGAGGTGCAAAGGGTGGTTGAAATTGGTATTGTGGCATTTGTGGTTGTTGTTGAATCGGTCTTTGAAATTGCGGTTGCATATTTTGAGGACGAACTTGAAGTAACGGTGTAGGGCGTTGTAATTGTGGCCCTTGCGGTCTAATGTGTTGCACCCCGACCGGTAATCTACTCGTGTCTTGAAATTGTTGAATCGGTTGACTTTGTTGACCCGCTCCTCCTTGAGGTCCCAAATATCCTCCATCACCCCCATAATAAAACCTTCCTCTTCATACCCTCTAAAATCCTCTTCATAAGCATCATCATATCTATCCCATTGAATGCCCGAAGATTGCCCGAATGGAAGGGATGAATATTGGAAGCCCAATTGGTTCGATGGTCTAAATGTAGAAGTAGCATGGACAATGGTTGAATTTGGTGGTATTGGGTAATTAGAGGATGATTGAACCGTAGTTGGGGGGAAAGAAGTGTGACAATGGTGGAATTGTGGACGAAGGGCTAAAGGTAAGATTGGGTTCAACTTGAGTAGTGATCGGTTGTGTGGTGTTGGTTGGTGTAGTGTCATGAGGTGGAGTAGGATTTGTAGTGGTATTAGGTATGGTTGTGTTTGGTGATGGTTGTGTGGAAGTAGGTATAAATGATGTGGTCGTTTGACCCGTTGTAGGTGGTATTTGAGATTCTTGCATGATGTTTCATGGTGTGATGGGTGAGGTAGGTGAAGCAATAATTCTGTTTTCTCGTACTAAAACTCGATTTTGCCTTAACGTTCTTTCAATCTCTGGATCAAACGATAGTGGTGACGACTTTTGAGAGCCTCTAGTATGCATGCACCTGTAATACCTGCACACTAAACACACCAGCGTAAAACCGAAAATAACAAAGCAAAACTAACAAACTGACACACGTTGCGTACTACTCCCTGGCAACGGCGCCAAAATTTGATGTGCTGTCGTAATACACGCAAATTTAATCCAAATAACAACTAATAGATAGTGGTAAATGGGTATCGAACTCAGGGAGTATGTGGAAAATGTGTTGATTCTATAGCTTTGCAATATAACTACAATTAACCTAATATGCAGAAATTAAAGATCAATGATTTGGATTGTTTGTTTTAGAAAACTAAATTATCAATTACTTACTAATCAAGATTGGATTTTTAATTCAGATTATGAGAACAATGACCATCTTAGGATTTAGTTTCTTTTAACACTTGTGCGAAATTCCAACTAGAAAGAGTTACATAGACATAACTCGTGTATAAACAATTGTTGTGATGAAAGGGAACAAAGTACTCGGATTATATTAATGCGAGGTCGTTTCCCGACGATCAATCAATCAATATCCAACCCTAACCCTTCCCGTGAAATCTAGATTGTCAACGACACTAAGAACGTACGATTTAGACTAGAATTGCAATACCAATTAACAAGCTACAATCAAGTATTCATACACCATGATAATCAAAGCAAACACAAAGTTATCATTCTAGAAATAAAGGAACAAACACACAAGAGTTTTAGAGAAACCTTCACCTAAGATGATCACCACAAATTTAGCCGGACATTATTCGGTTGATCATCATAACATCAAAGTTCAAGTTCATACGAATCATAAACCAAAACCAAATGTTTAGAAATGTTTGGAACCAATAAAAACTAGCCAAATTCGCCCCCAATCTCCAGAGAAACGTCCCAATGATGAATAATGTGAAAAGGCACCTCCACAAACGGTTTTAATGAGCAGTTACACTTTTGTCCGTCGCCTCCACCGTAACTTACGGTACCACCGTAAGTTACGGTGGACTTCAAATAGTTACGGTGGATCAGGACTGTGATACGGTGGGAAAATGCAGGATTTCAGGGCCACCGTAATTTACGGTGGGCACCGTAAATTACGGTGGAGCCTTGACTTCTTTGTTTCTTTTCTTCTTTCCTTCCATGCATGACCCGTTCCACTCCAATCCTTCCAAAGCAACGTTTTATCCATTTTATGCTCCCAAAACGTACCTGAAACATAAGCAATTGTAGTTATCTAATTCAAGATAATTACACGACCAAGTGAGGGATAAACTCGTCTTTTAACATCATTAAGGGTTGTCCTATGGACCACCCGTCATTGTGACGTTCAAGTCGTAATGGACAACTCGTTAAAATTTTAAACATATTACCAAAAATCACATCATTACACTTGTGTTCGAAATTTCAATACATTCTTTATTTGATTTAATTAGTTCAAAGAAACTCAAAACGTTTCATTCAAAGTAAACTCATCGCATAAAAATGTTGTCGGGCTACTGACTGCATCCTGGTTGTCTTGGAACTGGATGAGTGCTCGTTCGTGTGCCTTCTAGTTATCGTGGTTATCTGAACTGGCTTGAACAACTCGATCGTAAGGAATGAGTTGGATTTCATACGGTACGGTCGATTGATCCATTGATGGAGTGTCTGGTTGGACATACAGTTGGATCATAAGGTGGCTGTTGGTTTCATAAATGGGATGGGGAGTCACGGATTTGTGAAATCATGGAACTTAGGGAAAATCCCATAATTCAAGAATACAAATCACATGAAATTTTATGGAGTATCAAAGGGTAGCAAAAGTCAAACCCTTCGACAAGGTACAACAGATAGGGTGATTTGTTTTAACATCATTAGAATCAGTGGAATATTATACATTTATTCTGATGGTTTATATACGAAAGGATATTATAACCACATGGAATATGATAAATAATAAAACTTACGATGAAATATTATTTCACCATAAAATATGAAAAATCATAGGTTTGGCACACCATAGGGTTTAGTATGACTTCCGTGCGTCACTTTCGTAATTACGTGTGCACCCGCAATTACCGAGCTTTCGCATGGTCCTCATATGTCTACCCATTGACGTACACCTTAACCTGAAGAAAATCGTGAATAAATAAATGACTCTAGTTTTGAGGTGTTGTAAAACGATGTTTAGGATAGTATCCATGAATTAACTCGGACACATTTGACATATCAAAGTGTTGTTAGTTTCCATGACGTTTGGTGTGACATGCTTTGGCCTAATAGGTATCTATACTCTCATCGTTAGTCCCCAGGTAGGCAAACTGCTTCATTAATTGGATTTATACGAATGCCAGCCTAGACATGATGTCCCGATTACTGGTACGTAACCCTTCCAGTTAATACATGTCCGTCACAAGAACTCACTTTGACGAGAGTGAAACTCAATTGAAATGTGAAACTCAAAAACGAAATGAAATCAAACTCATGAATAATTGAAATGTATTAAAGAAAATGAATTGATTCAAGACTTTTGATATATAGGAATAAGAATTAGGATATTGAATATTCGCATATAGTATAAGGTGTGTGTGACGTGACAAGGAAAAAGAAATAATAAACGATAGTTTAATAATAAGGTACAAATTGTCAATTATGGCATATAATACTTAACATATAACAATTTGATGTGCTCACATGCATATATGTGTGACATTAGAAAATTTAAATCATGGGCACTTTAAATATTTCTTTTTAGCTAAGACAATCAAACAATTAAGCACGTAAGGTACCTAATCGACTATAGACTAAGTCTAAAGGTCTAATAACCTATCTTAATTCACTATAGTCATTGGCTCTGACACTAATCTGTCACACCCCGACCCGCAGCGGAATGGTACGGGGCATGATGATTGCTCATAGCTCATGATAACTAATTGTTGTTTCAATATTTAAAGCATATCCATTTAAATTGCCACATAACATATAATAATCAATATTGTTCATATATTGTTAAAATAAACATATCATAAGATTTCAATTTACTTTCCTAAGGCCCATGCTACGTGTCCTCATCACTTGTTTATCGAATTTGAAAACCTACACCACGTTAGAAAAATATATTTTCGGGTCAACAAATATGTTGGTGAATAATTTCCTCCTTTTTATAGAAAACTGTTTTATATTTATTTAAAAAAATATTTTTAACATGCATCTCAAGGTTAGTATGAAATTGGTCTCATATCATAGTTAACATATCCAAATTCACCAAACAAGGATAAAAAATCAAATAACAACACAAACAACCAAAATAAATAGACTCCTGACAATAGCGTGCATTAGGCTCAAGCCCCGAGGAGCGAGTCTAATACCGTTGGCGATACTAGGCTAGAACCCATATTTTCCCTTCTTTTCGTGATTATGATACAGTGCAGTTCTCTAGTTGTAGTGATCATAATTAGAACACATTTTTAGTGAAATAAAAAAAGGTGTCTTATATCTCAACACTAGATTAGAATGATGTGATCAATAATACTTAAAAAAACAAAGACTTTAGTTGCCATCAACTGTGGAAGAGGACAGTGGCTATTCTCCGTAACAACGCAACCGACAGGAGAATACATATTTGAATAAATGGGACAAACAAAATAACGCATGGGAAGGATTTGTTTTGCATAATTTGGACGGCATACGTTCAAGACTGCTCAGAAAGTCGAACTATACGTTATCACCTCTTACAACGCTTCAATCCATAGCTTTATCGGGTGTGAGACTTCGGTGTATCTAGTTGTTCAAAGCGCCATTCTTCGGGTTGCTAGTCGCGAAGAAACACGGTGGTACATTGTGTTTAAGCCAACGAATATGAGGTTGATGGAAAACGACGTTGGAAAATTGCGAAAATATCATTTTTCATAAATATAGGAAAATGATTTTTTCCTATTTTGGACTAGAAATAAATATAATAAAATGAGCGGGTTTTATATAATTATTTGTGGGTTTGTGTTCTATGTCGGAAGAGCTTCGCAACGAACTAAACCACGTCCAAAACGGAGCTAAGATGAATGAGATATCGATGCTCAAAGTTTGGTGTTTGAAACTTGAATGCTGAAATAAGTGGGAAAGTGGCACCTTGTTCCACATCGGATGAGAGATGAAACTTAAAGGGGTATTTAAGTGGGAACTCTCTATTCTTATTGTTTCATAGAAGCACTCACAAGTGTACTCGCGAAGGGTGCACCCTAACTCGCACACTTGCGCGCGCGTGGCGTGGGCGATGAGGCGCCTTTGTATTTTTGACCACATGCGTGTGGTGGAGCATAGGGGCTGCAAGGACCAAGTGGCTAGAGACGTGGCAAGCAGGCATGTGACCCAGATGGGTCCGCGCGGGGTGGTGCATGACGTGGCAGTCATGTGCACCCACGCGCGAGTACACGTGGCATGGTGGCGCGTTCTCGTGCATGGAGCATGGGCACTGAGGTGTCGTGCGCGGCGCACCAAAGTGAGCCAACACGGCGCGACTGTGTGGCGTGCTCGTAGAGGCTTACAGGTGACGTGGCGCACGCGCATAGGTGCGCATGGGATTGAGCCAGTGGGGCGAACGCGCGCATGGCAGTGAGCCAAATGGACGCACCGCGCATGAGGGTGCAGATCTGCGCGCGCGCGTGCAGAAGCTTCCAGCAGCAGTTAAGGCTGTGCAGTTACGTTTCAGCAATCGAAACTGACAAAGTTAATGCGTTTGACTGAGAATTAAGTGACGAATTAAAGTGCATTATAGACGTCTAATGCAGTTTAATTCTCCCATTTAATTTATTTTTCAGTTTCAAGTTCAGACCTAGTGTATAAATAGGAGGCTCCTTTCACCAGTTTCTATACCGAACTTAACCAAGTCTTACAATCTTCTCTAACAGATGTCTTCTCTTCTTCAAGCACTCAAGGTATACCTTCGGGTTGGAGCCAAGACCGGCAGTGCAACTGCTTGCGGCTGTTGTATCCTGGAAACAAACGTGTTCTCCTGGGAGACACGAAATTTGTTTTAAGGGACCCGTGTCTAACACGATCCTCAGCCAATAACAGTGTTTCTGTTCGATTTTCTTGTTCTTGTTTTTCCTTTTTCAGTTGTAATTATATTGTATTTTATTTCATTCTGTAATTGTTTCAGTAATTCAAGTTAATAAAGATTTTATTTAATTTTGCACGAACGGATTCCTACAATCTTAAAACAAATTTTAAAACACCGTTCGTGTAGAATCACAAACTTCTCTGCTGTGAATTTAAAATTTTCTTTTCTCTCTCACAGCAGGTTGTGTTTTAAAAGGTTTTTTTTCTCTGTTTTGATTCAAAGTTGCGCCTTTGTCAAAACAGAACTCTGTTTCTACTCCTTTCTGTCGCTGAGTTCTGAAAATCTCCTGCTGTAGTCTTCAAAGTTGGACTTAGAAGCTACACGGCTGAATTTTTGAACTCTTAATAATAATAAAGTAGCGTCTTTATTATTTTGAAAACAGAATTTAACTTGTTTTCTTGGAACTTTTTCAGAATGTTGACTGAAAATGTGAACACGAGCAACACCAATGTTGTTGTTGGTACCCCTGCCAACACTGTGGGAGCGTCCACAGTGGCGAATCATGCTGAACGACCCGAGAAGTTCTCGGGTCTCCACTTCAAGAGGTGGAAACAGAAAATGTTTTTCTATTTGACCACCATGAACCTTGCGAGGTTCTTGAATGAGACCGTTCCTCAACCGGCGGAAGGGGAGACCGATGCTCAGGCTCTGAGCGTGGTAGAGGCATGGAAGCACTCCGACTTTATATGTCGAGGCTATGTTCTCAACGGTCTCTCGGATGCGCTGTATAATGTGTACTATAGTATCAAGACTTCTAAAGAATTATGGGAGTCTTTGGATAAAAAGTACAAAACGGAGGATGCGGGAACAAAGAAATTTGTTGTCGCCCATTTCTTGGACTTCAAAATGGTTGATAACAAGACTGTTATGAACCAAGTCCAAGAGTTACAAATTATACTTCACGACATCCACGCTGAGGGTATGGTACTCAGCGAGACGTTTCAAGTGGCAGCCATGATTGAGAAATTACCTCCTGCTTGGTTGGATTTTAAGAACTATCTTAAACACAAGCGGAAGGAAATGACAATTGAGGAACTTGTCGTCCGTCTTCGTATAGAAGAGGACAACAGGGTGGCCCAAAAAGGCACCATTTTGCAAGCTTCGGCTAAGGCAAACATGGTGGAATTTGGGGAGTCCTCAAAGGGCAAGAAAGGCAAGGGTAAAAAGGACAACAAAGGGAAAGCAAAGGTTAACAACCTTGGACCGAAAAAGGGGGCTATGAAAAAGAAGCCTGCGCCTTTCCAAGGTACTTGTTACAATTGTAACGAGACGGGGCACCGTGCTAACCAATGCAAGAAACCTAAGCGTGAGCGTGCGCACATGGTTGATGAGGATGGTATGCCTCTTATTGCAATGATAATCAAGGAAGCGGCTATGATTGAAGAAGTCAACGCGATGGGTGAAAACCCAAAAGGATGGTTGACACCGGTGCAACCCGCCATGTTTGTGGAGACAAGGCTCTTTTCTATACATTTAAGGAAGCGTTGGGTGAAGAAAAGCTTTATATGGGGAATAAAGCTACCGCAAGCATCAAGGGGGAAGGCACGGTCGTTTTGAAGATGACTTCGGGCAAGGAGCTTACCTTGACAAATGTGCTTTATGTCCCAGAGATACGGAAGAATCTCGTGTCGGGATGGATGCTCAACAAGTTTGGATTTCGTCTAGTGTTTGAACCAGACAATTTTGTCTTGTCTAGACGTGGAATGTTTGTTGGAAAGGGCTACGCCCTTAATGGTATGTTTAAAATGAATGTAATGGTTGTAAACCAAAACAAAAGTTTGAATGATATTTCTACTTCTACTTACATGATTGAGTCTTCTAATGTTTGGCATGGTAGACTAGGACATGTAAATTTTAATTCATTACGACGTTGAATTAAATTAAACTTGATACCAACATTCCATATCGAGTCCAATCACAAATGCGAGACATGTGTTGAATCCAAACTTACGAGATCATCGTTTAAATCGGTTGAACGAATAACCGAACCCCTTGATTTAATTCATACCGATGTGTGTGATTTAAAAGCGGTTCCCTCGTGTGGAGGAAATAAGTACTTCATCACGTTTATTGATGATTGTACGAAATATTGCTATGTGTATTTACTAAAAAGTAAAGACGAAGCAATAGAGAAGTTTATCTTGTACAAAAACGAAGTTGAGAATCAACTTAAAAAGAAGATAAAAGCTCTGAGAAGCGACCGAGGAGGTGAATATGTTGCACCTTTTGCGGATTTATGCGCAAAAAGTGGCATTGTACATGAGTGTACACCTCCCTATTCTCCACAATCAAATAGCGTTGCGGAACGAAAGAAACGCACATTGAAAGAAATGATGAACGCCATGTTGATAAGCTCGGGAGTGAACCGAGAAATGTGGGGGGGACGCCATTCTCTCAGCAAACTATCTTTTGAACAAGATACCTTTGAAAAATAGGGACGAAACTCCATATGAGTTATGGAGAAAAAGGAAGCCTTCGTACAAATACTTGAAAATGTGGGGGTGCCTAGCCAAGGTGATTGTACCACCTCCTAAGGCTCTTAGGATAGGACCCAAAACTGTTGATTGCATTTTCATTGGATATGCATATCATAGTAGCGTACATCGTTTTCTTGTACATGAGTCCAAGAATCCCGATGTACACAAACACACTATCATAGAGGCAAATTCTAACACCGTCTCATATTTTGAGAACGTGTTTCCTATGTTAGGACAAACACATGCGCCTTCGTCAAGAGCGGTTGATGAAGCAGGTCCAAGTTCATCTACATGGTTAGATGAAGCAGGACCAAGTTCATCTACGCGATTAGATGAAAGACATAAACGACCTAAGGTCGAGGAGGGTGAGCTTAGACAAAGTAAACGACAAAGGGTTGAAAAATCCTTTGGTCCAGACTTCATGCGCTATATGGTTGAGGGTGAGCCCAATACCTACCGCGAAGCGGTTACCTCCGCAGAAGGACCTCAATGGCAAGAAGCAATTAAGAATGAAATTGATTCTATATTGCAAAATCATACTTGGGAGTTAGTATATCTTCCACCTGGTTGTAAACCACTTGGATATCGTTGGATATTCAAAAGGAAGATGAAAGCCGATGGAAGTATTGATAAATACAAGGCAAGGTTAGTAATCAAAGGATTTAGACAAAAGGAGGGTCTAGACTACTTTGATACTTACTCGCCTGTAACGCGAATAACCTCTATACGATTGGTTCTTGCAATTGCGGCTCTAAGAAATTTGGAAGTTCACCAAATGGATGTAAAGACCACATTTCTAAATGGCGATTTAGAAGAAGAAATTTACATGGAACAACCTGAGGGTTTTTCCGCCCCTGGAAACAAGGGTAAAGTATGTAAATTGGTCAAGTCTTTGTATGGCTTGAAGCAAGCTCCAAAACAATGGCACCAAAAGTTTGATCATGTCATGATTGACAATGGTTTCAAAATAAATGAGTGCGACAAGTGTGTTTATTTTAAAGATACACCAAGAGGTTATGTGATTTTATGTCTTTATGTAGATGATATGCTTATCATTGGGAGTGATGATAACATGATCAACTCAACAAAAGACATGTTGAAAGCAGACGTGGGTCTCGCGGATGTGATTCTTGGAGTAAAAATCACTAGAACCCAAAATGGTCTTGTGTTGAGTCAATCTCACTACATGGAAAAGATCCTTGGGAAATTCAATTCGGACGATACGAGGATAGCTCGAACTCTAATTGATAATTGTCGCAACCCCCGATCCCCGGGAACGGGTGGACGCGATCACAGAGTTTCGGTGGTATCAGGTTTATTTAATCTTGCAGCGGAATTTACATCAGGACCGTAGTTAGGAAATATTTATCAGAGTAAAAACCACCTCATTTAATATTAATAATCACATGGGTAAAACCCAAGTTTCTTATTACAATACATTTATAGGGACAAACCCTATTTTATTGAATTTAAAACATCGTTTATTAGGTAACTTTTATAGCCACATTTTCCCCAAGCCTTCAGTGCTCTCCAGCTGGCTTTTTACTAATTGGCTATCACATTGGGTTACCTGAAACGCGTTTTAAAAACATTTGTCAGTCGGAAATACTGGTGAGTGAATCCCAATTTAATCAAGAAACCTTTTATCGATTAAAACAGTATTGAGGACGATTACAATGTTTATGTCTACCCAATTACTCCATTTGGTACTATCAATCCACTGACTTGTGGGTCATATTACACATTGGCTAACTCATTGTCCAATGGTAACGAACTGTCAACCTTGACTTACTACTCACAGTGTAGTACATTTTGTATACAAAACCCCAACATACCGGCAGTAATTGAAGAACTACAAAGACTCAATCACCGCTTAATCAAATTGTAAACCAATTAAGGTTTCGTAAATTATTCCAAAAACGTTAACAAAAAGAGGATAAACTCACTTTGCTGTCTTAGGCTTTTCGTAAGGGTTTCCTGGATATAATCTATAATTTATACAAATGTACATTGGTTAGTATCATAACCCTTTGAAAATATTAATAATACCCTCCCCGAGACGGCATTCCAACAACTACGTCGGGCAGAACCACGACAGTTGTTACGGAACCCTAAATCAATCGGGCAGCGTAACTATTATGAAACTGGGGTTATAATACTTACAACGGAGCAGAACCTCGCTAATTAGGGGTATAATACCCGTGTATTATAACTTCTCTACAGAAATTGTGATTTGAGATTGGAATGTGAGCGACGAAAAACGTAAACTGATGCTATCTATTTATATGGTCTGATTCTGGTTTCCAGGTGGCCCGCATAAGGTACGGCTAAGCCTTACACGGCCCGCGTCAACACACGGTCAACATATAGCTTAGCTGATTCGATACGTAGGTCCGCCACGATGATGACACGTGTCGGCTCAGGGCTGCGCCACCATTTGGAACACTCGCGGCCCGCGTGAACTTAATCTGGGTCTTACGCGGCCCGCATGAACTAAAGAAATCAGACTAATCAGGCTTTAAACCCTGATACGGCCCGCGTGAGATGTTGGGGTGGGTCTACGCGGCCCTCCTCAACTCCATTATTCTTATTTTTATTTTATTTTATATGTTATAATCTATTTAGGGCTCGGTTTTCACATACGAGGTGTAATATAAGACATATAAGGTATTTTAACATATAACATGGTGTCTGAATTATTATAAGGGCGTTGGTTTTACAGAGGGTTGTTACATTCTCCCCACCTTATTTTAGAACTCGTCCTCGAGATCTACTGAAACAATTGCGGATATTTCCTTTGCATTTCTGACTCGAGTTCCCATGTGTACTCAGGTCCTCTTTTGGAGTCCCACTTCACTTTGACTAGAACTAGTCTCTTGTGTTTGAGATTCTTGATTTTCCTATCTTCAATCTATAGAGGTCTTTCTACAAATTTGAGTTGTTCATTTACCTCTATATCCTTAAGAGGTACTATCAATGATTCATCAGCTAAACACTTTTTGAGTTTTGATACATGAAACACATCATGTATTCCTGCCATTTCCTCTGGCAGTTGTAGCTGATAGGCTACAGGTCCTATTCTTCTAATAATCTTAAAAGGTCCAACATACCTGGGACTTAGCTTTCCCCGTTTGATGAATCTTACTACTCCTTTCCAAGGAGAGACTTTTAACAATACTTTATCTCCTACCTGAAACTCCAAAGGCTTGCGTCGGTTATTGGCATAACTCTTTTGTCGATCACGTGCGGCTTTTAGTCGTTCCTTGACTTGAATAATCTTGTCAGTTGTTTCTTGTACTATCTCAGGTCCAGATAGTTGCTTTTCCCCAATTTCTGCCCAACAGACTGGTGTTCGACACTTTCGTCCATAAAGTGCTTCGAATGGTGTAGCATTGATACTTGTGTGATAACTATTATTATAAGAAAATTCTATTAAAGGTAAGTGATCGTCCCAATTACCTCCAAAGTCAATTACACAAGCTCTAAGCATATCTTCCATTGTCTTAATTGTCCTTTCACTTTCTCCATCTGTTTGTGGATGATAAGCCGTACTTAATTTTAACTTAGTTCCCATAGCCTTTTGGAAACTTGACCAAAAATGAGATGTAAAGCGGCTATCCCTATCAGAAACAATTGATAAAGGAATACCATGTAAAGAAACAATTTCATTTACATACAATTTAGATAATTGTTCCATACTAATTGTTTCCTTCATTGGTAGAAAATGAGCTGACTTAGTTAGTCTATCTACAATCACCCAGATTGTATCATTTCCTTTCCTAGTTTTGGGTAATTTAATAACAAAACCCATTGTTATCAATTCCCATTTCCAAACTGGCATTTCTAATTGTTGTAACAAACTTGAGGGTTTCTGATGTTCAGCTTTAACTTGTGAACAGGTCAAACATTTAGAAACATAGACTGCTATGTCCTTTTTCATTCCTATCCACCAGAAATTTTTCCTTAAATCCTGGTACATTTTATCACTTCCTGGATGCATCGTATACTTAGACTTATGGGCTTCTTCTAATATACGATGACGTAAATTTCCTAATTTAGGTATCCACATTCTCTTTCCATGGAATCTCCATATTCCATCTGTTCCTTGTTCTAATTCTTTTAGCATGCCTTTTAATTTTTCAGAATCCTCCTTGATTACTGATTCTTGTGCTTCTCTTATTTGATCATTTAAATCTACTTATAGATTTAATTTAAGAGAACGTACCCTTTTTGGCTTTTCATAATATTTTTTGCTTAAAGCATCTGCTACTACATTTGCTTTTCCTTCATGATACTGGATATCACAATCATAATCACTAAGAAATTCCATCCAACGTCTTTGCCTCATATTCAACTCTTTTTGCTTGAAAACATACCTTAGACTCTTATGATCAGTAAATATGGTAAACTTACTACCATAAAGGTAATGTCTCCAAATTTTAAGAGCAAAAATTATAGCTCCTAATTCTAAATCATGGGTTGAATAATTTTCTTCATGATTCTTAAGTTGTCTTGATGTGTAAGCTATAACCTTTTGGCGTTGCATCAACACACATCCATAACCTAACTTAGAAGCATCACAATAGACTACGAAGTCTTCAGTTCCTTCTGGTAATGCTAGTATGGGTGTATGGGTTAATCTTTGCTTAAGGATTCTAAATGCTTCTTCTTGTTTTATTCCCCATTCAAACTTAACAGATTTACAAGTTAACTTAGTTAAGGGAATGGCTATTCTAGAGAAATCTTTAATAAATCTTCTATAATAACCGGCTAATCCTAAGAAACTTCTAACCTCAGTTGGTGATTCAGGGGTTTTCCATTTAGTAATTGCCTCGATTTTCGTTGGATCTACATGAATTCCTTCATGATTGACTAGGTGTCCAAGGAATTGTACCCGTTCTAACCAAAATTCGCACTTTGAAAACTTAGCATAAAGCTTTTCTTTTCTTAATAAACTTAAAAGTGCGTGCAAATGTCTTGCATGATCCTCTTTACTCTTAGAGTAAATTAGAATATCATCTATGAATACAATTATGAATTTATCTAAATATGGCTTACATATTCGGTTCATCATGTCCATAAATGCAGCTGGGGCATTGGTTAAACCAAATGGCATGACAGTAAATTCATAATGACCATACCTTGTTCTAAATGCGGTCTTAGGAATATCCTCTTCCTGTACCTTTAACTGATGATATCCTGACCTTAAATCGATCTTAGAGAAAAATCGAGCTCCTTGTAATTGATCAAACAAATCATCGATTCTCGGTAATGGATACTGATTCTTAATCGTAACTTTGTTTAATTCACGGTAATCAATGCATATACGCATTGATCCGTCCTTCTTTTTAACAAACAATATCGGCGCTCCCCATGGCGACGAACTTGGCTGAATAAATCCTTTTTCTAACAATTCATCTAGTTGTTTCTTCAATTCTTGCATTTCGGCAGGTGCCAAACGGTAAGGTGCTTTGGCAATTGGTGATGTTCCTGGTAGAAGGTGAATTCTGAATTCAACTTCTCTGTTTAGAGGTAGTCCTGGTAATTCTTCTGGAAAAATATCTGAAAACTGTGACACTACTGGAATATCTTTTAAATCCTTTCTTTTAGTGTTAGTGATTATAGAAATCAAATACAATATAGAACCTTTTCTTATACAACTTGCAGTTTTCATCACAGAGATAAATTTAGTAGACCTAGAAATTTTATCTCCTTTAATTGTGATCATTTTACCTTTTGGTGAACTTATTTGAATTAACTTTTGATCACATAAAATACTGGCTTTATTGGCTATTAACCAATCCATTCCTAAAACAACATCGAATCCTGCCAGATTCATGGGATATAGATTTGCTATAAATTTCTGATTCAAAATTTCTACGCTTGCTCCCTGCAAGATTTCAGAAATCCTAACAGTTTCTCCATTAGCTGTTTCTACTAGACATTCTTGTGGTAGTTTAGTTAATGACTGATTTAAAATTTTGCAAAATGAAGTATTAATAAAACTTTGGTTCGTACCAGAGTCAAATAATACTTTAGCAAATATATCATTAACTAAAAACGTACCAGCTATAACTTCTGGGATCATCTTGGCTTCATCTGCAGCCAGAACAAATGCTCTAGCATTTTTAGTATTCTTGTTATCTGTGGCTGGAGCTAATTTTGGGCAGTTTGGCCTGATATGACCTTTTTCTCCACAATTATAGCATAATCCATTACTGGATTTCCTCTTGCAATTTTCTTCCTTATGTCCTGGCAATTGCAGAGATTGGAGCATTTTCCTGAATGCTTTTTCTTGCAAACCTTGCAATAGGGTGCAGAGGTAGAACCCATATTCCTACGATTATAATTTCCGGAACGAAATTCTTGTGTAAGCCTTTGAGTTAAGTTCCTCATCTGATCCTCTTCTCTAGTACGAACTAATTCATCAGTCAAGGTATTTGTTAATTCTACAGCTTCTTCTATGGTTTGAGGTCTAGCTGCCTTGACTATGTGTCTAATCTCCCCAATTAATCCCCAAATATAACGAGAAATTAACACTGGTTCTGGTGAAGCAAGAGTTGGTACTATTCTAGCATATTCAAAGAATATCTTAGTATACCCCTTACTATCTACACCAGTCATCCTAAGATTTAGGAATTTGTTTGCTATCTGTTCCTTCTCATTGGGTGGGCAGAATTTCCTTTCTACCTTATTCTTAAATTCTTCCCATTCCATATTATAGGTTTGATCACTTCCTCTTGTCTGGAGGATAGTGTTCCACCATTCTAGTGCTGCATTCTTAAACAAATTAGAAGCAAACAATATTCTATCTTCTTCAGCACACTTGCTTATCCTTAATACTGCCTCAGTCTTCTCTATCCAGCGTAAGGTTGCAATGGCCCCTTCATTGCCCGAGAATTCCATTGGTTTACAAGACCAGAATTCTTTATAAGAACAACCATAAGGCATGGTTCTTCTTCTTTTGGGAATAGGCAATTGAAGTACCGTTCCATTGTTTACACTGTTTTCTGGTTCAACGGGTCGCTTACTGCTATGTTTACTTTTATTATCAGCATCTTTAACAGTTTGGAGAATAAATGGCATTGCATCTATAATTCCGTGTGCCACTATGTGTTGGATAGCACTATTATCCACTTGGTTTCCCTTGTTATTGATACTCGGATTATCATTAACCATGTTAATGTTACTCTGGTTATCGTTATTCAGATTTCCTTGATTTTCTTCGTCGGCCATCTGAATTTTAAACATTTATCCCATATTAATATCACAATTAATATTTAATATAGTTAATCACATAACACACAATCTAGCCAAAAACGTAGATCATTGCTACTATACTCTTTTCATATACTTATGCGTCTATTACACACTAGTACAGAAATAAAGATTACAATACCAACAGAAATAAAATAGTAATATGCATCCGTACACACATATTTTATTTTTATTTTATTATATTATTATTACTACTGCTTCCTCCATTCTAACATTCACGGATATGGATTCATCCAAAAATCTATATTGCGCTCATCGTATTTCCATACGAGACGCTCTCCCACCTGACGCATCCTCTCACTGCTTTCTAAAATTTCCTCCCCAAAAGTCCTAAGTTCTTGGACGTTTTCTGCACTCATTGGGGGTGCAGGTTCTAAGACTGGGTTTGGAATCTGGGGTGCGGGTTCCTGATATGGAGGTAAAAGTGCCTGAAATTGGTAAGGATCTTCCAAGATTCCCCTAATGTAGTTATCATGGTAATAGGGATCTAAAGGGTCCATACCTGAATTGGCTCCTATAGGTGTGTCTTCAGGAATAGAGTAACGTTGCACATCGTCCCTATTCTCGTCCCACCATGGGTCGTAATTTGGGTCTAGGGGATTTGGTGCAGGTACCCTAGGAATTTCGTCAGGGTTAAAGTCATGCATTTCCACTTGGTTTTCCTGGTTTTCTATTTCCATGAGTTGTTCTGGGTTTTGTGGTTATGGGGCTACTAGTTGTTCCAGACTTGGGTCAGCAGCAGTTGTAGCTAGGATATGGAAATTAGCTAGGCTTCTATTAAGCATATCTTGCGTATGAGCATCTGTCTCTCGCTTAATAGCTGCTAAGGCCCTTTTCTGTTGCAATTTTCGCATTCTCTTCCTACGAGCAAAAGCTTCTTTACTGAACCATCCTCGTTTCTTATTAGGAAATGGTTCCTCCGACTTAGCTCTAAAGGCAAATATTCCTTCCTCCTGATCAGCAGAATACCCCGAAAGGGCAGGCTATGATGAGGTACCTTCACTCTTAGGTGAATCAGACAACTGACGACTCATTTCTGAGGGTCCTTGATCACTCATTCTGTAAACTATCAAATAGTCAAATAACACATAACAAATAAATACAGTTATGCACTTATTTACATAATTTTATTTCCTAACACAAATTTCAGAATTTTAAGTGTCAGCAGAACACTTCTTTGGCTCAGACCAGTGGCTAGGCTCTGATACCATCTTCTGTCGCAACCCCCGATCCCTGATCCCCGGGAACGGGCAGACGTGATCACAGAGTTTCGGTGGTATCAGGTTTATTTAATCTTGCAGCGGAATTTACATCAGGACCGTAGTTAGGAAATATTTATCAGAGTAAAAACCACCTCATTTAATATTAATAATCACATGGGTAAAACCCAAGTTTCTTATTACAATACATTTATAGGGACAAACCCTATTTTATTGAATTTAAAACATCGTTTATTAGGTAACTTTTATAGCCACATTTTTCCCAAGCCTTCAGTGCTCTCCAGCTGGCTTTTTACTAATTGGCTATCACATTGGGTTACCTGAAACGCGTTTTAAAAACATTTATCAGTCGGAAATACTGGTGAGTGAATCCCAATTTAATCAAGAAACCTTTTATCGATTAAAACAGTATTGAGGACGATTACAATGTTTATGTCTACACAATTACTCCATTTGGTACTATCAATCCACTGACTTGTGGGTCATATTACACATTGGCTAACTCATTGTCCAATGGTAACGTACTGTCAACCTTGACTTACTACTCATAGTGTAGTACATTTTGTATACAAAACCCCAACATACCGGCAGTAATTGAAGAACTACAAAGACTCAATCACCGCTTAATCACATTGTAAAACAATTAAGGTTTTGTAAATTATTCCAAAAACGTTAACAAAAAGAGGATAAACTCACTTTGCTGTCTTAGGCTTTTCGTAAGGGTTTCCTGGATATAATCTATAATTTATACAAATGTACATTTGTTAGTATCATAACCCTTTGAAAATATTAATAATACCCTCCCCGAGACGGCATTCCAACAACTACGTCGGGCAGAACCACGACAGTTGTTATGGAACCCTAAATCAATCGGGCAGCGTAACTATTATGAAACTGGGGTTATAATACTTACAACGGAGCAGAACCTCGCTAATTAGGGGTATAATACCCGTGTATTATAACTTCTCTACAGAAATTGTGATTTGAGATTGGAATGTGAGCGACGAAAAACGTAAACTGAAGCTATCTATTTATATGGTCTGATTCTGGTTTCCAGGCGGCCCGCGTAAGGTAAGGCTAAGCCTTACGCGGCCCGCGTCAACACACGGTCAACATATAGCTTAGCTGATTCGATACGTAGGTCCGCCACGATGATGACACGTGTCGGCTCAGGGCTGCGCCACCATTTGGAACACTCGCGGCCCGCGTGAACTTAATCTGGGTCTTACGCGGCCCGCATGAACTAAAGAAATTAGACTAATCAGGTTTTAAACCCTGATACGGCCCGCGTGAGATGTTGGGGTGGGTCTACGCGGCCCGCCTCAACTCCATTATTCTTATTTTTATTTTTATTTTATATGTTATAATCTATTTAGGGCTCGGTTTTAACATGCGGGGTGTAATATAAGACATATAAGGTATTTTAACATATAACAGGGTGTCTGAATTATTATAAGGGCGTTGGTTTTACAGAGGGTTGTTACAATAATACCCAACGCCTAAGGAAGAATAGAGGCGAGAGTGTTTCTCAGTTAGAGTACTTAAGGATCGTTGGTAGTCTCATGTATCTAATGACATGTACTAGACCTGATTTAGCATATGCTGTGAGCAGGCTAAGTAGATACACCAGTAATCCGAGCGAGGATCATTGGAAAGCTATCACGAGGGTGATTAGATACATAAGATACACAAGAGACTATGGATTTCATTATACCCGTGATCCAGCAGTGATCGAAGGATACACTGACGCGAACTGGATATCGAATATAAAGGATCACAGATCAACAAGTGGTTACGTGTTTACACTTGCTGGCGCAGCTATAGCTTGGAAGTCTTCCAAGCAAATGGTTATAGCTAGATCCACGATGGAATCCGAATTCGTCGCTTTAGATAAAAGCGGGGAGGAGGCGGAGTGGCTACGTCAATTTGTGGAAGATATTCCAAGATGGCCAAAGCCGTTGACGGCGATCTGCATACATTGTGACAATCAGTCTGCTCTTGCTAGAGGACAAAGCATGATGTACAATGGCAGATCAAGTCACATTCGACGTAGACACAACACGGTATGACAACTTATCTCAACGGGTGTTATCTAGGTTGACTATGTGAGGTCAAAGGAGAACATTGCGGACCCATTAACGAAAGGATTAAGCACATATAAGGTGTATAGGTTGTCAAGAGGAATGGGACTAAAGCCCATTGATGATGGGAATATGAGGGAAACCTAACCTAGTTGACTAGAGATCCCAAGATCTAGGTTCAATAGGCAAACTTAATCATAAACCCAAAGGGAGTCACTGTGGGGGGTGCCCCAAAATTCATAAAGGGAGTTGTATACTTCCTAGTCCATTCCGATCAGTGACATGAAGTAAGGTTAAGCATGTTGAGGTTAAGGATTTTGAGTAAATCCGAATTAACCATGATGCTTTTAATGATTCAGAGGAATCACCTATGTTAGAGAGAAGTGGGGTCGCTTTGAATGGATTTGTGGGGAGGCGCAAATCCGAGAGCTCTCGCAGAACCAGGAACGTGTTCCATGACCATAAACGGACACAACCATGAGGACTTGACTCGACTAGGGAGAGTATTGTGTGAATGTATATTGTCACCTACATAAATGGGGGATTGTTCAAAGACACCGCGTCTACAAGACCCTAGGAGGCTAAGTATGCTTCACAAAAGTAGGTTCAAAGGTTACACCTACCTATCTTGCAATATTCAACTGTTGAACGTGTATCGTTGAAACTTGATAGATCGATTTCTATTCATGTGGGGGATTGTTGGAAAATTGTGAAAATAGCATTTTTCATAAATATAGGAAAATGATTTTTTTTTCCTATTTTGGACTAGAAATAAATATAATAAAATGAGTGGGTTTTATATAATTATTTGTGGGTTTGTGTTCTATGTCGGAAGAGCTTCGCAACGAACTAAACCACGTCTAAAACGGAGCTAAGATGAATGAGATATCGATGCTCAAAGTTTGGTGTTTAAAACTTGAATGCTGAAATAAGTGGGAAAGTGGCACGTTGTCCCACATCGGATGAGAGATGAAACTTAAAGGGGTATTTAAGTGGGAACTCTCCATCCTTATTGTTTCATGGAAGCATTCACAAGTGTACTCGCGAAGGGTGCGGAGCACCATAACTCGCACTCGCACACACGCGCGCGCGTGGCGTGGGCGATGAGGCGCAATGTGGCGCTTTGATGGCGCACTTTGGACTTCGCACACTCGCATCGCCACGAGCCGCCTTTGTATTTTTGACCACATGCGTGTGGTGGAGCACAGGGGCTGCAAGGACCAAGTGGCTAGAGACGTGGCAAGCAGGCATGTGGCCCAGATGGGTCCGCGCGGGGTGGTGCATGACGTGGCAGTCATGTGCATCCGCGCGCGAGTACACGTGGCATGGTGGCGCGTTCTCGCGCATGGAGCATGGGCACTGAGGTGTCGTGCGCGGCGCACCAAAGTGAGCCAACACGGCGCGACTGTGTGGCGTGCTCGTAGAGGCTTACAGGTGACGTGGCGCATGCGCATAAGTGCGCATGGGATTGAGCCAGTGGGGCGCACGCGCGCATGGCAGTGAGCCAAATGGACGCACCGCGCATGAGGGTGCAGATCTGCGCGCTCACGCGCAGAAGCTTCCAGCAGCAGTTAAGGCTGTGCAGTTACGTTTCAGCAATCGAAACTGACAAAGTTAATGCGTTTGACTGAGAATTAAGTGACGAATTAAAGTGCATTAAAGAGGTCTAATGCAGTTTAATTCTCCCATTTAATTTATTTTTCAGTTTCGAGTTCAGACCTGATGTATAAATAGGAGGCTCCTTTCACCAGTTTATATACCGAACTTAACCAACTCTTACAATCTTCTCTAACAGAATTCTTCTCTTCTTCAAGCACTCAAGGTATACCTTCGGGTTGGAGTCAAGACCGGCAGTGCAACTACTTGCGGCTGTTGTATCCTGGAAACAAACGTGTTCTCCTGGGAGACACGAAATTTGTTTTAAGGGACCCGTGTCTAACACGATCCTCAGCCAAGAACAGTGTTTCTGTTCGATTTTCTTGTTCTTGTTTTTCCTTTTTCAGTTGTAATTATATTGTATTTTATTTCATTCTGTAATCGTTTCAGTAATTCAATTTAATAAAGATTTTATTTAATTTTGCACAAACGGATTCCTACAAACGATTAAAGAAAACGATGGAGAGTGTTAGTATACAAAATAGTAGTGGTGACGGCATGACGGTTGTTCGAACGACTTCAACTTACGGTTGATGTAGTTGATCGCGACTGTTAATACTAGCAAAGGGTTGGCATGCTACGGTAGCAACCAACGGCGGAGACATGGTGGTTTTTGCGCAATGGAGTTCGGAACCAGGGGCGCAGGATTTAAGGGGCGAGGGGGGGCGCCCGACCCCCCGAACTTTTCGGTCAGTAGTATTATATATGTACGTTTCGTATAGGATTTTGTAGGTATATACGTTTTCGACCCCCCCCCCCCCCCCGGTTTTATAAAAAAAATTAGGTATTTATGTTTTCGACCTCCCGGTTTTAATTTTTTTTTATTTATATAGCCCAATAAAATATTTAATTAGCGCAAACCATTATATGTGATAGAATACCAGAATATATATTATATAACCCAAATCAAATCATTATATAGCTCAACTTAAAAGCCCACCCTATTAAAAAAAAACCCAAATTCGTTTACTTTGGGACATCGACCAGAAGAGAAGCCACAATCCAGAACTGCTCGTTGTTGTGGTCTTGTACTCTTGTTCGACTTCTTCAATCTTCATAAGGTTAAAGGCATGTGTTTTTTTATCTTTAGGTTTAATTTAGGGCTGTAATTTATGTGATTTAGGTTGAAATTAGGGGTAAAATTGGTCCGAATTTCTAAAATTAGGGGTAAAATTGGTCCGTTTTAATGTTTGAGAACGTTTTTATTTGATATTATTGTTTGACCTGACCCGACCCAAATCGAATCACCAACGTCCGACCCGAACATACACCTCGAAACTACGCGATACAAATTTTTTTTAGGTCCGTTACCTTCCGACCCCTAAACTTTTTTTTCAAGCTTCGCCACTGTTCGGAACGGAACTAATGGGCGTGTGGTTGTTAAAGCGCCATTCGTCGGGTTGCTAGTCGCGAAGAAACACGATGGTCATTGTATTTAAGCCAACGAATATGAGGTTGATGGAAAACGTTTACAAGAAAACGATGGAGAGTGTTAGTATACAAAATAGTAGTGGTGATGGCATGACGGTTGTTCGAACGGCTTCAACTTATGGCTGGTGTAGTTGATCGCGACTGTTAATACTAGCAAAGGGTTGGCATGCTACGGTAGCAACCAACGGCGGGGACATGGTGGTTTCTGCGCAACGGAGTTCGGAACCAGGGGCACAGGATTTAAGGGGCGAGGGGGGGCGCCCGACCCCCCGAACTTTTCGGTCATTAGTGTTATATATGTACGTTTCTTATAGGATTTTGTAGGTATATACGTTTTCGACCCCCCTGGTTTTATAAAAAAAATTAGGTATATACGTTTTCGACCCCCCGGTTTTAATTTTTTTATTTATATAGCCCAAATAAAATATTTAATTGGCCCAAATCATTATATTTGATAGAATACTAGAATGCATATTATATAACTCAAATCAAATCATTATATAGCTCAACTTAAAAGCCCACCCTATGAAAAAAAAACCCAAATTCGTTTACTTTGGGACATCGACCAGAAGAGAAGCCGCAATCCAGAACTGCTCGTTGTTGTGGTCTTGTACTCTTGTTCGACTTCTTCAATCTTCATAAGGTTTGACCTGACCCGACCCGAATCGAATCACCGACGTCCAACCCGAACATACACCTCGAAACTACGCGTTAGAATTTTTTTTTTAGGTCCGTTGCCTTCCGACCCCCGAACTTTTTTTTCAAGCTTCGTCACTGCTCGGAACAGAACAAATGGGCGTATGGTTGTTAAAGATGGTTTACTTTCAATGATTTGAATTACGATTGGATACAAATAAAAGGATCGGACAATTCCACTATTGATGTGTGGCCGGTTACATGAATTCAAACCAACAGTATTTGACGTTTCCATTATGCAACTTCCAAGTCTTCATAGAATTTATTACATATTTCCAGTTTAGTACCTTGAACTTATGTTTTTTACACAAATACAACCAAACTTTTGGTTTTCTTTTATATGGTCGTATTAGTTTTTGTATAAAACTTTAATTTATTCTATAAATTACATATAATCATTTAAAATTAAAGATATTTTGTGAAATAAAAATAGTCTATTATCTATGTATAAAAATCAAACGAAGTAGAACATTGATGTGATTAAATTAATAATAATAATAATAATAATAGTAATAATAATAATAATAATAATAATAATTCTTATTTTTATTTTATTCACAGGGGTCCGATTTTACAATCCGGGTCGGATTTCAGAGGTCCGATTTTGATGTATGTTACAGTCTCCCTAACTTTTGGAAATTTCATCCCGAAATTAGGAGGAAACTGATTGTATAGAATGATGTGTAGGGTCTTCCATACACTTAAACGATATCGATTTGATTTGGTAATAGCATTAGGAATTCGAGTCTTAGGATCGGAATGTCCTTTAGAAAGGTCAGGTAACTAGTGTTAGACCCCCGATACTGAGAATACGCTCAAACTATGCCATAACAAAAGGTGTAAACTTATGGAGGTGGTAGCATTCCTAACAAGGGTTACATACCCAATTAAGGAATCACTCTTAATTGTCAAAGGTGCAGTAATGAAAAGTGTTAGCTGTCATGTATAAGGTAGCCAGTCATAGGTCATACGATCATTACAACCGTGAAGCCCATAAATGACCAATCGAGGAATAATTGCAGCTTAAGAGAAAAAGATGTCTGGTAACACTGAAGATTTTGCAACCGAGTCGTAAAGGATACTCGTGATGCCAAAACTACAAGGTGTGTCACGACCTAGGATCTTGATGTATTTCTCATAAAATGCGACAATTTTGGTTAGATTAGCGAAATCATAGAATTTGAATCTCCAATCATTAAACCAAACAACTAACTAAAACTCTCATGATTAGTTTAACGCTGCTTTTGAAATTTTGACAGAGACACTTATATATAGGAAATACCAGCGGCGTATCCACCATGTCTCTATCAAATTTCCATCCACCTCGTTATTCAAATCATGATTGACGATTCAAACCATCTTCTCATGACCAGTCTAACGAGGCTTTTGAAACCTCGATAAGAACAATTATATATAGGAAGTGTCAGCGGTGTATCCACCGTGTCCTTATCAAGTTTCATCGGCTTCGTTATTCGGATCATAACTGATGACACAAACACAACTTGCATAGAACTTCTCACGACCAGTCTAACAAGGCTTTTGATAATTTGATAAGAACACTTGTATATAGGAAGTACCAGCGGCGTATCCACCATGTCCTTATCGAATTTCATTGGCTTTGTTAGCGGTTTTGATTGGTTCTATGCGACGACTCAACTCAAACTTACTAATTAAATAACCACAACCAAACCACAAACAACTAATGTATGAGTCTCGAACCCAAAAAGGGTGCGACTAAATGGTGGCAGTACCTACATCCATAGTTATGGGGAAAAGGGTCGGTCTATGAATAAGTGAGACGATACCCATATCACACAAATTATGGGAAAAGGTAAGCCGTGATGAGTGAGGATGTGAAACTGCAACAACATGAACTAGCAATTAAACAAATCATAAATGCATAACATAGCGATACATAAAAACGTCCATGTAAAGGATGAAATGACGACAAATAGTAACGTCGAAAGCGTGACAACGACACAAGCTATCAACGGTACTGATTAAGAGTTGATAATTGTACCGATTGGCGTTAGTGCGAACGTCAAGGATACGAAGTGAGAGTAGCAGGTAAAGTCGTTAAAGAGGAAAAACTAAACGTGAAGTCGAATGGTCGAGGAGATGACGTAGCAACATTGATTTACACTCCCACCGGTCGGGCGATAATTGCGATTCGAACAAATGTAGAAGCGTCCCAAGATAAATTAAGGATACCATAACTTTGTTAACTTAACTCGCGTTCATTTCGTTTTGTCAACTATTTTTATACGTTACCAAGTGTAGCACATTGGTATTTTAAATTGTCCATGTACAAAAGCAACTTAGTTTATTTAGAAAAATATTTTTGTTATGTCTGAGGAAAATATTTTCGATCTAAAGTGGTGAATTTTACTGAAAATATTTATTATATATTGTTTTATTATTTTTATAAAATCAAATTTAAGGTCGGAAAAAAAAATTTATCGTCACCATGTGCCGTAGACTTGAATTTGTCGAACTATAGGCACAAGTTATGAAGTGATTAGGGTTGTGACATTCAAGTCGTAATGGACAACTCGTTAAAATTTTAAACATATTACCAAAAATCACATCATTACACTTGCGTTCGAAATTTCAATACATTCTTTATTTGATTTAATTAGTTTAAAGAAACTCAAAATGTTTCATTCAAAGTAAACTCATCGCATAAAAATGTTGTCATGCTACTGACCGCATCCTAGTTGTCTTGGAACTGGATGAGTGCTCGTTCGTGTGCCTTCTAGTTATCGTGGTTATCTGAACTGGCTTGAACGGTTCGATCATAAGGAACGAGTTGGATGTCATACGGTACGGTCGATTGATCCATTGATGGAGTGTCTGGTGGGACATACAGTTGGATCATAAGGTGGCTGTTGGTTTCATAAATGGGAGGGGGAGTCCCGGATTTGTGAAATCATGGAACTTAGGGAAAATCCCGTAATTCAAGAATACAAATCACATGAAATTTTATGAAGTATCAAAGGGTAGAAAAAGTCGAACCCTTCGACAAGGTACAACAACTAGGGTGATTTGTTTTAACATCATTAGAATCTCGTGGAATATTATAGATTTATTCCGATGGTTTATACACGAAACGATATTATAACCACATGGAATATGATAAATAATAAAACTTATGATAACATATTATTTCACCATAAAATATTGAAAATTATAGGTTTGGCACACCATAGGGTTTAGTATGACTTCCGTGCGTCACTTTCGTGATTACGTGTGCACCCGCAATTACCGAGCTTTCGCATGGTCCTCATCTGTCTATCCATTGACGTACAACTTAACCCGAAGAAAATCGTGAATAAATAAATGACTCTAGTTTTGGGGTGTTGTAAAACGATGTTTAGGATAGTATCCATGAATTAACTCGGTCACGTTTGACATATCAAAGTGTTGTTAGTTCCCATGACGTTTGGTGTGACTTGCTTTGGCCTAATAGGTATCGATACTCTCATCGTTAGTCCCCAGGTAGGCAAACTGGTCCATTAATTGGATTTATACGAATGCCATCCTAGACAAGATGTCCCGATTACCGATACGTAACCCTTCTAGTTAATACATGTCCGTCACAAGAACTCACTTTGACGAGAGTGAAACTCAAAAACAAAATGAAATCAAACTCATGAATAATTGAAATGTATTAAAGAAAATGAATTGATTCAAGACTTTAGATATATAGGAATAAGAATTAGGATATTGAATATTCGCATATAGTATAAGGTGTGTGCGACGTGACATGGAAAAATAAATAATAAACTATAGTTTAATAATAAGGTATATATTGTCATTTATGGCATATAATACTTAACATATAACAATTTGATGTGCTCACATGCATATGTGTGTGACATTAGAAAATTTATATCATGGGCATTTTAAATATTTCTTTTTAGCTAAGACAATCAAACAATTAAGCACATAAGGTACCTAATCGACTATAGACTAAGTCTAAGGGTCTAATAACCTATCTTAATTCCCTATAGTCATTGGCTCTGACACCAATCTGTCACACCTCGACCCGTAGCGGAATGGTACGGGGCATGATGATTGCCCATAGCTCATGACAAGTAATTGTTGTTTCAATATTTAAAGCACATCCATTTAAATTGTCACATAACATATAAAAATCAATATTGTTCATATATTGTTAAAATAAACATATCGTAAGATTTCAATTTACTTTCTTAAGGCCCATGCTACGTGTCCTCATCACTTGTTTATCGACTTTGAAAACCTGCACCATGTTAGAAAAATATATTTTTGGGTCAACAAATATGTTGGTGAATAATTTCCTCCGTTTTATAGAAAACTGTTTTATATTTATTTAAAAAAATATTTTTATCATGCATCTCAAAGTTAGTATAAAATTGGTCTCATATCATAGTCAACATATCCATATATCCAAATTCACCAAACAAGGATACAAAATCAAATAACAACACAAACAACTAAAATAAGTAGACTCCTGACAAAAGCGTGAATTAGGCTCAAGCCCCGAGGAGCGTGTCTAATACCGTTGGCGATACTAGGCTACAACCCATGGTCGTGGGGAACCTAGTCAGCCATGGATCCACTAGACACAATCGCATGCAATAGACCTGGCATCAGATAGCATATAGATTAATAGAGTACACAAAAGACGTTCACATAGTAACACTTGATCATAGCATGTTAAGTAAATCGAAAATTGTAACACGATGCACCCCAAAATTTGAAAAGTTAAAAAGGGGGAAATGGAAGAGATTACTCACGGGTTGCAAAGAGTTTATCTACGAGAATTACTGCACGAGTACACGAGGTGGGACAAATGACTAAATCACCCTAGAATAAATATAACAAAGATTTTAAATAAACGGAATGGTAACAATGGGTCTAGTGCTTTGAGTCCTTGATTTGAGGACTTTTGTATTGCGTAATTTAAAACTCATAATCTAAAGAAAATAAGGATATATTAATAGCCAAAAATAAATAATTATGATTACAACGAGATTAAAACATAAGAAAAAGGGGCACAAAACTCTGGAGTGCAAGGGCCTAAAGGATGCAGTCTGTTATGGCTACAATGAAAAAGGGCACATCAAGACAAATTTCCCAAAGAATGCAAAGAAGCCTGAAGAAGTCAAGAAAGTGAATGCGAGGGTATTCCAAATGAATGCCAAGCAAGCAGTTAACGACGACAATGTTATAACAGGTACCTTCCTCATAAATGATATTTATGCTAGAGTTTTATTTGATTCATTTGTAGTTAAGTCTTTTGTAGACCTTAAGTTTAGTGAACTGTTAAATCTGCCTATTAGAACTCTAGATATCAAATATGAGGTAGAACTTGCTGATGGTACCTTAGAGACTGCTTCGACTATTCTTGATGGATGTTCAATATCTATTAAGAATCATATTAAAACATCCATTTGTGATGTTATTTGTTTTGCCTACGGGCCAAGTTATATCGTTTTTCATAACGATGACAGTCGTAGTCTATGACTCCCTGTCTAAAGTTGAAGAACTATGTTCAGACCTTAAAGCCCTGATCTAATAAGATTGCGGCCAACATTCTAATTGTCCTTGTGACAAAGTCTATTGTGCCATATTCTAAATGTCCTTTGAGACAAGCCTTCGGGCTATATTATATTTTCAATATGACAATGACAGTTGTGACTATGATCCCCTGTCTAAAATATATAAAGGATTATGTCCTATTTAAATGCCTTTAATGTTTTTTTTTGTAACCTCGGCTAACTATTATAAGATAATTTTGAAATAGACATTCATTAGAAATGTTATAATTAAACGGTCTATATGGTTCATTTAATACCATGACTTATTAATCATCTAATACGATGATTCATTAAAAATTTAAACTAAATAGTTGTTATTAATTGTGTTAGCACTGAAAGCTTCAAGATGATAAACTCTGATGAAGCTCATAGCAATAGGAATGACGCTGCAAATGTTAATATAAATGGCGCTGATCTACAAGCCTTGATCGATACAATTCTTACTAAAGCTGTAGACAAAGTTCTTAAGGAATCAAGTGCTAAATTTCACTCTAAGTCCCACTCCAAACCGCATACATCGAAAAAGGAAGATTCTGTTAACTCGTCCAATCAAAAGAGCGAACCTTCAAAGAAAATCGTGTTTGATCAAGGAACCCGTTTCAACAACAGTTGCACTTATAAGTACTTCGTCTCTTGTAAACCAAGAGACTTTAATGGAGAAAAGGGAGCCACAGATTGCATGAAATGGCTAGATGAAATGGAAACTGTGGTAGATATTAGTGGATGCGCAAAGGAAGACGTGGTTACGTTTGTATCCCAATATTTCAAGGGCGATGCCCTAACCTGGTGGAAAGCACTAATTCAATCCACTGGAAAGATCCCTCTCTACAACTTATCATGGACCAAATTTGTAGAATTGGTAAAAGAAACCTATTACCCTCGTCATGAGGTAGAAAAGGTGGAGACTGACTTCTTGACTCTGGTCATGAAGAACTTAGATTGCAGAACTTACGTCTCTGAGTTTAAATCAATGTCTAGATTGGTTCCATATTTGGTTACACCAGAACCAAAGCGCATTACGCGCTTCATTGGTGGCTTGGCACCAGAGGTTAAGGGAAATGTTAAGGCTTCAAAGCCTACTACTTATAAATCTGCTGTGGATCTATCTCTGTCCCTTACACTGTATGTGATTAGAAGTAGGTCTGGAAAGACCACTGATGAAGGGAAAAGAAAAGGGGAAGATGATAACTCACACCGTTCGGACAAGAAGAAGAAAGGGAGTTTTGGGTTCAAGAAGAACCAAAATCAGCCGGGTGAAAAGCTAACCTGTAAGAACTGCAACAGAAGGCATTGGGGAAAATGCACCATAGACCCAAAGGCCAAACTATGTGGGATTTGTAAGAAAAAGGGGCACAAAACTATGGAGTTCAAGGGCCTAAAGGATGCAGTCTGTTATGGCTGCAATGAAAAATGGCACATCAAGACAAATTGCCCAAAGAATGCAAAGAAGCCTGAAGAGGCCAAGAAAATGAATGCGAGGGTATTCTAAATGAATGCCAAGCAAGCAGTTAATGACGACAATGTTATAACAGGTACCTTCCTCATAAATGATATTTATGCTGGAGTTTTATTTGATTCAGGTAGGGCTGTAAACGAACCGAACGAACACGAACAAGGCCATGTTCGTGTTCGTTCGTTAAGGAAATTAACATGTTCGCGAACTGTTCACGAACGCATACCGAACATAAGTTTATGTTCGTGTTCGTTCATTAAGGAAATTCATTTGTTCACGAACAGTTCATGAACATTGGTCTCGAACACAAACGAACACAGGCAAATAAAAACAAACGCAAACGAACATTTAACTTGAAAATAAAAAAATAAAAATATCGTTATCCTTAAACATTGAATTTAAGTAGTTAAATACAACCATCAAATGATAAATCAAAACACAAGAAGTCTGCTAGACCACCAAACGATGAATCAAGTTTAACTAATTTAGACATAATTATCCCCAAAAAATGTCTTAGAATGTCCAAATTTTAGCTACTTAGAAAAAATAGGGTTTCAAGTTTTCAATATGTTTTGATAAAAGGTTTATTATTTTTTATTTTTTTAATATAACCAAACAAACACGAACGAACATAAATGAACATATTACCAAACGTTCACGAACGTAGTCGAACGAACGAGACTTGTGTTCGTGTTCGTTCGCTAAGCTAACCGAACGAAATTTTTTGTTCGTGTTCGTTCGTTAAGCTAATCGAACAAACATAAACGAACTTCCCGCCGAACGGTTCACGAACTGTTCGCTGAACGTTCGGTTCGTTTACAGCCCTAGATTCAGGTGTAGATAAGTCTTTTGTAGACCTTAAGTTTAGTGAAATGTTAAATCTGCCTATTAGAACTCTAGACATCAAATATAAGGTAGAACTTGCTGATGGTACCTTAGAGACTACTTCGACTATTCTTGATGGATTTTTAATATCTATTAATGTCACACCCCGACCGCGTTAAAACAACGAAACCACGGCGGAAACGTCGGGGAGTGGAGTAACAGATTTCACAACACATGGATTAAAGTTTCGTTTTATTGATTTAAGTTATTTACATTGTCATGATATTATAAGCAAAACACAAACACTTTGTCTATCATAGTTATTAAGTCACTAAGGCCTCGTCCGATCCTATGTGAGCATGCATCCTAGTCATCATCAACATCATCAAACACCACCTAAAACATATGTGAAAATAAAGTCAACGAAGAAATGCATCCTAGTCATCATCAACATCATTCAATCGTTCAGTTCGTTCAAATCGTTCAATTCGTTCCAATCGTTCAAATCGTTCACATCGTTCAAATCGTTCGTGTTTTAATTGTGAAAACTAACTTTTGGTCGTCTCGTTGAATACATTCAAATCTGTGTGACTCGTCCATCGTTCAACTTGTATTAACAAACCACCAAAGGGTAACTTAACATTCATCAGGTTCTTTCGTTACCCACATTACCCCCATAAATAACCTTGGCGATAGTCCGATAACGGGATTTGTCAGATTCTATGGTACCATAACATACTACTGGTCAGCTCGGCCAAAGCTAATGAATGTCATTCGTGTTATGTAATAATGTCCCAACAAGTTTGTTCACATTATTGAAATCGTTGTGTTTAATATAAACCATAGCATTTGTTTGGAAAACTCGAAAATCGTTTAGCACATATGAATCACCCCAAAACAATTGAAAGCAGGAAAATAGGGGAACTATGTACTCACTTGAGATTGTAAGGTATCCTCGATTTAAGTGAACTAAACAAAGCTCGGCAATCAAGGAAATCAAGTGGCACCTAGTATCGGATCGCTTATGTTAATAAATCGACACCTAAATCAGGAGATCGGGTAGAACTAGGTCTCGTAAGCCAAATGAGTATTAGAACTCATGTGATATAGTTTTACAAAGCCTACATTCAGATTCGGAACCTATCCTAAGTGCTTATGACCCGTTAAGGTAGTCTATGCTACTTTAACACGTCATTTGCGCAAAAGCGCAAACAAATAGCCTAACTAGTCCTATGACAAGTATTATATGCCCTAACATGTTTAAATATGTTGCATAATCAGTTACATATGCTTAAATTCAAATTATGCATAAAAAGGGCATTTTGGTCATTTTCCTAAGGCATATGAACTACCTATCATACAACTAATTAAACTAAGTGACCATAAGGTATAACCTCATAAGGTTATTCCTTATACAACTATGGTCACAAATATGTTTGGTCAGATCCTAACGATCGGCCAAACGGGTAGGGTTCGAAAGTCTAAGCAGTTGTCAAGATCGCTTGACTTACGACCCTATATAAGAACTATACTAAAAGTGACAAGTTAAACATGTTAAAACATGTTTAACTAAGTTAGAAAACTGATTTTATATCAAAATACCTGAAAATAGTTTCGTTGCAAAATGCACATAATCGTGCATTTTGACCGAAACTTTAACTCGTCACTTCGACTAATCAACATGGTAATCAGTAGGTATAGTCACAAGGGATTATAACCATCGTGATTACGCTCACGTTGCAAAGTTCAAACAAACTTTGTCTTGACCAATTCATGGTCAAAGCTGAAAGTCAAACACTGTTTGACTTTCTTGCTTGAAATAAATAACCATGCATGAAAGAACACTTACAAGAGTCCAAGCTTGGAAAATAGAACTAAGAAAACCAGGTAGGAGGCCTTAGAGATGTACAAAAAAACTGATTACGCAACTGAAACTGAAAAATTAACCGAAACCGGTTGGTGTGAAAACCGGTTTTTTTGTAACCGGTTCGGTTACAAACCGGTTTGACCGGTTATATATCGGTCATAGGTTTTAAGTTCGATATCGGTTATAAAACCGGTTATATAAAAAACCGGTTTAAAAACTGGTTAAGGGTAAAACCGGTTATAAAAACTAGTTATAGAACCGGTTAACCCGGTTAACCGATAACGGGACAATAAAAACCGGTTATAAAAACCGGTTAAAACCGGTTATTTGCGCAGGTCTGCAGAAAAACGGTCATATGACCGTTGGGACTTGAATTGAGCCGTTTTTTTGTTTTTTTTTGGTCAAAAGTTCATCTTCAATTACTATAAAAGGGTGTTGGGTGTTTTGGTTCAATCACACCATTCTCTAATCTCCTAAATCTCATAAAAACGCTCACTTTTCTTATTCGATAATTGTGAAAAAAAACATGGCAAGCTCTAGTGCTCATGATTCGGTCAATGTTGGCGAGTCTACAACCGACACGGTTGTTCGTGTTCTTGCAACGAAGCGCGACCCGCTTCCTTACACATTGTAATAGTTTTTACGCCGTTGGGGCAAACACCACCTTGAAACAACACATCGAAAAACCGTTTTGTAGGGCGTTGAAACAACAAACCGCTAGTGGTCAAGCTTCCATGGCAAGCGACGCTACTTTGTTCGCCTACAATTTCGATATGGCAAGGGAGGAAATGGCGAAGTTTGTAATCCAAGAAAGTTTGCCGTTCAACCATTTCGACAACCAACGCTACACCAAAATGGTTCAAAGAACTCTCCAACCGCGATACACTCATGTAAGTCGCGCTACTCTTAGGAGGGATTGCTTAAAAATGTGGAAAAAAGCTAAACTTGAATTAATTTGTTATTTTGAAAAATTAGAAACCGGTGTTAACTTGACTAGCGACGTTTGGTCCGCACCGCACGGTTCACCCGACTCGTATATTTGTGTCACCGCCCATTGGATTGAACCGGCGACGTGGCAAATGATGAAACGCACCATTTTGTTTAAACTTTTTGATTACCCTCACACCGGTGAAGCTATATATAAAGCTATCGACAAATGTATTAAAACATACAAATTGGAAACAAAGATTTTTTCGATAGCTTTTGATAACGCCTCAAACAACACGCTTTCGGTCACGCATTTAAGGTTAAAGTACACTCCGATTTGTGAGGGTATTTTTTTCCATAGTCGATGTGTGGCACACATCATAAATTTGGCCGTTCAAGACGGTTTAAAGGTTATTGAACGACAAAAAGAATCTTTCAAACAAATGTTACGTCATATATATAGTCATACGCAAAGGCATTCAAAATATATTAAAATGTGTAAGGAAGCGGGTCGAGTATGCTACGGACCCAATTGGGACGTCGCTCATCGATGGAACTCGACTTGCACCATGTTTGAAAAAGCTATTTTGCAAAAAGAAAGTTTAATAGAATTTCATAGCCTTTTGGCGAGTCGTGGAAAGGTTTCGTCTTACCACCAATCGAATTGGGGGCTTATTGAAACGGTTACACAAGTGCTTCAAGTTTTCAAAACATCAACAAAGACTTTATCGGGGGTTTACTATCCAACTAGTTCATTGGTACTTCACAATTTGTTTAAAATGTGTAGAAAATTAAACGAGTTGTCGGGGAGAGGTAGACCATATTGTGATATGGTAGATACGATGAAGGAAAAACTAAGAAAATATTTTAAAGAACTACCCGCGGTTTTCACTTGTGCCGCCGCTTTAAACCCTTGCTTTAATATTTTTGGAACCGGTTCTTTGATTGAAAAAATTTCAAACGAGTTGAATTTAAACACCGTAGAAGAACCAAACTTTGGCGAAGCCGCAAAAACACGTTTTAATGAACAACTTTCAAAAATGTTTGATGTTTATGTAACAAAATATGGGCATATCTCGTCACACATTCACGAGTCAATGAGAAATGCCGCTTTCGGCGAAGGGTCATCAAATTTGGAAGATGACGATTTGTATGTTTACAACTATTTGTATGATGAATCGAGTCAAATGCAACGTGGTAACACTAGTAGTAGCGAACTCGGTCGATATGGTGGGTCGAACTTTCTACGAACAATGACTTCACAAGACTTTAAAAATTTTGATTTGTTGGGTTGGTGGAAAAGTAAGGAAGAACAATTTCCGATCTTAGCCACAATGGCCCGAGATTTACTAACGGTCCAAGCTTCCACGGTAGCTTCGGAAAGTGCTTTTTCTATAAGTGGTAGGGTGATTTCGATACGGAGGACTCGACTAACATCAAAGGCGGTTGAGATGTCGATTTGCTTGAAAGACTACTTGGATGCGGCGGAGAGATGTCAACACATACGCTCACTCGAGGGTGAATTAGATTACGAAGCCGAAGTGTACGAAGACGAGGTTCGAAACGAAATGACAACCCCAATGACCGAAGAAGAAGCCGAACTAGATGAATTACTACGCAATAGTTCGAGTTCGGGTTCGGCCGAAGAAGATTAGACGCGGCTTAATATTAGAAGTTTATTAATGAAGTTTATGTATTTTCGTTGTTACGCTTTAGCGTTCGTAGCATTATTATTTCCGTATGTTATGTAAACCGTTTGTTCTTAAGACTTAATGATATTATGTTATGTTTTTTTTACACTTGCATTTGTTATGTTTTTATAAAAAAAACTGCTATTTAAAAAAAAAACAGTAAAAAACTGCTGTTTTTTATAAACAAAACAGTAAATAAGCAACAAATACTGCATTATGTGAATATTTAAAAAAAACTGCTGTTTTTTTTTTAAAAAAAGGCCACAAAACAGTAAATAAGCAATCTTTGAATATTTATAAAATTAACTGCTGTTTTTAAAAAAAAAAAAACCCAAAAAACAGGAAGTCAGCAACAAAAACTGCTGTTTTTTTACATTTGCTGCAGACCGGTTTTTTTACCGGGTTTTTTAACCAGTTACTGAAAACCGGTTATTTGATCAGTTTATAAAATCAGTTACAAAACCGGTTATTATACAAACCGGTTATAAACCGGTTCCAACCGGTTGATACCAGTTACGTTTTTTCGGTTCCTAAAACCGGTTAAAACCGGTTACGATTAATAAAAAAACCGGTTACACTTCGCGACAAAAAAACCGGTTCGGTTAAAAAACCGAAACCGGTTTCTCAAAAAAACCGATTTGTACATCTCTAGGAGGCCTTCAACAAGTGTGAGAGCCTCCAATTGAGCAGATTAGAGAATAAACTGAAGATGAGCAAGGAAATGGGTTGAAACCCCTTGCTATTTATAGCAATCTTGCATCCACAAGATCATTCCAAGTGTTTCTACTCTTGATCTTGACCTTACACTTGTTAAACATAGATTGGGGAACTTGATAAACACACAAACCAGCCCACCAAATGAAGAAACCAAGGATTAAAACCAAGGCAGCAGCTGAAATAGAAGTTTCTGATTTTTGTGGAGCTGGAAACTGCTTATGGACCATAAGCACTGGTCCATACAGTCCGTATGGACCTTGCAGACCAGCCAGTTTCACAAGTTGACAGTTTCAGTCCCTGTGCTTGTTTCGTCGCGTTTTGGCACTTCCAACACCTGTCAAGCCCATTTTCAAGTGCATGATGAATTTAAAGTATATTTAACTTGAATTATGCTCAAAAGTGTCATGGATGTCGGTTCGTTTGGCTGTACGGTTGCGGTGTTCAGTTAATTATGACGGAATCATAACGAACGCGTAAACGACCCAAATTGTGAAAACGAATGACATTTTTGCATTCCTATCACTAAAATATAATATTATAGTGATTACAAAATTTTTTGGATGTCCGGATATGGTCAGAACGCAAGATATGCACGTAAATGCATACTTTCGCAGTTTTGACGCTTTTAGTCCATGCTATCAAATAAGTGTATTTTCGCATACTGAACCCCCCGAAACTTATTTCTAAGCTATGTAAAGGATATTTTGGGTATGTTTAGCTTATGGTCATGTTCTGGAGTGTACGTTGCTATACGAATCGGTAGACTTTTGCAGTTTGTCGTAAATAGTCCCTGCGATCGAATAAACTTTTTTTGACACACCAAACCCTTCAAAACTTATTTCTAAGTTATGTAAAGGTTATTTAAGGTATGTTAAGATTATGTCACTATTCCGGAGTGTTTGTCACATTAAATTGATTACATTTACGTAATAGTTTGCGTATAACCTTCCAGAAAGCAATTAAAAGCTTGAAATCGAACTAGAATTAAAACGTGAAATTGTCAATCAAAAATACACAAATATTAAGACCAAAACATATTGTTTCGTTGATAATTGTTATTGTTTTACATCGTTCAGTGTTTACAGAGCAGAATTGTCACAATTAAAAATCATTCTATTCCGCTATCTCTTCTGCCAATGAAATTGGCGGGGTTTGGCGTAGTTTTAGGTATGGATGGGTTATCACATAACCAAGCCCGTATCGCCTGTGATAAGAAACTCATCGACATTAAAACCCCTTCCGGTGAGAGGATCACCATTCAGGGAGATACGCAATATGGATTGCCTGATCAGGTATCAATACTTAAGGCATCCAAGTGCTTAAAGAGTGGATGTGTCATCTACATGGCACATGTAACACTGGATGAGCCGAAGCCTAAGATAGAAGACATTCCAGTCATCTCTGACTACCCAGATGTCTTTCTTGATGAGCTACATGGATTACCTCCTGAGAGGCAAGTAGAGTTCAAAATCGATATCATGCCAGGAGCAGCACCAGTTGCATAAGCTCCATACTGCTTAGCACCAACTGAAATGAAGGAACTAAGGGCACAACTGGATGAACATCTAGAGAAAGGTTTTATACAGCCCAGCTTGTCACCTTGGGGAGCACCTATTCTATTTGTAAAGAAGAAGGATAGTTCAATGCGTTTGTGCATTGATTACCGGGAGCTAAACAAGGTAACAATCAAGAACCATTATCCATTGCCGAGGATCGAGGATATGTTTGATCAACTTCAAGGGGAAAGTTTCTTTTCAAAGATTGATTTATGGTCGGGGTATCATCAACTCAAGGTTAGAATTGAAGACGTGCCTAAGACCATGTTTAGAACTAGATACGACCACTATGATTTCTTAGTGATGCCTTTCGGGCTCACTAATGCACCTGCAACATTCATGGACCTCATGAATTGAGTCTGCAAGCCGTACTTGGACAAGTTTGTCATTGTATTCATAGATGACATACTTATCTATTCTCGTAATCAAGCTGGTCACGAGAAAAATCTTCGGTGTATCTTAGAGCTTCTACAGCAGGATAAGCTTTATGCTAAATTTTCCAAATGCGAATTCTGGCTTCGCGAAGTCCATTTCCTTGGACATGTTGTGAGTGAGCATGGTATCCAAGTGGATCCCGCTAAAATAGAAGCAATCATGAACTGAGAAGCGCCTAAGACACCATCTGGAATTCGTAGCTTCTTAGGTTGGTAGGATATTATAGAAGATTTATCGAGAACTTCTCAAGGATAGCCACTCCTTTGACTACTTTGAGCCGCAAGAACGTTAAATTTAATTGGGGTCCTAAACAGCAAGAATCTTTTGAGAATCTCAAGCAAAAGTTGAGCAACGCTCCAGTGTTAACTTTGCCCGAAGGCATAGAAGAGTTTGTTGTCTATAAAATGTGTTTTATCACTTTAATAACTTAGTAAATATTATTAGAACATGTATAAACATGTTCAACCCGACAATTCCAGGTTTAAGGTTGGTTTGCAACCGAAAGTCGCAAAAGCTTGACTTTTGCTTTGACTTTCAGTTCTTTACCCGATTTAGCATAGTTTCTTTATGTTTTAAGGTTCTTTTGTGACCATAATATGTTTTAGTATAACCCTCTGAGGTTATATTATATGGTTACACTTAAAATGGAGTTTAAACATAATATACATGCAAAACCTTTTTGCTACTGATATGTTATGGTAAATGAAATATTTTGACTATTCAAAGCTGGTCATAATCTCAGAATTACTTAAACATCAAAATTATCGTCATTTATCGACTTTTACGACATTTAGGTGCATAGTATGGTTTTAAACTATATTTAGCACCCAAGACTTGTTACCTACTGATTTATAAACCATTTTAAATATTTTTACAGTAGGCATAAATCATGAACTCAGAATCCCAAATAAGTCCTTAAAACTATGTGTGAAATGACCAAAATGCCCCTACGATGCATAGTTTGGCCATAAAGCATAAACCACACATATATTTGATATCCTACTATTAATATATCATAAATTAAATATTTTTACAGAATGTTTATGACCTTGACATCAGATTACTTGCACGCTCCTTTTATGAATCATAAAATGACCAAAATGACCTTATGAGGCTTAATTCGGTTTTAAAACCTTTGTGAGCATACATGTTGATATCTTACTGATATCATAATATATTTTAAGCATAGTAACATATGAAACTTATATATGACTCATCCGGTTACCCATTAATGCTTATACGCATTCAGTTCGACTTATGTGACTAGTTTGCATAAATTAACCGAAACGGGTTTAACCTTATCTTTTAAACTTCAAAATCTAGAATGTATTTAGTTTACCCATATTATACAAGTCTTCATACTTGTTGTGTCTAAATAAAATTCCATTCTGATCATCGCTTAATCTAGCGTATTATACCGTAAATCGTTCCTTAAGCTAACCGGTCTAAGTCTACGACTTAAATAGGACCCGTTAGCATTCTAATAGGTTAATATTACCTTCATTCCAGACTAGGAAGCTCCGGTAAAAGCTATCTTCACGGGTCTAGGTGAAACATACGGCTGAGTAGTAACTATTGCATTTAAAAATCAAAGTTATAACTCAGGTAAATACTTTTAACTTATTTTCCCTTATACGTGCTAGGGATACGGTAAATTATTACCTCTTGGTCGGGTATGGGATCACTTAGCCGGATTGTAGTTAACAAATCTGCATAACCCGTTTTATCCTGTTTTGTTTGATAACTTAAACATTGGGGGTTAACATGACCGTGTCCTGGATATCCTTGACTCATTTAATTCCAAATTGCCACGACCTATGCACGGGGTGTAGGAATACACCTGACAGATGCAAATGCTGAAAATATATTTTACCCACAAGGTTGGGGATAACTCCTTTGTGGGTTTATAATAGTGGTGTGTCGTTTAATCATATCTCGGTTTCAATACTGGGCCCCATGTGTATTGACAAACATGTAAAATTGTGTACAAGATTAAAAGTTTAATTGTCCCAAGTTATAAAAGATTTTTCGTGCCTTGTGCACCTAAACCAATTTTTGAAATACTTTTTCAAATGTGTCAGTTAATTGTATTTACCAGTGTAAACTGACATGTTTTCAAAAGACTAAGTGACAGGTACTACACGCAATTAGGCTGGGAGCTGCTTGGTGTCTAATAGAGGATCTTGCAAGTCCTTAAGATGCCTTAAAGTCTGTTAAACATTGTTTTGTATATTATTTAGATCTGCTTGTGGATCTGTTTCTACAACCGTCTATATATTTATTATTTTGAACTTTGAACATTCGATTTGTAATAGTAATTTCCTTCCAAGCCTTCTGCTGTGCTATAACCGTGTTTAATTGTCTATGATAATATCAACTACATCACCATATTCCCCACCAGGCCCACCGGGTTATGTGGAAATATCGGGGTGTGACAGGTTGGTACCGGAGCCAACATTGAGTGAATTAAAAACTAGCCTTTTGTGTTAAATCTCAATGACACAGTAGCACATTCCTTAGACTTCCGAGTCTAGGCTAATGACCTAGGATCAATCCTAATCTTTATTTGGTTTATATATTGCTTTTCCTTGTTTTGACAGGTTGTTTAACAAAATGCCTCCAAGAGTACGTGGTAGGGGGAGCGTAAAAGGTCCAATGTGAGGAGGACCATCAAGCCAGGGGGTCATCACACCGACGCACACCATCAACATCATTCAGTTCTGATCCTTATGAGGATTGGAGGCACTCACTTGAACCAGCTAGGCAGTCGGTTCCTTTGAGCACATCGCCGTCTTACCATCATTCATTTGGGCCTCAACAATCTCATGGGTTCCACCACTCTCAGCATTCGTATCATTCACACTCTCAGGGTCATTTTGACCCAAATGATTATATAAACTCTCCAGCTGGTCATAACTAGTTGGGTCCTGAAGACCATTACCCTGAAGAATACCAGGATATGGATGTGGATGAAGATCCAGATCTAGTTATGCCACCATCTGGGACGCCTACGCATCCCATTGACATCTCCAGTGGTTCCTCTTTTACAGGATCACCTTATCATGGTCCTGATCAATTTCAAGAATGGTTGGGCCAGTGGAAGTGGGAATATACTCCTTCTTATCACAACACCCCACCACAACAGCCTCCATCTGAGGAACCATACTTCTAAGCGGTTACAGCGCCACCATCACCTGTGGAGGAACAACTACCACAACCACCGCCGCCACCTCCAAGGAGAAGGCGAAATGCACATATGTCTGTGCGTGGGGGGCCACGCGTAAGTTCACCGCAATCTTCCCACAACTACCCCCTATCTACGAGGATCCCCAAATGGGAGGACCCTCCAATGTCGCGCCGGTGATTGACACCACACCGACCACCTTTGCTCAAACACCACCAGTGGGTTTCGGAAACCCAATTCCCACATACCCAGCTGCGACTGGGTATAACCCGTTCGAACCACAAGCTCCTACGAGTTACAACTACCAAGAACCAGCTTACGACCCATACGTTGAAGCGGCCGTTCATAACACTTTATATCCTTCGCCTTTCCCTCCTGCATACCCAACTGGGTATCCCGCTTATGGGTATCAATACCCTACACCTGAACCACAACCTCAACCGCAACAACAACTGCCACCCCAACAACTAGAGATTTTAACTCAAGCCTTAAATAGGGCGGATAATGATGAACGTCGAGTACACAGGGGTGAGAGGAGAACGAGTAAGTTCTTCAAGAAACTTACCAAGTTAATCAAGGGGAAGAAATACGAAGATTAGAGATTTATTTCTTTGTCTTGTCTTTGTTTATTTAGAATTAAGTCCCTACGTGGACATTTTCATTTAGTATTAGTCCCTACGTGGACACTTTCTTTCTGTATTAGTCCCTGCTTGGACTTGTTTTCCTTTAAGTCCCTACGTGGACAATTAGTATGTTAGTTAAGACCCAATTGGGCAATTTTGTAAACCCTAGTTAAATCAATGGAATCATTTTTTTGGAAATTGATATTTATTGTTATTATATATATGTAAGCGGACTCGGCGGAGGTCCCTGCGAGCGCGTATGGGGCACCCACTGCAAAACCGAAAAAAAAACAAGTAAGAAGACTCTAACAAATGACTCGACAAAATATAAAAGACACTAAAGTAAATATTTTTGATTTTTTTTATTTTTTAGTATACTCCTTTGACTCAAACAAACGAACAAATAGCACGTAATATGTCAAAACAAGTCTAAACAAAGTAATTAAAGCAATTGTCAAAGAGTCCCTGGCAACGGCGCCAAAAACTTGATGTGCTAAAAGTAGATTAATAAAAACAACAAAAATTAACCTAAATCTAGACTCAAAGTAATACTTTAGACTCTCTAAACTCGACTAAACTACTCACCAGCAAGTGTACCGATCGACTCTAGAAAGCTAAGTAAGTTTGGATATCGAACCCACGAGACTCCATCAAACTACGCTAAGGACTCTATTTAGACAAGGACTGACACGAACTTAACCAATTGTTTATTTGATTGGGGGGGGGGGGGGGTTAATAAAAATCCTAAAATTGCAATTAAAATTAAACTAAATTAACTAGATTAATTAGACACGAATTTGGACAAAGGTTTTAACTCAGTGGTGATGAAGACTACCTAGGCTAGAATCCTATTTAACTAGGAATGGATTTCTATTCGAAATTAAAGTGGTATGGAACCGGGATCTTTGTATGCTAAACCCTAAGAAATCCCTACTAAGACCTCCCGACCCTTCTTAGAAAGAAACTTGTGAGACTCTACAGAGCTGTTTCGACTACCGGTTGGTAGATTTCCACTCAGTCCTCTAACTTCTTTAAAAGTTCCTTAATATGACGATCTATCTCTCAGCGCAAAATTCTAAGGCAACTATGGATTTTAACTTGGTTTAATAGACACGAATATGATTAGGGAACTAAGACCGATTTCTCTCAAAACCTAATCCTAGCTATATACCAAACCGAGACCTATTAATAACCTCGAGCCTCTCAGCGACAAGATTAGCAGAATCTCAAGTTCTAATTATCTTTTAATTACCATTTCTAAGGTTATTGGCCAATTCACCCAACAATTACCCAAACCCGTAAAGATTAGATAATTAACACAAATCTATTCTATGAAAGACATTCATCAAGATTCATGTGAAATAAGTAAATAATCAATAATCAAAACAAGATACGCATATACACCAAATTAAAGATTCCAAAGTTCTTTACTTTTTAAGAAAAATCCATACACTTAATTATAAACGAATAAAAATCCAAACTTTGTCAAATATTCATCTTAACCAAGGTAGTTTTAGGCTTTTAGCCGACAATCATAACGAATAACGTCACGAAAATCTTGTTCAAATCAGAATTCATCAAGCAATAAATCAAAAACAAACGAAACAAGAGAAAGACAGGAAGATGAAACCCTAATTCTTCACTTCCGAATGCTCCCAAGCTCCTACCCGATGATTCCTAGCCTTCAAGCACTTCAAAACCAAGCTTCACACCTCTGATTTGCCTCCAAGAACTCTAAAATTCATAACCTATGCGGCTGTGATCGATAGATATGAATATATAATTTTCAAACCCATAGCCGTTGCCTATTTCGAGAAGTCGGCTATGTTTTTCTCGTTCTCGCGGCCCGCGAACCATATAGGTTAAGCTTACGTGGCCCGCGACTCGCCATAGATCCAAATTTCATTAAAGCCTCTCTCGCATCCCGCGAGAGAGTTTGCTTATCCGTTTGCGGCCCGCCAGGAAGCTCCAGATGCAGTTTTTCACTTCATTTTCGACGTTTGACCTTTCAACTTGTCCCGACACTTAGTATCTTCGAATTTTATCTCGTTTTCTGCACTCTTCAGCTTCTTTATCGACCAAGACCTGCAAAACGCGAATAATATCAAAAGTATATACAATCTAGACAAAACGACACTAAAACTAACTAAAAACGAATAAACCGGCACTTAATTTTTTTTTTGTATTTTTTGACTTTTTTATGACTCAAACTAACTAAAATAACGACTAAAACCCAATTGTACCATCCCCACACTTAAAATTTTGCATTGTCTCTAATGCAAGGATGGAAACACGACTCTAACTACCTAAAAACCAAAAGAAATAACGATGAAAAAATAAAAACTATACAAAATATACAAGTGGAACGACTTAGCTGAATATATATGTGAGTCTGTCAATGTGCTAGTCGTTTCGACATACGCCCTCCACTCCGAACACGCTCAACAAACTGTTCCTAAATCTCGGACACGCGAACGGAAGCGACAACATATACCAATACCTATCAACAATCATTACCAAACAAACCAAACATAATAATATATAGCATAATAAACATCAGTTCAACATCCACAAACCAACCAACCCGACCTAACCAACCTGTTCAAAATTATTTAAATTATAAATACAGACCAAAATATGATGATTAAAAACAGCATAAAAGATAAAACAAAAGATATATCAATCAGCTCCGCTGCATCCTTGGTATCCCCACACTAATCCTCGTCAGATCCCTGCTCACCAGACTGCTGAATCCCCTCCATAGCACTAGGACCAACCTGCTGTGGCTGCCAAGATGGCGGTGGCTGCAAATGAAGACTCTCCATGATAACCCTCATGATGGGTTGGTAAAATTCCATAGCTAAATGGTTAGAATTTCGGTTAATTACACGAAGTTACTTTCTAGAATACACTACTTTGATATGGTTTGTGTTTTGCAGGCATTGACGGGTTTAAGTTGCATTTAGGATATTTACTGAAGCTTTGGGGCGGATGCTAGAGAGAACATAATTGAAGAAAATGCAAAAAGAGGCAAAACTGAGCTGAACTCTGCGCCAGAAACAGTCCAAACTTAATTTTGGCTTATCCTGAGTTAGAAAATGAGTTTCGGGGCTTATAATATATGCATTTGGGGTAGCTCGACGAGAGGAATCATAATATAAGGTTTTGAAAGGCCATAAATTGACGCATTATCTGCTGCACACCGGCTGATTAGTAAAAACGGGATTTTTGAGGGAAAAGTCAATTTTGGAAAAGGGGGGGTTACACTTTATTATTCCTTCAACTCCCATTCATTTGAAAAAAAAGAAAAACACTCTCTAATGATTCCCAATCATGATGATCATCCAAGAACCAAGATTTCTGTTGTTAGTTCTTCATCCTCAAGATCTGGATTCCAATTCTCCAACACCATGAGAGGCTAATCTTCTAGGGTTTCACCCCGGTGTAGAATTTGTAAGATTTTCTAGGGTTTAAACATTTGTATTTGCTTTGATTTCGTAACAAGTTGTTTAGCATTTATACCTTTGATAATTGTCTTGCATTTGTTTCGAATTCGTAAATTGTCGAGTGATGATAAAATTTGACTTTGCGAAATGGTTATGTGCAATTATGCCTTATCTTAGGTTAGGATTTACATGTTCTTGGTAAAGAAGTGCACTGCGGCCCATTCCTGTAACGTTGATAGCTTTTGGCACCTAAGCCACGTGACACTACATTCGTTAATCACTATATGCAACTGAATCAAGTTAGAACATGTAGGAACCCTAGGTCTTGCAATTATCGAACCGGGTGTGGAACTTGTTTCTAAATTATTGTTTTCAACCACTTAGTTAAGTTTTGCAATTCTTGTTAATAAACCATTGTCTTAGACAATAGCAATTTGTCGGTTCACTTCGACACCTTTTTCAACCAAACAAACAAACAAAGAAAATTAGCAAGCTTCATAATTATTTTGTACACTTGTTTGTAAATAGTTTAGACAATCAAACCACTAGTGTGATACTGACCACATGCTCTTCGTGGATACGATACTCGACATACCCTAGCTACCTAGGTTAATTTGAGTTTTTGACTGATCGGGATGACACGATCACATCACCTCATACCATCCTCTAATCTGCTCTGACCCCGCCTCATCTGACCGAATTGCTCATCCACATACCCGTGTAAACTCTCCACCCTATCATATAATGACTCAAATGTCAACGGGTTTGGGCAAGGCTCCCTAAGCGGATACTGGCGTCCTGGAAACTAATGTCTAGTAAGCGGCACCTGATAGCGAGTAGGTATCGCAGCCTGCATAGCGGCAACTCCACCAGATCCAGGCGGTGGCTGCACTTGAGGACCCCGCCTCATCGGGACCCAAGCAGGCAGCTGATCGTAAGTAACGATCCCCACAGACTGAAGGGTCTTCAAACTCATCAAACAAGGAGCTGGACCCATGCTCATACTCTCTACCGGGTAAGTAGTAAATGTCACACCCTGGCTTTGCGGAAGCGTGGGTTTATTTGGTGTGACTTCTTAATACCATAGCTTAATCACAACAAAGCTATATAAAAGTAAAACCATGATGATCATCCATTACTTCAAGTTTTAAAAGTAAAATATGACAATATTGTTTTAGAGTTGACACATGCAACGAATTTACAACACAACATAATAAAAACCTTGTCCATAAGACACAACCACAAAATATGAAATAAACACAGCTTAAGACTTGTGACTCGTCCAGGTAAAAGTCACAATCCCTAAACTTGGATGACACCATTCTTCTACGCAGCGTAACGACAGTGCATACCTTGCCAGATCCCTAATTCCCTGAAATACATGTAAGTTGAAAAATCAACATAAAGTTGAGCGAGTTCATGTGAAAGTGAGTATGTAAAACCTTTGTAAGTATAAAATCCCTGGTATGTTGCAAATAAGGAAATAAAGAGATCACCAATGGTTTGCAAGGCCATTGATATGTGTGAAGTGCAGTAGGAAGACTCAAACCTAGCAGATTTTTGCGTCGGGCTCAAAGTCACCCCGAGGTCCGTACTGTTGGGCCTGGAGTTGGGCTCGCTACACCCAGATAGATCTACCGCTACTGACCCTCGGTCCTACAATGAGGATTAATGGCCTCCAGTTTCAGCCTACTCACTCACATGATCTAAGTAGTAACCCTCCTTACGCTAACCATACCATGTAAAAAGTATTCGTAATCATAGTTGTTAGGGGTCATTTTCTTAACATACGTATCCTGACCAATATCCTGCCTTTGTTTGTTTATTTGTGATCAGGATGCTGGAAGAGGATATTGCTAACATCTTGGGCGATATCCTGAGGCTTATTGAATTAACCACGTGCAGGTTAAGGGCTGAGGCTTGCTAACGGTCAAGAGGACTTCTTCTCCTCAAGACTCGGACGAATTTGTTGAGAAAGAGACGTTGAGCCCGAAAGACCAGGTCTACAACGTTCCAAGAAGGAATATTCGGTGGATCCCGCAAGTTTAGGGTAGTTAGTTATTTTATCTTTACTATAAATAGATGAGGTCGGATCAGCTTAGAACACAACATCTCACACTTACACTCTCGAATACTATCACTCTCTAGCTAATTGCAAACACCACACTTGTATTCAAGTTTCGTTGTAACACTTAGTCGATCCGTACCACATCCTGCACTGTATCCTGATTTTTGAAGCAATTGAAGAACAAGGCAGCTGCGATTGTCAGCTCCCGAGGTTTTATGCCGGCGATCTAGATTGATCAAGGGCTTTCCTCGTACATCTCGTGTCGTTTACTTTATTTTTTCTCATTGTTTGATCATAGATACAGCTCTACATCTTGAGCCGTATCCTGAATACTGTTTTTCCAAATAACTTAACAAGTATATTTTCAATACACTTTCTAGCACACTACCTCACTTAACTAATTTGATCACTTAATTACTTCGGTAAATTTTGACCAAAACAATTTGGCGCCCACCGTGGGGCAAGTGGTGCTCTCTTTACTAAAATTTTTTGTCAAATCGCTAATCGGTTTTCTATTTTCAAAACTTTTTGCCACATTGTCCATAATGGCCTCAAGATCAAACATGAGTTCCTCTACTGTGTCTGCTATGACTTCTGCTACTACTGGTTCGGTGCTTCCACCACCTCCTCCAAGGATGCCAGCCTCTACACATTCTCAAGATGTTATCCCAACTCGGAGTGTCCAGGGATCTGCTCCCGTTTTAGCTTCTAATGATGAAATTTTAACCTTATTTGGAAGTGTGCAGGAACAAATGAGGCAGCAACAGGAAACAAACCAAATGCTTTTGAGGGAAATACAACTCCTGAAGGCTGGCTCGAGCAGATCTGCGGAGGACAATGTCACTCCGTTACACCCCAGAGCGTTGAACTTTAGTTCAGCTGTATATACCGAGGATAATAGGGGGAATATCGTGCCCAGTCTTCCTCAGAATCATACTCCTGAAGTACCCTCCTTGGTCAGGATGTCAACCATAAGGAGCTCAGGATATGCTTCAGGATATGGGCAGAATCCTCCAACTGGTAACGTGTCTAATAATAATAATACTCATGCTGCTAACACTGGTGGATCTTTGCAGGATACAGGTGTGACATCAGCACTTACCAGGGAACTTTAGAAGTTAAAGGACATGATATCTAGTGTACCTGGGGTGGTCCAACCGATCCCGGAAGTGTCTCAAGACAGCCACAAGATATCTCGTTTCGCGTATCCTATCTGTGATGCTGAGATCCCAAAGAGATTCCAAACCCCCAACATGAAGCTTTATGATGGGACTACGGATCCTGAGGAGCATATTGCCCAGTATAGGGAAAGAATGGAGATTAACCCTATCCCTCCGGAGCTCAAGGAAGCGTGCTTGTGTAAGGGATTTGGTTCTACTCTAACAGGATCAGCCTTAAAATGGCTGTTAAACGTTCCTCCTCACTCAATTACTTCATTTGCTCACTTGGTTAATTTGTTTAACAGTCAATTTTCTTGTAGTCGGAGTTTTGAGAAACTAACCAGTGATCTTTACAGGGTAACTCAAGGGCCTCAGGAATCCTTGAGGGATTATGTGAACAAATTTAGTCGAGAATCCTTGGATATCCCACATCTTGATGTCGCAACAGCTGTGCAAGCTTTCAAGATGGGATTACAAAAGGATTCTCAGTTTTATCAGGATCTTGTAATGAATCCCTGCAGGAATCTCGACGAAGCTCGTAATAGGGCTTTGAGATATATCCGTCTGGAAGATGACAAGAATATGCAAGAAAGGATGAACTCATCCAACACTTATGAATCGACTAATAGGAAGTCAGAATCCTCATTTAAGTCATATCGGCCTAAGCCATATGGTAGAAATGAAAACAAGAGAGTGAATGCTGTCGAAGATGAGGATCCTGAAGAGTATCCTGAGTTGTCTGAATATTGCTTTTCTGTTAATATTCCTGAATTGATGTATGCTATGCAGGGTCTAGGAGACAAGGCTAGATGGCCTCGAAAGAATCAACAAAAGGCTGACTGGAAAGATAAGTCAAAATGGTGTGCTTTCCACGAAGATTTCGGACATATGACTAAGGATTGCATTGCTCTAAGGAAAGAAATAAGCTATCTTCTAAGCAAGGGATATCTGAAAGATCTCTTAGGAAAAAAGAAGAATAAGGGTCAGGATACTGAGAAGGATCCTGAACGAGCAGCATCACCTCCCGCGGATGCCAAGATAATCAACTTCATTTCGGGGGGATCCGACATTTGTGGGACCTCGTATTCGGCAGCAAAGAGACATGCAAAGGAAGCTAAGGCCGAAAGGGGAGACAGACCTGTCAGGATGACTACCCTCACGACTGACAAAGTGATCACTTTTGATGCAGATGACAGGGATACTGTCCAGGATCCTCACCATGATGCTCTGGTAATAACGTTATATGTGGCTAACCATTTTGTACGCAGGATATTGGTTGATAATGGCAGCTCCGTCAACATAATCCAACTAGAGACACTTAAAAGAATGAATGTATCTCCAATGGATATCACTTCGAAGTCTACCGTGCTTGTTGGGTTTAGTGGAGAGGCTAGAAACACAGTGGGGGAGATAAAGTTGCCGGTGCACGTTGAAGGAGTCAACTCGATACAACGTTTCTGTGTGATGGACTCTCTATCCTGCTATAACATTATACTGGGAAGACCGTGGATTCACGATATGAAGGCCGTGCCATCAACATATCACCAATGCATCAAGATACCTACCCCCTGGGGAGTTGTTAAAGTTGATAGCGATCAGCAGGAGGCAAAAGAATGCTACTCATCCTCAATGAAATCCTCAACCAAACCTAGTGCAGCATAGCAATTAAAGACGCGGGCCCAGGATATCGTGGAGGATCCGGAGCAGGATGTGAAGAAAATTATCCTAGACCAGGATAATCCCGATATTTCGGTGCTCGTGGGAACCAATATCCCTCAGGATATTGAAGAGCAGTTAATTAACTTTTTAAAATGCAGGATGTCGACGTTTTCATGGAAGCATGAGGATATGACAGGCATATCCAAAGATATTATCACTCACAAGCTTGGAATTGATAAGTCATTCAAGCCTGTGCAACAAAAAAGAAGGAAGTTTGCTCCTGAGCGGAACACGATTATCCAGGAGGAAGTTGAAAGATTATTAAAGTCAAGAATGATCAGAGAGGTTAAGTTCCCAAGGTGGCTAGCAAACGTGGTTGTAGTACAGAAGAAGAATGGGAAATGGAGAGTTTGTGTAGACTACACAGACTTGAACAAAGCTTGTCCTAAAGACCCATTTCCTCTTCCCCATATTGATGCAATGGTAGATGCCACTGCCGGGCATGAAATGCTGACCTTCATGGACGCATCCTCAGGATTTCAACAGATCCAAATGGAGCCTTCTGACCAGGAGGATACCGCCTTCATGACACCAACAGGTATTTATTGTTATACAGCTATGCCTTTTGGTTTGAAAAATGCAGGTGCAACATACCAAAGATTGGTGAACATGATGTTCAAAGACAAACTGGGGGACACCATGGAGGTATATATCGATGACATGGTGGTGAAATCTAAAAAGTCTGAGGATCACCTCCAGGATATTAAGGGAGCATTTGATATCCTGGATCACTACAACATGAAGCTGAATCCTGCTAAATGCCATTTCGGAGTGGGGGCAGGGAAGTTTCTTGGATATATGGTGACAAAAAGGGGGATAGAAGCAAGCCCAGAGCAGATCAAAGCTATCCTAGACATAAAATCACCCTCAAATATGAAGGACGTACAAAGATTAACAGGCCGGGTAGCAGCTCTAAACAGATTTATCTCAAGATCCTCAGAAAAATGCAAAGACTTCTATGATATCCTAAAGAAGAACAAAAGATTCGAATGGGGGGAAAAGCATGAAGCAGCCCTGAAGGATTTGAAACGGTATCTTTCAACCGCACCTCTATTGATGAAGCCCGAAAATGGTGAACCACTATCCCTGTACCTTGCTGTGTCAGGGAATGCTGTAAGTGCCGTTCTTATAAAAGACCATGAAGGTCAGCAGTATCCTGTTTATTATGTTAGTAAAAGTTTGTTAGATGCTGAAACTAGGTATTCTCATTTAGAAAAATTGATATTAGCTCTAGTCATGGCATCAACGAAACTTAGGCATTATTTCGAGACACATAGGATACATGTTAAAACAAATTATCCTGTCAAAAATGTGCTTAGGAAACCAGAGATGTCAGGCAGGATGGCCAAGTGGTCAGTAAAGTTGAGTGCTTATGATTTAGTATATGAACCTAGAAGTGCCATAAAATCTCAGGCTTTAGCTGACTTTGTGGCTGACTTTAGTAGTGACATTCAGGACGAGGTAGACCTAGAAGTTCAACAGTTAGGAGAATCCTCAGGATCCTGGACATTATATACTGACGGTGCATCTAATGTAAGAGGAGTAGGATTAGGAATACTACTAAAATCGCCACAGGGGGACATATTACCCCAGGCTATTAGGTGTGAATTTCCTGCTACTAATAATGAAGCAGAGTATGAGGCTTTAATTGCAGGATTAGAGTTGGCTAAGAGCATGAGTATCAAAAATTTGCAAGTATATGTTGACTCTTTGTTAATTACTAACCATTTTAATGGATCCTATGCAGTTAAGGGAGAGAAATTAATCGAATATCTCGATATTCTCAAAAAATTAGCAGGATATTTCGATGTTTTTATACTTGAACAGGTACCAAGGGAGGATAATGCTGAAGCGGATGCCCTAGCAAATTTGGGATCATCGATCAGGATACCTGAAGGGACGCAAATACCAATATTACATGTCTTATATCCTGCAACGAATCCTCAGGATAAAGAAGTAGCTAGTATACAGAATCCTGGAGCAGAACATCCTGAGGAGGATCCTAAATCCTGGACGGCTCCAATCATGAGATATCTCAAAGAAGGACACATCCCTGGAAATGAAAATCCTAAGGCATTTAGGATGAAGGTATCACGATTCACTATTATAAATAATATTTTATACAAGAAATCTCTTGCAGGACCGTATTTGAGATGCTTGGAGGATCCTGAAGCCAAAGAAGTACTTCAGGATATACATGAAGGGGGTTGTGGTAACCATGCTGGGGGCAGATCGTTATTCTCAAAAGTATTAAGGACAGGATATTATTGGCTAACAATGAGGAAGGATGCAGCAGAACATGCTCGAAGATGTGACGCATGTCAAAGACATAGTAACATACTGCATCAACCGGCTGAACCATTATATCCTATTGTTTCCCCTTGGCCATTTATGAAGTGGGGTATGGATATAGTGGGAAAGCTACCAAAAGCTCCGGGAGGAAAAGTCTTTATGCTAGCAATGACGGATTATTTCTCTAAATGGGTTGAAGCAGAAGCATTCGTTCAAGTAAGAGACCAAGAAGTAGTATCCTTCATCAAGAGAAATATCCTGACCAGATTCGGAGTACCAGCCGAGATAATTTGCGACAATGGTTCTCAGTTCATAAGTAAGAGGACTACAGACTTTTGCAAGAGTTGGGGAATCAAAATGATTACGTCTACTCCGGTACATCCTCAAGCAAATGGACAAGCAGAATCCTCAAACAAAATAATTGTCAATAACTTAAAGAAAAGGCTTGGAGCCAAAAAAGGAAGATGGGCAGAAGAATTACCCTTTGTTTTATGGGCTGATAGGACAACGGTAAAGAATGCAACAGGTCAAACCCCATTTTCGTTGGTGTTTGGAGCAGAAGCAGTGATTCCAACGGAGATGACAATACCTACTGCAAGATCTATCTTAAGTGATCCTGAGCAGAACCCCGAAGCCTTAGGTCAGGATTTAGACACTATAGATGAAAAGAGAGATGCGGCAAGGCTAAGGATGGCAGCATATCAACAGAGAATATCCAGGGCATATAACAAGAATATTAGAACCAGAAGATTTAAGATTGGAGATTGGGTGTTAAGAAAGGCTTTTCAGAATACTACTAATCCTGCCGATGGTAAGTTAGCCCCAAAATGGGAAGGACCATATGAAGTTGAATCCGAAGCAGGGAAAGGAGCATATAGACTCAAGAACATGGAGGGGGATATGCTACCGAGATCTTGGAATGCTATACACCTTAAGCTCTATTTCAAGTAAGTTCAAAATTCAATTTTTTTTTTATATTCAATGTAATCGAAGAATTTACATCGAGATAATTGGTAAACGGGCAACAAGTTGCGCCGCTACCCCTTTTTGAATAGCAAAACTAAGCCTTTTAAAAACTACGTTCATAGATCTCGGGGTCATAACATTACTATGCATGACCCTTTGAACTCGACTAAGTAGGTCCACAGCCTCTGGCGCCAGAAAACCAAAAGTATCAAAAGCAAATGGGATAAACACGTGCTGGTTGTCAATGCACGCTTTCTCATGCTTGATCACTTTACCCGAAGCAGCCTGGCCCACTGTGAAAGCACTACTCCCTAAGCCCACAAGCGGGGAAACCCCTGTTAAATCCACACAGGCGTGTTTACCCCCTACCCATCCAAAGACCTGAATGTCGGCTGGTCGAAGGGTAGATCTCCCTTCCAACGGGTCTGTTAAGAAATTAACGGGAGCCTCTTTCTTAGCAGAAATACCAGCGCACCTGAATATGTCAAAAAGGACATCCCTAACCAAATCATGTCGGTATTTGAACCCCGGGAGCTCTCTACAATGAACAGCATGCTCACCAAAAGAATCCAAACACGCCTTATGACAAACTGGGCATACCTCATCAACTGGGAATAAAGGAATCATGAGGCGATACTTAAGGATAGTACGGTACTCCACCGGCGACATATGCTGGCCTAACCCATCTATAGGTATAGCAAGAAGAAAATCTTGTGCATGTGGTGCTCGGAGACACTCGAAAACGGCTTTCTGTCTAACGGTCAAGTCAAACTGCACTTCGATTTCGTGAACAATTTTACTAAAAAGAGCACTCGCCAATGCATGTTGAGCTTTAGGGGGGGGCGGTGTCCTTATTAGTGAAACCGCTGAAGTCAAAGCTTGGAATCGTATCACGAAGACAAGCCAAAGCACAAACATAATCAGAATCCATACCGCATATGCCACTGTCCCTTAAGATGTGGTCCTGTAGCACCCACGATTGGGCCCTCGAGGCCACAAAAGCGTAGGATGAAGCCTCTACAGCCGAATACAAACCCAAACCTCCAGACCTAATAGGTAAAGAAGCAAGTCGCCACTGGAGGTCTCCAAAGAAAGGACCTCCACAAACCACTAATTCCTCAATCGCCTCACGCAAACCTTTGTCAAAGAACAACGCTGCATCCTCCATGTGTACAGGTTGGCATGTCCTCAAGCCAAAGAAAAGTTTGGCAATGCCCATACAGGATCGAAGCAAGAGTAGTTCACTCTGCGGGTCACCTAATTTCGGTAGGAGACGCATCAAATCTACTGCCTTAGCAGCTCTTTTCATTGCCAACCCACTAATAAAGCTTGCGTCTCTACTAACAGCCCCCCCAAGAAGCTTCACCCCCACTGACGGCCTCCCGATGTCCTTAGGAAATAACCCTTCACGAAACTTGCTACCATCACAAGAAGGCCAAAACAACTCAGTTTTCTTAATATTAAGTTCAAGACCCAATGTTGGACTCGACACCCTGATGATGTCCAACACTCTAGCCACCTCTTCTGAACCTCCAATGACAGTCCCATCATCAAGATACCAAGCATGAAGGAGAAGCTTGCATTTATCTCTAATCTGATGCACAAGGGGGTGCAAAACAAGAGCGAAAAGAAGTGGTCCCAATGGGTCCCCTTGCTGAACTCCCGTGGTAGACCAAATGTGCCCATCTCCAAGTAAGTTAGAATTTAATTTCTAACTCAGGATGGTATGAATTCTACTTCTTTTAAATATGTTTGGTTTAATTTGTTCTTTGTAACCCAATACTGACTTAATCATCGGAGGGGTGTTAGCTAAGCTAACACCCACCTTAGTTTACAATTGTTTTGCAAGATATGTTTCAGGATATAGCTCCAGGATATGTGCTCAGGATAACTCGAAAGACTAGAGGATTGGCCCCCTCTCTCACGTTTAAGGGATACTGATCCCTTCACAGGTTTAAAGGTATTCACCTTTCTTCCGAATTGGGTTTAAACACCCCGCCTGGAGCGCAAGTTATTCAGGGATAGTTCAAGGTGGCGGGACCAGTCCATGTAAAAGTGGCTGACAATTTCGTCACTATTGGCTATATCCTGAATCCTAACGGTATATGAGGATTGATCACCCTCTCTCACGAAAGGGTATTTTCATACTCTCTAAGGTTTAAAGGTTTTCACCTTTCTAAGTCTTGGAGTTTATACACTCCCGCCTGTAGCGCATGAAAAATTGGGATTTTCCCCAGGATACAAAGGATTTATCTCCAGTACATCTTTGGGTTATACCCTCGAGACGTGAAAAATTGCTTATGCCATGGAAACTGACATTAAGTAGATTTCTAAGATACTTGAAGACATTGTACACAGGGGACATCCCTGCCAAGATGGTGGTGTAAAGCTAAAAGAATGAAGTTTGCGACTAATGCACTAAGTACCTTGCACTGGGGACATCTTCATTGGAAGAGTTGCAAAGGGATTGAAGTTCGGTAATAGGTTTATATCCTATGTCTGGTATGATTTTTCCTTTGTAAGCCTCATTTAAGTTTTTAGTAACACTATGTTAAGTATCCTGACATATATCCTCAAAGTCCTTTTAAGGATATTTGATTAGGATGTTTGAAACTAGTATTGGCTTGGAACTTTGATCATCATCAAAACTTGGTTTTGAAGAGATAAACTATTTTTTTTACTTTCTAAAGAAATTTTTATAAAGTTAAAGGAACGTCTGAAAGATCTATTTAATAAAAGGCTTCTGCAGTATGTTTCTGAGCATACTGGTCAGGATATTTTGTAAAATAACAGTATGAAATTTTTACAAAGCTAAGACTTACACTAAACAATGCAAGGTAACAGAAAATAAGTCAAAAGATGAAATTATTCTTGATGCAATCAATACTGGTTGATAACCGAAGGTTTCATCCTGAAACCCAGGACCCATCCACCTTCGGCTATCAAATTGTTTAGATACAGAAATAAAAATTGTTCATAAAAACGTAAAATTGTTCAAATGACTTAAAGAAAATAAGCTCTAGGGGGTGTTGCCTTCTTGGTCCATAGCGGTTTCAGCAACATCCATCTTGGGACCCGTCTCAGCATTTTTCTCAGCATCGGTTGCCTTTTCAGCTGCTTTAGAAGGTTCATTGACAGTTGATTTGGAAGAGGTACCGCCAAGATTCTTCAGCTTGGTCTCCCAAGCACCAACGTCCCAAGAAGGGCATTCGAAGCCTAATGTTTTGGCTTCGTGAGCCATCTTCAACCTAGCCTGGAGAAGAGAAATGACGACGTAACTTTTGAGGCTTTCTCAGTAACTGACCATATCCCGTTCGTACTGCACATGGGCAGCTTCCAGATCGGCCTGGGCTTGAAGAGTAGCTTTGTTGAGAGCAACTTGGTGTTCCTGGGTCATAGTTTTGTATTTCTCCTCGTAATGACGAGGCTTGGCGGCCGCGATCATACCTTGGTCAGAGATTGTGATCTCTGCTTCCTTTAGCTTAGATTCAAGTGTTTTGTTAAGCTTGCAGGATTCTTGATATAAGTGAACCAAACGCTCAAGACCCTACAAAGGTAAAAGGACAGGGATCAATATTATTAAGTCTTTGAAAATAGTCTAAATTGCAGGATATGATATAAAGATACTAACCTGGTTGAGAAAAGAAGTCATAAAACCACTGGCTTCAATGAATCCATGCTTTTCATAAGGAAAGGTGTCAGAAATGACAGGGGAATCGGGTTCTTTCCTTTTGCGAGAACTTGAACTCCGAGGTTTGGTAGCCGGTGAAGGTTTAGGAATGATGATGGCTTTGGAGCTGCTGGGTTTGGATGTAACAGTGGTCTTAGAGCCAGGTTCTTTCTTGACTTGGATCTGGTCAGAATAGCTATCCAGTTCGTCAAGATCAAAGACTTCAGGGATCTTAGCTGGTGCTGCGTAAAGGGAAAAGTTTTACTCTTTATCATTATATTGTTTTGACTAATTATTTTGAAAGGAATTCTTACCAGACATCTCGGATGATGAGTATTGACTTGAACTCGGAACGTGTGTGGTAAAAGTCCTGTCTGTTATAGGTAACCGGTAAACGGTATTGATTCTCTCTTCTGACTCAGCGGTAGGAGGAGCAACTTCCTTAAAGTTCACTGCATAAAGGTCAAAAAGAAGAATATTAATAGAGGATAACAATTAAATCGTCTATAAGGATATTTATGATCCTACCGGTGGTTAACCACTCCACCGGAAGGTTGGCACCCTCAGCAATGGAATCTCGTTTGACAAAGAAGAATTTGCGTTGCCATCCGTCTTCGTTTTTGGTGGCTTTGAGAATCAGGGGTTTGCTGGAGGTTGAAAAAAGCAAGAACCGGCTAGAGCCATGGGATCGGAGGCGATAAGCAATAGGTAGATCCTCGATGCAGAGGTCAGAACAATGGAGGTTTTTGATTTGGTTGAGTACAATTAGTACTCTCCAAACCATGGGCATGGTTTGAGCAAAAGAGATGCCAGTAATACGAAAGAATTGCATCATGAATTCAGGAAAAGGGTATCGAAGACCTAGTGAAAAAGGATATGCTGGAAAACAGATCCATTCGGTAGAAGAAACATCCGATCGGATTGACCGATCAAATGGCCTAAAGATTGTGCTGTCAGGGAAAGCGCCGGAGGCTCTTAAAGCTGCAATATCTGCGTTGTCAAAAGCGCAGATCTCCTTCTCGGGATTTTTGAGAAGATTCTGCTGGGTGAAGGTCTCGGCGGCCATTGCTAGAAAGATGAAGTAAATTGACAGGAAGAAAATCAAAAATGGAGAATTACCTGAAGGGTCTGTTGAAGATATCTGCTTTTCAAATAAGAAAAGAGAAGATATAGGGGCATCGTGGATCTCCATGGTGTAAAAAACGCGTTGGAAGTTATGATGTGATCTTGACCGTCGCTTCATTTTAAATGCCTTGAGTTGTGGGATAAGATTTTTGAAATATATCCGTTGGATTGGTATCCCAACCGATATATTTGGGGACAATTGTTAGGGGTCATTTTCTTAACATACGTATCCTGACCAATATCCTGCCTTTGTTTGTTTATTTGTGATCAGGATGCTGGAAGAGGATATTGCTAACATCTTGGGCGATATCCTGAGGCTTATTGAATTAACCACGTGCAGGTTAAGGGCTGAGGCTTGCTAACGGTCAAGAGGACTTATTCTCCTCAAGACTCGGACGAATTTGTTGAGAAAGAGACGTTGAGCCCGAAAGACCAGGTCTACAACGTTCCAAGAAGGAATATTCGGTGGATCCCGCAAGTTTAGGGTAGTTAGTTATTTTATCTTTACTATAAATAGATGAGGTCGGATCAGCTTAGAACACAACATCTCACACTTACACTCTCGAACACTATCACTCTCTAGCTAATTGCAAACACCACACTTGTATTCAAGTTTCGTTGTAACACTTAGTCGATCCGTACCACATCCTGCACTGTATCCTGATTTTTGAAGCAATTGAAGAACAAGGCAACTGCAATTGTCAGCTCCCGAGGTTTTATGCCGGCGATCTAGATTAATCAAGGGCTTTCCTCGTACATCTCGTGTCGTTTACTTTATTTTTGCTCATTGTTTGATCATAGATACAGCTCTACATCTTGAGCCGTATCCTGAATACTGTTTTTCCAAATAACTTAACAAGTATATTTTCAATACACTTTCTAGCACACTACCTCACTTAACTAATTTGATCACTTAATTACTTCGGTAATTTTTGACCAAAACAATAGTAACATGTATTTCACCCCCGAAGTATAAAAACTGAAAACAGTTAAGAGAAAAGGGGGACATGAACTCACTGAAGTGCGTCTCGAAATAGTAAATCCCAAATCAACCTGCTGCGTGACGACCTACACGTACTAACTTCTATTAGACGGACGGCTGTGCCTTGGCTTAAGGTTTAACGTTTTTGGAAAATAGTTAGGCAACTATTTCGTATTTCCACTTCTTAATTATTTAATAATTATATTCCTTCCCAAGGATGGGGGTTTTAATACATGTGCGTTTTTGAAATTCCAAAAATATATTATTAAGTCTCACTTAATAAAATATATTTTTATTCATTTGTCTAAAATATTCTATCTCCAAAATATACATATTTTTCCCAAAAATATTATATTTATTCCATACGATTTCCAAAATAATACTTTTATCAAAATACGCATTCAAGAGTATTTTTCCGAAAAAATATATAAGTTACATTTAAAGGTTCGTGTGGTAATAATAATACCGGTGTAACTTAAATATTTATTTGTGAGGGCGTTGGTATTATTTTGGAGTCGTTACTTTTTAGTGTATACGAGTTATATTATTTTTACTCTAAAAATAATATACATATAGTTCGCAAAATAATCATAAATTCACCCAAGCGTTTTATTATGAAATATATGTTCTCAATATATATTTAACAAGTTTTCTTTACGAAAATCCACCCCCGACACCTGGTTATTTTGTAATAAAAATCATGACGAAATTTATATTTTGAAAACAAGTTAAAAATATATATTCATGAACACTTGTCACCAAAAATATTCTAAGTGTTATTTTCTGGAAAAATTTCGCCAGAGTTTCCTCTGTAACTGGAGGTGGCCACGCTTACTAGCGTATCATTTTCTTTTCAAAATTCAACCAACAACTTTTCAACCATCAATATTCAATATTGAAACATCAACTAGTCAAAAATAAGTATAGATCGCAAACACATGAACTTGTAAGTCGTGTAAAATTATGTAGTAACCTTCCAGCATTTTTAGTAGACCTTTCTATCTTTAAAAATAAAATCGGTTTCTTGAAAAACTTTATTTTTAAAGAAATGTAACTTTATAACTTCTAGTCCAAAAATTACGAAATTTATTCCTTTGTTAAACCTTTTGTTACACAAGTGTTTACACACTTGTTTGTTTGCAAAATGCTTTTAGTTGTGTAAGATCCGGCTTTTAAACGAAATTTGCATCTTACACTTGGTTCTTCGAAAATACCATTTGTAGATCTTTAGATCTACTAGTTTAAAACTCTATTTTACAAGAAAAATCATTTTTACACAAGTTCATGTTCATGTGTGGAAGGGTTCATCATCTTGCTACTTTTACACTTAACATATTGCTAGTTCATGTTCCATGAACATGATCTAGCGTGGTTAGATGACGATCCGTTCCACTACTAGCCACTAACAACATAAAATAACCATTTCTAAACAAGATTCACAAGTTTTACACCATTTGTTTCTCTTTAACCAACTAGTTCATCATACTTTCAAGTCTTTTAGTTTTGATCTTGTAAGTTCTTGAGTTTTAACCGTTAAATCTCTTATTAACCACTTTAAACATGAACAAGAGGGTGTTTAGAAGCACTTACAACTAGCTCAAGGCTAGCGAAGAATCAAAGCGAAAACAAGGTGGATAAAAGCAACGTAGCGAGGTTCTTGAGATTCCGAAAGCACCGGGCCTCCTCGTATGATCTCTTGCACCTTGGTATGTAAGTGGAATAGCAAGATCGAAACTCAAAGATGGTGAGATGGTGGGTGTTGGGTTCGGCCGAGAGTCTCCAATGGAGGGAAAGAGAGAGCAAAATTTTGTTTTGTGTTGATGTGAATGTAAGTGTGGTCCCTCAAGTATTCTTATAGTCCAATTCTTGCAATTGTCCATGGTGTAATATGCTATCTAGATATGGAACATGAGTAATTAAATAATCAAGAAATTTGTGGAGTGTGTCCCACATGGGGACCGATCGGTTAGGGGGGGGGGGGGGTTTATGGTTTGATTTCAACCAAATAGTTAGTGTCTAGTTTTGTTAGTTAGGAACTAAATTAGTGTAATAGTGTGTTATGTAATATAACGTGTGTTAGGGTGCTCGGGGACCCTAACTAGCTAAGAAAGGAAAAGCAATGTCATTGACAATATTTTTATGTTCCGGGTAAAGTCCGGTTGTTCGGTTGGATATTAATCCGTTAAAGTGCTAAATAAGCATTTAAAGTGTCTTTAATATTATTTTTAGTGACACAATGAATTCCCGACACTTTGGAAAGTGTCTAATATTATTTTCCCATGCTTTTGCACCTTACTAGTTAAGTAAAATGCTGAATTTTGTGATAAAGTGCAGAATTTTGTAATTATCATATGTTTTAGGCACATCCGGTCACTATAACTATCACCTAGTGACGCAGTTCTACAATCCTTACCTCCCTACACTCCCTACTAGTGTAGTAATCTATTCCCGGCTCATACTGGCCTCAGAGACAATATCTGTCTAGTGCTGGCTATGTCAGCATGTTTACTGGGTTATCCGTATAGTGTGCTCACTGTGCTTTTATGCATCAAGTTTGTCACTATAGTTCTGTGTAAGTAATGGAGTGACAGTAATAATGTATGATGCATGTATATGTATGTATCAGAAATCAAGAAGCAGTTTAACCACAATTGTAAGCAAGCACAGTAGTTAAGCATTAATTAAATATTAATTAATTCGTACGGATACCTGATTTGGTGAGGGTTGTCACATTCTCCCCCCGTTACGAAAATTTCATCCCGAAATTTTAGGCTCTGCTTCTAGATGCAGGGGTCTTAGGAAACAAATGGGGGTATTTCTCTTTCATACGATCCTCACGTTCCCACGTGAATTCATGCCCATGTCTTGCATTCCAACGAACTTTGATGAGCTTGACGCTACTCCGTCGTGTTTTGTTCACTTTCCAATCCGTAACCTCGACGGGTTCTTCGGTAAAGTGGAGCGTGTCGTCGATATGTACTTCGTCAGCAGGAATGATCACTGTCTCTTGTGTTGGACTCTTCCTCAAATTTGATACATGGAATGTATCGTGAACACCATTGAGTTCAGCAGGTAGGTCCAATTTGTAGGCCACAAGCCCAATCCTTTGTAGGATTCTGAAAGGGCCAATGTAACGCGGATTCAGCTTCCCACGCTTTCCGAAGCGTGCCACACCCTTCCAGGGTGAAACCTTCAATAAAACCATATTCCCAACTTGAAATTCCAAAGGTTTCCTCTTTGGATCTGCATAAGCTTTTTGTCTGTCGCGAGCGGCTTCGATGCGTTTTCAAATCTGTGCAATCTTGTCGGTCGTCTCTTGGACTATTTCAGGACCAACGAGTTGTCTATCACCGGCATCAGCCCAGCATAAGGGTGATCGACATTTGCGTCCATAAAGCGCTTCAAATGGTGCGGCTCCAATGCTTGTGTGGTAGCTGTTGTTGTACGAAAATTCGATCAATGGTAAATGATTATCCCAGCTACCACCCAAATCCATTACACATGCTCTCAGCATATCCTCCAATGTCTGAATTGTCCATTCACTTTGGCCATCAGTTTGCGGATGAAATGCAGTGCTCAGGTTCAACTGCGAGCCTAAAGCTTCTTGGAAGGATTGCCAAATCCTTGATATGAAACTTCCATCTCTATCAGAGATGATCGAGAGAGGCACTCCATGACGTTCAGCAATCTCTCGCATGTATATTTCCGCCAGTTTACTTGTATTGTCTTTCTCTTTGATCGGCAAGAAGTGTGCGGACTTTGTTAAACGGTCTGCTATTACCCAAATAGTATCATGGCCTCTGGGTGTCTTGGACAATTTCGTAATGAAATCCATTGAAATCTCTTCCCATTTCCATTTGGGAATCTCGGGTTGTTGCAGAAGTCCTGAAGGCTTCTGGTATTCAGCTTTCACCTTGGCGCACGTTAAACACTTGCTAACATAAACAACAACATCGCCTTTCATCCTAGGCCACCAATAATAATCCTTAAGATCTTGGTACATCTTATCCGCACCGGGATGAATAGAGTACCGTGATTTGTGAGCTTCATCAAAAATAACCTTTCTCAAACCACCAAACCGAGGAACCCAAATCCGTTTCATGAAGCATAAAGTTCCTTCCTCGCTTGGCACCAATTGCTTCTCCATCCCACAGAGATATTCCTCTTCAATATTCCTTTCTTTCAGAGCCTCTTTCTGAGTGGCACGAATACGCAGGGAAAGATCTGTCTGGATAATCATCTCCAAATCCCTAACCCTTATGGGCTTGATCCTTTCTTTTCGACTTAGGGCGTCGACAACCACATTCGCCTTCCCTGGATGATACTTGATCTCGCAGTCGTAATCGTTTAATAATTCGACCCAACGTCTTTGTCTCATATTCAACTCTTTCTGGTCGAATATGTGCTGCAGGATCTTATGATCCGTGAAAATTGTACATCGCGTACCATACAGATAATGTCGCCAGATTTTCAACGCAAATACCACTGCGCCTAGCTCCAAATCATGCGTGGTATAGTTTTTCTCATGTACCTTCAACTGGCGTGACGCATAAGCTATAACCTTCTGGCGTTGCATCAGCACGCAACCCAAACCTTGACGCGAGGCGTCACAGTATACCACGAAATCATCAGTTCCTTCTGGTAGCGCTAAGATCGGCGCATTACAAAGCTTGTCTTTCAGTAACTGGAATGATTCTTCCTGTTTGATTCCCCAATCAAACTTCTTATCCTTCTGTGTGAGCGCGGTCAGAGGTTGACCGATTTTAGAAAAATCCTCAATGAACCTTCGATAATAACCAGCCAAACCCAAGAACTGTCGAATCTCGGTTGGCGTCTTTGGGGTCTCCCAACTCTTGATCGCCTCGATCTTTGTGGGATCAACATGAATTCCATTTTCATTTACCACATGTCCAAGAAACTGGACTTTGCGTAGCCAGAACTCACACTTCGAGAACTTGGCGTATAATTTCTCCTTCTTAAGTAGCTCTAGAATAGCTCTTAAGTGCTGTTCGTGCTCGTCCTTTATCTTCGAGTAAATCAGAATGTCGTCAATAAATACCATCACAAACTTATCCAAGTACGGCTTGCAGACTCGGTTCATTAGGTCCATGAAAACTGCAGGTGCGTTTGTTAGTCCAAATGGCATAACTAGGAACTCGTAATGTCCATAACGAGTCCTAAAGGCCGTCTTCGGGATACTTTCCTCTTGTATCCTAAGTTGATGGTATCCTGATCGCAAATTGATCTTTGAATAAAAGCTTGAGCCTTGCAACTGGTCAAATAGATCATCGATCCTCGGCAAGGGATATCTGTTCTTGATGGTCAACTTATTAAGCTCACGGTAGTCTATGCACATACGGAAACTACCGTCCTTCTTTTTAACAAACAGAACTGGAGCTCCCCAAGGTGAGAAGCTTGGCCTGATGAATCCTTTATCCAATAGCTCCTGGAGTTGTGTCGACAGCTCCTGCATCTCCGAAGGCGCAAGTCTGTAGGGTGCCTTGGCTACAGGCGCGGCACCTGGAACCAAGTCAATGTGGAACTCGACTTGCCTTTGAGGCGGTAATCCTGGCAAGTCTTCTGGAAAGACTTCCGGATATTCTCTGACGACTGGAATGTCTTCGATCTTCGGTTCAGCAGCTTCCTTATCCACGATGTGTGCTAAGAATGCAACACATCCTTTCTTCAAGCACTTTCTAGCTTTCAGACAGCTAATGATTCTCAGCGGCGTATCATGCTTCTCTCCGAGCACTACGATTGTTCCTTCATCCATCATAGGAATACGGATGGTTTTCTCATGGCAAACAATCTCAGCCTTGTTGCCGGACAACCAATCCATTCCCACTACCACATCAAAGCTTCCCAACTCGACAGGTAGCAGGTCTAGCGTAAATTCGTGTCCTCCCAATTCGATCACGCATCCTCTTATAACTTCACTCGTTTCAACCAGTTTCCCATTCGCCAATTCAATCGAGTATGGAACGTCTAACTTACTAGGGGCCAAACCAAGTATACTCTTAAACTCTAACGACACGAAACTATAACCGGCACCAGTATCAAATAAAACGGATGCAAAGCGTTGATTTATAGGGAACGTACCAGTAACAACATTGGGATCCTGGCGCGCTTCCCTCGCCTCAATGTTAAACACTCTTCTGCGGGCTTGATTCAATCCTGAGCAGTCCCTCTTAAAGTGCCCAATGTCACCGCAGTTAAAACAACCAAGTTTTTGCCCATTACCTCCTCCATTCCCCGCTTGATTGTTGTTTTGATTTCGATTCGCGTCCCCAGCTTGATTTGCATTGTTCCCTCGATTTCCATTGCCTCCATTATTCCCTTGTGGACGATTTCCATTACCACCACAATTATTGTTCCTACTACCAATACCTCATTGGCCTCCCCGGCCAGCACTGGCCCAGCAAGAATCCTTCAGGTGGCCAACTTTTCCACAAGCTTCAGATACTTTTGGCCCACACCGGCCAGAATGATGACGCTGGCATGTGTTACACTTGGGATGAGTACCCATATATCCTTTCCCCTTCTTTCCAACACCGGTTGCAGCTTGGACCGGTGTGCTTGGTTCTCCTTTCTTTCCAACACTGCTTGTACCCTGCTTGAAGTTCGAGAATTTCCTCTTATTCTCACCAAACGACTCTACGTGAGTCTCTTTCTTCTTTGGCTCAACATTCGAAAACTTGTTCAGACGGATGGCTTCCTCAGTAAGAGCTATGCTCAGATCGATGGCCTCTGTGATTGTTGCAGGCTTGGAAGTAGTGACCATACTCATGATCTGTGGGGCTAAACCCCAGATAAAGCGCTCAATTCGCTTGAATTCCGGTGTAACCATATAAGGTACCACATGAGACAGGTCGTGGAATCTCTGAACATATTCCGCGATTTTGGGACCTTCCATCCTCAAATGCCAAAACTCAGTCTCCAACCTTTGTATCTCAGCGCGCGAGCAGTACTTTCTTCGCATGAGCTCCTTTAGCTCATTCCATGTCATTGCGTAAGCTGCGGCTTCGCCAAGAGTTTGCACTTGTAAGTTCCACCAGGACAGGGCTCCGTCAAAAAATAGCCCAGAAATGTAAGTCACTTGTTGGTCTGGAGCGCACTTGCTCATTCGAAGAACAGACTCTGTCTTTTCGGCCCATCTTACAAAAGCAACAGCACCTCTGGTGCCGTCGAAGTTCACGGGCTTGCAGTCTAGGAACTGCTTGTAAGTGCACCCTGCACATACGTTAGAATATACAAATGGTATTAGCGGACGTGCTATAAATACCCAAATGTATTGTAATACGTCCCAAACGACTTAACATTACCATGTGGTGGATTGTTATTGCCGTTATTGTTCGAATTGCTTCCGCTGGTTCCTCCTTGTGAGGCTACGTACTGCGCTATGGCGGCAACGATGATTCCTTGGAGCTCTGCCTCGTTGGCAGGCATACGCGTCTCGCGTCTTGGTGGCATCTTCTAAAAGATGATTCACGTAGGTCAGGTCATAGTAAATAAAGTGTACGTATGTATTCAACAATATCAACACATAACATCTCATGTTATAAATAAATCAACCACATAACATCTCATGTTATAGAACATAAACAATCAATAATCAACCCAACATATAATGAGAATACTGCGATTGCGCTATCATAAATCAATACCATAATATAAGGTTTACAAGTTCATAACTGTATCATACATCATCAGTGACTAAGGGCCACATCTCCCTAGTCCAAACTCTCTAGTCAGTGACAACAACAACAAATATACAAATCATCAAAAGTCACAATCATAAAAAATGCGGTCTCCAAAAGCTGTGTAGTCTGCACAATCGCGCTCGTCTCACCAAAAGTCTACCTGCGTCGAATCAAAAGGTCTAAGCTGATGGCGGTGGGGGAGGGGGAAAACGAGAAAAGAGTAAACGTCGCATATGAAGCCAGTCCTCCTCCATAGCGCGATGAGCGCGCAATAAGTATGCTATCTGCTGCTCGGGAGTCCAAAAACGAGCGGCAGAATCAGGTGAAAGCGGACGAGGAGGGTGTGATACTGCAGGTGGGGTCTGGCAATGGCACGGTGGTCGCTGAGCTCTCTCCAGCTCCTGTACGCGACGGGTCAGCGCCTCCTGCTATATCATGAAAGATGTGAGAACATCCTCCGTAGAATACCCCACGTGGTATGGGTGATACGGATCCGACGGTGGCATAATGGGGGGCGTGGTCCAGAGGAATGGCTCACTAGATGGAGCGAAGGATGGTACAGTAAATGGTGCAACAGTGGGAACAACAGTGGGAATAACAGTAGGATGAGAAATCTGAGGCACAAACTGGCCTCCTCCTGACATGAAAGGTGTATGACCAAACGGATGACGTGACGAACCCTCCCCAGGACGTGGTGGAGGAATGTCCTGGAGGTAAGTGATTGGGAGATCTGTGCCGTGAGTATCTGTGGTGTGTGGGGGAATCAAGGGAACATCAATGGGAGCTAAAACAGGGGCTGAAACGGGGGCTACAGGTGGTGTAACTGGTATCACGAAAGGTGGGTAATCATCGTCATCATCTATCCACCCGTTGCGGGTGTGAGCGTATCATGGATCAATATGGGTCGCAAAAGGTGCATGGTCGAACATCACCGGCACTGGATCAGGAAGTGGTGCAACAACAGGATCCTCTAACAAATGTGGAGCATCAACATGAGCATCAACAACAAGATCATCCACCAACGGCGGAGCAACAAAATGATGATCATCAACAGGTATGTCATCAACCAAAGGAGCAACAGCAGGTGCATCGGCATGAACAGGGTCATGCTCTAATGCCAGGTCAGGAGCGACAACTGGCTCAGGGGCCACAGCAGGCTCCGGATCAACAAACTCCATCTCGAAATCAGCTGGATCAGCAAATAAGGGATTGAAAGGGGCTACAGGATCCTCCAGGGGCTGGTCTAAGTGTATGAACTCAATGTCATGGTCTTGATCAAAACCAGGTGGAAAAACAGGATCATCATCAACATCGTGATCAAACTCAAAGCTGTGTGCGGGAACTGGTGCAGCTGATGATGCCATATCAGGGTCGGCGTCGTTCGAGTGGTGCTACACTCCCTGTGTGTGCGAAGGTGCGGACGCCACAGACTCAAAGGAGTCTGGAACAGGTGAATGAACGGGAGCCTCCTCTGCAGGAGCATCAGCAAGCAGTAGGATATCACCGGCAACAATATGGGCCTCGCCCTCAAGTGGTCCTCCTCTAATAAATCGACATCGTCGTCAGAGACAACGTCGAGGGGCATATCAACAACGGGATAAGCGGCAAGGGGCACAGGAGCAGGGATCACCACGAGTGGCAAATCCCCAACAAGATGGCCATCAGCAGGCTCTGCTATGACATCAGGCAGCGCAAAGGGCTGGAAGTCGTCATCGTCTGTGCTGGTAGTATCGGAAGTGTACACCTCGTGCTCCGATGAAACTATGTCTTCTAATACTATGGCCATGGGATCTGTAGTGTCTGACTCTCCAGTACCTGATGAAGGCATGATGTTTGTAACACAAACACACACATGCACAAATAATCAATCATATAATCAAATAAACATGTTAGTCACCAATAAGCAATCAAGTAATTCTCCTAGTCCCACTAGTCTAACCTCCCAGCCTCTCAGACTGAACCTCCTAGTCCCACTAGATTAACATCCCAGCCTCTCAGACTGAACCTCCTAGTCCCACTAGATTAACCTCCCAGCCTCCCAGACTGAACCCTCCAGTCCCACTAGATTAACCCCCTCAGTCTCTCAGACTGAGCCATAACTTTTAAAAGAATGCTCATACTTTTGTTTGTAAAAATATTTTGCACTCTGGATCTGGACGTAGTGTATTCAATGTAAAAATGTTTTCGTGAGAGCCCTAGTGATCATAGTCTAGACTCGAGAAGGAATCCTAGTTAGCTATGATCAAAGCTCTGATACCAAGCTGTCACACCCTGGCTTTGCGGAAGCGTGGGTTTATTTGGTGTGACTTCTTAATATCATAGCTTAATCACAACAAAGCTATAAGAAAGTAAAACCATGATGATCATCCATTACTTCAAGTTTTAAAAGTAAAATATGACAATATTGTTTTTGAGTTGACACATGCAACGAATTTACAACACAACATAATAAAAACCTTGTCCATAAGACACAACCACAAAATATGAAATAAACACAGCTTAAGACTTGTGACTCGTCCAGGTAAAAGTCACAATCCCTAAACTTGGATGACACCATTCTTCTACGCAGCGTAACGACAGTGCATACCTTGCTAGATCCCTAATTCCCTGAAATACATGTAAGTGGAAAAATCAACATAAAGTTGAGCGAGTTCATGTGAAAGTGAGTATGTAAAACCTTTGTATGTATAAAATCCCTGGTATGTAGCAAATAAGGAAATAAAGAGATCACTAATGGTTTGCAAGGCCATTGATATGTGTGAAGTGCAGTAGGAAGACTCAAACCTAGCAGATTTTTGCGTCGGGCTCAAAGTCACCCCGAGGTCCGTACTGTTGGGCCTGGAGTTGGGCTCGCTACACCCAGATAGATCTACTGCTACTGACCCTCGGTCCTACAATGAGGATTAATGGCCTCCAGTTTCAGCCTACTCACTCACATGATCTAAGTAGTAACCCTCCTTACACTAACCATACCATGTAAAAAGTATTCGTAATCATAGTAACATGTATTTCACCCCCGAAGTATAAAAACTGAAAACAGTTAAGAGAAAAGGAGGACATGAACTCACTGAAGTGCGTCTCGAAATAGTAAATCCCAAATCAACCTGCTGCGTGACGACCTACACGTACTAACTTCTATTAGACGGACGGCCGTGCCTTGGCTTAAGGTTTAACGTTTTTGGGAAATAGTTAGGCAACTATTTCGTATTTCCACTTCTTAATTATTTAATAATTATATTCCTTCCCAAGGATGGGGGTTTTAATACATGTGCGTTTTTGTAATTCCAAAAATATATTATTAAGTCTCACTTAATAAAATATATTTTTATTCATTTGTCTAAAATATTCTATCTCCAAAATATACATATTTTTCCCAAAAATATTATATTTATTCCATACGATTTCCAAAATAATACTTTTATCAAAATACGCATTCAAGAGTATTTTTCCGAAAAAATATATAAGTTACATTTAAAGGTTCGTGTGTTAATAATACCGGTGTAACTTAAATATTTATTTGTGAGGGCGTTGGTATTATTTCTAGTCGTTACTTTTTAGTGTATACGAGTTATATTATTTTTACTCTAAAAATAATATACATATAGTTCGCAAAATAATCATAAATTCACACAAGCGTTTTATTATGAAATATATGTTCTCAATATATATTTAACAAGTTTCCTTTACGAAAATCCACCTCCGACACCTGGTTATTTTGTAATAAAAATCATGGCGAAATTTATATTTTGAAAACAAGTTAAAAATATATATTCATGAACACTTGTCACCAAAAATATTCTAAGTGTTATTTTCTGGAAAAATTTCGCCAGAGTTTCCTCTGTAACTGGAGGTGGCCACGCTTACTAGCGTATCATTTTCTTTTCAAAATTCAACCAACAACTTTTCAACCATCAATATTCAATATTGAAACATCAACTAGTCAAAAATAAGTATAGATCGCAAAAACATGAACTTGTAAGTCGTGTAAAATTATGTAGTAACCTTCCAGTATTTTTAGTAGACCTTTCTATCTTTAAAAATAAAATCGGTTTCTTGAAAAACTTTATTTTTAAAGAAATGTAACTTTACAACTTCTAGTCCAAAAATTACGAAATTTATTCCTTTGTTAAACCTTTTGTTACACAAGTGTTTACACACTTGTTTATTTGCAAAATGCTTTTAGTTGTGTAAGATCCGGCTTTTAAACGGAATTTGCATCTTACACTTGGTTCTTCGAAAATACCACTTGTAGATCTTTAGATCTACTAGTTTAAAACTCTATTTTACAAGAAAAATCACTTTTACACAAGTTCATGTTCATGTGTGGAAGGGTTCATCATCTTGCTACTTTTACACTTAACATATTGCTAGTTCATGTTCCATGAACATGATCTAGCGTGGTTAGATGACGACCCGTTCCACTACTAGCCACTAACAACATAAAATAATCATTTCTAAACAAGATTCACAAGTTTTACACCATTTGTTTCTCTTTAACCAACTAGTTCATCATACTTTCAAGTCTTTTAGTTTTGATCTTGTAAGTTCTTGAGTTTTAACCGTTAAATCTCTTATTAACCACTTTAAACATGAACAAGAGGGTGTTTAGAAGCACTTACAACTAGCTCAAGGCTAGGGAAGAATCAAAGCGAAAACAAGGTGGATAAAAGCAACGTAGCGAGGTTCTTGAGATTCCGAAAGCACCGGGCCTCCTCGTATGATCTCTTGCACCTTGGTATGTAAGTGGAATAGCAAGATCGAAACTCGAAGATGGTGAGATGGTGGGTGTTGGGTTCGGCCGAGAGTCTCCAAGGGAGGGAAAGAGAGAGCAAAATTTTGTGTTGTGTTGATGTGAATGTAAGTGTGGTCCCTCAAGTATTCTTATAGTCCATTTCTTGCAATTGTCCATGGTGTAATATGCTATCTAGATATGGAACATGAGTAATTAAATAATCAAGAAATTTGTGGAGTGTGTCCCACATGGGGACCGATCGGTTGGGGGGGGGGGGTTATGGTTTGATTTCAACGAAATAGTTAGTGTCTAGTTTTGTTAGTTAGGAACTAAATTAGTGTAATAGTGTGTTATATAATATAACGTGTGTTAGGGTGCTCGGGGACCCTAACTAGCTCAGAAAGGAAAAGCAATGTCATTGACAATATTTTTATGTTCCGGGTAAAGTCCGGTTGTTCGGTTGGATATTAATCCGTTAAAGTGCTAAATAAGCATTTAAAGTGTCTTTAATATTATTTTTAGTGACACAATGAATTCCCGACACTTTGGAAAGTGTCTAATATTGTTTTCCCATGCTTTTGCACCTTACTAGTTAAGTAAAATGCTGAATTTTGTGATAAAGTGCAGAATTTTGTAATTATCATATGTTTTAGGCACATCCGGTCACTATAACTATCACCTAGTGACGCAGTTCTACAATCCTTACCTCCCTACACTCCCTACTAGTGTAGTAATCTATTCCCGGCTCATACTGGCCTCAGAGACAATATCTGTCTAGTGCTGGCTATGTCAGCATGTTTACTGGGTTATCCGTATAGTGTGCTCACTGTGCTTTTGTGCATCAAGTTTGTCACTATAGTTCTGTGTAAGTAATGGAGCGACAGTAATAAAGTATGATGCATGTATATGTATGTATCAGAAATCAAGAAGCAGTTTAACCACAATTGTAAGCAAGCACAGTAGTTAAGCATTAATTAAATATTAATTAATTCGTACGGATACCTGATTTGGTGAGGGTTATCACAGTAAACACCCCCAAGCTCCTTGCTAACCAAGTAATATATGGCCCATAATACATTCGGGCCTTCGACCCTCCTCTCCAAGGTCTAGTCATCGACAAAGCAAATTTACTCGCCAAGTTTGCGGGCCGCCGCTCTACCATACACATCAGACATAACAAACTATGCTGATTCACCTTGTTGTCCCCCTCATGCCTGCCTATCAGTGTCACCGCAAGGATCTTATGTATGAAATGGTAGACTGGATCAGTAATATCAGAAGCCACCATGTTGTTCGGATATGGAGTCATGGCGATAGTGCTCCAAAACTGCTCTAAATCCTCTTTCATCAAACAATAATCATGCCTTTTCTTCAACACACCCCTCAGCAAAGTCAAAAACCCGGGAGCCTGCGCCTCCTCCTCTGTATAAAACCGAGTCACCACTGCGAACTGGGGAATCATCATATTGTGCACTGTCCTACCCAACGAGAACGAAACCGTATCCTTCTCTTCAAAACCGCCCACATGTCTATACTCAAATGTGAATGAAACTCCATAACAAGCTCCTTATACTACGGAGCGTCACAATCTAGCACCAACCGAAACTTCTCTCCTAGCACTACTCTATCCTCTCCTACTGGCCCATACGACCTACCAAATCCCAATCTATCCTACGATACTGTAACAGACGTACCGTAATCACCCCCTATAATCTCGCATACTTGCCCGAACCAATAGCAAACTGCAATAACGGGCTATCCTGTATCCGCATGCTCTGCCCGTGCAGAAGTCTCGGTCCACTATACCTAATCTCCCATATATCATACTTGGGTGGCGTCTGCTGTGCCTCAGCAGTACCCTTCGATCTCGTACTCGTGCGTCTTTTCCTACCCGCACCGGAAGACGAAGCTTCGCCTGACATCCTGTAAAAATATTTCAATAAAGTACAAAAACATGGAAGATCGTTAGTAATCACAAACTATTTTTGTATTTTTATGTTTTTTTATTTTTTTTTTGAATTTTTAAGAATTTTTCTGATTTTTTTATGATTTTTGAAATTTTTTTATTTTAGAATTTATTTTTTTTCTTCATAAAATATAAAATATACATGAAAAAACCCGGCTCTATAGCATTTCATTCGCGACCGAAATTTATAAACAAAGTGACTTTAGCGATGTTTGCAAAACAATGTTAAGTATGAACCGAACCTCGCCCGAATGGAGATTGAGTACGGGCGAGTGGTTTTTGAATTCAAGTAAGCAAAACAAAACATAATGACACTAATACGACTCAATAATGACTTAAAATGACACAACAGACTCTAAACTAGACACTAAAAACCAGACTGGATCTAACCTAGACTCAATATACAAAACTTAGGAACTCTTCCTCCTCCGGGTACTTTAATTGCCCTCAGTTAAACCCAAGTGCCGAGATAAACCAAAGTTCAAAACTTTTAAGTGTGGAAGCAACGAAAACGGGTCACAAATTGGTTAAAAATTATATTTTTATATCAAAAACTAGCAACCCGTATCCCCACACTTAGTTTTTAACTACTCCCGATCCTAAATAGCAGCAAAACATAAGCAACGACCTCCAAATCAGCCCTCTGAACTTGTTCACAGCCTAAACATACCAAAATATTGAGTTTAAATCATTATAGAAAGCTTTACACGGCAAATGTGTAATTCGGCTTTTAAAACTTCGTTATTAATTCAAATCATTTCAACAAAAGTGCACACCGATTCAGTCCTGAGCCAAATCAGTCCCACATCGAACCTTTACCAGGCTCAAGGAAACAACCCACATAATATCATTCGCAAAACAGGTCGTAGCAACCAAACCGAACCTCCCGCACCCAGCAAACAATCTAAATAGAACCTTAACACTAACTAATCACATGACTAAAAAAAATTGACCTGACCAAACTCGACATACTGAACCATAACTGACTCGACACTAACCACAGAACATGATCACTAAAACAGAAGTAACGACTCATTATACAGAGTAAGTTACAGGAACACATACCTGGTAATCGAGCTAATCAGAAAGAAATATGAAAGTAATGGTTGTGCACTTGAAGAAACCACTTAATGTTATGGAAATAGATGAAAGATGGATGATTAATGATTGAACAATGGTCGTGTGTGACGATTGTAAGTGAGTTGTGGTAGTTTATGTGAGATTAGTGGCAGTCGGTGGTAGGTTTAGGGTGTGTTTGTGTGGTCGCCGTCGGTGAAGAAGAAAGAATTAGGTCAAAATGTGGTCAAAATTTGGGAATTAAAACTGCGTACTCGTATCATAACGTGCTTACGGGCCGCGAGACCTATGGAAATGTGGGTCGCGCCCCGTGACTCGCTAAACTGATAAGATTACTAAAACTTCCTGGCGGGCTGCGGGAAAGATAAGCATGTGGGTCGTGCCCTACCAGAACGTAACGGAAACAGAACTTAACTTACAGATCAGCAGCTTTTGCCTTGAAAAATTTGTCAATAATGACCAAACTACCCCAAAACCGTTTCCAACCCATTCGAACACGAAAACTTACCTGAAACACCATTTCTCTGTCGATGTTGCCTGCGTGAAGGCGATGTTTTTTTGCAAAACCTCTTACGACGCAAAAAAAAGACGCAATACTACGAAAAATGAAAACTAACGACTCTAATGACACGACACGAACCACTACGAAATCTACAAACTCTACACTTGAGTTCTCACTCAAGAACCTAAGCGGTGGTCCAAGGTGGATCCGTAAGAGGAATTTCTTCCTCTTCGGTGGTATCGATGGGACCTCCTAAGTAGTGTTTCAAGTGACGACCGTTCACTTTCCACAATCCTCCATCAACTTCATCGAACAACTCCACGGTACCGTATGGAAACACTTCCTTCACGACATACGGTCCAGACCATCAAGACTTCAACTTTCCGGCGATCAACTTCAACCTCGAGTTAAACAAAAGTAGCTTATCACTCACTTGAAACTCTTTAAACCGACGCAACTTTCGATCATGCAATACTTTAGTCTTTTCTTTGTTGCTCCAAGAACGGTTGTATGCAGCATCCCTAAGGGCTTCTAGCTCGTGGATTTGAAAGAATCTTTTCCTAGCGGCCTCGGTTAGATCTAAGTTCACGGTTTTACGAGCCCAAAACGCTCAGTGCTCTAATTCAACTGGAAGATGGCACACTTTTCCATACACTATCATAAAAGGAGTCGTACCTAACGGTGTATTGTAGGTGGTACAAAACACCCACAATGCATCATCTAGCTTCTCCGACCAATCCTTTCGGCTCTTCCCCACCGTCTTTTCTAGAATCCTCTTCACTCCTCTATTAGCATTCTCAACTTGACTGTTTGTTTGTGGATGGTATGCGGTGGACAAACGATGTGTAACTCCATATTGCTCTAATGCCTTCTCCATCACGGAGGTCGGTGAACACTATGGTCTTAGAAAGCACAAGGTAAGAACGAAACTTATCGAATGCAAACACTACGGCTAAAAGTTCCTTCTCAGTAGTGGTATAGTTTTCTTGGGCGTCATTTAAGGTTTTCTCGCGTAGTAGATCGGGTGAAATTGGTTCTCCCGTCTCTGCCCCAAAACTGCTCCGACCGCATAATCACTCACGTCACACATGAGCTCAAAGGGCAAGCTCCAATCGGGCGATACAAGAATGGGTGCACTCACGAGTTTCTCTTTAAGGAATTCGAACGCTTGAAGGCATTCCTTGTCAAAGACAAAAGGAACATCCTTCTCTAAGAGTCGGGTCATGGGGCGAGTGATTTTAGAAAAGTCTCTAATGAAGCGCCTATAGAAGCCCGCATGACCGAGAAAACTCCGGACCGACTTAACACTAGTCGGTGGAGGAAGCCTACTAATCGTATATATCTTCGCTTTATCTACCTCTATACTGGCCCTAGAAATCTTATGACCTAATACGATCCCATCCGTCACCATGAAGTGACACTTCTCCTAATTCAACATCAACTTCATCTCGACACACCTCCTCATCATCATCTCAAGATTACCTAAACAATGATCGAAAGAATTACCGTACACTGAAAAATCATCCATAAAGACCTCCATCGAACTCTCAACCATGTCCTGGAAGATAGCAATCACGCATCGCTGGAAAATAGCCGGAGCGTTACATAATCCAAACAGTATGCGTCGGTACACCTACGTGCTATATGGACATGTAAAGGTTGTCTTCTCTTGATCCTCCGGTGTGATGGGGATCTGGAAGTAACCCGAAAACCCGTCGAGAAAACAATAGAACTGTTGACCCGCGAGTCACTCTAGCATCTGATCAATGAACGGGAGCGAAAAATGGTCCTTCTGGGTGGCGTCATTTAATTGTCGATAATCAATGCATATCCGCCAACCGGTGACCGTGCGTGATGGGATGAGCTCATTTTCTCATTCAGGATGACTGTCATCCCCCCTTTCTTTGGGACGACCTGAGTAGGACTCACCCATGCGGAATCGGAAATCGGCTATATCAACCCGGACTCTTGCAACTTCATAACCTCCTTCTTAACTACCTCTTACATGTTCGGGTTGAGGCGTCTTTGTGGTTGCACCACCGGCTTATAAACCTCCTCCATAAGAATATGGTGCTTGCAAAAAGTGGGACTAATCCCCTTTATATCCGACAACCTCCATGCAATCGCCTCTTTGTGTTTTCACAACACCTCAATCAATCTCATCTTCTCCTCCTCCGTCAACTTCGAAGAGATAATGACGGGCATGTTCGATTTCTGTCCTAAAAATGCGTACTCAAGATGTGATGGAAGGACCTTAAGCTCTAAAGGTGGTGGAATATCTAAAGGAGTACCCTCCTACTAACCTCATTTATCTCCAACGCCTCGGGAACCCACAACTCATCACTCTCCTCTAACTGCTCCTCCTCAACCTCCTCGTCAACAACTCCCTCACCTACCAAATCGGCCCCACTAATGTACTCGAGACACGTGTCGACACATGATATGAAAGAATTTAGAAAGTAAACGGAATGACACGGCCGACTATCCTCGTCTCTACCACCAAGGTACTGCATGGCCCTATCGATCTCGAATGTGACAATCTCGTCACCCGCACAAAGTGAAATCTTACCGTCAAAGACATCGATGATTGCCTTTGCGGTTCGAAGGAATGGACGACCTAGAATAATAGGAACTCTCTCATCGGCCTCCATATCGAGAACAACGAAGTCTACAGGAAAAACGAACTTATCAACCTTAACCAACAGATTCTCTATGATCCCACGAGGATACTTGACCGAACGGTTGGCCAAAGACAATGACATACGCATGGGCGTAAGCTCTCCTAACCCTAGGTTCTCATAAAGAGAGAACGACATCAGATTGATGCTAGCACCTAGATCGGCTAACGTTTAAGCAGGGGTAACGGCACCCCCGAAAAGGCATGGAATGGTGAATGTACCCGTGTCGGTTAGTTTCTCCGGTAGCTTATTCAAGACCACCGCGGAACAACCTCCGGTCAAAGGAATGTTCGAAAGCTCACCTATTCTATCCTTACGCTTGAGAAGGTCCTTAAGGAATTTAGCATTCTTGGTCATGGACTTAAGAGCCTCTATGAATGGAAGATTGATTTTCAACTGCTTGAACATCTCAAGAAATTGCCCATATTCCTTAGCATATTTCTGATGCTTAAGGCGGGCGGGGTATGGGACACGGGAATGATTAACTAACGATGACGGCCAAACCCCTACCGGTCGTTTTTCTACACTCTTCTCAACTTGAGGCTCCTCGGTGTGTGCGGTACTTGCTGGGTCTAGCCAAATGTGCACCTTACCGGGAGTCTCCATCTCTATCTCCTCATCGACTTCCTCATCATCCTCGACCTCGACACTCTCTCTAACTACCTCTCCTAATGTTCTACCACTCCTAGTAGTGATAACCTTCACTTGGCCATTCGGGTTTTGGTGGGTATTAGCTGAGAATTGATCGGAAGGCCTTTCTTGCAATTGGCGATTGATGTCACCAACTTGCCTTTGAAGGTCCAAGAAGTTCGAATGATTGTTCTTAAGGAATGTGGCATGGTCCTCTAGGGTTTTTTGAGTGGCCTCTAAGGCCCTTTGGTTTGCTTCTAAGGTCCTTTCGGTAGCTTGATTCTTAACTAGTATTTGGGATAACATAACTTTAATCTCATCTAGACCACCACCCAAGTCTTGGTTATTTGAACCTTGACTGTTTGACCCCCCACCAGGATATTGCCTATTTGAACCCCCTGAAGTGAACTTACCCTATGAACCCCCACCAGAAAATTGACCCTGAGTGTTTGACCCAGAACCCCCAAACTGACCCTCCTGATTTAAACCCCCACTAGAATAATAACCCTGTGAACCCCTGTTTTGATTTGAACCTGTTTGAAAACCAGGGGGATTATTTGAAGAACGGAAGGTATTCTTTTTATTATTACGCCAATTGGACCCGAAATTAGAATTATTGAAAGGGTTCATTGGATCTCTATTGGCTATGAACTCTACCTGCTCAAAAGTGAGTGTGGGATAATCTATAGTATCGTGACCCCCGCTACACACCTCACACCTATCGACCTTCTTCTCTAAATCGTTCATCCTACTAGCAAGCTTTCTCTTAAGGTTTTCCATTGCCGCGACCATCGATGTATCCTAGCTAACTTGGTGTACTCCTCGACCGGCCGAGGAAGTACTAAAAACAGGAATGGAAGTCCTGCCGACGGCGCGATGGTCAATGTCGGAATGGGTGAAACTCTCGAATAGGACATTGCATTCAGCCAATGTTTTCTTACCCATAAGGTGGCCTCCTGCGGAAGTATGAAATCGGGCTCGAACCTCAGGAGTAAGGTCGTTGTAGAATTTCTCTACAAGTGCCCAATCTGATAGACCATGCTGCAAACAACGTGAAAGGAGGGTTTGGAACCTCTCCCAAGCTAGGTGGTAGGGCTCATCAGGCTCCATTCGGAATGAATGGATCTGATCGCGAAGTCGGGATGCCTTGGCAGGTGGGAAGTATTTGGCTAAAAAGGCATCTCTAAGGGTGGCCCAAGTGGTAAAAGTACTCGCGGGTTGCGAATCAAGCCAGGTGGTTGCGCGGCCCGCAAGTGAGAAAGGGAAGACATGTAGGTATCGAGCATCAAGGTTAACACCCTCTATAGAGTAGGTGCCATAAAGGCGGGTAAGGTGGTTTATGTGAGCGGGTGCGTCTTCGTCATCATGACCATGAAATTAACACGAGTTATTGATGGCGGTCATGATATACGAAGGGATTTGCCAAGACCTATCGTTAGCAATTTCAGGAAGGGTGATGGGTGAATTTGCACCGGTAAAACTGGTGACGGAGCATTGGTGAACAGTTTGATTTTCAGCCATTTGGACTGTGAGTGGTGGACTCGGAGGACGGGTGGGTGGTGGGGAATTATGGGGTGACGGCTTTGGTGTGAAGTCGAAGGCTGGTGGTTTAGATTGAGGAGTGGAGACAGAAAGGGCGAAATGTGAAGAAGAAGAACTAACCTCAGACGAAGAAGACGAGAAGGAAGACTTGATCGTAAGTGGACTCAGCTGAGGTCCCTGCGAGCGCGTATGGGGCATCCACTGCAAAACCGAAAACAAACAAGTAAGACGACTTTAACAAATGAGTCGACAAAATATAAAAGAAACTAAAATAATTATTTTTGATTATTTTTGATTTTTTAGTAGACTCCTACGACTCAAACAAACGAACAAATAGCACGTAATATGTCAAAACAAGTCTAAACAAAGTAATTAACGCAATTTCCAAAGAGTCCCCAGCAACAGCGCCAAAAACTTGATGTGCTAAAAGTAGTTTAATAAAAACAACTAAAATTAACCTAAATCTAGACTCAAAGTAATACTCTAGACTCTCTCAACTCAACTAAACTACTCACCGGCAAGTGAACCGATCGACTCTGGTAAAGCTAAGTAAGTCCGGATATCGAACCCACGAGACTAGATTAAACTACGCTAAGGATTCTATTTAGACAAGGACTGACATGAACTTAACTAATTGTTTATTTGATTGGGGGGGGGGGGAGGAGGGTGTTTACTAAAAATCCTAAAATTGCAATTAAAATTAAACTAAATTAACTCGATTAATTAGACACGAATTTGGACGAAGGTTTTAACTCAGAGGTGATGAAGACTACCTAGGCTAGAATACTATTTAACTAGGATTGGATTTCTATTCGAAATTAAAGTGGTATGGAACCGGGATCTTTTTATGCTAAATCCTATGAAATCCCTACTAAGACCTCCCGTCCCTTCTCAGGAAGAAACTTGTGAGACTCTACAGAGCTGTTTCGACTACCAGTTGGTTAGATTTCCTCTCAGTCCTCTAATTTCTTTAAAAGTGCCTTAATATGACGATCTACCGCTCAGCACAAAAGTCTAAGGCAACTATGGATTTTAACTTGGTTTAATAGACATGAATATGATTAGGGAACTAAGACCGATTTCTCTCAAACCGAGACCTATTAATAACCTCGAGCCTCTCAATGACAAGATTAGCAGAATATCATGTTCTACTTATCTTTTAATTACCTCTTCTAAGGTTATTGGCCAATTCACCCAACAATTACCCAAAGCCGTAAAGATTAGATAATTAACACAAATCTATTCTTTGAAAGACATTCATCAAGATTCGTGTGAAACAAATAAATAATCAAAATAAGATACACATATACACCAAATTAAAGATTCCAAAGTTCTTTACTTTTTAAGAAAAATCCATACACACAATAATAAACGAATAAAAATCCAAACTTTGTCAAATATTCATCTTAACCTAGGTTGTTTTAGGCTTTTAGCCGACAATCATAACGAATAAAGTCACAAAAATCATGTTCAAATCGGAATTCACTTCCGAATGCTCCCAAGCTCCGACCCGATGATTCCTAGCCTTCAAGCACTTCAAAACCAAGCTTCACACCTCTGATTTGCCTCCAAGAACTCTAAAATTCGTAATCTATGCGGTTGTGATCGATAGAGATGAATATATAATATTCAAACCCAGAGTCGTTGCCTATTTCGAGAAGTCGGATATGTTTTTCTCGTTCTCGCGGCCTGCGAACCATATAGGTTAAGCTTACGTGGCCCGCGACTCGCCATAGATCCAAATTTCATTAAAGCCTTTCTCGCACCCCTCGAGAGAGTTTGCTTATCCATTCGCGGCCCGCTAGGAAGCTCCAGATGCAGTTTTTCACTTCATTTTCAACGTTTGACCTTTCGACTTGTCCCGACACGTAGTATCTTCGAATTTTAACTTGTTTTCTACACTTTTCATCTTCTTTATCGACCAAGACCTGTAAAACGAGAATAATTTCAAAAGTATATACAATCTAGACAAAATGACACTAAAACTAACTAAAAACGAATAAATCGAACAAGAATAAAAGATGTATTTTACAATACATCAATGATCATATTAAAACATCCATTTGTGATGTTATTCATTTTGACTACGGGCCAAGTTATATCGTTTTTCATAACGATGGCAGTCGTAGTCTATGACTCCCTGTCTAAAAGTGAAGAACTTTGTTCAGACCTTAAAGACCTGATCTAATAAGATTGCGGCCAGCATTCTAATTGTCCTTGTGACAAAGCCTATTGTGCCATATTCTAAATGTCCTTCGAGACAAGCCTTCGGGCTATATTATATTTTCAATATGACAATGACAGTTGTGACTATGATCCCCAAGTCTAAAATATATAAAGGATTATGTCCTATTTAAATGCCTTTAATGGTTTTTTTTTTGTAACCTAGGCTAACTATTATAAATAATTTTGAAATAAACATTCATTAGAAATGTAATAATTAAACGGTCTATATGGTTCATTTAATACCATGACTTATTAATCATCTAATACGATGATTCATTAAAAATTTCAACTAAATAGTTGTTATTAATTGTGTTAGCACTGAAAGCTTCAAGATGATAAACTTTGATGAAGCTCATAGCAATAGGAATGACGCTGCAAATGTTTATATAAATGGCGCTGATCTACAAGCCATGATCGATACAATTGTTACTAAAGCTGTGGACAAAGTTCTTAAGGAATCAAGTGCTAAATCTCACTCTAAGTCCCACTCCAAACCGCATACATCGAAAAAGGAAGATTCTGTTAACTCGTCCAATCAAAAGAGCGAACCTTCAAAGAAATCGTGTTTGATAAAGGACCCCGTTTCAACAAGGGTTGAACTTAAAAGTACTTCGTTCGTCTCTTGTAAACCAAGAGACTTTAATGGAGAAAAAGGAGCCATAGATTACATGAAATAGCTAGATGAAATGGAAACTCTGGTAGATATTAGTGGATGTGCAAAGGAAGATGTGGTTAAGTTTGTATCCCAATCTTTCAAGGGCGATGCCCTAACATGGTGGAAAGCACTAATTCAATCCACTGGAAAGATCCCTCTCTACAACTTATCATGGACCAAATTTGTAGAATTGGTAAAAGAAACCTATTGCCCTCATCATGAGGTAGAAAAGGTGGAGACTGACTTCTTGACTCTGGTCATGAAGAACTTAGATTGCAAAACTTGCGTCTCTGAGTTTAATTCAATGTCTAGATTGGTTCCATATTTGGTTACACCAGAACCAAAGCGCGTTGCGCGCTTCATTAGTGGTTTGGCACCAAAGGTTAAGGGAAATGTTAAGGCTTCAAAGCCTAATACTTATAGATCTGCTGTGGATCTATCTCTGTCCCTTACACTAGATGTGATTAGAAGTAGGTCAGGAAAGACCACTGATGAAGGGAAAAGAAGAAGGGAAGATGATAACTCACACCGTTCGGACAAGAAGAAGAAAGGGACTTTTGGGTTCAAGAAGAACCAAATTCAGTCAGGTGAATAGCCCACTTATAAGAACTGCAACAGATGGCATTGGGGAAAATGCACCATAGACCCACAGCCCAGACCATGTGGGATTTGTAAGAAAAAGGGGCACAAAACTCTGGAGTGCAAGGGCCTAAAGGATGCAGTCTGTTATGGCTACAATGAAAAAGGGCACATCAAGACAAATTGCCCAAAGAATGCAAAGAATCCTGAAGAGGCCAAGAAAGCGAATGCGAGGGTATTCCAAATGAATGCTAAGCAAGCAGTTAACGATCTCAATGTTATGACAGGTACCTTCCTCAAAAATGATATTTATGCTAGAGTTTTATTTGATTCAGGTGTAGATAAGTCTTTTGTAGACCTTAAGTTTAGTGAACTGTTAAATTTGCCTATTAGAACTCTAGACATCAAATATGGGGTAGAACTTGCTGATGGTACGTTAGAGACTGCTTCGAATATTCTTGATGGATGTTCAATATCTATTAAGAATCATTCTATTCCGCTATCTCTTCTGCCAATGAAATTGGCGGGGTTTGGCGTAGTTTTAGGTATGGATGTGTTATCACATAACCAAGCCCGTATCGCCTGTGATAAGAAACTCGTCGACATTAAAACCCCTTCCGGTGAGAGGATCACCATTCAGGGAGATACGCAATATGGATTACCTGATCAGGTATCAATACTTAAGGCATCCAAGTGCTTAAAGAGTGGATGTGTTATCTACATGGCACATGTAACAATGGATGAGCCGAAGCCCAAGATAGAAGACATTCCAGTCATCTCTGACTAACCAGATGTCTTTCCTGATGAGCTACCTGGATTACCTCTTGAGAGGCAAGTAGAGTTCAGAATCGATATCATGTCAGGAGCAGCACCAGTTGCACGAGCTCCATACCGCTTAGCACCAACTGAAATGAAGGAACTAAGGGCACAACTGGATGAACTTCTAGAGAAAGGTTTTATATAGTCCAGCTCGTCACCTTGGGGAGCACCCATTCTATTTGTAAAGAAGAAGGATAGTTCAATGCGTCTGTGCATTGATTACCGGGAGCTAAACAAGGTAACAATCAAGAACCGTTATCCATTGCCGAGGATCGACGATCTGTTTGACCAACTTCAAAGGGCAAGTTTCTTTTCAAAGACTGATTTAAGGTCGGGGTATCATCAACTCAAGGTTAGAATTGAAGACGTGCCCAAGAGCGGGTTTAGAACTAGATACAGCCACTATGAATTCTTAGTGATGACTTTCAGGCTCACTAATGCACCTGCAACATTTATGGACCTCATGAATCGAGTCTGCAAGCCGTACTTGGATAAGTTTGTCATTGTCTTCATAGATGACATACTTATCTATTCTCGTAATCAAGCTGATCGCGAGAAACATCTTCGGTGTATCTTAGAGCTTCTACAGCAGGAGAAGCTTTATGCTAAATTTTCCAAATGCGAATTCTGGCTTCGCGAAGTCCATTTCCTTGGACATGTTGTGAGTGAGCGTGGTATCTAAGTGGATCCTACTAAAATAGAAGCAATCATGAACTGGGAAGCGCCTAAGACACCATCTGAAATTCGTAGCTTCTTAGGATTGGCCGGATATTATAGAAGATTTATCGAGAACTTCTCAAGGATAGCCACTCCTTTGACTACTTTGAGCCGCAAGAACGTTAAATTTAATTGGGGTCCTAAATAGCAGGAATCTTTTGAGATTCCCAAGCAAAAGTTGAGCAACGCTCCAGTGTTAACTTTGCCTAAAGGCATAGAAGAGTTTGTTGTCTATAAAATGTGTTTTACCACTTTAATAACTTGGTAAATATTATTAGAACATATATAAACATGTTCAACCCAACAATTCTAGGTTTAAGGTCGGTTTGCAACCGAAAGTCGCAAAAGCTTGACTTTTTCTTGGACTTTCAGTTCTGATCCGATTTAGCATAGTTTCTTTATGTTTTAAGGTTCCTTTGTGACCATAATATGTTTTAGTATAACCCTATGAGGTTATATTACATGGTCATATAGTAATTTGAGTTCATTTACTTAATTCCGTTATTATGCTTAATATTGACTAATATGCCCTTTTGTGTAAAAATAAGGTTTTAATTATAAATAAGCATGCAAATGAGATATGTACTGATTTGTAAACATGTTTAGCATATTTTTGACATTAACATTCTGGTCATAAACTGAGTTTACATAATTAATCGTAAAACATGTTTTTAAAAGGACTAAAATGCCCTTTTACATGCAAATTGAGTTTTAAACATAAGTTTAACATAAAACTCATTACCTACTATTGTGATTTCATATTTAAGATTACTTAGGATGTCAAGTCAGATTACTTAATGATATTATGCATATGTTCTTGTATAATCCTATTAAATGACGATAATGCCCTTTTTACACTTAAAAAGGATTTTGAACATAAAATACATGCAAAACCTTTTTGATACTGATATGTTATGATAAATGAAATATTTTGACTATTCAAAGCTGGTCATAATCTCAGAATTACTTAAACATCGAAATTATCGTCATTTATCGACTTTTATGACATTTTGGTGCATAGAATGGTTTTAAACTATATTTAGCACCCAAGACTTGTTACCTACTGATTTGTAAACCATTTTAAATATTTTTATAGTAGGCATAAGTCATGAACTCAGAATCCCAAATAAGTCCTTAAAACTATGTGTGAAATGACCAAAATGCCCCAACGATGCATAGTTTGGCCATAAAGCATAAACCACACACATATATTTGATATCCTACTATTAATATATCATAAATTAAATATTTTTACAGAATGTTTATGACCTTGACATCAGATTACTTGCACGCTCCTTTTATAAATCATAAAATGACCAAAATGCCCTTATAAGGCTTAATTCAGTTTTAAAACCTTTGTGGGCATACATGTTGATATCTTACTGATATCATAACATATTTTAAGTATAGTAACATATGAAACTTGTATATGACTCATCCGGGTACTCGTTAATGCTTATACGGATTCGGTTCGACTTATGTGACTAGTTTGCATAAATTAACCGAAACGGGTTTAACCTTATCATTTAAACTTCAAAATCCAGTATGTATTTAGTTTTCTCATATTATACAAGTCTTCATACTTGTTGGGTCTAAATAACATTCCATTCCTGTTATCGCTTAATCTAGCGTATTATACCGTAAATCGTTCCTTAAGCTAACCGGTCTAAGTCTACGACTTAAATAGGACCCGTTAGCATTCTAATAGGTTAATATTACCTTCATTCCAGACTAGGAAGCTCCGGTAAAAGCTATCTTCATGGGTCTAGGTGAAACATACGGCTGAGTAGTAACTATTGCATTTAAAAATCAAAGTTATAACTCAGGTAAATACTTTTAACTTATTTTCCCTTATACGGGCTAGGGATACGGTAAATTATTACCGCTTGGTCGGGTATGGGATCACTTAGCCGGATTGTGGTTAACAAATCTGCATAACCCGTTTTATCCTATTTTGTTTAATAACTTAAACATTGGGGGTTAACATGACCGTGTCCTGGATATCCTCGGCTCATTTAATTGCAATTGGCCACGACCTATGCAAGGGGTGTAGGCATACACATGACAGATGCAAATGCTGAAAATATATTTTACCGACAAGGTTGGGGATAACTCCTTTGTGGGTTTATAATAGTGGTGTGTCGTTTAATCATGTCTCGGTTTCTATACTAGGCCCCATATGTATTGACAAACATGTAAAACTGTGTACAAGATTAAAAGTTTAATTGTCCCAAGTTATAAAATATTTTTCGTGCCTTGTGCATCTAAACCAATTTTTGAAATACTTTTCAAATGTGTCAGTTAATTGTATTTACCAGTGTAAACTGACGTGTTTTCAAAAGACTAAGTGACAGGTACTACAAGCAATTAGGCTAGGAGCTGCTTGTTGTCTAATAGAGGATCTTGCAAGTCCTTAAGATGCCTTAAAGTCTGTTAAACATCGTTTTGTATATTATTTAGATCCTCTTGTGGATCTGTTTCTACAACCGTCTTTATATTTATTATTTTGAACTTTGAACATTCGGTTTGTAAAAGTAATTTCCTTCCAAGCCTTCCGATGTGCTATAACTGTGTTTAATTGTCTACAATGATATCAACTACGTCACCATACTCCCCACCGGGCCCACCGGGTTATGTGGAAATATCGGGGTGTGACAGGTTGGTACCAGAGCCAACATTGATTGAATTAAACACTAGCCTTTTGTGTTTAATCTCAATGACACAGTAGCACATTCCTTAGACTTCCAAGTCTAGGCTAATGACCTAGGATTAATTCTAATCTTTATTTGGTTTATATATTGCTTTTCCTTGTTTTGACAGGTTGTTTAACAAAATGCCTCCAAGAGTACATGGTAGGGGCAGCGTAAAAGGTCCAATGTGAGGAGGACCATCAAGCCAGGCGGGGCCATCACACCGCCGCACGCCATCAGCATCATTCAGTTCTGATCCTTACGAGGATTGGAGGCACTCACGTGAACCAGCTAGGCAGTCGGTTCCTTTGAGCACATCGCCATCTTACCATCATTTATTTGGGCCTCAATAATCTCATGGGTTCCACCACTCTCAGCATTCGCATCATTCACAAGCTCAGGGTCATTTTGACCCAAATGATTATATAAACTCTCCAGCTGGTCATAACTAGTTGAGTTTTGAAGACCATTACCCTAAAGAATACCAGGATATGGATGTGGATGAAGATCCAGATCCAGTTATGCCACCATCTGGGACGCCTACGCATCCCATTGACATCTCCAGTGGTTCCTCTTTTGTAGGATCACCTTATCATGGTCCTGATCAACTTCAAGAATGGTGGGGCCAATGGCAGTGGGAATATACTCCTTCTTATCACAACACCCCACCACAATAGCCTCCATCTGAGGAACCATACTTCCAAGTGGTTACACCGCCACCACCACCTGTGGAGGAACAACTACCACAACCACCTCTGCCACCTCCAAGGAGAAGGTGAAATGCACATATGTCTGTGCGTGGGGGGCCACCCGTAAGTTCACCCCAATCTTCCCACAACTACCCCTATCTACGAGGATCCCCAAATGGAAGACCCTCCAATGTCACGCCGGTGATTGACACCACACCGTCCACCTTTGCTCAAACACCACCAGTGGGTTTCGAAAACCCAATTCCCACATACCCAGCTACGACTGGGTATAACCCGTTCGAACCACAAGCTCCTACGAGTTACAACTACCAAGAACCAGCTTACGACCCATACGTTGAAGCGGCCGTTCATAACGCTTTATATCCTTCGCCTGTCCCTCCTACATAGCCAGCTGGGTATCCCGCTTATGGGTATCAATACCCTCCACCTCAACCACAACCTCAACCTCAACCGCAACCGCAACAACAACTACCAGATTTTAACTCAAGCCTTAAATAGGGTGAATAATGATGAACGTCGAGTAGACAAGGGTGAGAGGAGAACTGTAACATCCCGAAAATACGAATTCTTATATTACAATAACATTGCGAATAAATAAGAATTATAAACTAACTAGGAATAATGTTAACCTAGTTAGAGAATGAGTTGTGAGTAGTTTAGAAGTGAAAATAAATAAAGGGTGAAAATTGAGGGACCAATTGTGTTTAAACTAAAACTAATATTAATAAAACAAGTAAATTAGAAACTCAAACACACTGGTGTGTGTTTGAGGTTGAACCAGACAAGGAAAAAGGGCGACCAGGACTCCTCATCCAACCCTAACTCCACAAAATTGATCAATTGAAGGCTAATTTCTGTCCCAAATCAAAATCCGAACATAGATTAGTGATCCTCATCACAAGGGGATTACAAGGTATGTAAAAATTGGTGTTAATTCTTTGTTTGAAATTCTCATGAAATTGGGAAATCTGAAAATTGATGTTGCATGTTTGCTATTTGGGTAGAATAGGGTTGATATAGTGTCTAGGAGTAAAACCTAGACAATAACATGCGAAATCATGGCTAATTCCTGAAAATCTCATGAACACATTGAAGGTGATTCATGGGTTTTGTGGGAAACTAGTAAACACTAGGGTTTAGAATGATTATTCTAGTGTAATACGGGTCATAGAAAGTGACTTCTGATATGATGATGTTAAAATATGTGTATATAGTCTAATTGAAGTTAATTAGGGTGATAAACTCAAGTCATGAGCTTGGTTTAGATCATGTAGAAATCTGACCCGCTAGGTGTTTGATAAAACGCCTAAATGTGGGTTAAAATGTTAAAAGTTGAGTAAAAACGCAGATTTGATCATTGTAGAGAATTATGCATTAAAGCTTGTGAAGGAGTTCTAAACTTATTGTGAATTGAACTCTTTAGGCAAAGAATCCGGAACGTCAAGCGGACAAGCCGGAGGTGATACACGCTTGAAAGGTGTGCTTTAAAGGTACGTAACTTCGGTTTCGTTACATTGTGTATAAACAATAGTCATAGAAAAGTTAATGAGAATGTAGTGTCAATTGCGAGTTGGTATGTCATAGAAGTGACGAAGTTCATTCGACAAACAAACGGGTCAAAATAGTTAATTAGAATTGTTGGTTGATAATGTTGTTTAGTTATGCAAGTATGTAACTTGAACCGTTACATTCAATGAAATGTTGTTAAATTTTGCGAAGTCTTATTTTAGGATAAATATGGTGTCGATTGTAGCGACCATGATCGTTACTTGAATTAATAGTCTAAGGGTGACAAAGAATCGTTTGGTAGTCATCATATTGGAGGATTCCATAAGATGAGCCAAACGGGTCAATTAGTTGTGTAAATTATTATTCTAATGTTTTAGAGAGTTAAAATGGTGATGACAATCACAAGAGCATTAGGCCATGAGATTGGTAAAGAAATGTGAGTGATGATAAGCCCCGGATGTTGGGTATAAAGTATCGTAAGTTTACTAGCTAAATGGTAGTAAATTGTGTGAAGTTGAAATGGGTCAAATAAATGCATAATGACATATAGTCTTTCTGTCCGTAAGTTATACTTTTGGTATGACTATCGTAATAGGCACGTTGGTAATGAATTTACAGACGTATAAGAAAAAGAATCGCTAAAAACGGACTTACGAATCATAAGTTATGGCAAATTTAAAGTTTGGATTTGAATAAACATTGAGCTGGGAATGTACAGCATCAGCTCAAGAAACAGTCTGTGAAAAACAGGGCTAGGCGTGACGCCTAGGCCCTTGGCGTCACGCGGCGCCCCCTTGAACTGGGAAAATTTTATTTCTTTTTCCTTTGACTCTTGGAACTTGTTTGTATCCACTCTAACTTTATCAAAATTGACAATTGTTGTGGTTTTGATCTTAGGTAATGCTGGAAACTAACCGGAAGATGATCGAGCTAGCTTTTGAAGAACCGAACACAATTTACAAGCTTCCGCAATATTTTAATCCTTAATAAACTGTGTTTATGGAATGTAAACAAATCGTTAAACAACTTTTGATTGTTTTAACTTAAACCTTAGTTGACTAAGGTTTTGCTACTTATGAACTTTACTTATGGAATCTATGTTAATTAGGCATCTTTTATCTAAAATGGTATGAATTATTATTAAATTCAAGTAAAATTAGATGGGTGTTACAAGTTGGTAGTCAGAGCTTAAGGTTGTCAACATAGTGTTCGGTTCAAGCTTGATCAGTCGTCCGGTAAGAATTAACTTATTATGTTAATAAATTATATCTTATGTAAGAAATGAGAAATGAATTGATATGCACAGGAAGTGCGTGTTTACACACTCAAACCCGGAAAAGTGCACTAAACATAAATGGTTTAAGCAAGTGGTGAACTTGGCTAGATCAAAATGAATGACGCATATGTCATAAATGAAATGTTTAACAATTAGTGTAAACATTTCAATTTCAAGATGACGGAGAGATGGGAGGAGTGTATGAATACGTTCGAACCCGGGAAAATACACTAAGTAAGAAAGGTAAGGCAAGATAGATACTTGACCAAACCGAAAAAGAATAACACATTATTTATGACTGAGTGCGAGTGATATAAATTTCCGTATAATAAGATGGAAATGAATTAAATAATTATTGATAAATCGTGATGGATGTTTCAGTTAAAGAAATGTCTGGAGTAACCGGAGATGATTCGACATCTCAATTGACTGAACAAATGAAAGCTAAGATTTCCGAGGAGGTCGGAAAAGCTCTAGAAAATAGTCTATCACAGTATATTGATAGATTACAAACCACAATCGTGCCGGTGGTGAACGATATGATGGCTGAATTGAAAGATAGCATACTACAAGAAATAGAAGAAAGGAGGGTGTTGGATATGAATCCAAGATCCATAAAGAAGTCCAAGTCTAATAAAGCTCCCAAGAAGAGAGTGACAAAAAGTGTGTTACATCAGTGTAGATTTTGTGGAAAAATTCACAAGGGCACATGTGGTAAGCCAAGACATAAAAAGTCAAAATGTCCAGAGAGTCTTGGAACCAAGGACACAACCGACACAAAGTCTGATGCCCGGAGATCAAGGACACAGTTGTTTTATATAACAGCCACTGAGGCTAAAGCTGAACCTGATGTCGTTTCAGGTATACTCTTGTAAATTAAATTTCAGCATAATTTTTAATTATTACGAGTGCAAATAAATCGTTTGTTTTATATCGATTTATTTAACATTCTACATTAGTGTTAACGAAATTACCAAGGCTTTGAAAAATAGAAAGAGGTAATAATAAAAGTTCTATAGTTTATAAGAGGTGCTGAAACTGTACGTTGAGCATCGAGGTAAAATAAAAAATAAAAAAAATAATCATGATAAATATTGCCTTGGGAAGGGGTGCGCGCACACTCGAACCCGAGAACGTAATGAAAGATAAGCGTCATAATAGGGAGGAGTGTAATAACACCCGAACCCTGGGAGTTTACAATAGTAATAGATGACAAGGACATGGTTATAGACTAAGCCAAACTAAATGAAACAGATAGAAACATCGTTTATGTCAACAAACGATGTGGATAAATTCCATACAACGATATGAAACGATAACATGAAATGAATTGATTTTGTTATTGTAACAATGGGTTAAAGTCGGAAATCAAGAGATTAAGATTTGGATAGGAATGTCCTCAAAAAAAGAAACTAAATGGACAATATGTATTATTTGTTGCTGTATTTAATGAAATACCAATAAATTTGGATTTAAAAGCTCGGGTGTGGGTAGATACCCAAGTAACATGTTATTAATAAATTCCTCCTGAGGAAGAACGATAATCACCTTGATGAGGGTGAATATGTAAAAGAATTAGTAAGACAAACATTATGAAAGCGTTAGAATAAGAACGAGTAAACCCCAAAAGCCGTATAACCATAACAGTGGTTTTTCCAAATAAAACTCAAGAAATGGGCTTTCGAAATATTAGTAAAAGAAATAGACCTAAGGGTCGCTAACAACAGAAAGGTGGTGTTACGATCAAATAAGCAAAATGCTTAATAATAAAAGTAAACGGGATACGCTAACATTACTGAATAAATCAAAACGAAGTCTTAATACATGCCGGAATGGCTGCTTTGATAGTGACTTCGGTAAAATACCCGATAGATGGGCAGGAATACGGATCTATACGTAAACCAAGAGACAGTGACGCAGATTAAAGGTCAAAAGACTCGGATTAATAGTTAGGACTAAAAGACGATAAAAATTTCACAAAACAGAAATTTCAATAGTTATGTTCGACTATTGCAATGCTGGACGGACTGAATAAAGTATAATACCTGATATTCCGAGTAAGCGCGAAACGAATAATGGAAGTGTGAAATATTACTGAACCTATGTGATAGGTCGTAAAAGAATATGGAAAGGAAAACGCAAACTAATAAAAACCGGAGTGTTAAAACCATTAAGATAAAGAACCCAGGTAACGGGTTGAAAGGAAATAGGGGCATAAACCAAATAACGCTATGAATAAAATAACCGACGCGAAGGACACATAAGAAGTCATAGAGTCGGAAAGATAATCCGAAAGAAAATGAGTGTAGCCTTAGACTACGGTCAAGGTCAAACGAATAGAAGGTGATCCATGGGATCACCATAACATCCAGATTATAAACTATGTAAAGGTCTACGGGAACAAAATGACCATTGGGTCGCAAATACAGAGGAACATACTAGGAGGGGGGTCTCACCCTAAAAAGGGTGAAGACCTAATAGAATAGTCTACAAGGCTAAGTAAAGGAACCTACGGGTTGATAATATAAAGCGTGGAGAACCAATTATGATTTCTCGCGTAAAATGATAATCCCGAAGAATGATCCTTGTCGTCAATTCCTTGATATGATTAATTGACATGGTTAAAGAGAGAAACATCAAACTAAAATTCAGTTTTAGTAAAGTAACGATGTTCTAACACCTATGAATACCGAGAGAGAAATTAGAAAATGGTTAGTACTAAAGAATATAGGTCTAACGCCGAAAGCTGTAAGATGATGCATTCGGAGGAAAGATTCTTAAGAATGAAAAGTCGATGTAAAACTAAACATGGCGTGATATGACCACGGAAACAAAAGTAATAGAGAATGTAATCACGCTATAGTGTGAATGACTAGATATGAAATTATAAGCACGCAAAGGGCGATGACGGCAATATTGCATACCCGAATGACGAGGTATGAGGTAAGATGGTGACCAATTAGTTTAGACAATAAAACAAGTTGTAGCCTAAATAACAATGTGACCTAAGTAGAGCGCTTGTTAATATAAAACGAGCGTCAAGTAAGTATGCTAACGGATTCAGTGACTGAATGGACAAAAGACAACCCGATCAAAAAGGGGGACAAAGGATTGGAAATAGGTGATATAGTTATGCTAAAAGTTTTCCCCAAGGAAGGGTGTCATCCGATTCAGGAAAAGAGAGAAACTAAGCCCGAGGTTTATCGGGCCATTTAAAATCATCGAACGGGGTTGGCAAGGTGGCTTATTGCCTCTAGCTACCGGAAGAGTTGAGTGGAATACATGGCACGTTTCACGTGTCGCAATTGCGGAAATGTCTAACGGTGGAAACAACTTATATCCATTACGATGATATCGAGGTGGATAATAACCTGAATTATGCGGTGAGACCATTGGAGATTTTGGATCGGAAGGTCAAGCAATTGCGAAAACAAACAAATTGATCAAGTCAAGATCAAGTGGGAGCATAAGAAAGGCTCGGACACTACGTGGGAGTCCGAAGAGGAGATGCGACGTCTCTACTGTACATTATATGGTATGTACTTTGGTTTCGGGGACGGAACCCTTTTTAAGGGGGGTGGACTTGTAACATCCCGAAAATACGAATTCTTATATTACAATAACATTGCGAATAAATAAGAATTATAAACTAACTAGGAACAATGTTAACCTAGTTAGAGAATGAGTTGTGAGTAGTTTAGAAGTGAAAATAAAAAAAGGGTGAAAATTGAGGGACCAATTGTGTTTAAACTAAAACTAATATTAATAAAACAAGTAAATTAGAAACTCAAACACACTGGTGTGTGTTTGAGGTCGAACCAGACAAGGAAAAAGGGCGACCAGGACTCCTCATCCAACCCTAAGTCCACAAAATTGATCAATTGAAGGATAATTTCTGTCCCAAATCAAAATCCGAACATAGATTAGTGATCCTCATCACAAGGGGATTACAAGGTATGTAAAATTTGGTGTTAATTCTTTGTTTGAAATTCTCATGAAATTGGGAAATCTAAAAATTGATGTTGCATGTTTGCTATTTGGGTAGAATAGGGTTGATATAGTGTCTAGGAGTAAAACCTAGACAATAACATGCGAAATCATGGCTAATTCCTGAAAATCTCATGAACACATTGAAGGTGATTCATGGGTTTTGTGGGAAACTAGTAAACACTAGGGTTTAGAATGATTATTCTAGTGTAATACGGGTCATAGAAAGTGATTTCTGATATGATGATGTTAAAATATGTGTATATAGTCTAATTGAAGTAAATTGGGGTGATAAACTCAAGTCATGAGCTTGGTTTAGATCATGTAGAAATCTGACCCGCTAGGTGTTTGATAAAACGCCTAAATGAGGGTTAAAATGTTAAAAGTTGAGTAAAAACGCAGATTTGATCATTGTAGAGAATTATGCGTTAAAGCTTGTGAAAGAGTTCTAAACTTATTGTGAATTGAACTCTTTAGGCAAAGAATCTGGAACGTCAAGCGAACAAGCCGGACGTGATACACGCTTGAAAGGTGTGCTTTAAAGGTACGTAACTTCGGTTTCGTTACATTGTCTATAAACAATAGTCATAGAAAAGTTAATGAGAATGTAGTGTCAATTGCGAGTTGGTATGTCATAGAAGTGACGAAGTTCACTCGACAAACAAACGGGTCAAAATAGTTAATTAGAATTGTTGGATGATAATGTTGTTTAGTTATGCACGTATGTAACTTGAACCGTTACATTCAATGAAATGTTGTTAAATTTTTCGAAGTCTTATTTTAGGATAAATATGGTGTCGATTGTAGCGACCATGATCGTTACTTGAATTAATAGTCTAAGGGTGACAAAGAATCGTTTGGTAGTCATCATATTGGAGGATTCCATAAGATGAGCCAAACGGGTCAATTAGTTGTGTAAATTATTGTTCTAATGTTTTAGAGAGTTAAAATGGTGATGACAATCACAAGAGCATTAAGCCATGAGATTGGTAAAGAAATGTGAGTGATGATAAGCCCCGGATGTTGGGTATAAAGTATCGTAAGTTTACTAGCTAAATGGTAGTAAATTGTGTGAAGTTGAAATGGGTCAAATAAATGCATAATATTACATATAGTCTTTCTGTCCGTAAGTTATACTTTTGGTATGACTATCGTATTAGGAACGTTGGTAATGAATTTACAGACGTATAGGAAAAAGAATCGCTAAAAACGGACTTACGAATCATAAGTTATGGCAAATTTTAAGTTTGGATTTGAATAAACATTGAGCTGGGAATGTACAGCATCAGCTCAAGAAACAGTCTGTGAAAAACAGGGCTAGGCGTGACGCCTAGGCCCTTGGCGTCACGCGGCGCCCCCTTGAACCGGGAAAAATTTATTTCTTGTTCCTTTGACTCTTGGAACTTGTTTGTATCCACTCTAACTTTATCAAAACTGACAATTGTTGTGGTTTTGATCTTAGGTAATGTTGGAAACTAACCGGAAGATGATCGAGCTAGCTTTTGAAGAACCGAACACAGTTTACAAGCTTTCGCAATATTTTAATCCTTAATAAACTGTGTTTATGGAATGTAAACAAATCGTTAAACAACTTTTGATTGTTTTAACTTAAACCTTAGTTGACTAAGGTTTTGCTACTTATGAACTTTACTTATGGAATCTATGTTAATTAGGCATCTTTTATCTAAAATGGTATGAATTATTATTAAATTCAAGTAAAATTAGACGGGTGTTACAAGAACGAGTAAGTTCTTCAAGAAACTTACCAAGTTAATCAAGGGGAAGAAAGACGAAGATTAGAGATTTATTTATTTCTTTGTCTTGTATTTGTTTATTTAGAATTAAGTCCCTACGTGGACATTGTCATTTAGTATTAGTCCCTGCGTGGACACTTTCTTTCTGTATTAGTCCCTGCGTGGACTTGTTTTCCTTTTAGTCCCTACGTGGACAATTAGTATGTTAGTTTAGACCCAATTGGGCCATTTTGTAAACCCTAGTTAAACCAATGGAATCTTTTCTTTTGGAAATTGATATTTGTTGTTATTATATATATGTATGCGGACTTGGCAGAGGTCCCTGCGAGCGTGTATGGGGCATCCACTGCAAAACCGAAAACAAACAAGTAAGAAGACTCTAACAAATGACTCGACAAAATATAAAAGAGACTAAAATAAATATTTTTGATTTTTTAATAGACTCCTATGACTCAAACAAACGAACAAATAGCACGTAATATGTCAAAACAAGTCTAAAAAAGTAATTAACGCAGTTGCCAAAGAGTCCCCGGCAACGGCGCCAAAAACTTGATGTGCTGAAAGTAGTTTAATAAAAAAAACTAAAATTAACCTAAATCTAGACTCAAAGTAATACTCTAGACTCTCTAAACTCGACTAAACTACTCACCAGCAAGTGTACCGATCGACTCTAGTAAAGCTAAGTAAGTCCGGATATCAAACCCACGAGACTCAATTAAACTACGCTAAGGACTCTATTTAGACAAGGACTGACACAAACTTAACTAGTTGTTTATTTGATTTGGGGGGGGGGGGGTACTAAAAATTCTAAAATTGCAATTAAAATTAAACGAAATTAACTAGATTAATTAGACACGAATTTGGACGAAGGTTTTAACTCAGTGGTGATGAAGACTACCTAGGCTAGAATCCTATTTAACTAGGAATGGATTTCTATTCGAAATTAAAGTGGTATGGAACCGGGATCTTTGTATGCTAAACCCTAAGAAATCCCTACTAAGACCTCCCGACCCTTCTTAGGAAGAAACTTGTGAGACTCTATAGAGCTGTTTCGACTACCAGTTGGTTAGATTTCCTCTCAGTCCTCTAACTTCTTTAAAAGTGCCTTAATATGACGATCTACCTCTCAACGCAAAAGTCTAAGGCAACTATGGATTTTAACTTGGTTTAATAGACACGATTAAGATTAGGGAACTAAGACCGATTTCTCTCAAAACCTAATCCTAGCTATATACCAAACCGAGAACTATTAATAACCTCGAGCCTCTCAGCGACAAGATTAGCAGAATATCAAGTTCTAATTATCTTTTAATTACCGTTTCTAAGGTTATTGGCCAATTCACCCAACAATTACCCAAACCCGTAAAGATTAGATAATTAACACAAATCTAATCTATGAAAGACATTCATCAAGATTCATGTGAAACAAGTAAATAATCAATAATCAAAACAAGATACGCATATACACCAAATTAAAGATTCCAAAGTTCTTTACTTTTTAAGAAAAATCCATACACACAATAATAAACGAATAAAAATCCAAACTTTGTCAAATATTCATCTTAACCTAGGTAGTTTTAGGCTTTTAGCTGACAATCATAACGAATAAAGTCATGAAAATTATGTTCAAATCAGTATTCATCAAGCAATAAATAAAAAACAAACGAAACAAGAGAAAGACGGGAAGATGAAACCCTAAGTCTTCACTTCCGAATGCTCCCAAGCTCCTACCCGATGATTCCTAGCCTCCAAGCACTTCAAAACCAAGCTTCACACCTCTGATTTGTCTCCAAGAACTCTAAAATTCGTAATCTATGTGGCTGTGATCGATAGAGATGAATATATATCTTTAAACCCATAGTCGTTGCCTATTTCGAGAAGTCGGCTATGTTTTTCTCGTTCTCGCGGCCCGCGAATCATATAGGTTAAGCTTACGCGGCCCGCGACTCGCCATAGATCCAAATTTCATTGAAGCCTCTCTCGCACCCCGAGAGAGAGTTTGCTTATCCGTTCGCGGCCCGCCAGGAAGCTCCAGATGAAGTTTTTCACTTCGTTTTCGACGTTTGACCTTTCAACTTGTCCCGACACTTAGTATCCTTGAATTTTAACTCCTTTTCTGCACTTTTTAGCTTCTTTATCGACCAAGACCTGCAAAACACGAATAATATCAAAAGTATATACAATCTAGACAAAACGACACTAAAACTAACTAAAAACGAATAAACCGACACTTAATTTTTTTTTTTTTGTATTTTTCGACTTTTTTATGACTCAAACTAACTAAACTAACGGCTAAAACCCAAGTGTACCATCCCCACAACTACAATTTTGCATTGTCCCTAATGCAAGGATGAAATCACGACTCTTACTACCTAAAAACCAAAAGGAATAACGATGAAAAAATAAAAACTATACAAAATATACAAGTGGAACGACTTAGCTGAATATATATGTGAGACTGTGAATGTGCCATTCGTTTCGACATACGCCCTCCACTCTGAACACGCTCAGCAAACTGTTCCTATATCTCGAACACGCGAACGGAAGCGACAACATATACCAATACCTATCAACAATCATAACCAAACAAACCAAACATAATAATATATAGCATAATAAACATCAGTTCAATATCCACAAACCAACCAACCCTGTGACAACTGTCAAATTTGCATGCATCCGTACAATTGTTAAACAATAATTAGTACTTAATGACTGTGCTGATTGACAATTTATGACATGAATTGCTTTCTGAATATTATCATTATACATGTATGTGCATCATATATTGTAAAAGACATAACATTATTGCATGCAAACTATATTGATTCAAACGATGCACGAAACACCGGCAGCACAGTTATCAAACAAATCAGAAAAATGCTGACGGAGTTCAGTACATAGACAGACAATGTGTTGAGACACAGAATGAGCCAGAAACCAAGTATTACACTAGTATAGTGTGTAGGAAAGTAAGAATCACAAAACTGCCTTCCTAGAGATAGTTTAAGTGTAGGAAAGTGCCTAAAACTCACACAAACTGCAGAATTATGTAGAAAATCAGCAAATTCAACATTTTAACACTCTAATATTATGCAGAAATGTGGTTAAATAGTCATGAATGCTTTCCTAAGTGTCGGGAATCAAAACTATCACAAAAGGGTACATAAAGCACACTAAACTGCATAGTTTAGCACCTTAACTAACCGGTAACCAACGGAACAACCGGACACTACCCGAAACACCAAATTTTCACTAGAAGCATTGTTTTAACATTACCAAGCTAGTTATGGTCTCCGAACATCATAACACCCTATATAAATATCTAATAACTAAACATCTAACTAGAAACTTGCATTTCAACTATGAACTAACTTAATGGTTAAACCCTAGCCTAAGACCCCCCCCCCCCCCACCTATGGAACGGCCAACATGAGGTCCCACCATGAGATTTTATTATGATTTAATAATAGATCATGTTGTTCTTTTTAAAACACAAGAACCATTAGACTAAACCTATGAAGTGGATTATAAGAAGACCCTTGAGTTCACAACAATCATTCCTTCACACACTTAACATTTGAAACCTTCTCCTTCTCTCCCTCTTGGCTTCGGTCGTAACCCAACAACAACACAACCACCATCATCATTCATCTTCATCCAATTCCAAGCATACACAAATGTGTTAGAAGGTGCACAAGGAAGCTAGGAGCTTTCGGAAGTTGAAGAACCTCCACCATTTGCTTTTATCCACTTCATTTCTTCTATTGATCATCCCTAGCCTTGAGCTAGTAGTAAGAACACTAAAATCTTCATTTTTCATCATATTTAGTTGGTTAAAGAAGATAAATGATGCTAATCTTGAAGAACACTAAGAAACAAGAAGATGAACCATGAACATAAGCTTAAAATTATAAGAAATCTTCAAGAAATCATGTTGTTTAGTGTTGTTGTGATACTTGATGATCGTTTAGTTATGAAAATGATGTAGATCATCATATGATCTTGCTAGATCATGATTAAAAATATAATCTAGCAAGATAAGAGGATGAAAGTGTTAAAGATTCATAGATCATCCACATGAAGACATGGACTTGAAAGAATATACTGTTTTCTTGTAAAATGATGATTAAAGCAAGGTGTAAGTCTTGTAAATCTAATATTTCAAGAATGATTTTTCAAGAAACCAAGTTAAAAATACAAAGTTTACTTAATCTTGGTTCTTAAATAAATAAACCACATTTTTAAAGGATAAACAAGTGTAGAAACACTTATGTAACAAGAAAAATCCAAGAAGAAGCATTTTTAGAAAATGTGATTGTAAGTTGTGAAGAACTAACTTCTTTAAAAATGATGTTTTTAAGAATCAACCACACTTTAAAGGGTAACTAAGCTTACTAAACACACTAGTAAGTTACTACACATTTTTATAAGTATTCAAGTTCATGAAGTGGTAGTTTATGCTTGTTTTTGGCAAAAGTGGTAAGTATAGATTGGTTATTGTTGATTGTTGATTGATTGTGTTGATTTACAAAAGAAAATGATATGCCTTGAAGGCATGAAAACCTTCATTTTTAGGGGAAACTATGGCAAAATTTTTCTAGAAATTAAACACTTCGAAAAATATTTCTAAACAAATATTTACAAGTATATTTCAAACTATGAATTTTTACATAAACTTTGCCATAATTTTTGTTACAAAAATTATAAATATTAGAGGTTGGTTTTTATAAATAAAAGTGACTAAATATGTATTTAGAAAAATATATATTTAGATGTCACCATGTCTGTGATTATTTGTATATTATGTGTACTAGTTATATTATTTTAGGACTTGAAATAATATAACTCATCAAAATACCAAGAAATTACAATCCAAAATATTACCAAAATTCCAAGGAATAAATATACAAAGAATACCCAAAATGTTGGTGGAACCGAACAAAGGAATATAACTTACAAAATATTCCGAAAAATTTATTCACAAGTATATTTTGGTAAATAATATTTTGGACACCAAGTGAATGAAAATGTGATTTTTACAATTATTACAAAATTATATCATATTTTGACAAGGAGAAAGTATATTATTTTTGACAAGTAGAAATATATATATTTTCTTGGAATTGTAGAAGATATATTATTTTTGGAAGAAATATATATTTCTCAAACAAACATGAAATATATTATTTTTGGGAGAAAAATAAGTTTATATATATTTTCCAAGTTAGACTTGAAAATATATTATTTTTGGGACTTATATGGAAATACAAATATTTTTGAGACATGTATGAGATTTATAAATATTTTTGCCAAAGGGAAAATTATAAATGATTTTTCTAAGAAAATATTTCTTAAAATATATATTGATGTGTTTTTATTAGAAATATTATTCCGGAAAGTTAATACAAAATTAAGTATAAAATACTTAATAATTACAAGAAAATACGTATTCTCGTACGTATAGATACACACCGGAATACGACACCTAAACATGGCAAAAATATACAAGTATAAGAATACGAATACAAATACACCCATCCTTGGGAAGGATACACATGATTAAATACATAAAAGGTAACAAGTTAAAATATGTTATTCCAAAATTTAATAAATTTAATTTAAGTTAAAATATTTATTATTTTAACAAATAATTATATAACTTGGAATAATATTGAAGACACAAAGAACGTAACTCAAAGACACTAATTAATACGAAGTCAAGGCACGACCCACTCGTCTAATAGACCTTAGTACGTTGTAGGTAGTCGTGTACACCAGGAGGAGCTTTGAGTTACTGTGATTACGAAGAACGCAAGACTGTGAGTTCATGTCCTGTCACACCCCGACTTTCCACGTGTCACCGGTGGGCCCGGTGGGGAGTATCATGACGTGGTTGGCAACATAATAGTCAAACAACACAATTATATCAATGTACAACGGAAGCAAAAGATAATTATTATTACATTCCGAATATAAAGTAATATCCAGTATTACAACGGAAAGTAAAGGATCCACAGGCGGATCTTTAAACATATCAATTATTCAACAGACTTTAGACGCCTAGAACTTGCAAGATTCCTTATTAGCGCCCTGAGCTTCCAGCCAATTTCGTCCAGTACCTGTCACTTAACCTTTTTGGAAAATACGTCAGTTTTCACTGGTAAATACACTCAACTGACTCATTTGAAAAGAGTTTAAGAAAATTGATTTGGATGCACGTGGCACAAAATATCTTTTATAATTTGATTAAAATGCACAGAGGCAAAATTAACCTTTTTAACTTGGAACAATTATATTTATAACCTTGTATACAGATTTACATGTTCGTTATACGTTCAGGGCCCGATGTAGAAACCGAGTCAAGATTAACAGACACACCACAAGTATAAGCCCACAAGAGAGTGAGATACCGTTTCCCTTTAAGCAACTTTCAGTGTATGCCTACACCCCGTGCTTAAGGCGTGGCCATTTTATAATACAATGATGTCAAGGATATCCGGGACATGGTCATTAACCCCTAAAGGCTTTTATTTCAAACAATACAGATTAAACCGGGTTACCTCAATAATTTAATCACAATCCGATTAAATATTCAATACCCGACCAAGCGGTATCATTATACCGTATCCCAAGCCCGTATAGGGAAAATAAGTTAAGAGTATTTACCTGAGCTAGCTCCTGTCTTAATTAGCAAGAATCTAATAACTCAGCCGTATTCACTTAAGTAAGCGTAGGTACCATTTACCGAAATGCTCTAGTCTGGAATGATGGTATAAATAACCAATTAGAATGCTAACGGGTCTTTTAATTTAGCCTAAGCTTAGACCGGTTAGTCTTAAGGGAATATACGGTTCAGACGCATGATTAAGCGAAGACCGGAATAGAATGTGATTTAAATCCGACATGTTCAGAGACTTGTCTTATATGGGTATTTCATACACATTCTGGGTTTTGAGATAAAACCAATAAGGTTTGACCCGTTTCGGCTAATTTATGTAAACTTGTTACATAAACCGCACCGTACGCGTAATAAGCGTGACGGGTATTCATGAGAGCCATATACAGGTTTCCTAAGTTAATTTATGCCTCAAATATGTTGTGACATCAGTAAGATGCCTTTCATTATGCCCGAAACGTATTTAGACACGAACTTTGCCCCGTAGGGGTAGTTTGGTCATTTAAAAGGTTATAAAAGAGTTTAAATATTTACCTGAGTTACAGGTCTGATATAATCAGCAAAAATACTTATTTTTATAAGTTATAATAGTAGGATAAAGTATATGTGTGAAATCTATCATTTATAACCAACTATGCCCCGTAGGGGCATTTCGGTAATTTCACATAAGCCGAAAAGCTCAAAAATGAAGTCTGAGTTTATCAACCTTTGCTTACTGTTAAAATATTATATTTTGCCTAAGATATCAGTAGGCATCAACCCGGGTATGTTTTATATAGTTTTAATACATACTATGCGTTAAAACGCTTAATAAGGCGACTAAGAGCCGTTTACGGGTTCGATACATAAAGCTGATATTTTTTATTATTCCAGAAGGCCTAAAATAATTTATTTAACATATCTAATCAGTAGCAAAAGGTTTAGAGTCGTTTAGATATGTAAAACTCATTTTATGGCCCGTAAGGACAAAACCGACAATTACCGGATTGAGCCTACGACTACAAGTTATGCTCAGCCTAAAATTAATTAAAAATCTTCAAAAATCCCAAAATAATATATTACATCAGTGGGTAAAGATTTTGATATCAAAAAGTAGGCTTAACTAGGCTATACGCTAATTACGCCGTTTAATTAACATAAAGCTTCTATTTTGCGCTAATGAGCATAACTCTCAATCTAGACCTCGACTTGATGTCAAACTTTGCATACAAGTTTATATATCAGTAACTAAGGTTTCTACACTTTTACATTTTCATAAATCACGTTTTAAGGTAATAAGGGCATAATGGTCAACATATGAGCAATTAACGGAAACGCATAAACGAATGGGTCAATTAATGAACCAACCACAGAGGGTTATGCTAACATGTAGCCTGGTCCTAAGGAAGCTCTAAGGCATTTCCAAATCATACTAAAACGGGTCAGAACTGAAGTCAAAGCAAAAGTCAAAGCTTTGCGACTTTCGGTTCCGAATCGGTTCAAAACAGAAAGTTGTCGAATCAAACAGGCTTAGATAAGTTCTTATGCTTATTATCAAGTTATATGAATGATAAAATAGGTTACACACCTTTTACATCGTTAATTATGCGTTAGATGAAAGATTACATTTCTGTTGACTTTTTCTAATCATCTTTGACTCGACAAATGACCTAGTTAGGATGGAAATCAGTGGATGCCCTTTTAAGGGTTTAAAGCCCACATAATTACCAACTTATAACTACCTTTGATTCGACTAATCACTGCACCATTAGTGATTAATCGCTAAGGCTACCTTTAATTACGACGGTTGACTTTTAAGCTAAACTAAGCTAAAACTTAAACTAAGGAAGGATTAGAAAACTTACTGAAGTCCTAAGCTTGATTAGGAAGATCTTGTGTCTGCTCTTAAGCTCCCAAAAGCTCCAGAATTGCACAAGTGAAGTGTGAAGAATGTGTTGCAACTTAGTGGCCTTATATAGTGTTTAGATCACCACAAATTCTTGACACACAAGTCTACAAGTGACCACAACATCTTAACAAGTGTCCCTAGGTGTTTAGGGGTTGCTTAGGGGCCAAGGGTTATGAGGAAAATCGGATAAAAGGTCAAATTTCGCGTTTAACAGCAAACAGGCAATTCTGTTGGAGCTGGGCATTTGTTGCGCACCGTAACAATTATTTGTTGCGGTGCGCAACAAATCATCAGTAGCCAAAAATCTTGTTCCTTCATGCATTCGAAAGGGCAACCTCATAATTCGACTTTGGGACCTTGTTTTGTCAGTTTGGGACCTCTATTATGGGTTTTTAACAATTACATACCCTACCATTATGTTATGTTTGCTTGGATCATTTTCGAAAGTGCCGAACAAGAAGGTTAACCATAGAAATTTTCATAGGAACCTATCATGCACTTTGAATTCGTTTATCGTCAATGAATTTCTGGATTTAGGATATATTAGATGTTTGAAAAATATAATTGGGTATTGGGATTTATAAATGAGGTCGTTCAGAGGTGAAATTTAACATGACGACACTTTTAAATCCTGCCAAAACATCTTTATTAAATCCGGGTTTACAACGCGTTTTGTCTTACATGACACGTGTCGTTATTTCATTGAACACGAATTTTCGAGGTGTTACATCCTCACCCCCTTAAAATAAATCTCGACCCGAGATTTACTGAAATAAATAAGGGTATTTTTTTCTTTCATGGTGGATTCAACCTCCCACGTATATTCGGGACCTCTACGGCATCCCATTTAACCTTTACAATAGGTACATGCTTCCTTCGAAGCTTCTTTACCTGTCGATCTTTAATCGACAAAAGGTTTTTTCCACAAATTTTAAGCTCTCACCTATATGCACATATGTATGCGGTATTACCAGTGATTCATCAGCGAAGCACTTCTTCAGAATGCAGATGTGGAACACATTGTGAATTCCACTGAGCTCTTCAGGTAAGTTTAACTTATAGGCAACTGACCCGACACGTTCGATAACCTCTAAAGGTCCTATGTATCTCGGGCTTAGCTTGCCTTTCTTACCAAATCGCATCACTCCTTTCCAGGGTGATACCTATTGTTGAACCTTATTTCTTAACAAGAATTTAGGAGGTTTGCTATTTTCATTAATCCTTGATTTTCTGCCGAATATTGGCATCTTAAAAAATTTAGGGATTTGTGTGATCTGCTTTGTTGTTTCCACTGCAACTTTCAGATCCTGATAATTGAACTTTCCTATCTATTGTCCTAACAATAGATGTTTAACATGCCATTTATACAACGTCTCCAAGGAGCCACCTTGATACTTATATAGCAGTTATTATAGAAAAGCTTATCTTAAGGTGAGATGGTTATTCCAACCATTGCTCAAAAATAATCTTACGGAATAGCTTATCTTTACAGTTAGTCGAACAAATCGACCATCCTGGGTAGTTGATGCCGATTCTTAATCGTTGCCTAATTAGGGTTGCGGTAAACAATGCCTTAGCAAAATGAACCGTCTTTCATAATTTACTATACCGAATTCTCAAGATATTGAGTTTGGCTTTATGAATCTATATCTTTAAAACTTACTTAACCAGGGTTTTCGATTCTGCCAATATGGTACTAGTTGTCTTGGGGATTTCATAATAATGCAGCCCTTAAATGGGATATTAAACTTAACTCTACCTGCCTCCCTGGGGTAGACAGGGTAACATTAGGAGGAGATAATTAAGGTACTAGGAGGTTACAGAGATTTCCATATCTCAGGCTCCAGTTTACTCATCATTGCTTGTGTCAAATAAGTGACACATTTATGTTACTAGTCCACGAATTCCTAATTTGGAATATTTCCTGGAAAACTTTCATTCTGGATATCTTCTTTGAATACTAGCAGTTGACTTTAGTACCATATGATTATTGAGATATCTTTGTGGTTCCATGCATTAAACCTCCATACTGATCAGGCATGGAAGCAATCTATGGAACTTATTAAGATACACCAATCCTCATATAGTGCTTTTGTCATATCATTGGTATTTGAAATCGATAGAGATTAAAGAGATATCAACTACATGTGTTTATATTTAATCAGAATGGAAATTTTCACAAACTAGGCACCTAGCTCGGTTGTCTAGGCGCGCGAAAGGGTGCGGCCTAGACCCAGGTTCGATTCCGGGGACGGCCGGTTCCACCATTTTTTTTTCGCTGCTTTTTATTAAGCCTGTACTTGCTCTCTTCCTTAGATTTCTGGGAGTCATCTTCCTCCTTTGGTTCATCCTTCATATACGAAGTGCGAACAAAACTCTTCTCATGAGCAATTGAACATGGTTTTCCATGAAATTCAGAGTGAGGAGCATTCGGCTCTTTGGATTGTTCCATGATCTTTCTATGGTTCTTCCAACAGCTGCGTCAACCACAGCCTGGGGATTAACTCCATTAATATTGAGGTTTACGTTTGTAGTTTTATCAACTTTCGTCGCATTAATAGTATTGCGACTGTCGTCTACCTCATTCGAGTTTTCGATACTCGAAACTTGGTACTAATCACCAAGATTTAACAATTATTAGTCATCATCCTGATGACCTGACTTAGATTAGCCACGGCATTCATAAACCGTATGGGCTATTCCGTTCTGAACATTCTTAATGAATGCTTTTTGAATGTATATCTATTACATTTTGCTTTGGTCACAAAAGGACTATCAATGGCATTTAAGGTTTGGAGCGAGTCCAATACCTGCTTGACAGGGGACCATAATGTCACAACTGTCTTTGTCACAAGGACGATTATAAATAGCTCAAAAGGCTTGCCTTACAAGACCTTTATTATATGTATACACATATGGCATAGAAGCCTGTCTCGATGGACGTAGATAGATATGGCATAAAGCCTTGTCACGAAGGACATAAATGATTATACGGCACGAAGGCCTTGTCGTAAAGGTCATTTAGGTATGGCACAAACGGCCTTGTTATAAGGACATTTATCAAATCTGGCACAAAGGCATGTCTCCAGGAATGTTAACATTTTAATATGTTAGCTTGTCTTGAATGACAATTTATAGCACATAGGCTTGTCATGAATGACTTTAAAACATGACTCGATGGTCTATCATCAAGGACCTTAATTTGTTAGCCGCAATCTTATTAGATTAGGGCTTCAAGGTTTGAACGTGGTTCTTCACCTTTGGACAGGGAGTCATAGACTACAACTGTCATCGTCTTGAAAGACGATTCATTTGGCAGAAAGGTAAGCCAATTAACATCCCTAATGGATGTTTATATATAACCATCGTATCTAATGATTATTAGTCATGATCACATCGATCATATTGACTATTAGGTTTGAGCATAGCTCACTACCTTTGACAGGGAATCTTAAAGATCACAATGTCTTTGTCACAAATGGACAATATATTATAGCCCGTAGGCAAAACATCACTAAAGGATGTTAAATAATATGATCATCGTATTAGATGATATTAGTCATGATCACATTGATCATATAGACTATTATGCTTGGACATAGTCCAACGTTTTTAGGCAGGAGGCCAAAGACCACCACTGTCGTTGTCTTATCGGACAACAAGTTTAGCCCGTAGGCACTTCATCACTCACGGATGTTTATAATATGATCATCTCACAAGATGATATAAGCCACGATTTCTAGATCATAAGGCCAATTAGGAAATAAAAAAATTCCAATATAGGGATGACTGTTGTGATTTTATCATATCACATTTGTCAGGAGGGCTAATACATTCTTAGGTGTTAACAATGATCTGAATCCCTTGAGTAGGTTTCACCATCTTGGCCACGTAGGCTAGGTTTCACCCTTAAGATTCTTTTTAAAAATGCGTACTAACAAGGAAGGATAATTATTTTATTCAGGATTTTTATCATAAATCCTAATTTATAAGTTAATAATAGTACAAATGGCCTAGTCGCGTAGACAAGTTAAATTTATAAGCCATGATTTCAGAGAATCGCGGCATTAAGGTTTGAATCAAAGTTCATTACCTTCTCCTGACAGAGAGCTGTAGGCTGCCACTGTCTTTAGTCTCAGAGGACAATAACTATAGCCCCTAGGCACTTCCCTTATAAGGGATGTTTATTACGGAATTGCCCCTTAGGGAAATTCATTAACCATGGTAAACAGAGACCATATTTGGTTAATTTATTAATCATATATATTTAGGATTTCTATTGTAATTTATCCTAATTATAAAACATTAACAGTTTTATTAGTGGCACCCAATGGCCTGGTCACATGGACATTTATAAATTATAAGCTTATGATTTCAGAGAATCAAAGCAACAATAATAGTTTTATTTAATAGCACAAAAGGCCTAGTCACAAGGACAATTTTAAATTATAAGCCATGATTTCAGAGAATCAAGGCCTTTAAGTATATTAGCACAACAGGCTTAGTCACAAGGATATATATAAATTATAAGCTATGATTTCAGAGAATCAAAGCATGAGGGTATTCTGGCACAATAGGCCTAGTCACAAGGACATTTATAAATTATAAGCTAGGATTTCAGAGAATCAAAGCCTTGATGTTTGAACCTAGTTCATTACCTTTTTCTGACAGGGAGTCATAGCTACCACTGTATTTTGGCTCATGTAGAAATGAGCAAGGCCCGTAGGCACTATATTACCACGTATGGTTAAAATATGATCATCTTAATTGATGATGTAAACCCAGGATTCAGAGATCATTAAACTGGGTTAGGGATCTTTTGAAGAATCCTTAATAACGTGTGTGATTTCCAACGAATCACATCTGCCGGGAGTGTTAACATGTTTTCAGATGTTAACTGGGATACGAATCTTTTAAACAGGTCTTACCATCTTGGCCAGGTCTTTATAATGACACTCAGGCTAGGTTTCACTCTTAAGATTCTTTTAATATTTATCGCAGAACAATTTATAAATTGAAATGTTAATAAGGATCTGAATCTAAATTGAGGAACTGCCATCTTGGCCGGTCTTAATATGACCCGAAGCTAGGTCTTGTCCTTTTTAGATTTTGCCATTTTATTATAATGGTAGATCTTGCAAAAGGAAATGTTATTTTCCATTTATTTAATATTTCTTGTTTAGAATGAAAGTTTAAACTTAATCATTCCACTATATAAAAGTATGAAGTTGCCCTGAGCGGGACTTGAAAGGAATAATGTTGTCCTCGTAGGGACTGAAAGATAATTGTGTCCTTATAAGGACTTATTAAGGAAACGATTTACAGCAAGAGGAGTTTCTTCTTTATTTTATTTCTGAGTGTCCTCTCCTTGGATGCTCGTTTCATTCTAGTCGCGGTACGAAACTCATCATTTCAAGGCTCCAGATGTGGAGAATTCTTATTACAGCTTCTTCGCTTGGCGACGTATCCAATTTATAAAAATTTTGGAAGCAAAATTTTTCCAGATTAGGATTGAGAATAATCCTATGTTAAGTCTAGACTCAGAAGTTTAGATATGTGCAATTGTGTAACTGAGATTAAACACAAAAGACTAGTGTTTAATTCACTCAGTGTTGGCTCTGATACCAACCTGTCACACCCCGACTTTCCACGTGTCACCGGTGGGCCCGGTGGGGAGTATCGTGACGTGGTTGGCAACATAATAGTCAAACAACACAATTATATCAATGCACAGCGGAAGCAAAAGATAATTATTATTACATTCCGAATATAAAGTAATATCCAGTATTACAACGGAAAGTAAAGGATCCACAGGCGGATCTTTAAACATATCATTTATTCAACAGACTTTAGACGCCTAGAACTTGCAAGATTCCTTATTAGCGCCCTGAGCTTCCAGCCAATTTCGTCCAGTACCTGTTGTTTTGGTCAAAAATTACCGAAGTAATTAAGTGATCAAATTAGTTAAGTGAGGTAGTGTGCTAGAAAGTGTATTGAAAATATACTTGTTAAGTTATTTGGAAAAACAGTATTCAGGATACGGCTCAAGATGTAGAGCTGTATCTATGATCAAACAATGAGCAAAAATAAAGTAAACGACACGAGATGTACGAGGAAAGCCCTTGATCAATCTAGATCGCCGGCATAAAACCTCGGGAGCTGACAATCGCAGCTGCCTTGTTCTTCAATTGCTTCAAAAATCAGGATACAGTGCAGGATGTGGTACGGATCGACTAAGTGTTACAACGAAACTTGAATACAAGTGTGGTGTTTGCAATTAGCTAGAGAGTGATAGTGTTCGAGAGTGTAAGTGTGAGATGTTGTGTTCTAAGCTGATCCGACCTCATCTATTTATAGTAAAGATAAAATAACTAACTACCCTAAACTTGCGGGATCCACCGAATATTCCTTCTTGGAACGTTGTAGACCTGGTCTTTCGGGCTCAATGTCTCTTTCTCAACAAATTCGTCCGAGTCTTGAGGAGAAGAAGTCCTCTTGACCGTTAGCAAGCCTCAGCCCTTAACCTGCACGTGGTTAATTCAATAAGCCTCAGGATATCGCCCAAGATGTTAGCAATATCCTCTTCCAGCATCCTGATCACAAATAAACAAACAAAGGCAGGATATTGGTCAGGATACGTATGTTAAGAAAATGACCCCTAACAATTGTCCCCAAATATATCGGTTGGGATACCAATCCAACGGATATATTTCAAAAATCTTATCTCATAACTTAAGGTAATTAATATGACTAGACTCTTGAAATGACAGCGGTGCAACTTCCAAGGCATTATTTACTTTTTACCCCCCTATATTCATCCTATATTAACCGAGGGACTCCTTGTCTCGGTTATCCTTATCTGCGAGCATGCATCAGGTATCTTCTTTTCTAATCTCCTTTCTTTAATTTTTCTTAATTTGCTCAATGGCACCACGAACGAAATCCCGCTCAGACCGGCCAGCCTCAACGCTCATAAGTCAAAACTTTATCACCGATCCAGCAAAGGAGATTTGCTGCTTCAATAATGCTGATATTGCTGCTCTCAAAGACTCCGGTGCCTTTCCCACCGGAACGGTCTTTCGCCCCTTTGACAAGGAAGCCCGATCGGATGCATCATCCGACGAGTGGGTTTGTTTTTTCGCTTATCCTTTCTCTCTTGGACTCCGGTATCCATTTCCACCCTTTATCTCCAGCTTTTTCGACCTCACCGGCCTTAGTTATGCCCAAGTTATGCCAATGGTCTGGCGAATCTTGATAGTGTTGGATCAAATCAAATCTCGTCATTTTCCTAACCTACTTGTTGAGGACCTTCCCGTAGCATACCGGTTGAGATCTCATGGCAATCACCGTTATCTTCTGTTCTCCATCAAGAACCCTTTGGTCCTTAAAGCTACCAAGAATGAGGATCGATGGCGACGAAAATTCTTTTTCGTCAAAAGAGACTCCATTGATAAGGGTTTCGATCTACCGGTTAAATGGTTAACCAAGGGTAGGATTTAGGGTTTTAGGAATATCCCCAATCATATCTTCAAACTGTATCCCGGACTTATATTCTGATGTTTTTATGCAGCGAATTTCAGAGATTTAGTGCCTCCTAGCGCAGAATCCGAATCCAAGATCAAGGAAATCTACCGTCTTCCTGCCAGTGAAAGAACTTTTTCCCTGTCTCTCACAGATCCTCATCAAAAATCAAGCTCAGAAATGTCTGGTAAGCACATCTTCATATGTTAATTATTTTTCAAAAATATGATGAGTTTTAAGAATATCTTCCCTTATGTAGTACCAGTCGTCAACCTTGAAGGTTTCGAACTTGATGAGTTAGATTGCTACTCCAGCCTTGAACCCATCAAACAAGAATCCAAGACAAAGCCATCTGCTACACCAAAGCCTACCTCCTCAAAGACTGTTTCAGCCCCCAAAGGTCCTCCGGCATCCCGGACCAGGGCATCCAGCTCTCGGAAGAGAAAGGAGACTGACTCCCCAGCTGTTTCTGAAACATTCTCTCTTGAGAATCATGGGTTTAACGAAGCCACCTCATTCCTCAAACAGGTAGAATTTTCTTTCCGATATCCTGTACAAGTATGTTAGTCTTTATCCTGCTTATTTTTCACATTAATACCTGTGTCTTTATCGACAGGGTCTGGATCGCCTCATGCATTTATACGAAGACACTAGCGGTCTTAACAAGATGTTGCAGATTCAGCTGGAGAAAGCTCAAGCCACCATAGCTGATCAAGGAACCATTGCAGCTGCCAAATCCCAGCACTATGAAGACAAATACAAGGCAATGACTCAGGAACATCCAGCCGCCCTCCACAAAGCTAATGAGGATGCTTAAGCCAAGCTAGACGCCGCTCTTCTCCAATATCAGCAGAATATGAGCTCATACCGGGATAGCCTAAAGGCTTCGGTGGTCGTCTCTCTTCTCCAAGCCAGGATAAGGATGGCTTATGAGGCCATGGATCTGGGTTTTGAATGCCCTTCCTGGAATGTAAAGGCTTGGGAGGAGAAACCACAGGGCCTCGGAGGTCATCCCGTTGCTCATCCTGCAAAACATACTGGTGAAGAGCCTTCTAAGGTGGCAGAGGAGGTTGCCAATGCCGGTGATGGTACTGAGAAGAATCCCGAGGGTGATGCTGGGGCGAATGCTGGCAAGGAGGTTGCTGTTCAAGAGGGTGCTGCCCCTTAGGCAGCAGAGTGGGCGATGATGGATATACGTGCCAAGGCCGGAGCCCACTTTTTAATTTCATGGTTGTGGTTGCATAAACAATTTACTTTTCCTGTCTTTGAACAATTTACATTTCCTGCACTAGAACAATGTGATGACCAAAGGTGGATGGGTCCTAGGTTTTAGGATGAAACCCTTGGTCATCGATTAGTATAACTTGTTTTGAACATAGTAACGGTTGTAGGTGGACGGGTCCTGTTTTGAGACAGATCCTGCAACCGTTACACAAATATGGTAAAAACTAATTGCGCTTTTGGCGGATGGGCCTTAGTTTAAGGTGAAACCAAAAGCACAACTTTTGACTTGTTAATAATATAACTATCTTTTGACTTATTTTCTGTTACCTTGCATTGTTTAGTGTAAGTCTTAGCTTTGTAAAAATTTCATACTGTTATTTTACAAAATATCCTGACCAGTATGCTCAGAAACATACTGCAGAAGCCTTTTATTAAATAGATCTTTCAGACGTTCCTTTAACTTTATAAAAATTTCTTTAGAAAGTAAAAAAAATAGTTTATCTCTTCAAAACCAAGTTTTGATGATGATCAAAGTTCCAAGCCAATACTAGTTTCAAACATCCTAATCAAATATCCTTAAAAGGACTTTGAGGATATATGTCAGGATACTTAACATAGTGTTACTAAAAACTTAAATGAGGCTTACAAAGGAAAGATCATACCAGACATAGGATATAAACCTATTACCGAACTTCAATCCCTTTGCAACTCTTCCAATGAAGATGTCCCCAGTGCAAGGTACTTAGTGCATTAGTCGCAAACTTCATTCTTTTAGCTTTACACCACCATCTTGGCAGGGATGTCCCCTGTGTACAATGTCTTCAAGTATCTTAGAAATCTACTTAATGTCAGTTTCCATGGCATAAGCAATTTTTCACGTCTCGAGGGTATAACCCAAAGATGTACTGGAGATAAATCCTTTGTATCCTGGGGAAAATCCCAATTTTTCATGCGCTACAGGCGGGAGTGTATAAACTCCAAGACTTAGAAAGGTGAAAACCTGTAAACCTTAGAGAGTATGAAAATACCCTTTCGTGAGAGAGGGTGATCAATCCTCATATACCGTTAGGATTCAGGATATAGCCAATAGTGACGAAATTGTCAGCCACTTTTACATGGACTGGTCCCGCCACCTTGAACTATCCCTGAATAACTTGCGCTCCAGGCGGGGTGTTTAAACCCAATTCGGAAGAAAGGTGAATACCTTTAAACCTGTGAAGGGATCAGTATCCCTTAAACGTGAGAGAGGGGGCCAATCCTCTAGTCTTTCGAGTTATCCTGAGCACATATCCTGGAGCTATATCCTGAAACATATCTTGCAAAACAATTGTAAACTAAGGTGGGTGTTAGCTTAGCTAACACCCCTCCGATGATTAAGTCAGTATTGGGTTACAAAGAACAAATTAAACCAAACATATTTAAAAGAAGTAGAATTCATACCATCCTGAGTTAGAAATTAAATTATAACTTACTTGAAATAGAGCTTAAGGTGTATAGCATTCCAAGAACTCGGTAGCATATCCCCCTCCATGTTCTTGAGTCTATATGCTCCTTTCCCTGCTTCGGATTCAACTTCATATGGTCCTTCCCATTTTGGGGCTAACTTACCATCGGCAGGATTAGTAGTATTCTGAAAAGCCTTTCTTAACACCCAATCTCCAATCTTAAATCTTCTGGTTCTAATATTCTTGTTATATGCCCTGGATATTCTCTGTTGATATGCTGCCATCCTTAGCCTTGCCGCATCTCTCTTTTCATCTATAGTGTCTAAATCCTGACCTAAGGCTTCGGGATTCTGCTCAGGATCACTTAAGATAGATCTTGCAGTAGGTATTGTCATCTCCGTTGGAATCACTGCTTCTGCTCCAAACACCAACGAAAATGGGGTTTGACCTGTTGCATTCTTTACCGTTGTCCTATCAGCCCATAAAACAAAGGGTAATTCTTCTGCCCATCTTCCTTTTTTGGCTCCAAGCCTTTTCTTTAAGTTATTGACAATTATTTTGTTTGAGGATTCTGCTTGTCCATTTGCTTGAGGATGTACCGGAGTAGAAGTAATCATTTTGATTCCCCAACTCTTGCAAAAGTCTGTAGTCCTCTTACTTATGAACTGAGAACCATTGTCGCAAATTATCTCGGCTGGTACTCCGAATCTGGTCAGGATATTTCTCTTGATGAAGGATACTACTTCTTGGTCTCTTACTTGGACGAATGCTTCTGCTTCAACCCATTTAGAGAAATAATCCGTCATTGCTAGCATAAAGACTTTTCCTCCCGGAGCTTTTGGTAGCTTTCCCACTATATCCATACCCCACTTCATAAATGGCCAAGGGGAAACAATAGGATATAATGGTTCAGCCGGTTGATGCAGTATGTTACTATGTCTTTGACATGCGTCACATCTTCGAGCATGTTCTGCTGCATCCTTCCTCATTGTTGGCCAATAATATCCTGTCCTTAATACTTTTGAGAATAACGATCTGCCCCCAGCATGGTTACCACAACCCCCTTCATGTATATCCTGAAGTACTTCTTTGGCTTCAGGATCCTCCAAGCATCTCAAATACGGTCTTGCAAGAGATTTCTTGTATAAAATATTATTTATAATAGTGAATCGTGATACCTTCATCCTAAATGCCTTAGGATTTTCATTTCCAGGGATGTGTCCTTCTTTGAGATATCTCATGATTGGAGCCGTCCAGGATTTAGGATCCTCCTCAGGATGTTCTGCTCCAGGATTCTGTATACTAGCTACTTCTTTATCCTGAGGATTCGTTGCAGGATATAAGACATGTAATATTGGTATTTGTGTCCCTTCAGGTATCCTGATCGATGATCCCAAATTTGCTAGGGCATCCGCTTCAGCATTATCCTCCCTTGGTACCTGTTCAAGTATAAAAACATCGAAATATCATGCTAATTTTTTGAGAATATCGAGATATTCGATTAATTTCTCTCCCTTAACTGCATAGGATCCATTAAAATGGTTAGTAATTAACAAAGAGTCAACATATACTTGCAAATTTTTGATACTCATGCTCTTAGCCAACTCTAATCCTGCAATTAAAGCCTCATACTCTGCTTCATTATTAGTAGCAGGAAATTCACACCTAATAGCCTGGGGTAATATGTCCCCCTGTGGCGATTTTAGTAGTATTCCTAATCCTACTCCTCTTACATTAGATGCACCGTCAGTATATAATGTCCAGGATCCTGAGGATTCTCCTAACTGTTGAACTTCTAGGTCTACCTCGTCCTGAATGTCACTACTAAAGTCAGCCACAAAGTCAGCTAAAGCCTGAGATTTTATGGCACTTCTAGGTTCATATACTAAATCATAAGCACTCAACTTTACTGACCACTTGGCCATCCTGCCTGACATCTCTGGTTTCCTAAGCACATTTTTGACAGGATAATTTGTTTTAACATGTATCCTATGTGTCTCGAAATAATGCCTAAGTTTCGTTGATGCCATGACTAGAGCTAATATCAATTTTTCTAAATGAGAATACCTAGTTTCAGCATCTAACAAACTTTTACTAACATAATAAACAGGATACTACTGACCTTCATGGTCTTTTATAAGAACGGCACTTACAGCATTCCCTGACACAGCAAGGTACAAGGATAGTGGTTCACCATTTTCGGGCTTCATCAATAGAGGTGCGGTTGAAAGATACCGTTTCAAATCCTTCAGGGCTGCTTCATGCTTTTCCCCCCATTCGAATCTTTTGTTCTTCTTTAGGATATCATAGAAGTCTTTGCATTTTTCTGAGGATCTTGAGATAAATCTGTTTAGAGCTGCTACCCGGCCTGTTAATCTTTGTACGTCCTTCATATTTGAGGGTGATTTTATGTCTAGGATAGCTTTGATCTGCTCTGGGCTTGCTTCTATCCCCCTTTTTGTCACCATATATCCAAGAAACTTCCCTGCCCCCACTCCGAAATGGCATTTAGCAGGATTCAGCTTCATGTTGTAGTGATCCAGGATATCAAATGCTCCTTTAATATCCTGGAGGTGATCCTCAGACTTTTTAGATTTCACCACCATGTCATCGATATATACCTCCATGGTGTCCCCCAGTTTGTCTTTGAACATCATGTTCACCAATCTTTGGTATGTTGCACCTGCATTTTTCAAACCAAAAGGCATAGCTGTATAACAATAAATACCTGTTGGTGTCATGAAGGCGGTATCCTCCTGGTCAGAAGGCTCCATTTGGATCTGTTGAAATCCTGAGGATGCGTCCATGAAGGTCAGCATTTCATGCCCAGCAGTGGCATCTACCATTGCATCAATATGGGGAAGAGGAAATGGGTCTTTAGGACAAGCTTTGTTCAAGTCTGTGTAGTCTACACAAACTCTCCATTTCCCATTCTTCTTCTGTACTACAACCACGTTTGCTAGCCACCTTGGGAACTTAACCTCTCTGATCATTCTTGACTTTAATAATCTTTCAACTTCCTCCTGGATAATCGTGTTCCGCTCAGGAGCAAACTTCCTTCTTTTTTGTTGCACAGGCTTGAATGACTTATCAATTCCAAGCTTGTGAGTGATAATATCTTTGGATATGCCTGTCATATCCTCATGCTTCCATGCAAACGTCGACATCCTGCATTTTAAAAAGTTAATTAACTGCTCTTCAATATCCTGAGGGATATTGGTTCCCACGAGCACCGAAATATCGGGATTATCCTGGTCTAGGATAATTTTCTTCACATCCTGCTCCGGATCCTCCACGATATCCTGGGCCCGCGTCTTTAATTGCTATGCTGTACTAGGTTTGGTTGAGGATTTCATTGAGGATGAGTAGCATTCTTTTGCCTCCTGTTGATCGCTATCAACTTTAACAACTCCCCAGGGGGTAGGTATCTTGATGCATTGGTGATATGTTGATGGCACGGCCTTCATATCGTGAATCCACGGTCTTCCCAGTATAATGTTATAGCAGGATAGAGAGTCCATCACACAGAAACGTTGTATCGAGTTGACTCCTTCAACGTACACCGGCAACTTTATCTCCCCCACTGTGTTTCTGGCCTCTCCACTAAACCCAACAAGCACGGTAGACTTCGAAGTGATATCCATTGGAGATACATTCATTCTTTTAAGTGTCTCTAGTTGGATTATGTTGACGGAGCTGCCATTATCAACCAATATCCTGCATACAAAATGGTTAGCCACATATAACGTTATTACCAGAGCATCATGGTGAGGATCCTGGACAGTATCCCTGTCATCTGCATCAAAAGTGATCACTTTGTCAGTCGTGAGGGTAGTCATCCTAACAGGTCTGTCTCCCCTTTCGGCCTTAGCTTCCTTTGCATGTCTCTTTGCTGCCGAATACGAGGTCCCACAAATGTCGGATCCCCCCGAAATGAAGTTGATTATCTTGGCATCCGCGGGAGGTGATGCTGCTCGTTCAGGATCCTTCTCAGTATCCTGACCCTTATTCTTCTTTTTTCCTAAGAGATCTTTCAGATATCCCTTGCTTAGAAGATAGCTTATTTCTTTCCTTAGAGCAATGCAATCCTCAGTCATATGTCCGAAATCTTCGTTGAAAGCACACCATTTTGACTTATCTTTCCAGTCAGCCTTTTGTTGATTCTTTCGAGGCCATCTAGCCTTGTCTCCTAGACCCTGCATAGCATACATCAATTCAGGAATATTAACAGAAAAGCAATATTCAGACAACTCAGGATACTCTTCAGGATCCTCATCTTCGACAGCATTCACTCTCTTGTTTTCATTTCTACCATATGGCTTAGGCCGATATGACTTAAATGAGGATTCTGACTTCCTATTAGTCGATTCATAAGTGTTGGATGAGTTCATCCTTTCTTGCATCTTCTTGTCATCTTCCAGACGGATATATCTCAAAGCCCTATTACGAGCTTCGTCGAGATTCCTGCAGGGATTCATTACAAGATCCTGATAAAACTGAGAATCCTTTTGTAATCCCATCTTGAAAGCTTGCACAGCTGTTGCGACATCAAGATGTGGGATATCCAAGGATTCTCGACTAAATTTGTTCACATAATCCCTCAAGGATTCCTGAGGCCCTTGAGTTACCCTGTAAAGATCGCTGGTTAGTTTCTCAAAACTCCGACTACAAGAAAATTGACTGTTAAACAAATTAACCAAGTGAGCAAATGAAGTAATTGAGTGAGGAGGAACGTTTAACAGCCATTTTAAGGCTGATCCTGTTAGAGTAGAACCAAATCCCTTGCACAAGCACGCTTCCTTGAGCTCCGGAGGGATAGGGTTAATCTCCATTCTTTCCCTATACTGGGCAATATGCTCCTCAGGATCCGTAGTCCCATCATAAAGCTTCATGTTGGGGGTTTGGAATCTCTTTGGGATCTCAGCATCACAGATAGGATACGCGAAACGAGATATCTTGTGGCTGTCTTGAGACACTTCCGGGATCGGTTGGACCACCCCAGGTACACTAGATATCATGTCCTTTAACTTCTGAAGTTCCCTGGTAAGTGCTGATGTCACACCTGTATCCTGCAAAGATCCACCAGTGTTAGCAGCATGAGTATTATTATTATTAGACACGTTACCAGTTGGAGGATTCTGCCCATATCCTGAAGCATATCCTGAGCTCCTTATGGTTGACATCCTGACGAAGGAGGGTACTTCAGGAGTATGATTCTGAGGAAGACTGGGCACGATATTCCCCCTATTATCCTCGGTATATACAGCTGAACTAAAGTTCAACGCTCTAGGGTGTAACGGAGTGACATTGTCCTCCGCAGATCTGCTCGAGCCAGCCTTCGGGAGTTGTATTTCCCTCAAAAGCATTTGGTTTGTTTCCTGTTGCTGCCTCATTTGTTCCTGCACACTTCCAAATAAGGTTAAAATTTCATCATTAGAAGCTAAAACGGGAGCAGATCCCTGGACACTCCGAGTTGGGATAACATCTTGAGATTGTGTAGAGGCTGGCATCCTTGGAGGAGGTGGTGGAAGCACCGAACCGGTAGTAGCAGAAGTCATAGCAGACACAGTAGAGGAACTCATGTTTGATCTTGAGGCCATTATGGACAATGTGGCAAAAAGTTTTGAAAATAGAAAACCGATTAGCGATTTGACAAAAATTTTTAGTAAAGAGAGCACCACTTGCCCCACGGTGGGCGCCAAATTGTTTTGGTCAAAAATTACCGAAGTAATTAAGTGATCAAATTAGTTAAGTGAGGTAGTGTGCTAGAAAGGGTATTGAAAATATACTTGTTAAGTTATTTGGAAAAACAGTATTCAGGATACGGCTCAAGATGTAGAGCTGTATCTATGATCAAACAATGAGAAAAAATAAAGTAAACGACACGAGATGTACGAGGAAAGCCCTTGATCAATCTAGATCGCCGGCATAAAACCTCGGGAGCTGACAATCGCAGCTGCCTTGTTCTTCAATTGCTTCAAAAATCAGGATACAGTGCAGGATGTGGTACGGATCGACTAAGTGTTACAACGAAACTTGAATACAAGTGTGGTGTTTGCAATTAGCTAGAGAGTGATAGTGTTCGAGAGTGTAAGTGTGAGATGTTGTGTTCTAAGCTGATCCGACCTCATCTATTTATAGTAAAGATAAAATAACTAACTACCCTAAACTTGCGGGATCCACCGAATATTCCTTCTTGGAACGTTGTAGACCTGGTCTTTCGGGCTCAACGTCTCTTTCTCAACAAATTCATCCGAGTCTTGAGGAGAAGAAGTCCTCTTGACCGTTAGCAAGCCTCAGCCCTTAACCTGCACGTGGTTAATTCAATAAGCCTTAGGATATCGCCCAAGATGTTAGCAATATCCTCTTCCAGCATCCTGATCACAAATAAACAAACAAAGGCAGGATATTGGTCAGGATACGTATGTTAAGAAAATGACCCCTAACACCTGTCACTTAACCTTTTTGGAAAATACGTCAGTTTTCACTGGTAAATACACTCAACTGTCTCATTTGAAAAGAGTTTAAGAAAATTGATTTGGATGCACGTGGCACAAAATATCTTTTATAATTTGATTAAAATGCACAGAGGCAAAATTAACCTTTTTAACTTGGAACAATTATATTTATAACCTTGTATACAGATTTACATGTTCGTTATACGTTCAGGGCCCGATGTAGAAACCGAGTCAAGATTAACAGACACACCACAAGTATAAGCCCACAAGAGAGTGAGATACCATTTCCCTTTAAGCAACTTTCAGTGTATGCCTACACCCCGTGCTTAAGGCGTGGCCATTTTATAATACAATGATGTCAAGGATATCCGGGACATGGTCATTAACCCCTAAAGGCTTTTATTTCAAACAATACAGATTAAACCGGGTTACCTCAATAATTTAATCACAATCCGATTAAATATTCAATACCCGACAAAGCGGTATCATTATACCGTATCCCAAGCCCGTATAGGGAAAATAAGTTAAGAGTATTTACCTGAGCTAGCTCCTGTCTTAATTAGCAAGAATCTAATAACTCAGCCGTATTCACTTAAGTAAGCGTAGGTACCATTTACCGAAATTCTCTAGTCTGGAATGATGGTATAAATAACCAATTAGAATGCTAACGGGTCTTTTAATTTAGCCTAAGCTTAGACCGGTTAGTCTTAAGGGAATATACGGTTCAGACGCATGATTAAGCGAAGACCGGAATAGAATGTGATTTAAATCCGACATGTTCAGAGACTTGTCTTATATGGGTATTTCATACACATTCTGGGTTTTGAGATAAAACCAATAAGGTTTGACCCGTTTCGGCTAATTTATGTAAACTTGTTACATAAACCGCACCGTACGCGTAATAAGCGTGACGGGTATTCATGAGAGCCATATACAGGTTTCCTAAGTTAATTTATGCCTCAAATATGTTGTGACATCAGTAAGATGCCTTTCATTATGCCCGAAACGTATTTAGACACGAACTTTGCCCCGTAGGGGTAGTTTGGTCATTTAAAAGGTTATAAAAGAGTTTAAATATTTACCTGAGTTACAGGTCTGATATAATCAGCAAAAATACTTATTTTTATAAGTTATAATAGTAGGATAAAGTATATGTGTGAAATCTATCATTTATAACCAACTATGCCCCGTAGGGGCATTTCGGTAATTTCACATAAGCCGAAAAGCTCAAAAATGAAGTATGAGTTTATCAACCTTTGCTTACTGTTAAAATATTATATTTTGCCTAAGATATCAGTAGGCATCAACCCGGGTATGTTTTATATAGTTTTAATACATACTATGCGTTAAAACGCTTAATAAGGCGACTAAGAGCCGTTTACGGGTTCGATACATAAAGCTGATATTTTTTTATTATTCCAGAAGGCCTAAAATAATTTATTTAACATATCAAATCAGTAGCAAAAGGTTTGGAGTCGTTTAGATATGTAAAACTCATTTTATGGCCCGTAAGGGCAAAACCGACAATTACCGGATTGAGCCTACGACTACAAGTTATGCTCAGCCTAAAATTAATTAAAAATCTTCAAAAATCCCAAAATAATATATTACATCACTGGGTAAAGATTTTGATATCAAAAAGTAGGCTTAACTAGGCTATACGCTAATTACGCCGTTTAATTAACATAAAGCTTCTATTTTGCGCTAATGAGCATAACTCTCAATCTAGACCTCGACTTGATGTCAAACTTTGCATACAAGTTTATATATCAGTAACTAAGGTTTCTACACTTTTACATTTTCATAAATCACGTTTTAAGGTAATTAGGGCATAATGGTCAACATATGAGCAATTAACGGAAACGCGTAAACGAATGGGTCAATTAATGAACCAACCACAGAGGGTTATGCTAACATGTAGCCTGGTCCTAAGGAAGCTCTAAGGCATTTCCAAATCATACTAAAATGGGTCAGAACTGAAGTCAAAGCAAAAGTCAAAGCTTTGCGACTTTCGGTTCCGAATCGGTTCAAAACAGAAAGTTGTCGAATCAAACAAGCTTAGACAAGTTCTTATGCTTATTATCAAGTTATATGAATGATAAAATAGGTTACACACCTTTTACATCGTTAATTATGCGTTAGACGAAAGATTACATTTCTGTTGACTTTTTCTAATCATCTTTGACTCGACAAATGACCTAGTTAGGATGGAAATCAGTGGATGCCCTTTTAAGGGTTTAAAGCCCACATAATTACCAACTTATAACTACCTTTGATTCGACTAATCACTGCACCATTAGTGATTAATCGCTAAGTCAACCTTTAATTACGACGGTTGACTTTTAAGCTAAACTAAGCTAAAACTTAAACTAAGGAAGGATTAGAAAACTTACTGAAGTCCTAAGCTTGATTAGGAAGATCTTATGTCTGCTCTTAAGCTCCCAAAAGCTCCAGAATTGCACAAGTGAAGTGTGAAGAATGTGTTGCAACTTAGTGGCCTTATATAGTGTTTAGATCACCACAAATTCTTGACACACAAGTCTACAAGTGACCACAACATCTTAACAAGTGTCCCTAGGTGTTTAGGGGTTGTTTAGGGGCCAAGGGTTATGAGGAAAATCGGATAAAAGGTCAAATTTCGCGTTTAACAGCAAACAGGCAATTCTGTTGGAGCTGGGCATTTGTTGCGCACCGTAACAATTATTTGTTGCGGTGCGCAACAAATCATCAGTAGCCAAAAATCTTGTTCCTTCATGCATTCGAAAGGGCAACCTCATAATTCGACTTTGGGACCTTGTTTTGTCAGTTTGGGACCTCTATTATGGGTTTTTAACAATTACATACCCTACCATTATGTTATGTTTGCTTGGATCCTTTTCGAAAGTGCCGAACAAGAAGGTTAACCATAGAAATTTTCATAGGAACCTATCATGCACTTTGAATTCGTTTATCGTCAATGAATTTCTGGATTTAGGATATATTAGATGTTTGAAAAATATAATTGGGTATTGGGATTTATAAATGAGGTCGTTCAGATGTGAAATTTAACATGACGACACTTTTAAATCCTGCCAAAACATCTTTATTAAATCCGGGTTTACAACGCGTTTTGTTTTACATGACACGTGTCGTTATTTCATTGAACACGAATTTTCGAGGTGTTACATGTCCCCCTTTTCTTTTAACTGTTTTTTTTTTTGGTTTTATAACTTCGGGGGTGAAGTACATGTTACAAACTGTTTACATACGATTACGTTTGGTATGGTTAGCTAAGGAAGGGTACTGCTTGATCATGTGAGTGATGGTTATAACGCTTAAGACCATTAATCCTCGTAGTAGGACCAAGGGATATGAGTGATAGATCTATTTGGGTGTAGCGAGCCCACACCCATGTGGACCGGGGTTTGGCCCATGAGGTGACTATGTCTTATTGCCGGAGAAAAATTTGCTAGGTTTGAGCCTTCCTGCATCACGTCACACGTATTAATGGCCTTGCAAACCATTAATGATCTGTTTTCCTTATTGCTTTCATACCGGGGTTTACAAACATACATACATACTTTCAATGATTACAAAGGTTTATTCGTGCACACAAACTAACACATGAACTCGCTCAACTTTTGTTAATGTTTTCAAACTACATGTATTTCAGGGAGTTAAATGTGGATATGGCGGGCGTTTGGAAGTTTCAAGTAATGTTGGGAATAAGAGATGTCATCCGGGGTCTAAGGGTTTGGATAGTGTGTCTTATCCTAGATAAGACACATCTTTCAAAGCCTGGTTTTGTTTAACGTCTTTTGTCGAGTCCTTGTGGAACTCTAAAACAAGTTGCATGGTTTGTATTTGGATTTGAAGTTAGTGTTGGATTTCTAAACGAGGTTGTGTTATGTTTTGAAACTTAAATTAATGGATGAACATCTTTAGCTTTATCATATAGTTGTTTGTATGGTTGAATGCAATGATATTAATCAAGTCACACATAATCACGCTTCCGCAAAAGTCAGGGTGTGATACTTTGGTATCAGAGCTTCGATTGTAGCGAACTAGGATTCTTTCTCGAGTCTTGACTACAATCATTAGGGCTCTCATGAAAATATTTTTACAACATGTTTTCATTGCATACACAGAATGCCCGGATCTAGGGAAACAAACTATTTTACAAAAGACACGAAACACGATTGCAAGGTTTACATTTGTGGTTTCGTCTGGGAGACTAGGTGGTTTAGTCTGGGAGACTAGGTGGTTTAGTCTGGGAGACTAGGAAGGATAGAAAGGGTTCATGAGGAATCACGAGGACACATGATTTCATGATATGTTGACTTTGCTTGCATACTAAATGGTAGTGATTAATATATGTGCATATGTTGTGATTGTTCTGTTACAGACAATATGTCTTCATCCGAGAGCGGATTGTCCGACGCCGATCACCCTATGGCTATTGTTTCCGATGACGAGATTACCCTAGAGCCAGAGATCTTTACATCCGATACTAAGAGCGACCCAGATATGCTATCAGACAACGACGACGACTTTCAGCCGTTTGCGTTGCCTGATTTTGGAAATGACTTACCGCTTGCTGATGATATTCCAGATGAGGATCCTTTTATTATTCCTATTCCAGTCCATGATCATCTTATCATCGGTCATCCCGATGGTGAGTGATGTGTGTAAAATGCAACATATAAATTACATCAAATAAGGCATAATACTAACCCTTTTTAGTACTAATGTTGGAAAAAGTGTGTTTTTGTCTTCCTTTTGTATTTTCAGGATTAAATGAGTGTAAATGAACAAAATAAGCAAATATGCAGCAAAATCTAACATAATTACAAGAAAAGGGATAAACGTGGCATGCCCGACCCCTCGACAGCATCTCCCCAAGCAAAAACAAGAGATCAGAAGGCTGAACACGCCCCGTGCCCAGCGGACACGGGGGCGTGCACAAGTGTCTGTAGAAAAGACAGTTGTAGAAGCTTCTATTTCCCAACACGGGGGTGTGCCCAGCTCAACACGGCCGTAGTCAACGCTAATATTCACAGAATCCAAGCAAATCTTGATAGTATAGATACGCTTCTGCACACGGGGTCGTGCCCAGCGGACACGGGGGCGTGGTAAACTAATACAGACAAACTGCATTTAATGAAGAAAGAGAAGATGGATGGACATGGGGCCGTGTTCGGGCTTCTGTGCAGGCTATAAATAGAGGTGCTTGGTTCACTTCAAAAGCATCCCTTGGTAAACCACCTCTCTCACACTTCACCCACACTCCACCACCATCACAACCCACATCCACCACCATCATCCATCATCCATCATAGAGTGTGTGTAGTAGTCTCGGGATCCAAGATTGATAGTAACAGTTCTTGATAATCAAAGGACATGTTTGCCTAAGTCTCTTACATCACTTGGTGAAGACAAGCATTTAGTGTAATACTTTTTATTTTTAATCTTTTCGCACTTTTTATTTGGTTTTGTATTAATGACTTTAATAACTAGTTTCTTATGTTGAAGGTGAAACTTCCTTATCATTTGTCCGTGGTGTCTTGGCATTATTTTACTGTCTAAATAAAATAAAAGATTTACACCATTCATATCTCTACGGTCTATATAGAGATATGTTGGCTACCTGGTCGGGGGTTAAGGGAATGGTTTGGTAAGGTTCTTGCCTTGTTTAGTTTATAGATCCTGCAAGGACCTGGGTCAAGCTTACTAGGACCTCCTTCAATACCCACTGGTATTGGATGGCGGGGGTGCGAATGGCTTGATCCCCTCATATGTAAACTACTATTAATACATTAACCCGGCTATTTGGGATTGTATCCCTGCAGACTCAAACCACTTAGCCGAGGGTAACGTCACCTTCAAAACAGGGGGCTACCACATTACGCATTAATAACTTAATTAATTATCTTTCAATATTCCAACTCTTTAGGGTTGTATCCTTGCTGACTCAAACTACTGGGTTGAGGGTAACGTCACCTTCAATAGAGGGGCCTACTACTATAACTAAGATAATCTCTTAAAAAGTGCAAAAGTGCGGAAATAATCAAAGGTTACACTAAAGGCGAGTCGGATCCAAGTGATTCATCTTGTCTATCTGTTTTTATTTTATTTTATTTTTCAGTATTTTTAGTTTTTATTTTCATGTTTAAAACCTTTTTTCTAAACTTTTGATTTGATTAGACGTTGAGGATAAACCGGTACTAAAAGCTCTTGTGTCCTTGGATGACCTCGGTATCTTACCAACGTTATACTACGCTCACGATGGGTGCACTTGCCCATATGTGTGTTTATTGTTAGTAAAATATTGTGTTTTATAAATTTAAGACTTGACTAAAGTGTTAAAAAGGGCTTAAAATATACAAAAAAATTATATCACACTCGACACGCATCAAGTTTTTGGCGCCGTTGCCGGGGACACAAGGATTTTAAGAAAGCTTAAAATCGACGGCCTAATTAGTTTTTCAAAACTTTTTTAAATCGTGCGCATATTTTCTGCATTTTAGTTAGTTTTTGCATTTACAGTAGACTGAACACGGGGCCGTGTTCACTGAACACGGGGCCGTGTTCACTGAACACGGGGCTGTGCTGCACATTTTTCTAAAAACTCCCAGATACAGAGTCTGAACACGGGGTCATGTTCACTGAACACTCCCCCGTACTGCACAAAACCAGTCACTTTTATTAAAACACCCAGATACAGAACTTGAACACGGGTCGTGCTCACTGAACACGGGGCCGTGTCCAGCCTCTGTTTCCATTTTTATTTTTTATTTCTGGTCCCGAGACTCTGTAGTGGTCTGTTGAGTTATTCTTATGGATCAATACTCAAGAGATTACAACTACCACTATGTGGAGGATGATTATTGGGAAGAGTATTGTACTATTTGTGGCAACCCTCATTCGGTGCAATATTGTAACTTATTTCAACCATCCCCTTCATACAACCACTATGAGGAGCCCAGGTACGAGCCATCGACTTCATACACAACCTATGAAGAGCCAAGGTATGAACCTTCTCCCTCATACTCATATTTTGATGAACCAAGGTATGAACCTTCACCTTCATACTTTGAGGAACCAAGATATGAGCCATCACCTTCATATACTTACTATGAGGAACCATGGCGTGAACAACCCACCTCATATGAGTATTATGAAGAACTAAGTTATGACCCTTATCCATCATATACTTACAATGAGGAGCAATGGTGTGAACCATCTACCTCATATGAGTACTATGAGGAACCAAGGATCGAACTTCTGAATTCAAGCTTTGATAATAATTACTCAACTCACTTTGACGAACCACCAACTATTTCACCTGTAGCCGAAAAGATAATAGAACACCTTAAAACTATCTAGCGCTATATAAAAGAAGCCCGCGCAAGGGAAGAGGAGTCCCGCGCAAGAGAAGAATTAACTTGTAATAAAGAAGAGATAGTTGAAAAGGTAAAAATGGAAGAACAAGTAAGTGAAAAGCCAACACATGAGTTAAACAACGAAACAGGTGAGTCCGACAACGTTAAAATTCAAGAAGAGTCTAATTTTAAAGAAATTAATATCTTGTCACCTTCTTTCGAAAATCATTGTTTAGTACCCACTCATGCTAAGTTTTTAAAAGAGTTAAATATTAACACTAAAATTGACGAAACGGTAAGCATTAAGTTAACAAATGGTCAAACTGCACTAATAAACGAAGATCCATTTGAAATTAACATTACACCGGTTCCATGTTTTTTTCAAAATTCCTTTATTAGTAACATTACAATTGATAAAGATCTTTGTGTTAATATAATGCCAAATTACATTTTCGAAAAATTAAGTATTGGTGATTTTTCTCCAGTTCAAATACCCATTTTTCTATCTAATTGGAAAACAATAAAATCAATAGGAATAGTTGAGGATGTGTTAGTCCAGTCCGATCAATTGGTAACCCCAAACGACTTTGTCATCCTTGATGACGCTCCTCTAGTGTTGGGACGACCTTTTGTAAAGACCCACAAAGCTTTGAAAAATCAGAAGTATAATAATTTATCTATTCAATTAGGGGCATTTAAAAATAGTGTCGATCTTGAGCGTTCAATGAAATATCCATTTGGCAACAATGACCCCCTAATTGAAGATGAAGCTGAACCACCTGATACAAGAGAGGAAATTGACCACTTTGTTGAAGAAGAGGTCGCCATAGAACAAACTTTTGTGGTTCTTGATCAAAATGAGCAACCAAATAAGGAGTCTCCTAAAGACCCACATCTTGAGCTCAAAGAACTTCCAAAAGGTTTGGAATATGCTTTTCTAGATAAAGATGGTAAATCACCTGTAATTATTTCGTCAAAATTAACTAGTTTAGAAAAAAAGTAAAATTAATTACGCTTTTGAAAAAACACAAAAACGCGATCGCTTGGAAGCTTGTAGATATTAAAGGAATAAGTCCTTCCATGTGCACACACAAAATTTTAATGAATGATGACTATAAATCGGTAATACAACCACAACGTAGAGTAAACCAAATGTCCAAGAGGTGGTTAAAAACGAAGTCATCAAATTACTTGACGCCGGACTTATTTACCCAATCTCCGATAGTCCTTGGGTAAGTCCCATCCAAGTAGTTCCAAAGAAAGGAGGTATGACGGTAATAACTAACGAGAAAAATGAATTAATACCAACAAGAACCGTCACAGGATGGAGAGTATGTATAGATTATTGTCTATTAATCAAATGTTAATACCAAAAATGAATTAATACCAAAAATGAATTAATACCAAAAATGAATTAATACCAACAAGGAAAGATCACTTTCCTTTGCCTTTTATTGATCAAATGTTAGAAAGATTATCTGGTCACAAATTTTATTGTTTCTTAGATGGCTTTTTAGGATATTTTCAAATACCGATAGCACCCGAGGACCAAGAAAAGACAACATTTACATGTCCCTATGGAACTTTTGCTTATCGACGCATGTCTTTTGGTCTATGTAATGCCCCCGCAACCTTTCAACGTTGCATGGTGGCCATCTTCCATGACATGATAGAAAAGACAATGGAAGTCTTCATGGACGACTTTTCTATCTTTGGAGATTCATACGACCAATGCCTCGATAACCTTGAACGAATGCTATCCCGATGTGAGGAAACTAACCTCGCCCTTAACTGAAAAAAATGCCATTTCATGGTTATAGAGGGAATAGTACTCGGTCACAAAATCTCAAGCGAAGGAATGGAGGTTGATCGATCAAAAATAGACACTTTTTCTTGATTACCACCCCCATCCTCCGTTAGAGCTATCAGAAGTTTCCTAGGGCATGCCAGATTTTATAGACGATTTATCAAAGACATTTCTAAAATCTCAAGGCCTCTAACAAAATTACTTGAAAAAGATGCCCCTTTCATCTTTGACAAGGATTGCAATCAAGCATTTCTAACACTAAAGGAAATGCTACTCAATGCACCTATCATGATAGCGCTTGATTGGAAATTACCCTTCAAAATCATGTGCGATGCAAGTGACTTTGCAGTTGGAGCTGTCTTGGGAAAAAGAAACGATAAGCATTTTCACCCAATTTATTACGCTAGTAAAACACTTAATGATGCACAAGAAAATTACACAACAACAGAAAAGGAATTACTAGCCGTGGTATTTGCTTTTGATAAATTTCATTCTTATCTTGTTCTTCCTAAAACGATAGTTTATACAAATCATGCAGCTATTCGATATCTCTTTAAGAAACAGGATGCTAAACCACGTTTGATTCGGTGGATTCTACTCCTCCAAGAATTTGACATTGAAATAAAAGACAAAAGAGGAGCAGAAAACACCGCAGTAGATCATCTTTCCCGCTTGGAAGATCCAGCTTTGGAGGCAACCAGGGATGAGCTGATCAATGAAAAGTTCCCAACAGAGTCCCTGGAAATGGTGGAATACCGAGAAGAGCCATGGTACGCCGTTATGCTAACTACCTAGCTAGCGGTATAGTCGCAAAAGGATGGCCACATCATCAAAGAAAAAAATTATTTACCGATGTAAAGCATTATTTTTGGGAAGATCCTTATCTTTTCAAGATGTGTGCCGATCAACTCATCCGTCGATGCGTACATGGTAGTGAAGCAAGAAGAATTCTCCACCATTGTCATGAAGGTCCATACGGAGGACATCATGGTGCCGTTATTACCGCACAAAAGGTATTTGATTCAGGGTTTTACTGGCCAACCATTTACAAAGACGCCCAAAGTCTTATAAAGACATGTGACGCTTGCCAAAGATCAGGTAATATTTCTTCCAAAAACAAAATGCCACAAAATGGCATTCTTGTTTGTGAAATTTTTGATGTGTGGGGACTCGACTTTATGGGGCCTTTCCCACCGTCAAAAGGAAACAAATATATACTTGTGGCGGTAGATTACTTGTCTAAATGGGCAGAGGCCGAGGCATTTCCAACAAACGATGGAAGAGTCGTGGTAAGTTTTCTGAAAATATTATTCTCTCGTTTTGGAACACCAAAAGCATTAATAAGTGATAGAGGTACCCATTTTTGTAACCATCAACTTGAATTTTTTTTAATAAGATATGGGGTCTATCACAGGGTCTCAACAGCATATCACCCTCAAACAAACGGACAAGCCGAAGTGACTAATAGAGGTTTAAAAAGAATACTTGAAAAAACCGTAGGGTTAAATAAAAAAGAATGGGCCGATAAATTAGACGATGCTTTATGGGCTTTTCGAACAGCGTACAAAACAACAATAGGTACAACCCCATATATGCTTATCTATGGAAAAAGTTATCATTTGCAGGTAGAAATAGCACACAAGGCCTACTGGGCAATTAAAAACGTAAACTTAGACTTAGAAATTGCCGGTAAAAATCGATTTTGCCAATTAAACGAATTAGACGAATTGAGAAATTACGCATACTCTAACTCCGAAATTTATAAGGAAAGAATGAAAAATTTGCATGATAAACACATTAAACCTAATGAATTTCGGGTAGGGGATCAAGTTCTATTGTTTAATTCTCGACTTGGATTATTTCCTGGTAAATTAAAGTCTAGGTGGTCAGGACCTTTCTCCATCACCCATATTTTCCCAGACGGTGCAATAGAAATTAAATCTTGGAATGGAATTCCGTTCAAAGTCAATTGCCAACGGCTAAAGCTCTATCAAGGATTTATTGAGGATGAGGAGGAAGAAATCTCACTTTAATCGGCCGAAGAATAAAACAAAGGTTCAAGCATCAACATCATACCCTGTAAGTTACGAACATCGGGAAAACATCTAAATCGGTAAGATTTCTAAAACCAAGCTTCGAGAAACGAGGGCACTCACACGAACACACAAAAAAAATAATTTTTTCCCAACCACGGGGCCGTGTTCAGCGAGCACGGGCCCGTGTCCGCGCAACTGTCGGGGATAAAACCCCTTTTTCCTTCACTTTCTCATTTCAACACGCCCCGTTTCCCGAAAACTCTCTGGTTCCACCGGAAATCTCTGAAGATTTTCATGTTCCCCCGACTCCTAACAACGTCAAGGTATGATTCTATCATCATAATTAGTTAGTTTAATCACTTGCATGTAGTTTAACATCACAAATTTGGGGAAAAATCTAGGGTTCTTCAACTTGAACCGAATCAAACCCCAAACTTTTGCTTAGTTCTGTTAGTATTAGTATAGATACATGTTATAGGGAGTAAATCAACTTGTATTGTTTTTGGATTTGCCCGATTTCTCACAAAAACCTCAAACCCTTTTTTTTGAACCGAAAAAGATGAAATTGAAGGGGTAAACGGTTTTTTTTTGGGAAAAACAACATTTGGGGTTTCATTTTCGGGGAAAACTGCCCCTACTGGACCAAAAATTTTCAAGTTTTCGGGACCGGGTTGAAAAATGGGATTTTTGGGAAAGAGACACCTGGACACGGGGTCGTGTTCAGCAAGCACAAGGGCGTATCCAGCTGTTTTTAGGCAAACATGGGGCGTGTCGGCTGAACACGAGGTCGTGTTCAGTTGACTGTTTTAAGTTTTCTTTGAAAATTTTACTGTTTCATGCTAATTGTTTGGTGTTTTCTTTCAAATGGCCAAGAAATTTACCAGGTTCAACGCGAGTGAGTTCGCTGCTCAAGCGCGGTTTGAAGTTCTCCAAACAAGGCCCGAAGAAAATCCCCGACAAGTTTGCTTGGATACTCTAGAAGCAGTAGGCAAAATAGACCGCTTCAACAACCTCGTTACCGGCCCACTACGAGCAGCTCTTTGTACTCGGCTTCACTTAGTGCACGAGTATAACATGGAATTCTACAGCACGTTTGCTTTCAAAACAAGACCGGAGCCGTTTGACAATGATGGGGTAGAGTTCCGTTGTGTAGGGACCATGTACTCAATCTTAATCGCACAATTTGGGGCAATTGTCGGGTTGTACTCGGAAGAGGATGCCGGAGACGAAGAGAACACTGGCAGACTCCGCAAAATCCCAGAAAATCAACGCCAAGCTGCATGGGCTTAAATCGGGGAGGGACACTACAACCCGAGCCGAACCAAGAGCACATTGTTAAGGGATCCTCTCTACCGCTACATCCACAGAGTCCTCAGCTACTCTCTCTGCCAGAGGCACGACAGCGGTGGTGTCGTAGGGTTGCACGATCTACTAGTCCTCCATTGCATTCACAACCGTGTCAACCTCGATGTTCCATACCTGCTACTCCGTAACACACACTTGAACCAACTTGCTACTCCCCCGAATCCTATCCTTTTTGCCAAACATTTTGTGCAAAGGATGCCGAGGTCCTTTAAAAAGGGCCCGTGGTCGAGAAAAGTGGACATGGTCATTTGCCGCTCCATGAACTTAATCAACGAAGCGGATGACGGGACGGTCAGATTTCAAACGGTTCAAGGGCATGCATGGAACCCCCAAGAAGCTCTCATCCTTCACGCTCCATAGATACGTCCTCCTCCCCAATACCAATACCAGTACCAGCCCCATGGTAATCCGGGTCAATCCTCCTCTCAAGGTGGTGTTTTTCCTAACTTTCAAAGCTTACATGATTTATTGCAGGAAAATCTCATGTGCACCAGGAACACCTACAATATGGCCAGCAACACATACACCCGGGTCGGAGTTATCGAAAGAAACATCTCCGACATACATGATGACATTGGAAACATCCGGGAGTATATGGCGGGCCACGGAGGGGATGACGATGATGATGATGACGATGAGGACATGGATTGAGCTGGAGGTGGCATTGCACGGTTGAAGGTCTAACAGGTTAACCCTTTATTTATCGCAAACTATTTCGTGGCCTGCGTGCCACTTGTTGAACAATTTACTTCTCTAAACACTCTTTTTTTTCTTTTCTGCATTTCTTTTCTTTTTAACTTGTGACATGGATGATGAAACTTTGGTAAATTAGGATGTTTGTTATTATTGGTGTGGTAGTTATTAGTAAAACAGGTACCTACGAGGCTTAAAGCACTAAACATTAGTGCTACTAAAGCCGGGATAGCAGAACCGAAAGTAGAAACCTATTTTAAATGTTTGCAGATTGTCCACACGGGGTCGTGCTCAGCCGACACGCCCCCGTGCCCATCGCCCAGACCTGCTGTTTGTCTAATTTATGCAGATTTTTGCCCAACACGGGGTCGTGCTCACCAGACACGCCCCCGTGTCCACCTTCTGTAAGTCCTCATTACTGGCAATCTGACCACGAGGCTGTGTTCATCCGAAACGGGGCCGTGTCCAGATGCCCAGTAACATAAATTTTTGTTTATAACACACCTTTTGCACATTCAATCAACCTAAAAACTTATTTTTGGGACACATTGAGGACAATGTGTAATTTAAGTGTGTGGGGGGGGGGTGCTAAAACCTTGAATTTTGCAAGTCTTAATTATAAGCCTTACACAAAACTCTATTGGAACCGCTAAACACCCCAATTTTTTTAAAAAACTTTTCATTTTTTTACTTGTCTTGGTTTAAATTGGGAATAACAAGTTCTAAAAAGTTTATATTTTTATGAATTTACAACCGATAGCGTCGTGATAAAAAGAACCAACATAAGAAAATTATGAAACAGCATGACAAATCTAGTTAAAATTTGATTATATATACTTGACCACATTAAAGAAACCCATTCCCACAAACAGTGAGTTTTGAGCCTTTATTGAGCATATAAATACACATCTTTTGATTAAATGCTCATCTTTCGTTTCTTGTGTGAATAGCCGCTTGGTTTCTTACGACTCCAGAACTTGCCATGACGATACATTCTCGGTCCTTACCAACTTAAACCCAAGTAAGTAAATGATGGAGGCATTAGGACTAACCCTTTTTCTTTCAACACCATTATTTTTCTTTTTTTTACCACCTACCCAAAAGCCCCCTAGTTAACCCCTTTGAGCCTAAACCTTTTTCTTTCTAAACCCACAAAACAAACACCCTTTACCCACCAAAAACCCTTTTTTATTTTTAATTTTTTTTAGTGAAAAGCTCGGTCTTCATGTGACATTCCTTATCAAAAACAATAAAAAATAATAAAATAAAATAAATAAATAAATAAAATGATGATGAAGTCTAGCAATAAACAAACAAGTTCCCCAAAAGAAACTTTGTTTGAGAAATGCTTCATTTGAATAAAAAGTCACAAATACAAAAATTTATACGAAAACCGACGCTTTTTACGCCTTTCGCCCTTTTCTACTAACCACTAACCCAAAACCACCTACCTTTAACCCAATCCTAACCCTTCCCCAAGTCCTCTTGATATTTACAAAGGTGTATAGTTAAAAAGGGGAAGGATTGATTGCTTGGCAAGCATATGGTATAAGTAAGTTCCATGCCGGTCCCGAGTGTTTCACAAAAATACATTTTTGGCCGAGTGTTGAGTGATCTCTCGTGAGGTATGTGAACTTGTATATAACTGGAATTTTAAAGAGGCATGCTATGCCCAAATAAGTAATTTATCTTATGAAACGTTCTAAATAAATTATAACGAATAGGATTGTAAATAACATAAAAATAAAACCTAATAAAGATCTTGGAATCCCGACACTCAAGACAAGCCCAAAACTTCTCTTCTACCCATTCCATTTGGCTGTGTAAGCCACATTAAAAAGACTTTTGCTTGAGGACAAGCAAAGATTCAAGTGTGGGGGTATTTGATGTGTGTAAAATGCAACATATAAATTACATCAAATAAGGCATAAAACTAACCATTTTTTAGTACTAATGTTGGAAAAAGTGTGTTTTTTGTCTTCCTTTTGTATTTTCAGGATTAAATGAGCGTAAATGAACAAAAGAAGCAAATATGCAGCAAAATCTAACATAATTACAAGAAAAGGGATAAATGTGGCATGCCCGACCCCTTGACAGCATCTCCCCAAGCAAAAACAAGAGATCAGAAGGCTGAACATGCCCCGTGCCCAGTGGACACGGGGGTGTCCCCAAGTGTCTGCAGAAAAGACAAAGTTGTAGAAGCTTCTATTTCGCAACACGGGGGCGTGCCCAGCTCAACACGGCCGTGGTCAACGCTAAGATTCGAAGAATCCAAGCAAATCTTGATAGTACAGATACGCTTCTGCACACGGGGTCGTGCCCAGCGGACACGGGGGCGTGGTAAACTAATACAGACAAACTGCATTTAATGAAGAAAGAGAAGATGGATGGACATGGGGCCGTGTTCGGGCTTCTGTGCAGGCTATAAATAGAGGTGCTTGGTTCACTTCAAAAGCATCCCTTGGTAAACCACCTCTCTCACACTTCACCCACACTCCACCACCATCACAACCCACATCCACCACCATCATCCATCATCCATCATAGAGTGTGTGTAGTAGTCTCGGGATCCAAGATTGATAGTAACAGTTCTTGACAATCAAAGGCCATGTTTGCCTAAGTCTCTTACATCACTTGGTGAAGACAAGCATTTAGTGTAATACTTTTTATTTTTAATCTTTTGGTACTTTTTTATTTGGTTTTGTAATAATGACTTTAATAACTAGTTTCTTATGTTGAAGGTGAAACTTCCTTATCATTTGTCCGTGGTGTCTTGCCATTATTTTACTGTCTATATAAAATAAAAGATTTACACCATTCATATCTCTACGGTCTATATAGAGATATGTTGGCTACCTGGTCGGGGTTTAAGGGAATGGTTTGGTAAGGTTCTTGCCTTGTTTAGTGTATAGATCCTGCAAGGACCTGGGTCAAGCTTACTAGGACCTCCTTCAATACCCACTGGTATTGGATGGCGGGGGTGCGAATGGCTTGATCCCCTCATATGTAAACTACTATTAATACATGAACCTAGCCATTTGAGATTGTATCCCTGCTGACTCAAACCTCTTAGCCGAGGGTAACGCCACCTTCAGAAGAGGGGCCTACCACATTACGCATTAATAACTTAATTAATTATCTTTCAATATTCTGACCCTTTAGGATTGTATCCTTGCTGACTAAAACTACTGGGTTGAGGGTAACGTCACCTTCAAAAGAGGGGCCTACTACTATAACTAAGATAATCTCTTAAAAAGTGCAAAAGTGCGAAAATAATCAAAGGTTACACTAAAGGCGAGTCGGATCCAAGTGATTCATCTTGTCTATCTGTTTTTATTTTATTTTATTTTTCAGCAATTTTAGTTTTTATTTTCATGTTTAAAACCTTTTTTCTAAACTTTTGATTTGATTAGACGTTGAGGATAAACCGATACTAAAAGCTCTTGTGTCCTTGGACGACCTCGGTATCTTACCAACGCTATACTACGCTCACGATGGGTGCACTTGCCCATATCAGTGTTTAGTGTTAGTAAAATATCGTGTTTTATAAGTTTACAACTTGACTAAAGTGTTAAAAAGGGCTTAAAATATACATAAAAATTATATCACACTCGATACGCATCAGTGAGCATATTGTGGCACCGATCCTCGCTCCTGTTCCTTTAGTGGTCATCCCTCCTGAGGATTGACCTTTTGACGATCTCTTTGATGATGTTTTTGATTTGTTTGTTGATGGTCCTCCCGATGACGCTCATGGCGATAGAGAGCTAGATGAGGACATTGTTGCTAGTCCACTTCCTGAGATCCCTGTTATTGAGATTTCCTCTGATACTAGCTTACACTCTGTCTCAGATTCCTTTGAGTCTGTGACATCTTCAGCATTGCAGGCAGTTGGATTACGATGCTATGGCACTGATTCTGATGATGATACGGCCATGTCAGCTGCACTATCCCTTCCACACGATCCCGAGCTTGATCTTGAGCTAGATTTTGTTCCTGTTGATCAGCCTAACGTTGCACCTGCTGATCCTGAGCCCCTACTTGATCATGACCCTATTCCTTTTGGCATACTAGACATCGCACCCCTCATACCCGATCCAGTTCCTGCACCCGTTGACCCTCCTGTTATTGAGCCATTCGTTCCTCCACCTGCACCCGCACCCGCTGATGTTGCTCCTTTTCATCCGGTGGAGTCTGATGTTCATCGTGTTGATTTACCTATCATTTTCTTGCAGGACATACCCGCACCTCGTCCAGGGGAAGGTACTTCAGTCCAGCAGCCTAGTCATGACCCTCATGTTTCAGCAGCTTTTCCACATATCCCTCAGTCGACATCGTATGCTCCTTTTACTTCTTCACCACTTGATGAGCCATTCCGATGGTCCCCACCGTATTCCATACCGATCTCAGACCTCTACCATCCCTCGCATTTTGTTGGCTATACTCAGGATGAGTTACTTTATTCGCTTAAGCTTCGATTTGAAGTTATAAGTCGTAGAGTCTTGGAGCTTGAGTCGACACCGCGTCCCCTACCGTGTCCTTGTCAGCCTACTTTTGTCCCCCCACATTCATCACCGTCTCCATTTGCACACCCGGCTGCTCCTGTTACTCCTTTTCCAGAGTTTGATGCTCGATTTCTTACAGTCGAGCAGCAGATCCGTTATTTGCTTCGTCATGTGCACAAGCTCGAGGAGGAGCTCGCACATGTTCTCAGTTTGATTTTCCTCCCTCCTCCTCCTCCGCCATCAGTATAGTAGGTTTTTGGTTTTATGCTGATTGCATTACTATCAGTGAGAGCATTATTATGGAGCAGAGGCAGTGAAGACTTTTTGAAGACCACCTTTTGACTATGTGATTTTTTTGTACATTGATAGACCTATTGAACAAGGGTAGTGTGACCCTGTGTCCCTTTTGATGTGGTACTTTGTAGACAACATAACCGTGGTCGATGATTAATGAAAGCTCAATCGTCATGTTCTCATTAAACTCATCGATGAATTACTTGTTTATGCTATGATTGGGTCGTTGCATGATTGCTTGATATGATGACTTATTATGTGTATGTACATACGACCTCTAGACAACTATATACATTTCCTAAACAAATAAGACCTGACCAATCCGATCTCCTTCTTAAAAGATGCCTCCTCAAGAGATCATTCGGCTGCCCATGTCCGAGGCAGAATTACAAGCGCACATCACACAGGCCATCGCACGGCACAAGGTTCTTTGCTACAGACACAGCGGAGGTACCTCAGGGAATAACCCACCTAACGGTAATGTTTAAGTCACCTAAGACACATTACAATACGTTTGGATATTTCCGAGTGTGCTTTGCTAATGCTATCTGTGAATGATGCTGCTGGATTGCAGGCTGTATTTACAAGCAGTTTTTGGACTACAAGCCTCTGAACTTCGACGGCACTGGAGGTGCCGTAGCTTTTGCAAGATGGGTCAAGAACACGGATTCTGTTTTGCGAATGAGCGGATGTGCTCCAGAGCAGCAAGTCACATACGTTTCTGGATTATTTCAAGATGAGGCTCTGTCACGGTGGAACCTTCGGGTTCGGACAATAGGCGAGGCTGCTGCGTATGCTTTGACATGGGATAAGTTGAAAGAATTGATGTGTAAGGAGTATTGTTCTCAGATGGAGATCTAGAAGCTGGAAATTGAATTCTGGAAACTGAAGATGGAAGGTCCAAAGGTGGCGGGATATGTACAGAGACTTCATGATTTGGCGCGAGTTGTTCCATACCTGGTGGAACCAGAGTTTAAGAGGATAGAACGAATCATCTGGGGACTGGCACCTCAGATTCTGAGCTTGATGAAGGCATCAAAGCCCCCAATAAGTACCGATGCGATTGACTTAAGTGTGGCGCTCACTAAAGAGGCGATTAGATTGGAAAAACTTTCAACCCTTGACGAGAAGAAGGAGACTCATGCGGAGCCGTCTAGGAAGAACAAAAGAAAGCTCACTGATTTACGATAGGGTACTCGGGCAAATAACAACAACAATGCCAAGAAGGGAAAAAGGTACATGGGAAAACTACCTAAGTGCGACAACTGCCTACTTCATCATGTTGGACTATGCAGGTATAGAAAGTGTGATAGCTGTGGCAAAGTGGGGCATGACAAGGAGACGTGTTGGTACGGTACTGAACATAGAAATGGAGGTCCAGATGGTAGTGGAAATCGCGAAAGAAACAACAACAACAACAACTATCAAGGCGGAAATGGTGATGATCAAGGGCGTGATCCAGGGTGTTTTAACTGCAGTGATGTGGGGCATTTCAGGAAGTATTGCCCTAACAACGAACAGGAAAGCGAAAGAATGTTCAACGTTGGAGCTAGGGAAGCACGCCAGAATCCGAACGTAGTCACTGGTATGTTCCCTATTAATCAACACTTTGCATCTGTGCTATTTGATACCGGTGCTGACTATAGCTTCGTATCTCTAGAGTTTAAGAATATACTTGGCATATTAGTAAGTAAGTAGATATCCCGTACTTGATAGAACTAGCTAATGGGAAGTTAGTAGAAGCCAACGAAGTAATTAGAGGTTGTGTTATAGAGCTTGGAGAGCGTGAGTTTTCGATAGATTTTCTACCAGTTGATTTGGGAAGCTTTGACGTGGTAGTAGGGATGGATTGATTGTCAAGTGATCGTGCTGAGATAGTATGCCATGAGAAGATTATCTGCATCCTGATGACGAATGAAGAGAAAATCGTGATTCATGGGGAGAAGCCGGATACGCCTCTACGAATTATTAGTTGTTTGAAGGCACAGAAGTTTTTGCGTAAAGGATGTGTTACCTTCATAGCTCATGCCGAAGAACAGAAGCTCGAAGATATCCCTGTGGTAAGGGAATATCCTGAAGTCTTCCCCGAAGACTTGTCAGGATTACCTCCTCAACGACAAGTCGAATTCTACATTGACTCGGTTCCAGGTGCCGCGCCTGTAGCCAAGGCACCTTATTCACTTGCGCCTTCAGAGATGCAAGAGCTGTCAGCGCAGCTTCAGGAGCTACTGGACAAGGGATTTATTAGACCAAGCTTCTCGTTTTGGGGAGCTCAAGTGTTGTTTGCCGAGAAGAAGGACAGTAGTTTGCGTATGTGCATTAACTACCGAGAGCTAAACAAGTTAACCATCAAGAATCGGTATCTCTTGCCAAGGATTGATGATTTATTCAAACAACTTCAAAGATCTAACTACTATTCCAAGACCGATCTTCGACCAGGTTATCGCCAGGTGCGAATTCAGGAATAAAGCATACCTAGGAATAGTGAGTCAACAATTTGTTTTAAACATACACTAATATTATGTTTGCTGCATGGTACGCAAAACAATTATGCACATAATACAAAACTTTGAGAATCTAGGAGACATGTACTTAGGTCGAAACTCATTAAAGGTTATCACTTAGGAATCACGTCTATTAACTCGGACAAACATCAATATTCAGTCATGTATACTACTCTAGCTAATCGAACAGGTGAAGTACTCGAATCTCTTTTATTGAAATTCTCACATTTGCATCCAACAAGTAGATTCTCTTTACATCTCTACTCCTCTTAATGGCAGTTGCATCATGACAATTTTCTTCATTAGAGCGAACACTCATTTGTTTCGATACTTGATCATTTTATATGTTACACATGTATCGTTTGTTACGCATGTGGCTTCCCTTCGAATGATTGTTTTCATCAAAGTTTCAAACACTATTTCGCTATATCTAGATATTACTTTGTGACTTGGATAACCTTCATTATTAAAAGTGTTGACTCCTTTGTTATAATGTCAACACACTTTCTTGAAATTTCATTTCTTTCCAGTTGCATACATGGTTTACCTTTGCAACCATGCTGAAATTCCTTTTTCGATACATGTATTTATTGTCGGATTGCGCTGAAAACAAGTTCAATTGCTTGAACTTGTCCATTTCGCATATTAAATTCAAGACACCATATGATGTATTGATAACATCATATTCAAATTCTTTTTAACAAGCGTTTCATTTGTTTTGAGTCATAGTAGATTTGTTTGGTCTACGACTCCATTATGTCATTTACTGATTTCGACACCTTGTGGTGATGCTTTCACTAAATTAAAGCTTGCGCTAATCTCGTTTACGCATCTCATACACGGATTTAATTGTTTATTTATTGACTTGCTCTAAGTCCATTCTCTTTTATCACGTTAAAGCAATCTTAACGTAATCGTGTGTTAAGATAATGGTACATAAATTCATTCTATATTTCAGTATACCTCCTAACGGTTCTTTCATTATCGATCTAATACCTTGCGGTATTTATTGCTTTTTCATCTTCGGTCGAAAACAATAGTTCTTTGGTGTTCTATATTCAATTGAAAAATCCTACGAGGACATTTGAATCAAATTTTCAGGTTTGCTTCATTACATTTTCATTTGATTCCAAACACGGTGAACTTGATCGGTCACCGCTATTATTGAATTATGTCATTACGACACCTTGTGGTGTCGGTATAAACTTGTAACTTGTGCTAATCATGGTTAACCATTTCACTCGAAACTACACATACTTTTGTTTGGCTTTTCCTTTAAACACTCTTAATGCAACTACAAATCTAGATAATGATACACCGGTTTCGTTTGTATTTCTTTTCGGTGTATTCTCGCGATTCAATAATGTTAACACACTTATTTCATTCATTTATTTGCCCGAAAGTTTACGGATCATTTTCATGTTACTATTACATTCAAGCTTGCTGATTCTGAGTTCATCTAACGGATGTTATTGCTTTTAGAATTCAATTGCATAATGTAAACGATCGTTTGAAATTCTATTGGTCAAAACTCCTCTTTTGTTGAACCCCTGTGAAATAAGTTACACTAGGTTATACAGCTATACGTTTTGAATCCCTTGACATCAAACTCTGAAACACATACCTTTTAACCGCTGGGTTCCTATTGTTGAATTATGTCCTTGAATTCACCTGATTCGACTAAGTCTTGATTCAGTTTCGTGATCAATCACTTTGGTATTATTCATATCCATACACGTATAACGTAAACCTAAGGAGTTGAGGTAGTGTAAATTTCGAGGACGAAATTTTCTTAACATGGGGAGAATATGACAACTGTCAAATTTGCCTGCATCCGTACAATTATTAAACAGTAATTAGTACTTAATGATTGTGCTGATTGACAATTTATGACATGAATTGCTTTCTGAATATTATCATTATACATGTATGTGCATCATAAATTGCAAAAGACATAACATTATTGCATGAAAACTTTATTGATTCAAACGATGCACGAAACACCGGCAGCACAGTTATCAAACAAATCAGAAAAATGCTGACGGAGTTCAGTACATAGACAGACATTGTGTTAAGACACAGAATGAGCCAGAAACCAAGTATTACACTAGTATAGTGTGTAGGAAAGTAAGGATCACAAAACTGCCTTCCTAGAGATAGTTTAAGTGTCGGAAAGTGCCTAAAACTCACACAAACTGTAGAATTCTACAGAAAATTAGCAAATTCAGCATTTTAACACTCTAATATTATGCAGAAATGTGGTTAAATAGTCATGAATGCTTTCCTAAGCGTTGGGAATCAAAACTGTCACAAAAGGGTACATCAAGCACACTAAACTGCATAGTTTAGCACCTTAACGAACTGGTAATCAACCGGACACTACCCGAAACACCAAATTTTCAATAGAAGCATTGTTTTAACATTACCAAGCTAGTTATGGTCCCCGAACATCATAACACCCTATATAAATATCTAATACTTCGGTTAATCAGCAGAGCACAAACACATCCAATAGCCCTATCCACGTAAACAAGCAAGTCCAAGTGTGCGGCCCAAACAGTTGGGCCCGTAATAGCATGCAAGTCTAAAACAGTGCACGTGTTTATGGTCTTGAGTCGAGACTAGAGATCTCGAGTCGGGACTGTGTGGTCTCGAGTAGTACCTATGAGTTCTCGAGTCGCAATCGTGGAGGTCTCGGGTCATGCATTCATCACTCGAAACTAGGCGGTCTCGATTCATGTCTCGAGTCGCAACAAGACCAGAAATCCTGGTTTCGAGTCATGTTGATTGTGTGCTGATAAATGCGTGGTCTCGAGTCGAGACTAGGGGCTCTCGACTCGCAACCTGTGTCGCAACCGTGGTCTCGAGCTGTCATGGGATGGTCTCGAGTCGAGACAGAGGATCTCGACTTGTGTTCCTGGTAACAAAATCCGTCTAGAACCTTGATGTACTATCCAATAGTGTTGCATTTTCATGAGATTGTGTACTATCCAATTAAACCACACAAACATGTTTTCTTGTCTAACAATTAACCAAAATGGATCAAACATAGCAAATTTCAAATATTCATATCACATTCAACAAGTTCTTCATCTAGGGTTTTCTTCATTATGCAAACATGATCATTTAAATCTTAGTTCTAGCATGCGTTCAACTCAAAACAAGAACATGTATCCATACGATCAACAAGTCATGACACTTTGCATATTATCATCAAAACAACATTTGTCCTATAACCCTTAACATAAATCGGATGATCATAAGCTTTCCATACTTTCATCATTCAATTATCTTATTAACTCATTATCATACAAGGGTTCACACATGTCACTCATCATTTAATCATTCAAAGCAAGTCACATCATTATACACACAACACCTAATGAACATCTAAAAACACTAATCGGTTGCTATATACTCATAACCTATCATTTGTTTTAACCAAACAATTACAAGGTACTAACTGGCTAGATATTGAGGGTATGACGAATCAATGAACCAACTTCCGAGTGGTGATCTCGAACTTGATCCGAGGGTTTCCTTGTTGTTGCCGATTGATCCGAGAGGAAGGAGAGGAGGTTTGTGGTTCTAGGGTTTTAGAGAGAGAGAATGTAGGAGTGTGTGTGTAGGTTGCCCAAAAATGGCAAGGTTGGCCATCAACCAATGTTATATACTTGTTCCAAGTTGATGCACCCTAATGGGCTTTCGGATGGATTAAATGGCCCAACCGGCCCACTGTTACACTGTTCACTCGAGACCGCATGGTCTCGAGTCGGGTCCTTGTGTCTTGGTTCCGACTCACTACATACCTACTTGTATAAGACTATATTTTTATACGTACACATTGATAACACATCCCGGTCCGTGATTTCAACTGGTTCCTCGACGAATCGTAACTGCTCGTCGATAGTGAGTTCCTTCAGAGGAACTATGTGGGTCTCATCTGACAGACACTTCTTCAGATTCGACACGTGGAAAACGTTGTGAACTGCACTGAGTTCTGCTGGTAAGTTCAGTCTGTAGGCCACCTTGCCTATTTTCTCGATGATTTCAAAAGGTCCGACGTATCGTGGGTTAAGTTTGCCTCGTTTGCCAAAACGAACCACACCCTTCCAGGGTGAAACTTTGAGTAGTACCCGCTCCCCAACATGGAGTTCTAGCGGTTTCCTGCCCTTATCGGCGTAGACTTTCTGACGGTCACGAGCTGCCGCCATGCGTTTTCGTATTTGAGCAATTCGTTCGGTTGTGTCTACCATAAGTTCTGGACCAGTGATCTGACTATCCCCCACCTCTGCCCAACAAAGAGGTGACCGGCATTTACGCCCGTACAATGCCTCAAACGGAGCAGCCTTAATGCTAGTGTGGTAGCTGTTATTGTACGAGAATTCCACAAGTGGCAGATGCTTTTCCCAGCTGTTGCCAAAGTCGATTACACATGCACGAAGCATGTCTTCTAAGGTTTGAATAGTGCGCTCAGACTGCCCGTCCGTCTGAGGGTGATACGCTGTGCTCATGTCTAACCGTGAGCCAAAAGATTTGTGCATTGCTTGCCACAGCTCTGAAGTAAATCGTGCATCTCGATCCGAGATAATAGAGGTGGGCACCCCGTGCCTTGAGACAACTTCCTTGAGATATACGTCTGCTAGTGTGGAGAACTTATCCGTTTCCTTGATAGCCAAGAAGTGAGCAGACTTTGTGAGTCGATCCACGATCACCTAAATAGTGTCGTTACCACGTTGAGATCTAGGCAGGCCAGTGACAAAATCCATGGAAATTTGCTCCCATTTCCATTGTGGTATCTCAGGTTGTTGAAGTAGGCTTGAGGGTTTCTGGTATTCCGTCTTGACTCTCGCACAAGTCAAACACTTGCTGACGTAGGTTGCTATGTGGGCCTTCATGCTAGGCCACCAATACGTAGTTTTGATATCGTGATACATCTTATCTGCACCAGGATGTACCGAGTAGCGAGACTTGTGTGCTTCATCCATCACAAGCTCTCGGAGGTTGCCATAGAGTGGGACCCAAATGCGTCCCGTTATGTAGTAAGCACCGTCCTCCTTCTGTTCTAAGCGTTGCCTTGAGCCGCGTAGGGCTTCAGCCCTGATGTTTTCTGGTTTCAATGCCTCTATCTGAGCGTCTCGTATTTGGGAAGGAAGACTAGAATGTATAGTGAGCTGCAAAGCTCGCACGCGCTTAGGCGTAGTGTCCTTTCGACTGAGGGCATCAGCTACAACATTGGCTTTGCCAAAGTGGTACTTGATTGCACATTCGTAATCGTTTAATAACTCGACCCATCGTCGTTGACACATGTTTAGTTCCTTATGTTTGAAGATGTGCTCGAGACTCCTGTGATCAGTGTAAATGGTGCACTTGGTACCGTATAGGTAATGTCTCCATATCTTAAGTGCAAAAACAACAGCTCCCAGCTCTAAATCATGTGTAGTGTAGTTCTTTTCATGAACCTTAAGTTGGCGTGAGGCGTAGGCTATAACCTTATCCCGTTGCATCAGTACACAACCAAGACCCTGAATTGATGCGTCGCAGTAGACCACGAAGTCGTCTGTGCCCTCTAGCAATGAAAGGATAGGTGCGCTACAAAGTCTATCCTTTAAATGCTGAAATACTAACTCCTGTGCATTTCCCCATCGATAAACAACGCCTTTCTGCGTTAGTGTGGTAAGAGGCTGTGCAATCTTAGAAAAATCCTTAATGAATCTCCTGTAGTAACCTGCCAAACCCAAGAATTGGCGAATTTCCGTTGGTGTACGAGGTGCAGGCCAGTTCTTAATCGAGTCTACCTTGGATGGATCAACGTGAATCCCATCCTTGTTCACCACATGGCCTAAGAAATGGACTTCACGAAGCCAGAAGTCGCATTTCGAGAACTTTGCATAAAGCTGTTCTGTTCGAAGGAGTTCCAGAATGAGTCGTAGATGCTGCTCGTGTTCTTCCTGACTCTTGGAATAGATCAGGATGTCGTCGATGAAGACTATGACGAACTTGTCCAGGTAAGGCTTGCACACTCGATTCATCAAGTCCATGAAAATTGCAAGTGCGTTTATCAGCCCAAAAGGCATGACCAAAAACTCATAGTGGCCATATCGAGTTCTGAAGGCCGTTTTGGAGACGTCCTCTTCTCGGACTCTCAGCTGGTGATATCCCGATCTCAAATCAATCTTTGAATAGTAGCTCGACCCTTGCAGCTGGTCGAACAAGTCGTCAATACGTGGTAGAGGATATCGATTCTTCACGGTTACCTTGTTGAGTTCCCGGTAGTCGATGCACATTCTGAAGGTACCGTCTTTCTTCTTCACAAATAGCACTAGAGCTCCCCAGGGCGATGAGCTAGGACGAATAAAACCCTTATCCAAGAGTTCTTGCAGTTGCGTAGAGAGTTCTTCCAACTCTGATGGAGCTAAGCGATAAGGTGCACGAGCTATAGGCGCAGCTCCAGGAGCTAGTTCAATCTGAAACTCGACTTGGCGATGAGGCGGAAGGCCAGGTAATTCCTCAGGAAATACCTCAGGATAGTCGCGTACGATTGGAAAATCTTCTATCTTCTTCTCTTTCTCCGAGGTGTCAGTAACGAGAGCCAAAATGGCAGTGTGGCCCTTTCTCAAGCACTTCTGGGCCTTAAGGAGAGAGATGACGTTCTCAACAGCACTCCTCTTGTCGCCACGAATCATGAGAGGTTCACTACCGGAACTAGGAATACGAACAATCTTCTCGTTACAAAGGATCTCTGCCCGGTTTTGGGATAACCAATCCATCCCAATGACAACGTCGAAACTACCCAAGATGATAGGAATAAGGTCGATAGAGAAGGTCTGGTTAGCAAGAACAAGTTTACAACCCTGGACTACGTGAGTGGCCTCTAAACTCTTACCATTTGCTAGCTCTACAGTGTGCTTGTTGTTCAAGGGTGTTGGAATACGCTTAAGCATTCGACTAACCTCTAGTGACATGTAGCTAGTATCGGCACCCGAATCAAATAAAACTGTAACATAAAAGTCATCGAGAAGGAACTTACCCGCCACAACATTGGGGTCATTCCTTGCTTCACCTTGGCCAATCACGAACGCCCACCCCTGGCACCATTGTTGTTGTTGTTCCCATTGTTACCATTCCCCTGATTGTTGTTATTGTTATTCTGGTTCCTGTTCAGTTGGGGGCAATCCCTCTTGAAATGGCCTTCAGCTCCACACTGCCCTTTGTTATCACCTTGCTGCTGCTGATGGCGTTGGTTCTGTTGAGCTTGCTGACGATTCTGATTGGCGGGATATAAGCTCCTGTAATCCTTTGCAGCGTGACCTGGCTTGTTGCACCGATGACAGTTACCCCTGGTGCATGGCCCGCTGTGGTGTAGGCTGCAGCGATTGCATTTGGGGTGATTCCCTTTGTACCCACCATGACTTTGACCACCAGATGATTGCTGACTAGGGCTCTTGTAGTCTTCAGTCTTTCTCTGCTGAGACTGAGACTGAACAGAAGTCGACCCCTTACTTGAAGCTCCATCCCATTTTCGTTTGTTGTCGTTAAGAGCACCTGAAGTAGTTGCCGCACCTATGCGCTTTGGTAGCTTGTTCTGCTCCACCGCCTGGTCCGTGAGACGGTGAGCCAATTGTACAACTTGCTGGATGGTGGCGAGGTTAGCTGAAGTCACATGACTTTGGATTTCTGGTACTAAGCCCTTGAGAAATAGTTCGATGCGTTTGATGGGAGGATCTACCATGGTAGGACACAATAATGCAAGCTCATTCGATCTCTTAGTATACGCCTCAATTTCTGACCCCGTCATCTTGAGGTTGAAGAACTCGACTTCCAGTTTATGAATGTCATCCCGACTGCAGTATTCCTCCTTGATCATCTCTTTAAAGTTTTCCCATGGGGTGGCGTTGGCAGCAACCAACCCCAGCATTTGGACCTGAGCATTCCACCATGTGAGGGTCAAACCCTCGAGAGTACCGGTAGCATACTTCACCCTGCGCGCCTCAGGGCATTCACACATTTCGAAAACTGACTCGAGCTTTTCAAACCAGTGAAGGAGACCTACAGCTCCTTCAGTGCCGCTAAAAGTAGTTGGTCGGCAGTCCATAAAAGTTTTAAAGGTGCACACAGGTGGCTGAGCATGTTGACCTATTGTGGGTGTAAGAAAAGACAGAGTTTAACACAAAGGTTGGTTCACGAGAGTAGGATCTAAAGATCCTGGAATGAGTTTGGACTGCAGGATATACCTCCTGCGTGTGCAGCTGCAAGTGCCGCAGTAACTTGTTGGTTAATCATCGCCGTCAACTGGGCTTGTGTCATGTTAATGCGTCCAGACATGATCTTCATATCAAGAGGAACGTGTGTGAGAGGGGTTCGCGAAAATATGGTGACAGAAGAGAGTAAGCATACACGTGTTCAAGCAACAGTAGTTATACTAGCCAAGCATACCATGAGCAATGTACTATGTTACTAACAAGTAGGCAATATATACACAGATCATATCACCCAGAATGTCGAGCCTTGCATGTGGAGTGAAGCGTCGTTGTGGATCGTAGAGCACTGTACAGGTTATAGTCTGATTTTAATAAAACTTTTTCCCCTTATTAAAACCAAGTTCACTATAACCAATGGCTCTGATACCAATCTGTCACACCCCCAAAATCCACCTGCGGAATACTACCGCTTGGAGGCGTGACTGACCAGGATCCAGCCACCAATCATATTGAACAAGCATGTAAGTGATTATAAAAACCCAACCAATACAATTGGTGTCCAAACAAAACATAGTTTAAGTTGCAAGCGGAAGCATAATGTTTAAAACCAAAACATAAGTTTAATTGTTTCAAAGTTTAACATGGCACACAGCTGTCCATGTCCCACAACGACTCTCTTCCATGCAAGCTCCAGTTAAGTACCTATTGACCTGCAAAGCATGTAGTAACGAGTCAACAACAAGTTGAGTGAGTTCACAGTTGGGTGTTCGTTTTAAGTTGTTTCAAAAACAGTTTCCTTTATCTGGCATCCTGCCGTGGGGGTTACCCCATAAATGAAAAACGTGACTTGTTTATTCCCGGTTACTCTGGCAATCCAGCCGTGGGGGCTACCCCTTGTTAGTTATCTGGCATTTCGGCCGTGGGGGCTACCCCATGTATACACCAGACTCGTTACCATATCGACTGCTGACTGTAGTCATGTTTATGTGCCCTGAACTGTCAATGTCTATCATCATTGACGTACCCAGATCCATTAGTTCACGCCCGTCCTCTGCGGCACGGTGTGAGGTTTGTCAGACCTAAATAGCGCTATCTAACTAATGACCCGCTCGCCATTGGCCCGGCGATTAAGTCGATATAAAAAAGGAGGGACTTCGTGATAGAGTTTTGGTCTAGTACGAGTTATCTGTCCATGAGGACGAGGAATTATATTCCTGAGCCATCGTTGTCCTACCCAATACAGGACGAGGAATCCATGTTCCTTAACCCCATTCCCAACCCCTGGGAATCCCATGCTTTGTAGAGGATGTGAACTCACCTTGGTTTGCTCGGCAGATACACAGTAAGGTCAATCAAGCTATGTTGTGGTCAACCACGTCCTAACATAGTTGTACCATACAAGTCAGGTTCGTATTTAGGTAGTGCACGTATATTTTCTACACACATTTGCATACACGTATTGATCATGGCACACACGTACAATTACTTCGGTTAATCAGCAGAGCACAAACACATCCAATAGCCCTATCCACGTAAATAAGCAAGTCCAAGTGTGCGGCCCAAACAGTTGGGCCCGTAATAGCATGCAAGTCCAAAACAGTGCACGTGTATATGGTCTCGAGTCGAGACTAGAGATCTCGAGTCGGGACTGTGTGGTCTCGAGTAGTACCAAGACCAGAAATCCTGGTTTCGAGTCGCAATCGTGGAGTTCTCGGGTCATGCGTTCATCACTCGAAACTAGGCGGTCTCGAGTCATGTCTCGAGTCGCAACAAGACCAGAAATCCTGGTTTCGAGTCATGTTGATTGTGTGCTGATAAATGCGTGGTCTCGAGTCGAGACTAGGGGCTCTCGACTCGCAACCTGTGTCGCAACCGTGGTCTCGAGCTGTCATGGGATGGTCTCGAGTCGAGACAGAGGATCTCGACTTGTGTTCCAGGTAACAAAATCCTTCTAGAACCTTGATGTACTATCCAATAGTGTGGCATTTGCATGAGATTGTGTACTATCTAATTAAACCACACAAACATGTTTTCTTGTCTAACAATTAACCAAAATGGATCAAACATAGCAAATTTCAAATATTCATATCACATTCAGCAAGTTCTTCATCTAGGGTTTTCATCATTATGCAAACATGATCATTTAAATCTTAGTTCTAGCATGTGTTCAACTCAAAACAAGAACATGTATCCATACGATCTACAAGTCATGACACTTTGCTTATTATCATCAAAACAACCTTTGTCCTATAACCCTTAACATAAATCGGATTATCATAAGCTTTCCATACTTTCATCATTCAATTATCTTATTAACTCATTATCATACAAGGGTTCACACATGTCACTCATCATTTAATCGTTCAAAGCAAGTCACATCATTATACACACAACACCTAATGAACATCTAAAAACACTAATCGGTTGCTATATACTCATAACCTATCATTTGTTTTAACCAAACAATTACAAGGTACTAACCGGCTAGATATTGAGGGTATGACGAATCAATGAACCAACTTCCGAGTGGTGATCTCGAGCTTGATCTGAGGGTTTCCTTGTTGTTGCCGATTGATCCGAGAGGAAGGAGAGGAGGTTTGTGGTTCTAGGGTTTTAGAGAGAGAGAATGTAGGAGTGTGTGTGTAGGTTGCCCAAAAATGGCAAGGTTGGCCATCAACCAATGTTATATACTTGTTCCAAGTTGATGCACCCTATTGGGCTTTCGGATGGATTAAATGGCCCAACCGGCCCACTGTTACACTGTTCACTCGAGACCGCATGGTCTCGAGTCGGGTCCTTGTGTCTTGGTTCCGACTCACTACATACCTACTTGTATAAGACTATATTTTTATACGTACACATTGATAACACATAGCACATCAAGGTAATCACAGACTTTTATTTACTAAAATATAAACACATAACTTTCAACCATGTTACGTCGAGATACAAGAAAGGGTTTTAAATTACGAGTTGTCACACCTAAGACCCCCCCCCACCTATGGAACGACCAACATGAGGCCCCACCATGAGATTTTATTGTGATTTAATAATAGATCATGATGTTCTTTTTAAAACACAAGAAGCATTAGACTAAACCTATGAAGTGGATTATAAGAAGACCCTTGAGTTCACAACAATAATTCCTTCACACACTTAACATTTGAAACCTTCTCCTTCTCTCCTTCTTAGCTTCGGCCATAACCCAACAACAACACAACCACCATCATCATTCATCTTCATCCGATTCCAAGGATACACAAAGGTGTTAGAAGGTGCACAAGGAAGCTAGGAGCTTTCGGAAGTTGAAGAACCTCCACCATTTGCTTTTATCCACTTCATTTCTTCTCTTGATCATCCCTAGCCTTGAGCTAGTAGTAAGAACACTAAACTCTTCATTTTTCATCATATTTAGTTGGTTAAAGAAGATACATGATGCTAATCTTGAAGAACACTAAGAAACAAGAAGATGAAACATGAACATAAGCTTAAAATTATAAGAAATCTTCAAGAAATCATGTTGTTTAGTGTTGTTGTGATACTTGATGATTGTTTACTTATGAAAATGATGTAGATCATCATATGATCTTGCTAGATCATGATTAAAAACATAATCTAGCAAGATAAGAGGATGAAAGTGTTAAAGATTCATAGATTATCCACATGAAAGACATGAACTTGAAAGAATATATTGTTTTTTTTTTTTTTTGTAAAATGATGATTAAAGCAGGATGTAAGTCTTGTAAATCTAATATTTCAAGAATGATTTTTCCAGAACCAAGTTAAAAATACAAAGTTTACTTAATCTTGGTTCTTAAATAAATAAACCACATTTTTAAAGGATAAACAAGTGTAGAAACACTTATGTAACAAGAAAAATCCAAGAAGAAGCATTTTTAGAAAATGTGATTGTAAGTTGTGAAGAACTAACTTCTTTAAAAATGATGTTTTTAAAGAATCAACCACACTTTAAAGGGTAACTAAGCTTACTCAACACACTAGTAAGTTACTACACATTTTTATAAATATTCAAGTTCATGAAGTGGTAGTTTATGCTTGTTTTTTGCAAAAGTGGTAAGTATAGATTGGTTATTGTTGATTGTTGATTGATTGTGTTGATTTACAAAAAAAATGATATGCCTTGAAGGCATGGAAACCTCAATTTTTAGGGGAAACTATGGCAAAATTTTTCTTGAAATTAAACACTTACAAAAATATTTCTAAACAAATATTTACAAGTATAATTCAAACTATGAATTTTTACATAAACTTTGCCATAATTTTTGTTACAAAAAATTATAAATATTGGAGGTTGGTTTTTATAAATAAAAGTGACTAAATATGTATTTAGGAAATTATATATTTAGATGTCACCATGTGTGTGATTATTAGTATATTATGTGTATTAGTTATATTATTTTAGGACTTGAAATAATATAACTCATCAAAATACCAAGAAATTACAATCCAAAATATTACCAAAATTCCAAGGAATAAATATACAAAGAATACCCAAAATGATGGTGGAACCGAACAAAGGAATATAACTTACAAAATATTCCGGAAAATTTATTCACAAGTATATTTTGGTAAATAATATTTTGGACACCAAGTGAATGAAAATATGATTTTTACAATTATTACAAAATTATATCATATTTTGAAAAGGAGAAAATATATTATTTTTGACAAGTAGAAATATATATATTTTCTTGGAATTGTAGAAGATATATTATTTTTGTAAGAAATATATATTTCTCAAACAAACATGAAATATATTATTTTTGGGAGAAAAATAAGTTTATATATATTTTCCAAGTTAGACTTGAAAATATATTATTTTTGGGACTTATATGGAAATACAAATATTTTTGAGACATGTATGAGATTTATAAATATTTTTGCCAAAGGGAAAATTATAAAAAAAAATTCTAAGAAAATATTTCTTAAAATATATATTTTGGAAATATATATTGATGTGTTTTTATTAGAAATATTATTCCGGAAAGTTAATACAAAATTAAGTACAAAATACTTAATAATTACAAGAAAATACGTATTCTCGTACGTATAGATACACACCGGAATACGACACCTAAACATGGAAAAAATATACAAGTATAAAAATACGAATACAAATACACCCATCTTTGGGAAGGATACACAAGATTAAATAAATAAAAGGTAACAAGTTAAAATATATTATTTTAACTATTATTCCAAAATTTAATAAATATAATTTAAGTTAAAATATTTATTATTTTAACAAATAATTATATAACTTGGAATAATATTAAAGACACAAAGAACGTAACTCAAATACACTAATTAATACGAAGTCAAGGCACGACCCACTCGTCTAATAGACCTTAGTACGTTGTAGGTAGTCGTGTACACCAGGAGGAGCTTTGAGTTACTGTGATTACGAAGAACGCAAGACTGTGAGTTCATGTCCCCTTTTTCTTTTAACTGTTTTTTTTTGGTTTTATAACTTCGGGGGTGAAGTACATGTTACAAACTGTTTACATACGATTACGTTTGGTATGGTTAGCTAAGGAAGGGTATTGCTTGATCATGTGAGTGGTGGGTATAATGCTTAAGACCATTAATCCTCGTAGTAGGACCGAGGGACATGAGTGATAGATCGATTTGGGTGTGGCGAGCCCACACCCATGTGGACCGGGGTTTGGCCCACGAGGTCACTATGTCTTATTGCCGGAGACAAATTTGCTAGGTTTGAGCCTTCCTGCATCACGTCACACATATTAATGGCCTTGCAAACCATTAATGATCTGTTTTCCTTGTTGCTTTCATACCAGGGTTTACAAACATATATATATATTTTCAATGATTACAAAGGTTTATTCGTGCACACAAACTAACACATGAACTCGCTCAACTTTTGTTGATGTTTTCAAACTACATGTATTTCAGGGAGTTAAATGTGGATCAGGCGGGCGTTTGGAAATTTCAAGTAATGTTGGGAATAAGAGATGTCATCCGGGGTCTAAGGGTTTGGATACTGTGTCTTATCTTAGATAAGACACATCTTTCAAAGCCTGGTTTTATTTAATGTCTTTTGTCGAGTCCTTGTGGAACTCTAAAACAAGTTGCATGGTTTGTATTTGGATTTGAAGTCGGTGTTGGATTTCTAAACGAGGTTGTGTTATGTTTTGAAACTTAAATTAATGGATGAACATCTTTAGCTTTACAATATAGTTGTTTGTGTGGTTGAATGCAATGATATTAATCAAGTCACACATAATCACGCTTTCGTAAAAGTCAGGGTGTGACAAACCCGACCCAACCAACCTGTTCAAAAGTACTTAAAGTGTAAATACAGACCAAAATATGAGGATTAAAGACAGCATAAAAGATTGTCACACCCCGATATTTCCACGTTTTACCGGTGGGCCCGGTGGGGAGTATCGTGACGTAGTTAATATAATCATAGTCAAATAATCACAGTTCAATGCACAACAGAAGTTTAAAGTAAATATATTACAAACCGATTCAAGAGTAATATAAATATTACAAACGGATTGTAAAATGGATCCACATGCGGATCTTAAAACAAAAGGATAAACACTGTTTAATAGACTTTAGACATCTAGAACTTGCAAGATTCCCTATTGTAACACCCGTCTCATTGTTTTAAGATTTTAAACAAAAAACACGCATTTTTTTTTAATTTCAAAATGCATCATTTCAAAACTTAGTTATAAAAACTAAGTTTACATGGTTATGGTATTCTAGTTTACAAACTAACTAGTTTATACATACAACATTGAGTTTAGTGTTTACAAATAAACATTGTCTCAAACAAGATTAGGTTAGCGCGGAAGCTTCAAAACTTTGTGTTCGGTTCTTGAATTCTTGCTTGATCGGCATCCGAAATGAGACGAACATCACCTAAGGTCAAAACCACATCAATAGTTAGTTTTGATGACTTTATAACATGTAAAAACAAGTTCCGGTATCATACAAAAAACAAAAAAAAAATAAAATTTCAAATTTTTGATCTGTCGCGCCACGCGACAGATTCCTTTCAATCCTTCGCGGGCCGCGAGCGCGCCCGCGTGTCGTGCCAGAACAAGTGACTCCCTTCGTGTGCTGCGGGGGAGACCGTTTTCCAGCGGGTGCAGGTTAAAATCCTGCACTTTTGCCCAGCACCATTTTCTTTCAATTTTTCAACTTCTAAGGTGCATAACTTTCATTCTACAAGTCCGTTTTTCACGATTCTTTTTCCTACGCGTTCGTAATTTAATTCTCCATCTTACGAAGTGAAAAGCCGACATCTAAATTCACAAAATTTTAACTTTCAAGCTCTCGGCTTGAAATTCAATTATGACACTTTTTGACTCGTTCGTGATTTATCAAACAAACTTGTTTATTACCTTTTTAAAATATCATGCATATCACGTTATATCAATTTACTATTGTGCAAGGTTCAAATTACGGGTTTCATATGAATTCTTAACCCGTTTTACCTATCTACTCCTTTTGACCCGTTAAGGGAAGTTAAACACTTTTAACTATAAATCTATATATAAGCGTACCTGGCTCGAGTCAACGTATAGACCCGTTTATACCTTGCTATTATTAATTCAATATTCTATGATGACGCAATTATCCAAATTGCTATTCGTTCCTGTAAACATGTGACTTAACAACCAACATTAGTCGATATGGTCATATGATGTTATCACCATCGTTTGACCCATTTGGTCTATACGACCAAACAATTATATTTATTACAAATCATGGTTTCTAATTACTCAATCACGCATCCGACCCATAACGAATTTTACCACAAAAATTTCCCCCTTTTTTTTTACATATTTGACCCAGTTCGGCTTACACCGTGGGTATCCTTTTAATCTCGATTACAATTAGTCATCACGTGACTAAATTACCATTTTGCCCCTTTTCCATTATTAGTTAAGCTATGAGGTAACTTTAAGAAAACTCATAAATTCTTAGTCGATTTATGACTAAATTACCATTTTACCTCTTTCACCATTAATCATGATTTTAAACGTTTTTATTCGTTCCGACCCATTTCGTTTCGTGTCGGAACCCATAATTCGAACATGATCTATTATTGTATTTATCACCTATAGAATAAATACGTATGCTAAAAAAAAATAGGTGTAAGCTTTACTTACCTTTCATCCAAGCAAGTCTTACTCGTGCCTTTATCCCGTTTGATCATTTCCTCCAAGCTTCACCTAGCTCGTCAAGAGTCAAACTATCATATTACCCATAAAATGGTTAGTTTAGTCATTTCATATTATGGCTACCATTTCCTATGGGGTTTCTTGCATATAATTTACTTAACTAAATCATAGGTCAGTTTTACTTTCTTAGTAGTCAAACTACCCATATGTATTATATGCTTTAATCATTCTTTTTCTCATTTTCACAACTTCGTTGACAAACTTATTTGTAGGTATTTTAAATACTTGCAATAAGCAAAATAATATGCTTAATATTCATGAAACCATTGTTTTATAAACAAGGCAAAGTATGAACAAAATACAACTTTCCTTGGATTAAGTTTATCAATAAAATGTTCAGCAACTTTACAATGTAGCTGCTGAATCGACTCTTTTGACCACTTTGCGGTCTTATTTAGCCCTTCGTGATCAAAGATGAAATGAAGAATACTAAAATATCTTTCCATCCCAAAAAGAATCAGCTCAATCCGAGCAACCTAGAAGTAATTATGATTTTTGCAAAATCAGCTCTGAAGTCAAAATGCTTCCAATCAGCTTGTTGTCAAAATAGTTCAGCCGACTCCGGACACTGTTTTGACCCGTTTAACATCAGAATTTAACAAACATGTTCAAACATAAAACGTAGTATGTTTCAATAGCTTTCTGAGCATATAAGGCTCAACCTCACAGGTCGTTCCAGTGATTTTATATGATTTTTTTTAAAACCGCAGCCCAATAATTTTTAATCCCAATCAGCTTTGTTATATTTTCTTGTTCAAGCATTTCATCAAGCACCTTGTGTGCAACATGAAACATCTAATTTCTCCAGCCAATTAAGTGTTTTAAATCCTTAAATTCTAGCATAATTAACAAGTACTAACATCAAACTTAAAATCTAACGTCAGGGAGTTCTATTAACACAATTTAACCATTATGATTCTAGGGTTCATCATGTTTCTACAAAACCCATTAAACACCTAGTTAGAGATCATGAGTTTTACTAACATGCACTCAAATTCCTTAGTTTATTAACTAGGGTTTGATTCTAATCATGCATACATCCTATTTCCACCCAAATATCCATCATTCAAGATCTAATTTCGAATTCCTAGAGTTCATCAAGAATTTGAGATGGAACAAAATAGTGAAATTTGACATACCTTATGATCACTTCACTGAGGTGATCACTAATCCGTGCTTGGATTTCAATTTGGGTGTGATTTGCCCTTCCAATTTGCTTGAATTTATGCTAGTTAGGGTTTGAACAAGGGAGTTCTTTGGCTCCTATTGAAAGTGTCGACCAGAACACACACTCAAGGTGTGTGTTTTGGTGTTTGATATTTTATTTATTACAAACTAGTTTCTAGTTTATCACTTTCGGCCCCTCTACTTTCCCCAAGTTGCATATAGTGTGTTTTAACCAATTCCTTTATGTCACACCCCGACCACGTAGAACATACAAAACGTGGCGGAAACGTCGGGGAGTGTTGCAACAGAATTAATGTTTCATAACCATGGATACCAAAAGTGTTTCGTTTTATTAAATATAGTATAATTACATCGTCTGGAAATCTAAATACACAAATTAGACATAGTCTATCATTATTATTGAGTCACTAAGGCCTTGTCCAGTCCTATGTGAGCATGCATCTTATCAATCGATATAATCCAACAATACCTGAAACATATGTGAAAACGAGGTCAGCAAAGAAATGCTGGCGAGTACATAGGTTTTGTGAAAATAAGATTCATGACTTCTGTTTTAAGAAAATGTTTAGTCATGAACCTTGTAATTTGCTTTGTCTTTGTAAATCGTTTGAAAAATAATAAGTTCAGGTGATATGTATAAATAAGAGAATAATGCATGATTAAATGAATAACCATGTAAAATGAGTTTGTATAAGATAAGTTGTTTGTAAATAAATGTCTTGTGAAAAGTATGTTACTTGTATAAAATGTTCTATGTCTCAAACTGAAATGATTCAAATAACGCTACAATATGTAATACCATACAAACACTTATATATAGGAAGTACCAGCGGCGTATCCACCATGCTTGTATCATATTCCACACGCATTGTTACTTAATCACTTAATCCAAACCAAACCACCAAAGTGATGTTCATGCCCAAATGTAAATCATGTAATATGTATAACCAAAATAATATGTATGGCTAGTGAAATGCATCAACTAAACCATAGGTGAAACGCACAAAACAAAGTATTGAAGAAAAACTTGGTTTAAACCAATACTATGTTTCGTGTAGATGCATGATCAAATGTAAATCATGTACAAATGTTTACCCAATCGTTAAAACATCGTGTGAAACCCAATCGTTACCCAATCGTTAAAACATCGTGTGAAACCCAATCGTTAAAACATCGTGTGAAAACCAATCGTAAATCGTTTAATTCGTTTTAGGTCGTGAAACTACTTAAATGATCGTCTCGCTAATAACATTCAAACCTTCGTGACTCATCACTCGTCGCTTCTCGTTTTCGTCGCTTCTCGTTTTCGTATTAACAAACCTCCATAGGGTAAGTTAACAATTTCAGATTCAGTCGCTACCTACCATACCCACACATAACCACGGGTGTAGTAAATAACGGGATTTGTCAGATCCTATGGTACCATAACCTAATACTGGTCGGCTTGATCATAGCTAATGAATGTCATTTGTTATGTAACTACAACCAATAAGTTTGTTCACTTTATGAAATCGTTATTAGTTTTGTATAAATCGTCTTAATCGTTTTTGAAACCATCGTTATAACATCGAAAACTTTTAGCACATATGAGTCACCCCAAAACAGTTTGGAAAACAGTAAAAGAGGGGAATAATGTACTCGCCTGAGAGTGCTTAGGAGTCTTGAACAACTACCAAGTAAGCTAGAGAAGTCCCGGAAATCAAATGGTACCTAATATAGGTAACTACATAAATAACCCGGACCTAAATCGGAAGACTGGGTAGCAGGAGGGTTTGTAAACCAAATGAGTGTAGGAACTCATGTGATATGGTTTAACAAAGCCTACATACTAAATGAAACTTAACCTAAGTATTATCGACCCATCGCGACCCATTAAGGTAACTTATGCTACTTTAACGCGTCGTGCGCGTGAAACGCGTTCGGACCGTCTAACTAGTCCTATGACAAGTGTTATATGCCTAAGCATGTTACATAATCAGTTATGTGACAAAATTTTAGGTTACATATGCTTAATTACCAATTATACAAGAAAAGGGTATTCTGGTAATTTACCTAAGGCATATAAACTACCTATCATACAACTACTTAAACGATGTGACCATAGGGTATAACCTCGGAAGGTTATTCCCTACCTACTATGGTCACCTAATGTATTTGGTCGGATCCTAATGATCGACCAAATGGGTCGAGTTCGAAGGTATAGGCGATTTATCAGATCGCCTACCCTACGACCCTAGACAACGTGGTAATCAGTGGGCATAGTCCCAAGGGACTATGACCAACGTGATTACACTCACGTTGCGAAGTTCAAACGAACTTCGCATTGACCATTACTGGTCAACGCTGAAAGTCAAACAAAGTTTGACTTTCTGACTCGAAAAGCAGTAAAATAAGGAAAAGAACGAAAGAATACTTACCCAGGGTCCCCGAATGCTAATCTCGATTCAAGAACTCAGGTATGAAACAATGGTTTCAACTTAGAGCTCTCAAATCAAGATTCTTGTGAGAAAATGCAATGGGGGTGGATGGGTATATATAGTTTTCGGGTAACCGTTGAGATCGTTTCATTGAAAAGAGGGCACGATCAAGGCCGTACATGTGTTGGAATGTTGTGGTGTGTCAAATGGCCACTCACCATAGGGAATTGACATGTGGAAGAGGGATTGGAGGTGCTAAACAGCTGCAACCAGCTGTAAAAACAATGAATCTGGTCTGCAGAGGCTGAGGCGGCCCGCTTCAGCATTAGACAAATCTAATGCGGGCCGCTTGGGGCTTCTGATCCGAAAATAAGTTTCAAAAATGACAGTTTCAGCCCCTGCACGTGTTTAAGGCCATTCCCGACACTTCTAAGGCCCGTAAAGCCAACTTTAAGGCCCTAAAATGTTGCCTAAACATTGTGGACATGAAACATGCTCAAAAATATGTCGGATGTCAGTTCGTTTGGTCGTACGAACGCGATGTTCGCTTAATTACGACGGAATGCGCATAAGCGCGAAAAACGATCCAAATGACGTGACGAATGGATTTTTCTTATGGCGAACACTAAAATATAATATAGTCATACTCACATAAATTTTTGGATGTCCGGATGTATTCAGAACGTAAGTTATGCGCGAAAATGCAAACTTGTGCACTTTTTGACACTTTTAGTCCCTGAATGACCCAAAAGTTTATTTTAGCACACCGAACCCCTCAAAGCCTATTTCTAAGCTATGTAAAGGATATTTAAGGTGTGTTTAACTTATGGTTATGTTCCGGAATGTTCGTTACAGTTCAAATTGACATACTTTCGCAGTTTGTCATATTTAGTCCCTGTAAGCGAATTAACTTGTTTTTGCCATACCAAAGCCTTCAAAACTTATTTCTAAGTTATGTAAAGGTTATTTAAGGTATGTTAAGCCTTTGTCACTATTCCGGAGTGTTTGTTGCGTTAAACTGGTTATATTTACGCATCGGTGCGCGTATAACCTTCTAGAAAGCGATTTAGAGTTTGGAATTGAACAAGAATTGATATGTGCAAATGATACACATATTTTTACAAATCCCAAGTATGAAATATAATATTTCATTGGTTCGGTATTTGTTTGATGGCCGTGGAGGCACAGGTGTTACAGTCTCCCCTACTTTAGGAAATTTCGTCCCGAAATTTATTTAGAGGAAACTTGTGAGAGCTTGGAAATATGAAGTTGAAAAGATCAAACAATATTGATTAGGGTTCTTGAACTTCTAGTAACTTTAATAACATTATGTTTGCAATGTAAGAGGGATACTTATATACAAGTATATGAAGCGTCATTGGTGCGTCCACCGTACCTCCATTACATCGTTCTCATTTTGTTATTGTTGTCACTATCGGTTCTTACACATAATAAACCTTACTGGGTTTCTGTGCACTAAATTTCATAATTATGTACGCGTCCATAATCAGACAATTCCTTGCACAGTTCACACAGTCTATTTTATAGTGTGTAGGGGAAAACCATATGAATGAACCTGTGATGAGCGTGACTGGACCACCATAGGGTCCTTTCAGCTGTATCATCACATGTTACTCTTAACCAGATCTTGATTCAATCTTTAACTAGACCACTCAAGGGTCTCTCATCGAATCATGGAATGGTACCATATAATCCCAAGGGTCTTTACTACAACGTAGAAGCCCATAAAGATTTAGGTAGTACCTTTTGAATATCCTACTATGAATCCCTCATATGAAGATATGGAAGATTCTATGAGGATTTGAAAATCATATCACACAAAAACATAGAGGAGAACACACAAACACATAACATATAATCGCATAATCGTTCAATTTGTTTAATTGTTTAATTTGTTATCGTTGGACACGGGTATTTAAAGCATACTAGGGATCAAATCCTTAATTGCGGTAATTTGGATTGATCCATATGAATACCCTGCTTGTTGACTACATGACCCAAGAACTGAACTTCTTTAAGCCAAAATTTCCCCTTGGAGGATTTAGCGAAAAGTTTGTTCCTTCTTTAAGGGTTCTAGTGTCAATGAAAGTGTTGATCGTGATCGGCTCAGGACATGAATAGATCAAGATGTCATCAATAATAACAATGACGATCTGATCCAAATAAGGCTTGCAGACTCTATTTATTAAGTTCTTGAAGATGGCTGGAGTATTTGTCAACCTAAAAGGCATGACTGTAAACTCGTAATGGCCATACTTCATGCAGAAAACCGTTTTGGGAATATCTTCTTCGAGAATACAAAGTTGATGATACCCAAAACGCAAATTGATCTTGGAAAAGCATGAAGTACCCTGCAGATGATCGGATCATTGATTTAAGGTAGGGAATATCGATTCTTGATGGTAAGCTTACTAGGCTTACGTTAATCGATATACATTTGAAAAGATCCATTTTTCTTTTCACAAAGAGAACAGGAGTTTCTCCAAGGTGAAAAGTTCGGACGGATGAATCCTTTATCAGACAACTCTTGAAGCTGTTTTGATAATTCTTGCATCTCGAACGGTACAAGACGATAAGATACTTTAGATTTAAAAGAACAAGTGTTTGAGGTTCTTAGGGAGATCACAAGTGATCATAAAAATGACAGAACCACACGAGTAGTTTTGTCTTTGTGTTAACATCATAAGGTTGGATCAAACATTCATGCAATTGCATTAGTTAAAAATAAAAACCACAAATTTTTATTTATATAGCAACCGCATTGTCTTTAAATGTTACAAGATAACAACCAGAGGAAATACAAAATACTAAAAGTTCACTTCTTCATCATCGATTGCCTCATTGATGTTAAACACTCGACCACGTGCTGGATTCACATTAACGTGAACGTTCGCATTCGGGTTTGCGTTAGCATTTGCATTCACCAGTCTCGGACAGTTGGGGCGGAAATGACCAAACTCTCCGCAGTTGAAACATGAACCCAGTGGGAATCTCGCAGCATTCCCTTGAACCGGAGCTTGAACCTGAGCAGCCTGATTTTGTCTCAGACGACAAGTATTGGCCAAATGCCCAAGTCTACCACACGTTGTGCATTTCTTGCAATCTTGTTGTGCAACGTGATGACCGTTGCAACGGGCACAATGTGGTGCGGTACCAGCATATGCCTTCTTTGCATGTGGCTGAGCCGGTGGATTCTGCAGGTTCTGAGCAGTCTGTGCTGTAACAGCAAAATTTTGGGCACCCTTCCGCTTCTTCGATTTCTTCGACGTCTCACCTTCCTTACCCTTCCCCTTATCCTTCTTCTTGTCCTTTCCAGAATCGGTTGCCTTCTTTTTATCACCCTTGCGGGTGAGTTTACCCTTTCTGACTTGAGACTCAGTCAGGGTAGCTGACAACTCGATTGCTTGACGAAGGGTGGTAGGATTAACACCGATCAAAATATCCATAATAGAATCGGGTAAACCATCTATGTATCTCTCGATCGCTTTCTCCAGAGGGGTAACCATGGTGGGACACAATAGACTGAGTTCTTCAAAACGATCCATGTACGCACGGTGTTCAGCCCCATCTTGCTTTAAGTCGTCAAACTCTCGTTCCAAAACTCGAATCTCGTGACGGGGACAAAACTCCTTCATCATGAGAGCCCGAAGCTCTGCCCATGTTTGTGCCAACGCCACTTCGGCACCCCTATCTCGCATAACACCATTCCACCAAGTAAGCGCTCGCTTTTCAAACACACTTGAAGCAAATTCCACCTTACGCGCATCCTGACACTGCACATGTCTGAATGTGCTCTCGATACTCTCAAACCACTGCAGGAGCGCAGTTGCTCCTTGAGACCCAGAAAACTTAAGTGGCTTCGCAGAATTGAAGTTCTTGAAATTACACGGTGCATTATTGTTGTTGTTGTTGCCGTTGTTGTACATCTCGTGGACTTGGGTTACAACACCGGGAACCACAGCAGCCACCTGTTGAGAGATCAGGGCTGCGAGTTCTTCAATAGTAAAAGTCCGAGTATCGGTCCGGGTATCGCGTCGAGGAGGCATTGTCTGACAAGGAAACGAGTGAGAGAATTAGACGAAAAGAATGAGATGAAACAAATCTGATGAAAGCAAGGATAGTGGTCATTTGTTTGTTACTACAAAGCAACAAACGACCTCGGTGATTTAATCAAAGTAAATAGGTCAAAAATAATGTATCGCGAAGACATGCTCGCCTATAAGTGAACACTCATCCCAAGAATTCCCAGGTAAGCACAACTGGTCTCGCGTCTGATGAGATGTATACGAAGTTCTTGCCTAGACAGAAAACCCAGAATACAGGCATTCACCCTTCCAGTTTGCACGTGTTCACATTATTTAAGACCCAAGACCTTGACGAGATTTTTGAAAACTCAAAGGGGTTCAAAACCATATAACAGAGGGTTCAAAACCTTACAATAGAGGGTTCAAAACCTTGTAATCAATCATCCTAGAACAGATGATTAGTTTTCAAAGCGGTTTTGAAATTTATGTTCTTGTTGTGGTCGTCGCCTAAGGATAGGTGACGGTATTGTTTTATGACTAAACGCAAGTAAACTCGCGTTAGGGTCCTAGAAAGGTTATAGACTAGGTCAAAGCATTACTAATAACCTAATTCCCTATAACCATTGGCTCTGATACCATCTTTTCTATCACACCCCGACCACGTAGAACATACAAAACGTGGCGGAAACGTCGGGGAGTGTTGCAACAGAATTAATGTTTCATAACCATGGATACCAAAAGTGTTTCGTTTTATTAAATATAGTATAATTACATCGTCTGGAAATCTAAATACACAAATTAGACATAGTCTATCATTATTATTGAGTCACTAAGGCCTTGTCCAGTCCTATGTGAGCATGCATCTTATCAATCGATATAATCCAACAATACCTGAAACATATGTGAAAACGAGGTCAGCAAAGAAATGCTGGCGAGTACATAGGTTTTGTGAAAATAAGATTCATGACTTCTGTTTTAAGAAAATGTTTAGTCATGAACCTTGTAATTTGCTTTGTCTTTGTAAATCGTTTGAAAAATAATAAGTTCAGGTGATATGTATAAATAAGAGAATAATGCATGATTAAATGAATAACCATGTAAAATGAGTTTGTATAAGATAAGTTGTTTGTAAATAAATGTCTTGTGAAAAGTATGTTACTTGTATAAAATGTTCTATGTCTCAAACTGAAATGATTCAAATAACGCTACAATATGTAATACCATACAAACACTTATATATAGGAAGTACCAGCGGCGTATCCACCATGCTTGTATCATATTCCACACGCATTGTTACTTAATCACTTAATCCAAACCAAACCACCAAAGTGATGTTCATGCCCAAATGTAAATCATGTAATATGTATAACCAAAATAATATGTATGGCTAGTGAAATGCATCAACTAAACCATAGGTGAAACGCACAAAACAAAGTATTGAAGAAAAACTTGGTTTAAACCAATACTATGTTTCGTGTAGATGCATGATCAAATGTAAATCATGTACAAATGTTTACCCAATCGTTAAAACATCGTGTGAAACCCAATCGTTACCCAATTGTTAAAACATCGTGTGAAACCCAATCGTTACCCAATCGTTAAAACATCGTGTGAAAACCAATCGTAAATCGTTTAATTCGTTTTAGGTCGTGAAACTACTTAAATGATCGTCTCGCTAATAACATTCAAACCTTCGTGACTCATCACTCGTCGCTTCTCGTTTTCGTATTAACAAACCTCCATAGGGTAAGTTAACAATTTCAGATTCAGTCGCTACCTACCATACCCACACATAACCACGGGTGTAGTAAATAACGGGATTTGTCAGATCCTATGGTACCATAACCTAATACTGGTCGGCTTGATCATAGCTAATGAATGTCATTTGTTATGTAACTACAACCAACAAGTTTGTTCACTTTATGAAATCGTTATTAGTTTTGTATAAATCGTCTTAATCGTTTTTGAAACCATCGTTATAACATCGAAAACTTTTAGCACATATGAGTCACCCCAAAACAGTTTGGAAAACAGTAAAAGAGGGGAATAATGTACTCGCCTGAGAGTGCTTAGGAGTCTTGAACAACTACCAAGTAAGCTAGAGAAGTCCCGGAAATCAAATGGTACCTAATATAGGTAACTACATAAATAACCCGGACCTAAATCGGAAGACTGGGTAGCAGGAGGGTTTGTAAACCAAATGAGTGTAGGAACTCATGTGATATGGTTTAACAAAGCCTACATACTAAATGAAACTTAACCTAAGTATTATCGACCCATCGCGACCCATTAAGGTAACTTATGCTACTTTAACGCGTCGTGCGCGTGAAACGCGTTCGGACCGTCTAACTAGTCCTATGACAAGTGTTATATGCCTAAGCATGTTACATAATCAGTTATGTGACAAAAGTTTAGGTTACATATGCTTAATTACCAATTATACAAGAAAAGGGTATTCTGGTAATTTACCTAAGGCATATAAACTACCTATCATACAACTACTTAAACGATGTGACCATAGGGTATAACCTCGGAAGGTTATTCCCTACCTACTATGGTCACCTAATGTATTTGGTCGGATCCTAATGATCGACCAAATGGGTCGAGTTCGAAGGTATAGGCGATTTATCAGATCGCCTACCCTACGACCCTAGACAACGTGGTAATCAGTGGGCATAGTCCCAAGGGACTATGACCAACGTGATTACACTCACGTTGCGAAGTTCAAACGAACTTCGCATTGACCATTACTGGTCAACGCTGAAAGTCAAACAAAGTTTGACTTTCTGACTCGAAAAGCAGTAAAATAAGGAAAAGAACGAAAGAATACTTACCCAGGGTCCCCGAATGCTAATCTCGATTCAAGAACTCAGGTATGAAACAATGGTTTCAACTTAGAGCTCTCAAATCAAGATTCTTGTGAGAAAATGCAATGGGGGTGGATGGGTATATATAGTTTTCGGGTAACCGTTGAGATCGTTTCATTGAAAAGAGGGCACGATCAAGGCCGTACATGTGTTGGAATGTTGTGGTGTGTCAAATGGCCACTCACCATAGGGAATTGACATGTGGAAGAGGGATTGGAGGTGCTAAACAGCTGCAACCAGCTGTAAAAACAATGAATCTGGTCTGCAGAGGCTGAGGCGGCCCGCTTCAGCATTAGACAAATCTAATGCGGGCCGCTTGGGGCTTCTGATCCGAAAATAAGTTTCAAAAATGACAGTTTCAGCCCCTGCACGTGTTTAAGGCCATTCCCGACACTTCTAAGGCCCGTAAAGCCAACTTTAAGGCCCTAAAATGTTGCCTAAACATTGTGGACATGAAACATGCTCAAAAATATGTCGGATGTCAGTTCGTTTGGTCGTACGAACGCGATGTTCGCTTAATTACGACGGAATGCGCATAAGCGCGAAAAACGATCCAAATGACGTGACGAATGGATTTTTCTTATGGCGAACACTAAAATATAATATAGTCATGCTCACATAAATTTTTGGATGTCCGGATGTATTCAGAACGTAAGTTATGCGCGAAAATGCAAACTTGTGCACTTTTTGACACTTTTAGTCCCTGAATGACCCAAAAGTTTATTTTAGCACACCGAACCCCTCAAAGCCTATTTCTAAGCTATGTAAAGGATATTTAAGGTGTGTTTAACTTATGGTTATGTTCCGGAATGTTCGTTACAGTTCAAATTGACATACTTTCGCAGTTTGTCATATTTAGTCCCTGTAAGCGAATTAACTTGTTTTTGCCATACCAAAGCCTTCAAAACTTATTTCTAAGTTATGTAAAGGTTATTTAAGGTATGTTAAGCCTTTGTCACTATTCCGGAGTGTTTGTTGCGTTAAACTGGTTATATTTACGCATCGGTGCGCGTATAACCTTCTAGAAAGCGATTTAGAGTTTGGAATTGAACAAGAATTGATATGTGCAAATGATACACATATTTTTACAAATCCCAAGTATGAAATATAATATTTCATTGGTTCGGTATTTGTTTGATGGCCGTGGAGGCACAGGTGTTACACTTTATTACTACAAGACTTGTGACTAACTAGGTTATTTATTCCTAGTTATTTTATCTTGTTCATAACTCTTTTTATTTTAAGCCCCGTTAACTCGGACCTTTTATACAGTTTGTTTTCTCAAAGTATATTTTTTTTCATCCTTTTAATAAATATTAGATTTATTTATTTAAATCCTAATATTCACCGGGTTTACTTTTACCACCTACAGTATTTTACCCGTTTATTTTTGGTTAATCTAGTATAATTAACAAACCCATTTTTGGGGTGTTACTAGTCTACACCCCTTAAAGAGGTTTCGTCCCCGAAACCTTTCTTACGTGTTTCCTTAGGTTTATCCCCCATGGACTTAGTCTCGGTAATTACTTGAGCATTGCTCGAATTCAATAATCTTACAAGAAGAGTATGGTAATGTCTTTTTGGTTCCGAAGCGTATGCGCTTTTCCCGTGTAAGGCCCCGTTAGCCGTTACTTTCATCTTATGTCCCTTATCTCTATTAATTACTTATCTTGGCGGTTAAACTTATTAACCTTATACCCCTTCGCTCGGGTATATCCATTTTGCCTTCTCCAGGCTTATGAACTTTTATTATTTTCATCTCATAGTTCACACTATAACGTGGTTATATTTCATATTACTTTTCCTTGACTGTACCCTTTTTATTTATTTGACCCGTTTAGTTTTGCATCATACCTTCTTACTACTTACAATTTATGACTTCTAGACATACTTACCCATTCCCTGGGTTTGTGGTCTTTGGCGTATCATTACCATTCCATGGTTTTACACCCTCATGATCCATAATCATCAAGTGACGTTCAAGTCACTTCTATATTACCAAAACAACCTTTGTTTGACCCATTTGGTTATCTAATAGTATCCACCATTTCAACGACAACCAAACATGCCTTAACGAATCTTTTGACCCATTTTGATTATCTAGTGAGCTTCGTCACTTCTACAACACACTACATTTTCTCATAACATTATTTCGAGTTACTAACTACATTCAATATCTAAGTATAATGTATCAGAACCAAAGTTACGTACTTGCATAATTCATCAACATTGGTTTCAATCCATAATTACCCATTCCCAGGCTTGTCAATTTTAGCGTATCACTCCCATATCATGTTTTACGCTTTTTATAACTCAAGTTTAACGAGTGACTTTCATGTCACGTCATGTTTAAGTTTATATAACCTTTCATTATCGAGAATCTTCTTTTCGAACGTTTCGTTTTTACACCTATCAGTGTTAAGACCGAAATCCTTTAATATTAATCCTTTTCTAATTTTTTCTCATAATACCCATATTTGCTAAAACGTTGTTTCTTACTAAAACTGAATTTTAGTTTAACGTTTCCTTTTCACCTTATCTTACATCCTCTTTTTTTTTCTAGGAATTTTAAGTCTGAGGATTTATTCCTTTCCGTCATTATTTAATGCGTGGAATTATAAATATTTTCCACACTTAATCCAAATGACCCGTAGGTTCTATCACTTAGCCTCGTAGGCTATTTATCTAGATTTTCACCTTTTTATCTTTTTAAAGCAAGACCCCAACAGTTCGTTTCTTTCTATCTGCGACCCTAAGGTCTTTTTGGGTCTCGTAGACCTTATCATTACTTATAATTCCTGAAGGTTGTGATGATCCCGTAGATTCATCTTTTACTCATGTCGTTCTAAAATATACTTTCGGTGTCAAGGCACCCTTTTTAAGTTTAGAAATCATTCGTTTTCGTTCTTGAATTCTATGGACCTTGACCGTAGTCTAAGGTCACATCCGCTTCCATATTAAACTAATCCTCCGACTCTATGACTGCTTACGTCATTTACACGTCGGTCTGTTTTCCGCTTATTGTTATCCGATTTATTCCCACATTTATTCACAACCCATTACCCGGGTTCTTTTATCTCAATATTTTGTGCTTATATTTATTTGGTTCGCGCATACTTTTATTAACAAACGTTATTCTTTATTTAACTCGTTTGACTTGTTCGTGTGAAATTTCATCACTTATGACAGTAAAACTTTATCCCTTATGCCTTAGCATTATCATTAGTTGGTTTGTATTTTTTTTTACTTTAATCTTTGTCCCTTCTCTCGGGCTCGTTATTCTAGCGTAATACGCTTCCGTCATCCGACTTGCGTTTACGTTTACCATCAAATGTCTTACTTATTTGATTAATTTGGGTATCTTTTTAATTCGTTCAATTCACCCCGTCCTCACTACATCGGATGTAAGCATGTCCATCATAAAAAGTTCATGGTACCACGTGTTCACCACTTACTTGGCCAGAGTAAGCGATCAATACCTGGTATACATGACCTTTTCTAATTTTCACATTACACCCCATGTAAGTAATGCCTCTGTTTGTTTCTCTTGGAAACAATATCCCAGATAGATTTTCTATTCGGGGTTTTCCAAGTTTTTAATCTACATATGCAACTTTCAATCTCTACGTACTTGTTGCATATTACTATTTGTGCAATTAAATTTAAAATGTGCACCTGGTAATGCTTGCCCTGACGGGCTTTTCTTGCCATTAGCCTTGTTCGCGATCGCTACGTGATTTAGGTCCTTGATGGGCATACTCTTTGGACCGTTCCTCTGTCAAACCCGCGATTTGTTAAACTCTCGCTGTCTTCATATGCGAGTGTCCTTCAACTAAAACATTTACAACAGTTAGTAATTTCGACATTAATGGATGCCCGTATTATAATACAAGGCTTATCTACTATACGCATCAACGCGTGTAATTTCGTTGACTATATCTATTCTATATCGTTTTTATTGGTGTAACATGTATTACACGATAACCATATGTGTTGTTCTCAACCCTTTAATCATACTAAACCATTGATATACATGTACGTACCGGATTTGCGATCAAGCCTCGAACCGAACACACTTTACTCTTTAACCATGAGCTCTGATTACCAACTTGTAACACCCGTCTCATTGTTTTAAGATTTTAAACAAAAAACACGCATTTTTTTTTTAATTTCAAAATGCATCATTTCAAAACTTAGTTATAAAAACTAAGTTTACATGGTTATGGTATTCTAGTTTACAAACTAACTAGTTTAAACATACAACATTGAGTTTAGTGTTTACAAATAAACATTGTCTCAAACAAGATTAGGTTAGCGCGGAAGCTTCAAAACTTTGTGTTCGGTTCTTGAATTCTTGCTTGATCGGCATCCGAAATGAGACGAACATCACCTAAGGTCAAAACCACATCAATTGTTAGTTTTGACGACTTTATAACATGTAAAAACAAGTTACGGTATCATACAAATAACAAAAAAAATAAAATTTCAAATTTTTGATCTGTCGCGCCACGCGACAGATTCCTTTCAATCCTTTGCAGGCCGCGAGCGCGCCCGCGTGTCGCGCCAGAACAAGTGACTCCCTTCGCGTGCCGCGGGGGAGACCGTTTTCCAGCGGGTGCAGGTTAAAATCCTGCACTTTTGCCCAGCACCATTTTCTTTCAATTTTTCAACTTCTAAGGTGCATAACTTTCATTCTACAAGTCCGTTTTTCGCGATTCTTTTTCCTACGCGTTCGTAATTTAATTCTCCATCTTACGGAGTGAAAACCCGACATCTAAATTCACAAAATTTTAACTTTCAAGCTCTCGGCTTGAAATTCAATTATGACACTTTTTGACCCTTTCGTGATTTATCAAACAAACTTGTTTATTACTTTTTTAAAATATCATGCATATCACGTTATATCAATTTACTAATGTGCAAGGTTCAAATTACGGGTTTGTTATGAATTCTTAACCCGTTTTACCTATCTACTCCTTTTGACCCGTTAAGGGAAGTTAAACACTTTTAATTATAAATCTATATATAAGCGTACCTGGCTCGAGCCAACGTATAGACCCGTTTATACCTTGCTATTATTAATTCAATATTCTATGATTACGCAATTATCCAAATTGCTATTCGTTCCTGTAAACATGTGACTTAACAATCAACATTAGTCGATATGGTCATATGATGTTATCACCATCATTTGACCCATTTGATCTATAAGACCAAACAATTATATTTATTACAAATCATGGTTTCTAATTACTCAATCACGCATCCGACCCATTACGTATTTTACCACAAAAATTTCCCCCTTTTTTTTTTACATATTTAACCCAGTTCGGCTTACGCCGTGGGTATCCTTTTAATCTCGATTACAATTAGTCATCACGTGACTAAATTACCATTTTGCCCCTTTTCCATTATTAGTTAAGCTATGAGGTAACTTTAAGAAAACTCATAAATTCTTAGTCGATTTATGACTAAATCACCATTTTACCTCTTTCACCATTAATCATGATTTTAAACGTTTTTATTCGTTCCGACCCATTTCGTTTCGTGTCGGAACCCATAATTCGAACATGATCTATTATTGTATTTATCACCTATAGAATAAATACGTATGCTAAAAAAATAGGTGTAAGCTTTACTTACCTTTCATCCAAGCAAGTCTTACTCGTGCCTTTATCTCGTTTGATCATCTCCTCCAAGCTTCACCTAGCTCGTCAAGAGTCAAACTATCGTATTACCCATAAAATGGTTAGTTTAGTCATTTCATATTATGGTTACCATTTCCTATGGGGTTTCTTGCATATAATTTACTTAACTAAATCATAGGTCAGTTTTACTTTCTTAGTAGTCAAACTACCAATATGTATTATATGCTTTAATTATTCTTTTTCTCATTTTCACAACTTCGTTGACAAGCTTATTTGTAGGTATTTTAAATACTTGCAATAAGCAAAATAATATGCTTAATATTCATGAAACCATTGTTTTATAAACAAGGCAAAGTATGAACAAAATACAACTTTCCTTGGATTAAGTTTATCAATAAAATGTGCAGCAACTTTACAATGTAGCTGTTGAATCGACTCTTTTGACCACTTTGCGGTCTTATTTAGCCCTTCGTGATCAAAGATGAAATGAAGAATACTAAAATATCTTTCCATCCCAAAAAGAATCAGCTCAATCCGAGCAACCTAGAAGTAATTATGATTTTTGCAAAATCAGCTCTGAAGTCAAAATGCTTCCAATCAGCTTGTTGTCAAAATAGTTCAGCCGACTCCGGACACTGTTTTGACCCGTTTAACATCAGAATTTAACAAACATGTTCAAACATAAAACGTAGTATGTTTCAATAGCTTTCTGAGCATATAAGGCTCAACCTCACAGGTCGTTCCAGTGATTTTATATGATTTTTTTTTAAAACTGCAGCCCAAAAATTTTTAATCCCAATCAGCTTTGTTATATTTTCTTGTTCAAGCATTTCATCAAGCACCTTGTGTGCAACATGAAACATCTAATTTCTCCAGCCCATTTAAGTGTTTTAAATCCTTAAATTCTAGCATAATTAACAAGTACTAACATCAAACTTAAAATCTAACTTCAGGGAGTTCTATTAACACAATTTAACCATTATGATTCTAGGGTAATGTCTTTTTGGTTCTGAAGCGTATGCGCTTTTCCCGTGTAAGGCCCCGTTTGCCGTTACTTTCATCTTATGTCCCTTATCTCTATTAATTACTTATCTTGGCGGTTAGACTTATTAACCTTATACCCCTTCGCTCGGGTATATCGATTTTGCCTTCTCCAGGCTTATGAACTTTTATTATTTTCATCTCATAGTTCACACTATAATGTGGTTATATTTCATATTACTTTTCCTTGACTGTACCCTTTTTATTTATTTGACCCGTTTAGTTTTGCATCATACCTTCTTACTACTTACAATTTATGACTTCCAGACATACCTACCCATTCCCTGGGTTTGTGGTCTTTGGCGTATCATTACCATTCCAAGGTTTTACGCCCTCATGATCCATAATCATCAAGTGAGGTTCAAGTTACTTCTATATTACCAAAACAACCTTTGTTTGACCCATTTGGTTATCTAATAGTATCCACCATTTCAACGACAACCAAACATGCCTTAACGAATCTTTTGACCCATTTTGATTATCTAGTGAACTTCGTCACTTCTACAACACACTACATTTTCTCATAACATTATTTCGAGTTACTAACTACATTCAATATCTAAGTATAATGTATCAGAACCAAAGTTACGTACTTGCATAATTCATCAACATTGGTTTCAATCCATAATTACCCATTCCCAGGCTTGTCAATTTTAGCGTATCACTCCCATCTCATGTTTTACGCTTTTTATAACTCAAGTTTAACGAGTGACTTTCATGTCACGTCATGTTTAAGTTTATATAACCTTTCATTATCGAGAATCTTCTTTTCGAACATTTCGTTTTTACACCTATCAGTGTTAAGACCGAAATCCTTTAATATTAATCCTTTTCTAATTTTTTCTCATAATACCCATATTTGCTAAAACGTTGTTTCTTACTAAAACTGAATTTTAGTTTAACGTTTCCTTTTCACCTTATCTTACATCCTCTTTTTTTTCTAGGAATTTTAAGTCTGGGGATTTATTCCTTTCCGTCATTATTTAATGTGTGGAATTATAATATTTCCCACACTTAATCCAAATGACCCGTAGGTTCTATCACTTAGCCTCGTAGGCTATTTATCTAGATTTTCATCTTTTTATCTTTTTAAAGCGAGACCCCAACAGTTCGTTTCTTTCTATCTGCGACCCAAAGGTCTTTTTGGGTCTCGTAGACCTTATCATTACTTATAATTCCTGAAGGTTGTGATGATCCCTTTATTACTACAAGACTTGTGACTAACTAGGTTATTTATTCCTAGTTATTTTATCTTGTTCATAACCCTTTTTATTGTAAGCCCCGTTAACTCTGACCTTTTATATACTTTGTTTTCTCAAAGTATATTGTTTTTCATCCTTTTAATTAATATTAGATTTATTTATTTAAATCCTAATATTCATCGGGTTTACTTTTACCACCTACAGTATTTTACCCGTTTATTTTTGGTTAATCTAGTATAATTAACAAACCCATTTTTGGGGTGTTACACCTATCAACGCCCTGAGCTCCCAGCCAATTATGTACAGTACCTGTCACTTAATCTTTTTGGAAAATACGTCAGTTTACACTGGTAAATACAATTAACTGACTCTTTTGAAAATGTTTAAAAATGATTTGATATGCACAAGGCACAAACATCCTTTTATAACTTGGGACAATTATATAAAAATAATCTTGTATACAGATTTATATGTTCGTTATACATTCAGGGCCCGATGTTAGAAACCGAGTCAAGATTAACAGACACACCACAAGTATAGGCCCACAAGAGAGTGAAATACCGTTTCCCTTACGCAATTGTCAGGTGTATGCCTACACCCCGTGCTTAAGACGTGACCATTTCTTAATAATGATGCCAAGGATATCCGGCACATGGTCATTAACCCCCAAAGGCTTTTATTTCAAACAAGACAGATTAAAACGGGTTACCTCAATAATTTAATCACATTCTGATTAAACATTCAATACCCGACCAAGCGGTATTATTATAATACCGTATCCCAAGCCCGTATAGGGAAAATAAGTTAAAAGTATTTACCTGAGCTTAAAATGCAATTTATACTCAGCCGTATATTCTAATCAGCAAGCACAAGTACCTCTACTGGGGCTCTCAATCTGGAACGAAGGTTTTATTAACCTATTAGATTCCTAACGGGTCTTATTTAAGTTGTAACTTAGACCAGTTAGTTTTAAGGAAAGGTTTACGGTTCAAAACGCAAGATTTAGCGAAGACTGGGTTAGAATGTGATTTAGACCCGACAATTATGGAGACTTGTATAATATGGGTAAACAAAACACATTCTGAATTTTAAGCAAAAATGATAAGGTTTGACCCGTTTCGGTCAATTTATGCAAACTAGTTACATAAACCGTTCCGAACGCGAATAATGCATAACGGGTAACCAAAAGAGTCATGAACATGTTTCACAAGTTAATATGCCTTAAATATGTTGTGATATCAGTAGGATATTTTCCATTATGCCCAAAACGAATTTAAAGTCAATTTAAGCCCCGTAGGGTTATTTTGGTCATTTTAAAAGATTATAAAAGAGGTTAAAAGACAATATGAGGTTTTGGTCTAAAATGATCAGTAATATATCTCACATATGTGAAATTTATCATTCATGGCCAAACTATGCACCGTAGGGGCATTTTGGTCATTTCACATATGCTTTAAGGGTTAATTTTGGAAGTCTGAGTTCAAAACTTTTATTTACTGTTAAAGTATAAAAAAACTTATTCATTACATCAGTAGGTATCAAACTTTAGATGCTTAATATGGTTTTAAACCATACTATGCGCCTAAATCGCATAAAAGTCGGTATTTGACGATATTCGGGTTGATTAAGGAAATCTGAGATTTTGTTCAGCCTTTACTGTTTAAAATAACTTATTTAGTATATAAAATCAGTAGAAAAAAGTTTGGTATGTAAAGGATGTATAAAACTCAATTTATTAGCAAAAAGGGCATTATCGTCAATTACCGAGCCGATGAGAGAACTCTATGTTATGATCATCTTAAAATTTAATAAAAATTTCCAAAAATCCCAAAATATTATATTACATCAGTAGGTAAAAGGTTTGATGTCAAAATTTGAGTTTAAATATGATTTATATCAAATATGCCGTTTAATTAATAAAAAAACTTTCAATTTACAATATCGAGCATAACTCTTAATCTAGACCTCAAACTGATGTCAAATCTTTAGGACATGTTTATAATTCAGTAATAAAGGTTTTTGTACTCTCACATTATCAAAAATCTCGTTTTAATATCAAAAGGGCATAATGGTCATTTTTTAGGCATATAACGGAAACATGCATACGAACTTAAATTCTAAGGGATCATGTAGTATAACTTCAGGGGGTTATACTAACATATATTATGATCACAAAGGAACCCTAAGGCATAATTAAACTAAGCTAATTCGGGTCAAAACTGAAAGTCAAAGCAAAAGTCAACTTTTGCGACTTTCGGTTGCGAACCGATTCTAAACTTAGAATTGTCGGGTTGGACATGCCTATACATGTTCATTTAATATTTGCCAAGTTATTAAGCTGACAAAACTAATTTTATAGCTTCTATATTATCCATTATGAATTTTATTTAAAAACTAATCCGTTTGACTTTTATTTTAATTACTTTGACCCGACAATTAACTAAGTAAACGTGGTAATTAGGAGGTGCCCTTAAGAGGGTTTAACACCTGCCTAATTACGATCACGTAGCCATGTTTTTTGCGAGCCATGGCTTGACCATACAAGGTCTAACTTAAAGTCAAAGCGTTTATCGAAACGTTTGACTTTTCGGCTTTAAGAGCCAAATAAAATGAACTAGCCAAGGATGGACACTTACCAAAGGTCCAAGGGACAGAAGATAACTCAAAAGGAGGTTCCCTTGATCAGGCTCCTCAGATTTGAGTGATAGAGAGCAAAACTCAAGAAATGGTGTGAATTTCAAATGAAGTTCCTCCCCTATTTATAGTGTTTGAGGGATTCATGGATGATCAACAAGTGTTAGCGGCCTTCTTAAGATGATTACAAGTGTCTAACAGGTGTCCTAAAACAATCAACAAGCCCATAGATTCGAATATGTGAGACAAAGAGGTAAACCAAGGCTGGTTTCTAGTTTTCTACTGCTGGGCATTGCTATACGGACTGTAAGGGTCCTCATACGGTCCGTAAGGACCTAATCAGCTTACAACAAGTTTCAATTGTTGTCACGTTTGGTCCCTGCACTTGATCAATGCCATTTCCGATACATTTAAGGCCCGTTAAACCATTCTTAAGGCTCTATAATGATGCCTAAACATAGGGAACATAAAACATGCTCAAAAATATGTCGGATGTCGGTTCGTTTGGTAGTACGGTCGCGTAGTTCGGCTAATTACGACGAAACACGGACGGACGCGAAAAACGACCCAAATTACGCGACGAATAAAATTTTATCATGCCGTTCACTAAAATAAAATATTTTAATGATTATGTAAATTTTTGGATGTCCGGATATATTCAGAACGTAAGATATGCGCGAAAATGCAAACTTGTGCACTTTTTGACACTTTTAGTCCCTGCTTGACTCAAAAGTTTATTTTGGCGCACCAAACTCCTCTAAGCCTATATCTGAGCTATATAAAGGATATTTAGGGCATGTTTAACTTACGACCATATTCCGGAAGGTTCGATACCCTACGAATCGGTATACTTTTGCAGTTTGACGCAATTAGTCCCTCTAATGCGGAAACTTGAGTATATCATTGTTAAATAGCATCGAAGCCTTATCTAATCCATATTAGGCATTCTTGAGAGTATTATAAAACATCATCATGCTTCGAGTTTGTTAAAAGGTCATTCAGAGGTATAATTAAACACATTGACACTTTTAGTCCCTCTAACTTGTAAAGTTGCGCGTAACTTCACTTATAGGCATAAAAGCCCTTAATGGCCAATATTAGGCATTCCCAAGGGTATAATCAACTATTATGAAGCTCTCGGTTTGTTAAAAGGTTACTCAGAGGTAAGAATTAACATATTGACGCTTTTAACCCTTCATCGCGCAAACTTTCAATTAATTACGCAAACGGCTACTCTTGATCAACAAGTGGCTCATTTGTGAACATGATTACCGTGTAACGTTATTCAAAGGCTTATAATTAGCATGTTAACATTTCCAGTCCTTCTAAAATCAAAGTTTTTGATTTTTCGCAAAATTAGTCCTCCAAATTCAGCGTTTGACTTTATTAGGGTTTATTACACGTGTCAATACACCATTGGACGTGATTTTTACGAGGTGTTACATCCTCACCCCCTTAAAAGAAATCTCGACCTCAAGATTTGCTAAAGTAATGGATGTACTTTCTGACGTATCATGGACTTATCCTCCATAGCATATTTGGACTTCTAAGGGCATCCCAGTCGACCTATACAATAGGTACGTACTCTCTTTCGGAGCTTCTTAACCTGTCGATTCTTAATCTACACAGGTTTCTCATCAAGCCATAAATTTTTCATTAGTCTGCATATCATTATGTGACAATGCTTCTTGACTTATTGTCTATCCATATCTTTAAAACACAGTTGTGGAACATATTGCGAGTTCCACCAAACTCCTTAAATAAGTTTTAGCTCATAAGCTATTGATCCTGACGTATTCAATTTTTCTCGAATAATTCTATATATCCAGAGCTTAACTAGCCTGATAAATTAAAAATTTAGCACACCCTTCTATGGGTGATACCTTCAATTTGAACCTCATTCCTTATTAAGGACTTAAGAGGGTTGCGACTTTCATTCGTCATAGATTTTTCTGCCGATTACTGGCAGCTTCCTGACGATCATAAATTTATATGATCTTATCCGTCATTTCCAGGGTAATCCTTCAGGTCCTGATAATTGGACTTACCAAAATTTTGTCCATCGAACGGATCTTTGACATTTCTTCTAAACAAGGTCTCCAAAGGAGCAGCCTTGATACTTATATAATCACTATGATAGAAGTGTTTATTTAAGGTGAGATGGTTATTCCAACTACAGCTTAAAAACCAATCTTAAGGAATAGCTAATCCTTACAGTTAGTCGAACAAATCGACGATCCTGGGCAGCTGATGGCGATTCTTAATTGTTGTCTAAATAGGGTTGCGGTAACTAATGCATAAGCAAGAGAACCGTCTTTCCTAACTAATAATATTGAAACTCTTAGAATTACTAATTAGGATTTAAGAACCTTTATCTTAAAATTTATCTAATTGGGGTTTCTATTATTCCCGAGTTGGAGGTACTAATCGTCACAGAGATTTCACGATACTGCAGCCCTAATCGGGATGTTAATCTCAACTCTACTTGTCTCAGGAGGTAAACAGGGTAATCTTTGGAGAAGATAATCAAGACATAAGGAGATTACAGAGATTTTCCAAATCTCTAGCTCTGGTTCATTTATCATTGCCCGTGTCAGATAAGTGACACATTTTCCTTACGAGTCCATGGATTCCTTAATCAGAGACATTTACATGGACAATTCCATTCTGTACATCTTCTTCGAATACCGTTAGCTGACTTTAGTACCATATGACCATTGGAATATCCTTGTGGTTCCATGCATTAAACCTCCATACTGATCAGGCATGGAAGCAATCTATGGAACATATTAAGATACTCTAATCCTTATATGGCGCTTTTGTCAAACCGTCAGGTATTCGCAATGGATAGAGATCAAAGAGATATCGACTACATATGCTGACGTACTTCATCTGGAGAGAGGGTTCTCTAGAATTTTACGACTGAAGATTTCTGACCGGAACAGAAGAAATGGTTCCTATGATTTTCGTCTGTAAGTTTTACCTTACGCTTAATATCTGAGGTTTTTATGGAAGATTTTAAAAGTTTGTTATACTTACCATCCATGAAGGATTTATTGGTATTCTATTCAAAATAGAACTCTTTAGCATTTATTCAACTTCATATTTTATGCTTAGGGCTCTAATAGGCAGATTTAATAACTTACAAAATTTATTATCCACGAACGACTTATCTGCACCCGAATCAAACAATACCCTTGCATATACATCATTGATAAGAGACGTACCATTTATAACATTGTCATCTTGTATGGCTGTCGCAACCCCCGACCCCTGATCCCCGGGAACGGGCAGACGCGATCACAGAGTTTCGGTGGTATCAGGTTGTTATTTAATCTTGCAGCGGAATTTACATCAGGACCGTAGTTAGGAAATATTTATCAGAGTAAAAACCACCTCATTTAATATTAATAATCACATGGGTAAAACCCAAGTTTCTTATTACAATACATTTATAGGGACAAACCCTATTTTATTGAATTTAAAACATCGTTTATTAGGTAACTTTTATAGCCACATTTTCCCCAAGCCTTCAGTGCTCTCCAGCTGGCTTTTTACTAATTGGCTTTCACATTGGGTTACCTGAAACGGGTTTTAAAAACATTTATCAGTCGGAAATACTGGTGAGTGAATCCCAATTTAATCAAGAAACCTTTTATCGATTAAAACAGTATTGAGGACGATTACAATGTTTATGTCTACACAATTACTCCATTTGGTACTATCAATCCACTGACTTGTGGGTCATATTACACATTGGCTAACTCATTGTCCAATGGTAACGTATTGTCAGCCTTGACTTACTACTCACAGTGTAGTACATTTTGTATACAAAACCCCAACATACCGGCAGTAATTGAAGAACTACAAAGACTCAATCACCACTTAATCACATTGTAAAACAATTAAGGTTTTGTAAATTATTCCAAAAACGTTAACAAAAAGAGGATAAACTCACTTTACTGTCTTAGGATTTTCGTAAGGTTTTCCTGGATATAATCTATAATTTATAAAAATGTACATTGGTTAGTATCATAACCCTTTGAAAATATTAATAATACCCTCCCCGAGACGGCATTCCAACAACTACGTCGGGCAGAACCACGACAGTTATTACGGAACCCTAAATCAATCGGGCATCGTAACTATTATGAAACTGGGGTTATAATACTTAAAACAGAGCAGAACCTCGCTAATTAGGGGTATAATACCCGTGTATTATAACTTCTCTACAGAAATTGTGATTTGAGATTGGAATGTGAGCGAAGAAAAAACGTAAACTGATGCTATCTATTTATATGGTCTGATTCTGGTTTCCAGGCGGCCCGCGTAAGATAAGGCTAAGCCTTACGCGGCCCGCGTCAACCACCTGGTCAACATATAGCTTGTCCCGGTCATCCTCTAGACCGCCACGATGTCGACACCTGTCAGCACCGGATGTCTCCACGTTTCATGATCTATCGCGGCCCGCGTCGACTATCAAAGACTCTTACGCGGCCCGCTTTAACTTAATAAATCAGCGGAGTCAACTTCAGTCTTAATACCGCCCGCGTGAGAGTTTGGGGTGGGTCTACGCGGCCCGCCTCAACTCCATTTTTCTTATTTTTAATTTATTTTATAAACTAAAACATATTTCGGACTCGGTTTTTACATACGGGGTGTAATATAAGACATATAAGGATATTTTAAGATATAATAGGATGTCGGAAAAATTATGAGAGTGTTGATTTTTCCAAGGGTTGTTACAATGGCCTCTTTTTCACCCATCTGAAAGACCCATCCGAAACTCCAATGGCTTGCGTCGGTTATTGGCATAACTCTTTTGTCGATCACGTGCGGCTTTTAGTCGTTCCTTGAATTGAATAATCTTGTCTGTTTTTTCTTGTACTATCTCAGGTCCAGATAGTTGCTTTTCCCCAATTTCTGCCCAACAGACTGGGGTTCGACACTTTCGTCCATAAAGTGCTTCGAATGGTGCAGCATTGATACTTGTGTGATAACTATTATTATAAGAAAATTCTATTAAAGGTAAGTGGTCGTCCCAATTACCTCCAAAGTCAATTACACAAGCTCTAAGCATATCTTCCATTGTCTTAATTGTCCTTTCACTTTGTCCATCTGTTTGTGGATGATAAGCCGTACTTAATTTTAACTTAGTTCCCGTAGCCTTTTGGAAACTTGACCAAAAATGAGATGTAAAGCGGCTATCCCTATCAGAAACAATTGATAAAGGAATACCATGTAAAGAAACAATTTCATTTACATACAATTTAGATCATTGTTCCATACTAATTGTTTCCTTCATTGGTAGAAAATGAGCTGACTTAGTTAGTCTATCTACAATCACCCAGATTGTATCATTTCTTTTCCTAGTTTTGGGTAATTTAGTGACAAAATCCATTGTTATCAATTCCCATTTCCAAATGGGCATTTCTAATTGTTGTAACAAACCTGAGGGTTTCTGATGTTCAGCTTTAACTTGTGAACATGTCAAACATTTAGAAACATAGACTGCTATGTCCTTTTTCATTCCTATCCACCAGAAATTTTTCCTTAAATCCTGGTACATTTTATCACTTCCTGGATGCATCGTATACTTAGACTTATGGGCTTCTTCTAATATACGATGACGTAGATTTCCTAATTTAGGTATCCACATTCTCTTTCCATGGAATCTCCATATTCCATCTGTTCCTTGTTCTAATTCTTTTAGCATGCCTTTTAATTTTTCAGAATCCTCCTTGATTACTGATTCTTGTGCTTCTCTTATTTGATCATTTAAATCTATTTGTAGATTTAATTTAAGAGAACGTACCATTTTTGGTTTTTCATAATATTTTCGGCTTAAAGCATCTGCTACTACATTTGCTTTTCCTTCATGATACTGTATATCACAATCACAATCATAATCACTAAGAAATTCCATCCAGCGTCTTTGCCTCATATTCAACTCTTTTTGCTTGAAAACATACCTTAGACTCTTATAATCAGTAAATATGGTAAACTTACTACCATAAAGGTAATGTCTCCAAATCTTAAGAGCAAAAATTATAGCTCCTAATTCTAAATCATGGGTTGAATAAATTTCTTCATGATTCTTAAGTTGTCTAGATGCGTAAACTATAACCTTTTGGCGTTGCATCAACACACATCCATAACCTAACTTAGAAGCATCACAATATACTACGAAGTCTTCAGTTCCTTCTGGTAATGCTAGTATGGGTGTATGGGTTAATCTTTGCTTAAGGATTCTAAATGCTTCTTCTTGTTTTATTCCCCATTCAAACTTAACAGATTTACAAGTTAACTTAGTTAAGGGAATGGCTATTCTAGAGAAATCTTTAATAAATCTTCTATAATAACCGGCTAATCCTAAGAAACTTCTAACCTCAGTTGGTGATTCAGGGGTTTTCCATTTAGTAATTGCCTCGATTTTCGTTGGATCTACATGAATTCCTTCATGATTGACTAGGTGTCCAAGGAATTGTACCTGTTCTAACCAAAATTCTCACTTTGAAAACTTAGCATAAAGCTTTTCCTTTCTTAATAAACTTAAAAGTGCGTGCAAATGTCTTGCATGATCCTCTTTACTCTTAGAGTAAATTAGAATATCATCTATGAATACAATTATGAATTTATCCAAATATGGCTTACATATTTGGTTCATCATGTCCATAAATGCAGCTGGGGCATTGGTTAAACCAAATGGCATGACAGTAAATTCATAATGACCATACCTTGTTCTAAATGCGGTCTTAGGAATATCCTCTTCCTGTACCTTTAATTGATGATATCCTGTCCTTAAATCGATCTTAGAGAAAAATCGAGCTCCTTGCAATTGATCAAACAAATCATCGATTCTCGGTAATGGATACCGATTCTTAATCGTAACTTTGTTTAATTCACGGTAATCAATGCACATTCGCATTGATCCGTCTTTCTTTTTAACAAACAATATCGGCGCTCCCCATGGCGACGAACTCGGTTGTATAAATCCTTTTTCCAACAATTCATCTAATTGTTTCTTCAATTCTTGCATTTCAGCGGGTGCCAAACGGTAAGGTGCTTTGGCAATTGGTGATGTTCCTGGTAGCAAGTGAATTCTGAATTCAACTTCTCTGTTTGAAGGTAGTCCTGGTAATTCTTCTGGAAAAATATCTGAAAACTGTGACACTATTGGAATATCTTTTAGTTCTTTTCCTTTAGTATTAGTGATTATAGAAATCAAATACACTATAGAACCTTTTCTTATACAACTTGCAGTTTTCATTACAGAGATGAACTTAGTGGACTTAGAAGACTTATCTCCTTTAATTGTGATTGTTTTACCTTTTGGTGAATTTACTTGAATTGACTTTTGATCACATACAATATTGGCTTTATTGGCTATTAACCAATCCATTCCTAAAACAATATCGAATCCTGCCAGATTCATGGGATATAGATTTGCTATAAATTTCTGATTTAAAATTTCTACGCTTGCTTCCTGCAAGATTTCAGAAATCCTAACAGTTTCTCCATTAGCTGTTTCTACTAGACATTCTTGTGGTAGTTTAGTTAATGACTGATTTAAAATTTTGCAAAATGAAGTATTAATAAAACTTTGGTTCGCACCAGAGTCAAATAATACTTTAGCAAATATATCATTAACTAAAAACGTACCAGCTATAACGTCTGGGATCATCTTGGCTTCATCTGCAGTCAGAACAAATGCTCTAGCATTTTTAGTATTCTTGTTATCTGTGGCTGGAGCTAATTTTGGGCAGTTTGGCCTGATATGACCTTTTTCTCCACAGTTATAGCATAATCCATTACTGGATTTCCTCTTGCAATTTTCTTCCTTATGTCCTGGCATCTTGCAATAATTGCAGAGATTGGAGCATTTTCCCGAATGCTTTTTCTTGCAGACCTTGCAGTATGTTGCAGAGGTAGAACCCATATTCCTACGATTATAATTTCCGGAACGAAATTCTTGTGTAAGCCTTTGAGTTAAGTTCCTCCTCTGATCCTCTTCTCTAGTACGGATTAATTCATCAGTCAAGGTATTTGTTAATTCTATAGCTTCTTCTATGGTTTGAGGTCTAGCTGCCTTGACTATGTGTCTAATCTCTCCAATTAATCCCCAAATATAACGAGAAATTAACACTGGTTCTGGTGAAGCAAGAGTTGGTACTATTCTAGCATATTCAAAGAATATCTTAGTATACCCCTTACTATCTACACCAGTCATCCTAAGATTTAGGAATTTGTTTGCTATTTGTTCCTTCTCATTGGGTGGGCAGAATTTCCTTTCTACCTTATTCTTAAATTCTTCCCATTCCATATTATAGGTTTGATCACTTCCTCTTGTCTGGAGGATAGTGTTCCACCATTCTAGTGCTGCATTCTTAAACAGATTAGAAGCAAACAATATTCTATCTTCTTCAGCACACTTGCTTATCCTTAATACTGCCTCAGTCTTCTCTATCCAGCGTAAGGTTGCAATGGCCCCTTCATTGCCCGAGAATTCCATTGGTTTACAAGACCAGAATTCTTTATAAGAACAACCATAAGGCATGGTTCTTCTTCTTTTGGGAATAGGCAATTGAAGTACCGGTCCATTGTTTACACTGTTTTCTGGTTCAACGGGTCGTTTACTGCTATGCTTACTTTTATTATCAGCATCTTTAACAGTTTGAAGAATAAATGGCATTGCATCTATAATTCCCTGTGCCACTATGTGTTGGATAGCACTATTATCCACTTGGTTTCCATTGTTATTGATACTCGGATTATCATTAACCATGTTAATGTTACTCTGGTTATCGTTATTCAGATTTCCTTGATTTTCTTCGTCGGCCATCTGAATTTTAAACATTTATCCCATATTAATATCATAATTAATATTTTAATATAGTTAATCACATAACACACAATCTAGCCAAACACGTAGATCATTGCTACTATACTCTTTTCATATACTTATGCGTCTATTACACACTAGTACAGAAATAAAGATTACAATACCAACAAAAATAAAATAGTAATATGCATCCGTACACACATATTTTATTTTATTTTTATTTTTATTATATTATTATTACTACCACTTCCTCCATTCTAACATTCACGGATATGGATTCATCCAAAAATCCATATTGCGCTCATCGTATTTCCATACGAGACGCTCTCCCACCTGATGCATCCTCTCACTGCTTTCTAAAATTTTCTCCCCAAAAGTCCTAAGTTCTTGGACGTTTTCTGCACTCATTGGGGGTGCAGGTTCTAGGACTGGGTTTGGAATCTGGGGTGCGGGTTCCTGATACGGAGGTAAAAGTGCCTGAAATTGGTAAGGATCTTCCAAGATTCCCCTAATGTAGTTATCATGGTAATAGGGATCTAAAGGGTCCATACCTGAATAGGCTCCTATAGTTGTATCTTCAGGAATATAGTAACGTTGCACATAGTCCCTATTATCGTCCCACCATGGGTCGTAATTTGGGTCTAGGGGATTTGGTGCAGGTACCCTAGGAATTTCGTCAGGGTTAAAGTCATGCATTTCCACTTGGTTTTCCTGGTTTTCTATTTCCATGAGTTGTTCTGGGTTTTGTGGTTGTGGGGCTACTAGTTGTTCCAGACTTGGGTCAGCAGCAGTTGTAGCTAGGATATGGAAATTAGCTAAGCTTCTATTAAGCATATCTTGCGTATGAGCATCTGTCTCTCGCTTAATAGCTGCTAGGGCCCTTTTCTGTTGCAATTTTCGCATTCTCTTCCTACAAGCAAAAGCTTCTTTACTGAAGCATCCTCGTTTCTTATTAGGAAATGGTTCCTCCGACTTAGCTCTAAAGGCAAATATTCCTTCCTCCTGATCAGCAGAATACCCCGAAAGGGCAGGCTGTGATGAGGTACCTTCACTCTTAGGTGAATCAGACAACTGACGACTCATTTCTGAGGGTCCTTGATCACTCATTCTGTAAACTATCAAATAGTCAAATAACACATAACAAATAAATACAGTTATGCACTTATTTACATAATTTTATTTCCAAACACAAATTTCAGAATTTTAGGTGTCAGCAGAACACTTCTTTGGCTCAGACCAGTGGCTAAGCTCTGATACTACCTTCTGTCGCAACCCCCGATCCCTGATCCCCGGGAACGGGCGGACGCGATCACAGAGTTTCGGTAGTATCAGGTTGTTATTTAATCTTGCAGCGGAAGTTACATCAGGACCGTAGTTAGGAAATATTTATCAGAGTAAGAACCACCTCATTTAATATTAATAATCACATGGGTAAAACCCAAGTTTCTTATTACAATACATTTATAGGGACAAACCCTATTTTATTGAATTTAAAACATCGTTTATTAGGTAACTTTTATAGCCACATTTTCCCCATGCCTTCAGTGCTCTCCAGCTGGCTTTTTACTAATTGGCTTTCACATTGGGTTACCTGAAACGCGTATTAAAAACATTTGTCAGTCGGAAATACTGGTGAGTGAATCCCAATTTAATCAAGAAACCTTTTATCGATTAAAACAGTATTGAGGACGATTACAATGTTTATGTCTACAAAATTACTCCATTTGGTACTATCAATCCACTGACTTGTGGGTCATATTACACATTGGCTAACTCATTGTCCAATGGTAACGTACTGTCAACCTTGACTTACTACTCACAGTGTAGTACATTTTGTATACAAAACCCCAACATACCGGCAGTAATTGAAGAACTACAAAGACTCAATCACCGCTTAATCACATTGTAAAACAATTAAGGTTTTGTAAATTATTCCAAAAACGTTAACAAAAAGAGGATAAACTCACTTTACTGTCTTAGGCTTTTCGTAAGGTTTTCCTGGATATAATCTATAATTTATACAAATGTACATTGGTTAGTATCATAACCCTTTGAAAATATTAATAATACCATCCCCGAGACGGCATTCCAACAACTACATCGGGCAGAACCACGACAGTTATTACGGAACCCTAAATCAATCAGGCATCATAACTATTATGAAACTGGGGTTATAATACTTATAACGGAGCAGAACCTCGCTAATTAGGGGTATAATACCCGTGTATTATAACTTCTCTACAGAAATTGTGATTTGAGATTGGAATGTGAGCAAGGAAAAACGTAAACTGATGCTATCTATTTATATGGTCTGATTCTGGTTTCCAGGCGGCCCGCGTAAGATAAGTCTAAGCCTTACGCGGCGGCTCGCGTCAACCACCTAGTAAACATATAGCTTGTCCCGGTCATCCTCTAGACCGCCACGATGTCGACACGTGTTAGCACCGGATGTCTCCACGTTTCATGATCTATCGCTGCCCGCGTCGACTATCAAAGACTCTTACGCGGCCCGCTTTAACTTAATAAATCAGCGGAGTCAACTTCAGTCTTAATACCGCCCGCGTGAGAGTTTGGGGTGGGTCTACAGGGCCCGCCTCAACTCCATTTTTCTTATTTTTAACTTATTTTATAAACTAAAATATATTTCGGGCTCGGTTTTTACATACGGGGTGTAATATAAGACATATAAGGATATTTTAAAATATAATAGGATGTCGGAAAAATTATAAGAGTGTTGATTTTTCCGAGGGTTGTTACAATGGCCTCTTTTTCACCCATCTGAAAGACCCTAGCGTTCGTCTTCTTAACTTCTTCAAGCTTCTTTGCATATTTTGGGCAATTGGACTTGATATGCCCCTTCTTGTTACAGTTGTAACAAGTCGCATCTCTTATCTTCTTGCATTCTAATGTTTTATGCTCACTAGATTTGCAGATCCTACAAGCTCTGGGCTGCGATTGGGATTTTGGTTCGTACCTGCACTTCCCTAGATGGCGCTTCTTGCACGTCTTGCATACAGGTTTCTTGTTGGACTTTTGTTTGTTCTCCTTAAGCTCAAGCCTACCCTTTTTCTTGGAAGCATGGGAGTTATCTTTCTCCTTTTTCCTTTTTAGTTCATTCTTCGCATTCGAGGCATGAGCAAGATCCTTCTTGTGTTTAAGGAAGTGTGGTTTTAAATGGGATTTGGAGCAAGTAGCATTAGGTTCCTTAAACTTTTTCACGACCTTTCTCACAGCCTTTCCAACGGCTGCATCAATCATATCTTGGAGAACATCTTTGTCAATTTTGAGGTTCACAATGTAGCATCATTAGCATGTGTCGCATCATGAATGGCGCGATTGACGGTTGTCTTACCCGATTTTGTCATACTCGAGACTTGGTTCCTAACAGAAAATGGAACAATTACTTAGTTGCAATGCAACAACCATTATTCATCATCCTGATGACCTAACATATACTAACCGTGGTATCATTAAACCATACAGGCTAATATAGTATGAACACTCTTAATGAATGTTATTTAAATATATATCAATTATGCTTAGCATAGGCCATAAAAAGACCATCAATGGCATTTAAGGTTTGGATCGAGTCCATCACTGTAACGCCCGGCTCTTTTGTACTTTCCATTTATAGAAAGTTTTGTTCGTATTTCTATTTTTGGAAACCTTGTATTCTCATAATCGTTCTTTCTTTGTAATCGTTGTAAAAACCGAGACTTGGATCATTAATGAAACTCGTATTTTGTTACAAATATGTTATACACACTTTATATATGCTCGTATGTTCGAATTGGTGAATCAATTGACGTTTAATCCTTATTCCTGGAAACTATGGGCCAAACTTGTAATTAATCTAAACCTATGCATAAAACGTGTCTTGAACGTGAACGACACTTGATTTCGATACTCATGCGCATAATTATATTTGGTTTATACTCCTCATACTTGGATTTATCTTAAAGTATGCTTTTGTGGCAAGAATAGTCCATAAATGACCTAAAAACACCAAAATAACAAGTCTAGGGGCTAAACTGTAACTTTGTGAAACTTGTGTCCGGATCAGAAGGCCCGGGCGGCCCGCGTCAACTTACCCTGATATCTCAGGCGGGCCGCATGGGGATGCCCAGATCAGAAAAACACAGCAGCTGATTATGTACGCGAATTTGGCACGAAATCCCATCTTCTAACCCTCCCCAATCACCATTAAGCCACCTCTAAACACCTCCAATCATACTCAAACTCTTCCACTATAAATATACACCTTCTCCAAGCATTTCTACACTTTCAACACTCTCAAATCACACCAAATTCACTCTCAAATCAGTTGCAAATCTGCATTTTCGGACAGATTCATACTCTTGCACTAAAGTGAGTATAACTTGCTCATTTCTTAACGAAATCACTTGATTCTTCTTCCTACTTGCTTGGATAATCCTTGGGTTTGATTCCTTGACTTCTCCTTGGAGAAATCAGACCTGGAATTGCCCTGAAATGGTCCAAGAACTTTCTGTTTTATTACATACCCTTTCAAACTTGTTTAAACTTCATCCAACTTGTGTCTAACACATCTCACACCAATGTCCTAATGCTTACAACCCCTCTTATGGTTGGTTAAGCTTAAAAACATGGTTAAGACACTTGAAATCAGAGGATTAAACCTCATAGTTTTCTGTTTGTTTAGGGTGTTTTGACCCACAAGTCATGTTCGAGCTAGTTCTTGATGTAGAGTGATTATGGAACAACTTGGGTTGTTCCAAACATACAATCCTCACATGATTTGATGATTTCTCTTAGTTAGATTGTTTATATTATACTAATCCTAGTTCGTGACCCTCCTTGGTTGTTTTTACATCAAGAGAAGTGGTGAACATTCAAGGGGTTCCTAAACGGAAGCTTATTCTTCCTACCCCATACATGACATCCATGAATAACTCGAGGTGCCTAAATGAAGATCTTAATCTTCTACCTCCTACTTGAATTATTGAACTTAATAATATGTAATACTTAACCTAAATATGTATATACACTCATTCGAACCTTTAATATTAAACTTGTGTTTATATGTTAAAGTAGTAGAATACCATCTAAGACTTAACACTCCAAGTATGATTCTAATGGGCATACTACCCATGAAATACAATATAACCCCAGTGGTTACGTAGTGTCGTATAAGAGTATAAGTTAAAGATGAGTATTTTGATATCATACTTTATGTTATGTTAAACTCCAAATTATAATCTTCCGTTGAACGCCAAACTCACACACCTACGTTTCCTCGTGTAGAAGGACTAGGTGCTCCAACTTAATCTACTCCAACAACTCGCTCGCGGGAATTCCAAGTAGGAAAGCTTGCAACCATCGTGAGTATACTCGATCCCTTTTTCCCCTTTACACTTTGGGATGCAACATGTATAACTATGCAAACAACTTTTGAACTAAACATACTCAATCTTTGAACGAATGCATGAAACTAATGTGACTTACTTGCTTTTCTTGTATGCTCTATGAACGATTTGGAACGTTATATGCTCATTGACTTGTTCGCCCACCTTAACAATTATAGCGCTATAGGATTAACGCCCCGCCTGCTGAACTATTGGGTATTGTTAAGTTACCACCCCGCTGAACGATTGGGATTAGGCTATTTTTATGCGTTGTGTTCTAGGGTTTGATCATATTGTACGCCAAAATTGCATACTAGCAAGCACATATTATGGATCATGTTGGATTTGAGTTTTTATTCTATTATGCTATGTAAACAAACTTGTATACTCGCTCATTGCCTTTGCATTGAAACTCTATTTTAATACATGTTGCAGGTTGATTATTGAATTATGGATGAATGATGAAACAAGTTTAGGGTGGACTAGATACACGCCTTAAATCTATTTATCTTTTGTTGATTTGAATTTGAACAATGTTGTATTTCCATTTTACATGTTGTATGACAATTTAGTTCTTGCAATGAAATTTGAATTTAATTAAATATTGTCACATAGTGTTATGATGTTTTGAGCAATTTGTTCGTCTCATCCCGATGTTTCCGCCATCGGTTGGGGTGTGACAGATTGGTATCAGAGCCATAACTATAGGGAATTAGGAAAATTGCCATGCTTTTGCCCTAATCTATAGTTTTAGGAATTTTGCCTCTTATGTGTTGTTTAAAACTTTTGTACTCTACCATGCATGCTTCCTAGCTACACTTCTTGTTGATTAAATTTATATGCCTTTCCTAAGGTTAACATGAATACACTTTTGCTTATTTGTATACTCTTGTAACACAAACGAGACAACTTTACCAAAATAGGCATGAAACCCACAATTTGGTAAACGACTCTCATTCTACCTTGAACTATTTCTTTTTGCACGAAATTACACCATTAAGCTAGGAGTGAAATCCACAACTTAATGGTAATTTCCATTTCAACTCTAGTGGACCCTTGTCATAGTGTCGAAATTTTATTTTGACCCGACAAGTACCAACCACATTTAGGGTACGAAATCGTCAAGCTAGGGGTGAAACCCGTATCTCGTCGATTAAGTCCCATTCCTCGATTTTCAATCTCGCCAAAGTCCCGATTGTTTCAATCGATTAGAGATGTGTAGTAACCGGAAGGTTAAGATACCGTTAATCGCTTCTCGACGAGAGTATCTTACCTATAGGCCAAAGCACGTTATCTCTAATTCGAAAGAACTTTCGACCCACTTTGGAATAGTCGACGTTTCTCTACCCGAAACAATCCAATGTTTTATTGAGCCTTTCTTTTATATATCTCAATTTATATGTGATTTTATACTTGAACGTTCGTCCATTTCAAAATGTCGTTTTAATCATTTCGCACGTTATCGCAATCACAAACAATAATAATCCCTCGTGAACAAACTAAATTTACAATGCTTTCATTTATCCATGTTATGCTATGTTGGACTCATGACTATGCTATATGTGACGTCTAAACTCTTTATGTTATGTGAATCAATTTGAAACTTTTATGCTATGTGACACTTTATGCTATGTGAATCAACTTATGCAAACGAATTTTTCTTAAACAAACATTATGATCAAGTCTCACCTATTCGTTCTTTTGAATCTTAGATGTCTTCTCGTTACTCCAACTCGTCTAAAAAGTCAAAGTCCCGTGCTACGAAGAAGATGATGGCTTTCATGGCCGATCAATTTGTGCGCGTCGTTCCAAAGGTCATTTCCGAAATTCGAGCTTCTGAAACTCCGAACTCCTCCATCGACTCTAAGGTCGAAACACGCAAGCCCATTTCGTTCAATTTCAAGCATTTTTCAGCGTGCAACCCTAAGCCATTCACCGGCAATGATGGGGTGACCGCCATGCTCAAATGGTTTGATAGCATGGAGGTCACGTTCATCAATAGTGATTGCCCCAAAGAGCTCAGAACGCGTAGTGCGACTGGGGTATTCCAAGCCCGAGCTCTTGAATGGTGGACGAATGAAAGGAACATTCGTTCGAACGAACTGGCATATGCGTTGGAGTGGGAAGAAGTTAAGGCCCTGATGATGCACGAGTTTTGTCCTCCGCATGAGCAACAAAAGTTGGAGGAAGAATTTTGGGCACTAAAGCAAGTGGGAGATGAAAACCTAGCCTACACCACCCGTTTTAAACAATTTAGCTTCATAGTTCCTCACCTTGTTATGACCACCGACCGCAAGATACGGAAGTATATCAATGGGTTACCCTCTGCTATGCGCGACACGATCGAGGCTGCCAAACTCGACAATATCGAAGCTGTTTATCATTTGGCCACTTCCCTGAACAACAACCGTGTACGCGATAAACAAGCCGCAAACCCCGCTTCTTTCAAGCCAGCCAACCAAATCACCCAACAGTCGAGTGGCAATAGGGGGAAGAAGTGAAAGCAATCGAACCCTGTTTGCAATGCGATTGTGCCACCCGTTAACCCAAACCCTGTTACTCCTGATAACACCCAAAGGTCGTACACTGGGATTCACCCCAAGTGTGCCACTTGTAACCGTCACCATCCCGTCAATGCCAGGTGTTGTCTTTGTGGCAATTGTAACTGTTATGGACATGACACCGCCTTTTTTCGCTATCAACAACAACAAGCCCCTCCAGCTCAGCAAGCACAACCAGCCCCACCAGCTCAACAAGCGCAAGAAGCTCCACCCCCTCCTCAAAACGCAAGACCCGCTAGAGCTTGTTTCAAATGTGGAGACGCCAATCATCTTCGCCCTCAATGCCCACTATGGAATCAAGAGCAACTACAACCTCCTCGTGGACGCTGTTTCAATCTGAACGCGAATCAAGCGCGCAACGACAATAATGTCGTTAACGGTACGTTTCTTGTTAACCATCTTTATGCTTCGATACTATTTGATGCTGGTGCGGACAAAAGCTTTGTGTCCTTAGAATTCGAATCATTGCTAAATTGCACGCGCTCTAAACTACCTAAGTCGTTTTCCGTTGAAGTCGCCAATGGCAAGTCCATCTCAGTCGATTCCGTTCTTCGTGATTGTCGTCTTACTCTTAACGAACACGTCTTCCCTATTGATCTCATACCCATGCAACTGGGTAGTTTCGACGTCATCATAGGCATGGATTGGCTTCAAAAGAACCATGCTGAAATCGCTTGTCACGAGAAGTACGTTCGTTTACCCCTTCCTTCTGGTGATGTTTTACACGTCTATGGAGACCGGCCTTCAAAGGGACTGAAGTTGATGTCCTGCACACAAGCGAACAAATACTTACGCAAACAGTACTTTGCCTTTTTAGCCCACGTTGTGGAAGAAAAGGGCAAGGGAAAGAGTTTAAGTGATGTTCCAGTGGTGCGCGACTTCCCTGACGTCTTTCCTGAAGATTTACCTGGTCCTCCTCCACCTCGATCCGTTGACTTTTGTATTGACCTTGTACCTGGTGCGACTCCGGTTGCCAAAGCTCCTTATCGTCTTGCACCTTCTGAGATGCAAGAATTATCTACGCAACTCCAAGAACTCCTCGATAAAGGCTTCATTCGTCCAAGTACCTCACCTTGGGGTGCACCTGTGCTTTTCGTTAAAAAGAAAGACGGCTCTTTCCGTATGTGTATCGATTATCGCGAGCTCAACAAACTCACTATCAAGAATCGTTACCCTATTCCGCGTATCGACGATCTCTTTGACCAACTTCAAGGCGCTACTTGTTTCTCCAAAATCGATCTTCGTTCTGGTTATCACCAACTTCGGGTCCTCGAAGAGGACGTACCCAAAACCGCTTTTCGCACTCGCTATGGACATTACGAGTTCATGGTTATGCCTTTTGGTTTGACCAACGCACCCGCTGTGTTCATGGATCTCATGAATCGTGTTTGTAAGCCTTATTTGGATCGTTTCGTGATCGTCTTCATTGATGATATTCTCATTTATTCTAAATCTCGAGCTGATCATGAACGTCATCTTCGTCTTATACTCGAGCTCTTACGTGTTGAGCGCTTATACGCTAAGTTCTCTAAATGCGAGTTTTGGATTAAAGAAGTCCAATTCCTTGGACACTTTGTTAGTGAAAAAGGAATCCACGTCGACCCTGCAAAGATCTAGGCTGTAAAGAATTGGACCGCGCCTAAATCTCCTTCCGAAATCCGTTCTTTCTTAGGATTGGCAGGTTATTACCGTCGATTCATCTCGAATTTTTCAAAAATCGCCGTTCCTCTCAACTCGTTGACCCAAAAGGAGAAACCTTTTGCTTGGGGTCCTGAGCAAGAGGAATCCTTTCAGACTCTCAAGGACTTACTTTGCAACGCTCTTATTCTTACTCTTCCTGACGGAAATGATGATTTCGTAGTGTATTGCGATGCATCGAACCGTGGTCTTGGTTGCGTTCTCATGCAACGAGGCAAGGTCATCGCTTATGCATCTCGCCGACTCAAGATACATGAGAAAAACTATACTACCCACGACCTTGAACTTGGCGCAGTTGTTTTTGCATTGAAGATTTGGCGACACTACCTTTATGGTACTAAGTGTGAGGTTTTCACGGACCACAAGAGCCTTCAACATATCTTCGACCAAAAGGAACTGAACATGCGTCAACGTCATTGGGTGGAACTATTAAACGACTACGACTGCGAAATCAAATACCATCCAGGTAAAGCGAATGTAGTAGTTGACGCCCTTAGTCGCAAAACTCATATGAAGGGTATTCGTTGTTTTCAACTTGGGAACGATCTTCCACGTCGCATTCGCGAAGCTCAGTACGCCTCTATTAACGAAGGTAACTTCCATGTTGAGATACGAGGCGCTAAAGAACACGATCTCGTCTCCAAGGCCGATGGTATCCTATACCTCGACAATCGCGCCTGGGTCCCTGATCACGAAGAACTTCGAGACTTCATCATGAACGAGGCACACAAATGCAAGTACTCAATTCATCCTGGTGCCGACAAGATGTATCATAATCTACGTACATCCTATTGGTGGCCTGGTATGAAGAAGGACATTGCCGTTTACGTCTCTAAGTGTCTTACATGTTCAAAAGTCAAAGCCGAACATCAACGACCTTCTGGCCTACTCGAACAACCCGAAATCCCCGTTTGGAAATGGGATAGCATCGCGATGGACTTCATCACTAAACTCCCTCGTACTTCTTCTGGTCACGATAGCATTTGGGTGATCATCGATCGTTTGACCAAGTCCGCTCAATTCATTCCTATTCGCGAAGATTTCAAGGTTGAACGACTTGCTCGCATCTATACCGATGAAGTCATACGACATCATGGTATTCCTCTCGACATCATTTCTGATCGCGATGGTCGATTTACTTCGCGTCTCTGGCAAACCTTTCAGTCCGCTATGGGTACTCATTTGAATCTCAGTACGGCTTTTCATCCTCAAACGGATGGACAGACTGAACATACGATCCAAACCCTAGAGGACATGCTCCGTTCTTGTGTCATCGACTTTGGTGGTAGTTGGGATGTGCATTTACCTTTGATCGTGTTCTCGTACAACAATAGCTACCACTCCAGTATTAAAATGGCTCCATTCGAGGCATTGTATGGTCGCAAATGCCGATCTCCTTTAAGCTGGCACGAGATTGGTGACAAACACTTTACTGGCCCTGAAATCATACAAGAAGCAACGGATAAGTTTCACCAAATCCGTGATAACTTACTCAAGGCCCGAAATCGTCAAAAGGTCTATGCTGATAAGGGGCGCAAACCAATGCAACTCAACGTTGGGGATCATGTTCTACTCAAAGTATCTCCTTGGAAAGGAGTGGTTCGTTTTGGTAAAAAGGGAAAGCTTGCCCCTCGCTATGTTGGTCCTTTCAAGGTACTCGAAAGGATTGGTGCGGTGGCTTACCGACTCGATTTACCTCAAGAACTCAACAACGTTCATCCAACGTTTCATGTCTCAAATCTAAAGAAGTGTCACGCTGAAGAAGGACTCCAAGTCCCTTTCAAAGATCTCCAAATAAACGACACTTTGCATTTTGTCGAGAAGCCCGTCGAAATCGTGGATCAAGGAGTCAAGTTATTGAGGCGCAGTAAAATACCTATCGTCAAGGTTCGATGGGAAGGTAAACGTGGCGCTGAATTTACTTGGGAACTCAGGAGCGACATGAAAAAGAAGTACCCTCATCTTTTCCCTACGTCTTCCTAAATTTCGGGACGAAATTTCCTAAAGGAGGGGAGACTGTAACGCCCGGCTCTTTTGTACTTTCCATTTATAGAAAGTTTTGTTCGTATTTCTATTTTTGGAAACCTTGTATTCTCGTAATCGTTCTTTCTTTGTAATCGTTGTAAAAACCGAGACTTGGATCATTAATGAAACTCGTATTTTGTTACAAATATGTTATACACACTTTATATATGCTCGTATGTTCGAATTGGTGAATCAATTGACGTTTAATCCTTATTCTTGGAAACTATGTGCCAAACTTGTAATTAATCTAAACCTATGCATAAAACGTGTCTTGAACGTGAACGACACTTGATTTCGATACTCATGCACATAATTATATTTGGTTTATACTCCTCATACTTGGATTTATCTTAAAGTATGCTTTTGTGGCAAGAATAGTCCATAAATGACCTAAAAACACCAAAATAACAAGTCTAGGGGCTAAAATGTAACTTTGTGAAACTTGTGTCCGGATCAGAAGGCCCGGGCGGCCCGCGTCAACTTACCCTGATATCTCAGGCGGGCCGTGTGGGGATGCCCAGATCAGAAAAACACAGCGGCTGATTATGTACGCGAATTTGGCACGAAATCCCATCTTCTAACCCTCCCCAATCACCATTAAGCCACCTCTAAACACATCCAATCATACTCAAACTCTTCCACTATAAATATACACCTTCTCCAAGCATTTCTACACTTTCAACACTCTCAAATCACACCAAATTCACTCTCAAATCAGTTGCAAATCTGCATTTTCGGACAGATTCATACTCTTGCACTAAAGTGAGTATAACTTGCTCATTTCTTAACGAAATCACTTGATTCTTCTTCCTACTTGCTTGGATAATCCTTGGGTTTGATTCCTTAACTTCTCCTTGGAGAAATCAGACCTGGAATTGCCCTGAAATGGTCCAAGAACTTTCTGTTTTATTACATACTCTTTCAAACTTGTTTAAACTTCATCCAACTTGTGTCTAACACATCTCACACCAATGTCCTAATTCTTACAACCCCTCTTATGGTTGGTTAAGCTTAAAAACATGGTTGAGACACTTGAAATCAGAGGATTAAACCTCATAGTTTTCTGTTTGTTTAGGGTGTTTTGACCCACAAGTCATGTTCGAGCTAGTTCTTGATGTAGAGTGATTATGGAACAACTTGGGTTGTTCCAAACATACAATCCTCACATGATTAGATGATTTCTCTTAGTTAGATTGTTTATATTATACTAATCCTAGTTCGTGACCCTCCTTGGTTGTTTTTACATCAAGAGAAGTGGTGAACATTCAAGGGGTTCCTAAACGGAAGCTTATTCTTCCTACCCCATACATGACATCCATGAATAACTCGAGGTGCCTAAATGAAGGTCTTAATCTTCTACCTCCTACTTGAATTATTGAACTTAATAATATGTAATACTTAACCTAAATATATATATACACTCATTCGAACCTTTAATATTAAACTTGTGTTTATATGTTAAAGTAGTAGAATACCATCTAAGACTTAACACTCCAAGTATGATTCTAATGGGCATACTACCCATGAAATACAATATAACCCCAGTGGTTACGTAGTGTCATATAAGAGTATAAGTTAAAGATGAGTTTTTTGATATCATACTTTATGTTATGTTAAACTCCAAATTATAATCTTCCGTTGAACGCCAAACTCACACACCTACGTTTCCTCGTGTAGAAGGACTAGGTGCTCCAACTTAATCTACTCCAACAACTCGCTCGCGGGAATTCCAAGTAGGAAAGCTTGCAACCACCGTGAGTATACTCGATCCCTTTTTCCCCTTTACACTTTGGGATGCAACATGTATAACTATGCAAACAACTTTTGAACTAAACATACTCAATCTTTGAACGAATGCATGAAACTAATGTGACTTACTTGCTATTCTTGTATGCTCTATGAACAATTTGGAACGTTATATGCTCATTGACTTGTTCGCCCACCTTAACAATTATAGCACTATAGGATTAACGCCCCGCCTGCTGAACTATTGGGTATTGTTAAGTTACCACCCCGCTGAACGATTGGGATTAGGCTATTTTTATGCGTTGTGTTCTAGGGTTTGATCATATTGTACGCCAAAATTGCATACTAGCAAGCACATATTATGGATCATGTTGGATTTGAGTTTTTATTCTATTATGCTATGTAAACAAACTTGTATACTCGCTCATTGCCTTTGCATTGAAACTCTATTTTAATACATGTTGCAGGTTGATTATTGAAGTATGGATGAATGATGAAACAAGTTTAGGGTGGACTAGATACACGCCTTAAATCTATTTATCTTTTGTTGATTTGAATTTGAACAATGTTGTATTTCCATTTTACATGTTGTATGACAATTTAGTTCTTGCAATGAAATTTGAATTTAATTAAATATTGTCACATAGTGTTATGATGTTTTGAGCAATTTGTTCGTCTCATCCCGATATTTCTGCCATCGGTTGGGGTGTGACAATCACCTTTTTGACAGGGGTTCAAATGTCACATCTGTCTTGATCATATTGATGATTTTGGATAGCTTGAAAGCTTGTCATAAGGATGTTCGAGACGAGTGATTCCTAATGGATATAAAGTACCCATCTAAGATTGTTGAAGCAGTTTCTAAAGTATCATCGGCCAATTCTACCTCGCGTTATATGTCTAGAGTCCTAACAGGCGGATACAACAGCTTACAACATTTATTGTCCACAATAGACTTTTCTGCGCCATAATCAAACAAATTCCCACGTAAACATCATTGATAAGGAAAGGTACGTGTTATAATGTTATCTTTCTGCACTGCTTCCTGAGTGTTCATCTGGAAGACTCACGCGTTTGTTTTCTTGGCCTCTTCAGGCTTCCTTTGATCCTTAGGGCAGTTAGTCTTGATATGCCCCTTCTCGTTGCATCCATAACAGGTTTCATCTTTCAATTTCTTGCAATCCAAGGTTTTATGTTCCTTAGACTTGCAGATCCCACATGGTAGAGGTTGAGATTCAAATCTGCATTTCCCGAGGTGGTATTTCTTATAGGTTTTAAACCTGGTCTTTTCACTCATTTGCTGGTTGTCCTTCTTAAACCCAGAACTCTTCTTATGATCAGAGTTCCCCTTTTTCTTATCAGCACTGCGTAGGTTCTCATCCTCATGTTTCCTTTTCCCTTCTTCAGAATTCTTAAGCGATCTCTGCCTAACCGTATCAAGGGTAAGAGATAACGACAGATCAGCCGCTGACCTAAAGGTGGTAGGTCTTGATGCCTTCACACTGGCTTTGATTTCCGGAGCTAAACCTCCAATAAAACGAGCTATGCGTTTTGGTTCCGGTGTAACCAGATAAGGGACCAAACTAGACATAGTGTTGAAGCTCGTAAGATATGCCTAACAATCTAAGTTCTTCATGACCAAGGTCAAGAAGTCAGTCTCAATTCTCTCAACTTCATGTTGAGGACATAAATTCTCTTTGATGAGAGCAACAAACTGATCCCACATCAGATTACACAATGGGATCTTCCCTGTAGCTTGGATTAGGGACCTCCACCAAGCTAACGCTTCACCTTTAAACGATTGTGACACAAATTTCACAATGTCCTGTTCTGCACAACCGCTAATATCAACCACTGCATCCATCTCATCGAGCCAAGTCATGCAATCGATGGCTCCTTTCTCCCCTGTGAAATCTCTGGGTTTGCAGGAGACAAAATATTTATATGAACAAGTTCTAACATGTGGCTCTTGATTAAGCACAATCTGTCTAGACGGAACACTCCTCTGATTCGATGAGTGATGAGAATCGTTCTTGCGAGCTGTTTGAGTCTTGGAGGGTGGTTTTGCATGTTGTACAGATAGGGTCCTGCTACGGGTACCACTTGATTCATTATCTCGTTTGTCCAAAGCTCGAATAACAGCATTATCTATTAATGCCTGCAATTATGCACTAGCTATATTAACTCTGGTAGCATCATTATTCTCCCTCGGGTGGCTGTTAACCTCATCAGATCCAGCCATGTAGCTTGATTGCTACACAAATTTTGACAATGATTTATTCAGAGGTTAACATGGAATCATCATTTTTGACGATTCATTAACCATGTTAATATAAACCATATTGGTCAATTTGTTAATTATATTTAATTAGTATTTTCATTATAATTTATCCTAGTTATAAAATATTAAGGATATTATCAGTGGCACAAAAGGCCTAGTCACAAGGACAATTTTTAATTCATAAGCCATGATTTCAGAGAATCAAGGCGTTAAGGTTTGAACATAGTTCATTACCTTCTCTTGACAGAGAGTCGTAGACTACTACAGTCTTCTTGTCTCAGAGGACAATAAACATGGCCCGTAGGTACTTTATCACAACTGGATGTTTTAAATACATGATCATCTTAATTGATGATTTGAACCCATGATTCTAGATCATTAGGCTAAATAAGGGTTTGGAAATTCCCAATATAAAGATGACAAGTGTGATTTTATCGCATCACTGTTGTCAGGAGTGTTAACATGTTTTCAGAGGTTAACAAGGATCTGAATCTTTTTAAACAAGTTTTACCATCATAGCTAGGTCTTTGATGACATATAAGCTAGGTTGTACCTTTCAAGATCCTTTTTAATATATACTGGCAGATCAATTTCAAAAAGGAATGATATTTTGATTTGTTCCATATATTATTTTCATATATAATGATAAAAATGAAATTTAAATAAAACACTCCAATTAATTTTAAAATGAGTACATAATTGCCCTAAACGGGACTTGAAGGAAATAACATTGTCCATGAAGGGACTAAAAGATAAATATGTCCTTATAAGGACTAATAAAGAAACAAAATTCCGCAAAAGGAGTCCCTTCTTCTTCACTTCATTTCTGAATGTTTTCTCCTTGGTTGCAAGTTTATCCTAGCCGCAGTACGAAGCTCGGTATTTCTAGGCTTCGGATGTGGAGAATTTCCATTATGGCTTCTTTGCTTGGCGCCATATTCAAAATACATAGAATTGAAAAACAATATTTTACTGAATAGGGATGAGAGTATCCTATGTTAAGTCTAGACTTAGAAGGTCTAAGGAATGTGCTACTGTGTCATTGAGATTAAACACAAAAGGCTAGTGTTTAACTCACTCAATGTTGGCTCTGATACCAACCTGTCACACCCCGATATTTCCACGTTTTACCGGTGGGGAGTATCGTGATGTAGTTGATATTATCATAGTCAAATAATCACAGTTCAATGCACAGCGGAAGTTTAAAGTAAATATATTACAAACCGATTCAAGAGTAATATAAATATTACAAACGGATTGTAAAATGGATCCACAGGCGGATCTTAAAACAGAAGGATAAACACTGTTCAACAGACCTTAGACGTCTAGAACTTGCAAGATTCCCTATCAACGCCCCGAGCTCCCAGCCAATTACGTACAGTACCTGTCACTTAATCTTTTTGGAAAATACGTCAGTTTACACTAGTAAATACAATTAAGTGAGTCTTTTGAAAATGTTTAAAAATGATTTGATATGCACAAGGCACAAACATCCTTTTATAACTTGGGATAATTATATAAAAATAATCTTGTATACAGATCTATATGTTAGTTATACATTCAGGGCCCGATGTTAGAAACCGAGTCAAGATTAACAGACACACCACAAGTATAGGCCCACAAGAGAGTGAGATACCGTTTCCCTTACACAACTGTCAGGTGTATGCCTACACCCCGTGCTTAAGACGTGACCATTTCTTAATAATGATGCCAAGGATATCCGGGACATGGTCATTAACCCCCAAAGGCTTTTATTTCAAACAAGACATATTAAAACGGGTTACCTCAATAATTTAATGACATTCCGATTAAACATTCAATACCGAACCAAGCGGTATTATTATAATACCATATCCCAAGCCCGTATAGGGAAAATAAGTTAAAAGTATTTACCTGAGCTTAAAATGCAATTTATACTCAGCCGTATATTCTAATCAGCAAGCACAAGTACCTCTACTGGGGATCTCAATCTGGAACGAAGGTTTTATTAACCTATTAGATTCCTAACGGGTCTTATTTAAGTTGTAACTTAGACCAGTTAGTTTTAAGGAAATGTTTACGATTCAAAACGCAAGATTTAGCGAAGACCGGGTTAGAATGTGATTTAGACCCTACAAGTATGGAGACTTGTATAATATGGGTAAACTAAACACATTCTGAATTTTGAAGCAAAAATGATAAGGTTTGACCCGTTTCGGTCAATTTATGCAAACTAGTTACATAAACTATTCCGAATGCGAATAATGCATAACGGGTAACCAAAAGAGTCATGAACATGTTTCACAAGTTAATATGCCTTAAATATGTTGTGATATCAGTAGGATATTTTCCATTATGCCCAAAACGAATTTAAAGTCAATTTAAGCCCCGTAGGGGTATTTTGGTCATTTTAAAAGATTATAAAAGAGGTTAAATGACAATCTGAGATTTTGGTCTAAAATGATCAGTAAACATATTTATTTTAGTAGGTTATATCAGTAAGATATCTCACATATGTGAAATTTATCATCCATGGCCAAACTATGCACCGTAGGGGCATTTTGGTCATTTCACATATGCTTTAAGGGTTAATTTTGGAAGTTTGAGTTCAAAACTTTTATTTACTGTTAAACTATAAAAAAACTTATTCATAACATCAGTAGGTATCAAGCTTTAGATGCTTAATATGGTTTTAAACCATACTATGCGCCTAAATCGCATAAAAGTCGGTATTTGACGATATTCGGGTTGATTAAGGAAATCTGAGATTTTGTTCATCCTTTACTGTTTAAAATAGCTTATTTAGTATATAAAATTAGTAGAAAAAGGTTTGGTATGTAAAGGATGTATAAAACTTAATTTATTAGCAAAAGGGGCGTTATCGTCAATTACCGAGCCGATGCGAGAACTCTATGTTATGGTCATCTTAAAATTTCCAAAAATCCCAAAATATTATATTACTTTAGTAGGTAAAAGTTTTGATGTCAAAATTTGAGTTTAAATAGGATTTATATCAAATATGTCGTTTAATTAGTAAAAAAACTTTCAATTTACGATATCGAGCATAACTTTTAATTTAGACCTCAAACTGATGTCAAATCTTTAGGACATGTTTATAATTCAGTAATAAAGGTTTTTTGTCCTCTCACATTTTCAAAAATCTCGTTTTAATATCAAAAGGGCATAATGGTCAACTTTTAGGCATATAACGGAAACATGCATATGAACTTAAATTCTAAGGGATCATGTAGTATAACTTCAGGGGGTTATACTAACATATATTATGATCACAAAGGAACCCTAAGGCATAATTAAACTAAGCTAATTCGGGTCAGAACTGAAATTCAAAGCAAAAGTCAACTTTTGTGACTTTCGGTTGCGAACCGATTCTAAACTTAGAATTGTCGGGTTGGACATGCCTAGACATGTTCATTTAATATTTACCAAGTTATTAAGGTGACAAAACTGATTTTATAGCTTCTATATAATCCGTTATGAATTTTATTTAAAAACTAACCCGTTTGACTTTTATTTTAATTACTTTGACCCGACAATTAACTAAGTAAACGTGGTAATTAGGAGGTGCCCTTAAGAGGGTTTAACACCTGCCTAATTACGATCACGTAGCCATGTTTGTTGCGAACCATGGCTTGACCATACAAGGTCTAACTAAAAGTCAAAGAGTTTATCGAAACGTTTGACTTTTCGGCTTTAAGAGCCAAATAAAATGAACTAGCCAAGGATGGACACTTACCAAAGGTCCAAGGGACAGAAGATAACTCAAAAGGAGGTTCCCTTGATCAGGCTCCTCAGATTTGAGTGATAGAGAGCAAAACTCAAGAAATGGTGTGAATTTCAAATGAAGTTCCTCCCCTATTTATAGTGTTTGAGGGATTCATGGATGATCAACAAGTGCTATGGGCCTTCTTAAGATGATTATAAGTGTCTAACAGGTGTCCTAAAACAATCAACAAGCCCATAGATTCGAATATGCGAGACAAAGAGGCAAACCAAGGCTGGTTTCTAGTTTTTTGCTGCTGGACATTGCTATACGGACCGTAAGGGTCCTCATACGGTCCGTAAGGACCTAACCAGCTTACAACAAGTTTCAATTGTTGTCACGTTTGGTCCCTGCACTTGATCAATGCCATTTCCGATACATTTAAGGCTCGTTAAACCATTCTTAAGGCTCTATAATGATTCCTAAACATAGGGAAAATAAAACATGCTCAAAAATATGTCGGATGTTGATTCGTTTGGTCATGCGGTTGCGTAGTTCGACTAATTACGACGAAACACGGACGGACGCGAAAAACTACCCAAATTACGCGACGAATGGAATTTTATCATAACGATCACTAAAATAAAATATTTTAATGATTACGTAAATTTTTGGACGTCCGGATATATTCAGAACGTAAGATATGCGCGAAAATGCAAACTTGTGCACTTTTTGACACTTTTAGTTCCTGCTTGACTCAAAAGTTTATTTTTGCGCACCAAACACCTCTAAGCCTATATCTGAGCTATATAAAGAATATTTAGGGCATGTTTAACTTACGACCATATTCTGGAAGGTTCGATACCCTACGAATCGGTATACTTTTGCAGTTTGACGCAATTAGTCCCTCTAATGCGGAAACTTGAGTATATCATTGTTAAATAGCATCGAAGCCTTATCTAATCCATATTAGGCATTCTTGAGAGTATTATAAAACATCATCTTGTTAAAAGGTCATTCAGAGGTATAATTAAACATATTGACACTTTTAGTCCCTCTAACTTGCAAAGTTGCGCGTAGCTTTACTTATAGGCATAAAAGCCCTTAATGGCCAATATTAGGCATTCCCAAGAGTATAATCAACTATTATGAAGCTCTCGGTTTGTTAAAAGGTGACTCAGAGGTAAGAATTAACATATTGATGCTTTTAACCCTTCATTGCGCAAACTTTCAATTAATTACGCAAACGGCTACTCTTGATCAACAAGTGGCTCATTTGCGAACATGGTTACCGTGTAACGTTATTCAGAGCCTTATAATAAGCATGTTAACATTTCCAGTCCTTCTAAAATCAAAGTTTTTGATTTTTCGCAAAATTAGTCCCTTAAATTCAGCGTTTGACTTTATTAGGGTTTATTACACGTGTCAATACACCATTGGACGTGATTTTTACGAGGTGTTACAAAGATAAAACAAAAGATATAACAATCAGCTCCGCTTCATCCTCGGTATCCCCACACTAATCCTCGTCAGATTCCTGCTCACCAGACTGCTGAATCCCCTCCATAGCACTAGGACCAGCCTGCTGTGGCTGCCAAGATGGTGGTGGCTGCAAATGAAGACTCTCCATTATAACCCTCATGATGGGTTGGTAAAATTCGATAGCTTAATGGTTTTAATTTCGGTTAATTACACGAAATTACTTTCTAGAATACACTACTTTGATATGGTTTGTGTTTTGCAGGCATGGACGTGTTTATGGTGCCTTTTGGAGATTTACTGAAGCTTTGGGGTGGATTCTAAAGAGAACATAATTGAAGAAAATGTAAAAAGAGGCAAAACTGCGCTGAACTCTGCGCCAGAAACAGTCCAAACTTCATTTTGGCTTATCCTGAGCTAAAAATGAGTTTCAGGGCTTATAATATATGCATTTGGGGTAGCTCGACGAGACGAATCAAAATTTAGGGTTTTGAAAGGCCAGAAATTGACGCATTATCTGCTGCACACCGGATGATTAGTAAAAATGGGATTTTTTTAAGAGAAAAAGTCAATTTTGGAAAGGGGGGGTTACACTTTATTATTCCTTCAACTCCCATTCATTTGACAAAAAAAAAAGGAAAACACTCTCTAATGATTTCCAATCATGATGATCATCCAAGAACCAAGATTTCTATTGCTAGTTCTTCATCCTTAAGATCTGGATTCCAATTCTCCAACACCATGAGAGGCTAATCTTCTAGGGTTTCACCCCGGTGTAGACTTTGTAAGATTTTCTAGGGTTTAAACATTTGTATTTGCTTTGATTTCGTGACAAGTTGTTTAGTATTTGAAACCTTTGATAATTGTCTTGCATTTGTTTCGAATTCGTAAATTGTCGAGTGATGATAAAATTTGACTTTGTGAAATGGTTATGTGCAATTATGCCATATCTTAGGTTAGGATTTACATGTTCTTGGTAAAGAAGTGCACTGCGGTCCGTTCTTGTAACGTTGATAGCTTTTGGCACCTAAGCCACGTGACACTAAATTCGTTAATCACTATATGCAACTGAATCAAGTTAAAACATGTAGGAACCTTAGGTCTTCCAATTATCAAACCGGGTGTGGAACTTGTTTCTAAATTATTGTTTTCAACCACTTAGTTAAGTTTTGCAATCCTAGTTAATAAACCTTTGTCTTAGATAATAGCAATTTTTCGGTTCACTTCGACACCTTTTTCAACCAAACAAACAAACAAAGAAAATTAGCAAGCTTCATAATTATTTTGTACACTTGTTTGTAAATAGTTTAGACAATCGAACCACTAGTGTGATACTGACCACATTCTCTTCATGGATACGATACTCGACTTACCCTAGCTACCTAGGTTAATTTGGGTTTTTGACTGATCGGGATGACACGGTCACGTCACCTCATACCATCCTCTAATCTGATCTGACCCTAACTCATCTGACCGAACTGCTCATCCACATACCCGTGTAAACTCTCCACCCTATCATATAATGACTCCAACATCAACGGGTCTGGGCAAGGATCCTTGAGCGGATACGGGCGTCCTGGAAACTCATGTCTAGTAAGCGGCACCTGATAAAGAGTAGGTATCGCAACCTGCATAGCGGCAGCTGCACCATATCTAGGCGGTGGCTGCACTTGAGGACCCTGCCTCATCACGGCCCAAGCAGGCGGCTGATCGTAAGTAACGATCCTCGCAGACTGAAGAGTCTTCAAACTCATCAAACAAGGAGTTGGACCCACGCTCATACTCTCTACCGGGTAAGTAGTAAACACCCACAAGCTCTCTGCTAACCAAGTAATATATGGCCCATAATACGTTCGGGCCTTCGGCCCTCCTCTCCAAGGTCTAGTCATCGACCAAGCAAATAGACTCGCCAAGTTTGTGGGCCACCCCTCTATCATACACATCAGACAGAACAAACATGCTGATTCACCTTGTTGTCCCCCTCATGCCTGGCTATCAGTGTCGCCACAAGGATCTTATGTATGAAACGGTACACTTGATCAGTAATATCAGAAGCCACCATGTTGTTCGTATATGGATTCGTGGCGATAGTCCTGCAAAACCGCTCTAAATCCACTTTCATCAAACAATAATCATGCCTTTTCTCTGTATAAAACCGAGTCGCCACTGCGAACTGGGGAATCGTCATATTGTGCACTGTCCTACCCAGTGGGAATGAAACCGTATCCTTCTCATCAAAACTGCCCACATGTCTATACTCAAATGTCGAATGAAACTCCATCACAAGCTCCTTGTACTGCGGAGCATCACAGCTAGCACCAACCGAAACTTCTCTCCTAGCAACTACTCTATCCTCTCCTGCTGGCCCAGACGGCCTACCAAATCCCAATCTATCCTACGACACTGTAACAGACGTACCGTAATCACCCCCTGTAATCTCGCATACTTGACTGAACCAATAGCAAACTGCAATAACGGGATATTCTGTATCCGCATGCTTTGCCCGTGCAGAAGTCCAGGTCCACTATACCTCAGCAGTACCCCTCGATCTCGTACTCGTGCGTCTTTTCCTACCCGCACCGGAAGATGAAGCTTCATCTGCATCCTGTAAAAATATTTCAATAAAGTACAAAAACATGGAAGAACGTTAGTAATCATAAACTATTTTTGTATTTTTATGTTTTTTTGATTTTTTTTGAATTTTTAAGAATTTTCTGATTTTTTATGATTTTTGAATTTTTTTTATTTTATTAATTTATTTATTTTTCTTCATAAAATATAAAATATACACGAAAAAACCCGGCCGTATAGCATTTCATTCGCGACCGAAATTTATAAACAAAGTGACTTTATCGACGTTTGCAAAACAATGTTAAGTATGAACCGAACCTCGCTCGAATGGATATTGAGTACGGGCGAGTGGTTTTTGAATTCAAGTAAGCAAAACGAAACATAATGACACTAATACGACTCAATAATGACTCAAAACGACACAACGAACTCTAAACTAGACACTAAAACTAGACTCAATATACAAAACTTAGGAACTCTACCTCCTCCCGGTACTTTAATTGCCCTCAATTAAACCCAAGTGCCGAGATAAACCAAAGTTCAAAACTTTAAGCGTGGAAGCAACGAAAACGGGTCACAAATTGGTTAAAATTATATTTTTATATCAAAAACTAGAAACCTGTATCCCCACACTTAGTTTTTAACTACTCCCGATCCTAAATAGCCACAAAACATAAGTAACGACCTCCAAATCAGCCCTCTGAACTTGTTCACAGCATAAACATGCCAAAATATTGAGTTTGAATCATTATAGAAAGCTTTACATGGCAAATGTGTAATTCGGCTTTTAAAACTTCGTTATTAATTCAAATCATTTCAACAAAATTGCACACCGAATCAGTCCGAGCCAAATCAGTCCCACACCGAACATTTTCCAGGCTCAAGGAAACAACCCACATAAAATCATTCGCAAAACAGGCGGTAGCAACCAAACCGAACCTCCCGCACTCAGCAAACAATCTAAACAGAACCTTAACACAAACTAATCACATGACTAAAAAAATTAAACTTACCAAACTCGACATACTGAACCATAAATGACTCGACACTAACCACAGAACATGATCACTAAAACAGAAGTAACGACTCATTATACAGAGTAAGTTATAGGAACACATACCTGGTAATCGAGCTAATCAGAAAGAAATATGAAAGTTATGGTTGTGCACTTGAAGAAACCACTTAATGTTGTGGAAATAGATGAAAGATGGCTGATTAATGATTAAACAATGGTCGTGTGTGACGATTGTAAGTGAGTTGTGGTAGTTTATGTGAGATTAGTGGCAGTCGGTGGTAGGTTTAGGGTGTGTTTGTGTGGTCGCCGTCGGTGAAGAAGAAGGAATTAGGTCAAAATGTGGTCAAAATTTGGTAATTAAAACTGCACACTCGTATCATAACGTGCTCGCGGGCCGTGAGACCTATGGAAATGTGGGTCGCGCCCCACGACTCGCTAAACTGATCAGATTACTTAAACTTCCTAGCGGGTCGCGAGAAAGATAAGGATGTGGGTCGCGCCCCGCCAGAACGTAACGGAAACATAACATAACTTGCAGATCAGCAGCTTTTGCCTTGAAAAATTTGTCAATAATGACCAAACTACCCCAAAACCGTTTCCAACCCATTCGAACACGAAAACTTACCTGAAACGCCATTTCTCTATCGATGTTGCCTGCGTGAAGGCGATGTTTTCCTGTAAAAACTCTTACGACACAAAAACCAAAGACGCAAAACTACGAAAAAATGAAAACTAACGACTCTAATGACACGACACGAACCACAATGAAATCAACAAACTCTACACTTGAGTTCTCAATCAAGAACCTAAGCGGTGTTCTGAGGTGGGTCCACAAGAGGAATTTCTTCCTCTTTGATGGTATCGATGGGACCTCCTAAGTAGTGTTTCAAGCGATGACCGTTCACTTTCCACGATCCTCCTTCAACTTCATCGAACAACTCCATGGTACCGTACGGAAACACTTCCTTCACGACATACGGTCCGGACCATCTAGACTTCAACTTTTCGGCGATCAACTTCAACCTCGAGTTAAACAAAAGTACCTTATCACCCACTTGAAACTCTTTCAACCGACGCAACTTCCGATCATGCAATGCTTTAGTCTTTTCTTTGATGCTCCAAGAACGGTCGTATGCGGCATCCCAAAGGGCTTCTAGCTCTTGGATTTGAAAGAATCTTTTCCTAGCGGCCTCGGTTAGATCTAAGTTCACGGTTTTAAGATCCCAAGGCTCGATGCTCCAATTCAACCGGAAGATGGCACGCTTTGCCATACACTATCATAAAAGGAGTCATACCTAACGGTGTCTTGTAGGCGGTACGAAACGCCCATAATGCATCATCTAGCTTCTCCGACCAATCCTTTCGACTCTTCCCCACCGTCTTTTCTAGAATCCTCTTCAATCCTCTATTCGCATTCTCAAATTGACCATTTGTTTATGGATAGTACGCGGTGGACAAACGGTGTGTAACTCCATATCGCTCTAATGCCTTCTCCATCACGGAGGTCGGTGAACACTATGGTCTTAGAAAGCACAAGGTAAGAACGGAACTTATCGAATCCAAACACTACGGCTAAAAGTTCCTTCTCAGTAGTGGTATAGTTTCTTGGGCGTCATTTAAGGTTTTACTCGCGTAGTAGATCAGGTGAAAGTGGTTCCCCTGTCTCTACCGCAAAACTGCTCCGACCGCATAATCACTCACGTCACACATGAGCTCAAAGGGCAAGCTCCAATCGGGCGATACAAGAATGGGTGCACTCACGAGTTTCTCTTTAAGGAATCCAATCGCTTGAAGGCATTCCTTGTTAAAGACAAAAGGAACATCCTTCTTGAAGAGTCGGGTCTTGGGGCGAGTGATTTCAGAAAAGTCTCTAATGAAGCGCCTATAGAAGCGCGCATGACCGAGAAAACTCTGGACTAACTTAACACTAGTCGGTGGAGGAAGCCTACTAATCGTATCTATCTTCGCTCTATCTACCTCTATACCCACCCTAGAAATCTTATGACCTAATACGATCCCCTCCATCAGCATGAAGTGACACTTCTCCCATTTCAACATCAACTTCGTCTCGACACACCTCCTCATCATCCGCTCAAGATTACCTAAACAATGATCGAAAGAATTACCGTACACTGAAAAATCATCCATAAAGACCTCCATCGAACTCTCAGCCATGTCCTAGAAGATAGTTATCATGCATCGCTGGAAAATAGCCGGAGCGTTACATAATCCAAACGGTATGCGTCGGTACGCGTATGTGCCATATGAACATGTAAAGGTTGTATTCACTTGATCATCTGGTGCAATGGGGATCTGGAAGTAACCTGAAAACCCGTCGAGAAAACAATAGAACTGTTGACCCGCGAGTCGCTCTAGCATCTGATCAATGAACGGAAGCGGAAAATGGTCCTTCCGGGTGGCGTCATTTAATTTTCGATAATCAACGCATAACCGCCAACCGGTGACCGTGCATGATGGGATGAGCTCATTTTTCTCATTCAGGGCGACTGTCATCCCCTCTTTCTTTGGGACGACCTGAGCAGGACTCACCCATGCGGAATCGAAAATCGGGTATATCAACCCGGACTCTTGCAACTTCATAACCTCCTTCTTAACTACCTCTTGCATGTTCGGGTTGAGGCGTCTTTGTGGTTGCACCACCGGCTTATAAACCTCCTCTATAAGAATATGGTGCATGCAAAAAGTGGGACTAATCCCCTATATATCCGACAACCTCCATGCAATCGCCTCTTTGTGTTTTCACAACACCTCAATCAATCTCATCTTCTCCTCCTCCGTCAACTTCGAAGAGATGATGACGGACATGTTCGGTTTCTCTCCTAAAAATGCGTACTCAAGATGTGATGGAAGGACCTTAAGCTCTAAAGGCGGTGGAATATCTAAAGGAGTACTCTCATCACTAACCTCATTTAGCTCCAACGTCTCGGGAACCCACAACTCATCACTCTCCTCTAACTGCTCCTCCTCAACCTCCTCGTCAACAACTCCCTCACCTACCAAATCGGCCCCACTAATGTACTCGAGACACGTGTCGACACATGATATGAAAGAAGTTAGAAAGTAAACGGAATGACAAGACCCACTATCCTCGTCTCTACCACCAGGGTGCTGCATGGCCCTATCGATCTCGAATGTGACAATCTCATCACCCGCACGAAGTGAAATCTTACCATCAAAGACATCGATGATTGCCTTTGCGGTTCGAAGGAATGGACGGCCTAGAATAATAGGAACTCTCTCATCGGCCTCCATATCGAGAACAACAAAGTCTATGGGAAAAACGAACTTATCAACCTTCACCAACAGATTCTCTATGATTCCACGAGGATACTTGACCGAATGGTCGGCCAAGGACAATGACATACACGTGGGCGTAAGCTCTCCTAACCCTAGCTTCTCATAAAGAGAGAACGGCATCAGATTGATGCTAGCACCTAGATCGGCTAATGTATAAGCAGGGGTAACGGCACCCCCGAAAAAGCATGGAATGGTGAATGTACCCGGGTCGGTTAGTTTCTCCGGTAGCTTATTCAAGACCACCGCGGAACAACCTCCGGTCAAAGGAATGTTCGAAAGCTCACCTATTATATCCTTATGCTTGAGAAGGTCCTTAAGGAATTTAGCATACTTGGGCATGGACTGAAGGGCCTTTATGAACGGAAGATTGATTTTCAACTGCTTGAACATCTCAAGAAATTGCCCATATTCCTTAGCATATTTCTGATGCTTAAGGCGGGCGGGGTATGGGACACGGGAATGATCAACTAACGGTGACAGCCTAACCCCTACTAGTCATTTTTCTACACTCTTCTCTACTTGAGGCTCCTCGGTGTGTGCGGTACTTGCTAGGTCTAGCCTAATGTGCACCTTACTGGCAGTCTCCATCTCTATCTCCTCATCGAATTCCTCATCATCCTCGACCTCGACACTCTCTCAAACTACCTCTCCTAATGTTCTACCACTCCTAGTAGTGATAACCTTCAATTGGCCGTACGGGTCTTGGTGGGTATTAGCTGAGAATTGACCAGAAGGCCTTTCTTGCAATTGGCGATTTATGTCACCAATTTGCCTTTGAAGGTCCAAGAAGTTCGAGTGATTGTTCTTAAGGAATGTGGCATGGTCCTCTAAGGTTCTTTGAGTGGCCTCTAAGGCCCTTTGGTTTGCTTCTAAGGTCCTTTCGGTAGCTTGATTCTAACTAGTATTTGGGATAACATAGCTTTAATCTCATCTAGACCACTACCCAAGTCTTGGTTGTTTGAACCTTGACTGTTTGACCCCCACTAGGATATTGCCTATTTGAACCCCCTGAAGTGAACTGACCCTGTGAACCCCCACCAGAAAATTGACCCTGAGTGTTTGACCCTGAACCCCCAAACCGACCCTCCTAATTTGAACCCCCACTAGAATAATAGCCCTGTGAACCCCTGTTTTGATTTGAACCTGTTTGAAAACCAGGGGGATTATTTGTTGAACGAAAGGAATTATTTTTATTATTACGCCAATTAGACCCGAAATTAGAATTATTGAAAGGGTTCGTTGGATCTCTATTAGCTATGAACTTTACCTGCTCAACAGTGAGTGTGGGACAATCTATAGTATCGTGACCCCCTCTACACACCTCACTCCTGTCGACCTTCTTCCCTAAATCGTTCATCCTAGTAGCAAGCTTTCTCTCAAGGTTTTCCATTGCCGCGGCCATCGATGTATCCAAGCTAACTTGGTGTACTCCTCGACCGGCCGAGGAAGTACTAGAAACAGGAATGGAAGTCCTGCCGACGGCGCGATGGTCAATGTCGGAATGGGCGAAACTCTCGAATAGGTCATTGCATTTGGCCACTGTTTTCTTACCCATAAGGTGGCCTCCTGCGGAAGTATGAAATCGGGTTCAAACCTCAGGAGTAAGGCCGTTGTAGAATTTCTCTACAAGTGCCCAATCTAATAGACCGTGCTGCGAACAACGTGAAAGGAGTGTTTGGAAACTCTCCCAAGCTAGATGGTAGGGCTCATCAGGCTCCATTCGGAATGAATGGATCTGATCGCGAAGTCGGGATGCCTTGGCAGGTGGGAAGTATTTGGCTAAAAAGGCATCTCTAAGGGTAGCCCAAGTGGTAAAAGTAACTGCGGGCTGTGAATCAAGCCAGGTGGTTGCGCGGCCCACAAGTGAGAAAGGAAAGACCTGTAGGTATCGAGCATCAAGGTTAACACCCTCTATAGAGTAGGTACCACAAAGGCGGGTAAGGTGGTTAATGTGAGCGGGTGCGTCTTCATCATCACGACCATGAAATTGACACGAGTTATTGCTGGCGGTCATGATGTACGAAGGGATTTGCCAAGACATATCCTTAGCAATTTCGGGAAGGGTGATGGGTGAATTTGCACCGGTAAAACCGACGATGGAGTGTTGGTGAACAGTTTGATTTTCAGCCATTTGGACTGCGGGTGGTGGACTCAGAGGACGGATGGGTGGTGGGGAATTATGGGGTGACGGCTTTGGTGTGAAGTCGAAGGCTGGTGGTTTAGATTGAAGAGTAGAGACAGAAAGGGCGAAGTGTGAAGAGGAAGAAGTACTAACCTCAGACGAAGAAGACGAGAAGGAAGACTTGATCATAAGCGGACTCGGCGGAGGTCCTTGCGAGCGCGTATGGGACATCCACTACAAAACCGAAAACAAACAAGTAAGAAGACTCTAACAAATGACTCGACAAAATATAAAAGACACTAAAATAAATATTTTTAATTTTTTTTTATTTTTTTAGTAGACTCCTATGACTCAAACAAACGAACAAATAGCAAGTAATATGTCAAAACAAGTCTAAACAAAGTAATTAACGCAATTGCCAAAGAGTCCCCGACAACAGCGCCAAATACTTGATGTGCTAAAAGTAGTTTAATAAAAACAACTAAAATTAACCTAAATCTAGACTCAAAGTAATACTCTAGACTCTCTAAACTCGACTAAACTACTCACCGGCAAGTGTATCGATCGACTCTAGTAAAGCTAAGTAAGTCCGGATATCAAACCCATGAGACTCAATTAAACTAAGCTAAGGACTCTATTTGGACAAGGAGTAACACAAACTTAACTAATTGTTTATTTGATTGGGGGGGGGGGGGGGTTACTAAAAATCCTAAAATTGCAATTAAAATTAAACTAAATTAACTAGATTAATTAGACACGAATTTGGACGAAGGTTTTAACTAAGTGGTGATGAAGACTACCTAGGCTATAATCCTATTTAACTAGGAATGGATTTCTATTCGAAATTAAAGTGGTATGGAGCTGGGATCTTTGTATGCTAAACCCTAAAAAATCCCTACTAAGACCTCCCGACCCTTCTCAGGAAGAAACTTGTGAGACTCTACAGAGCTGTTACGACTACCGGTTGGTTAGATTTCCTCGCAGTCCTCTAACTTCTTTAAAAGTGCCTTAATATGACGATCTACCTCTCAACGCAAAAGTCTAAGGAAACTATGGATTTTAACTTGGTTTAATAGACATGAATATGATTAGGTAACTAAGACTGATTTCTCTCAAACCGAGACCTATTAATAACCTCGAGCCTCTCAATGACAAGATTAGCTGAATATCAAGTTCTAATTATCTTTTAATTACTGTTTCTAAGGTTATTAGCCAATTCACCCAACAATTACCCAAACCCGTAAAGATTAGATAATTAACACAAATCTATTCTTTGAAAGACATTCATCAAGATTCATGTGAAACAAGTAAATAATCAATAATCAAAACAAGATACGCATATACACCAAATTAAAGATTCCAAAGTTCTTTACTTTTTAAGAAAAATCCATACACACAATAATAAACGAATAAAAATCCAAACATTGTCAAATATTCATCTTAACCTGGGTAGTTTAAGGCTTTTAGCCGACAATCATAACGAATAAAGTCACCAAAATCATGTTCAAATCAGAATTCACTTCCGAATGCTCCAAAGCTCCTACCCGATGATTCCTAGCCTTCAAGCACTTCAAAACCAAGCTTCACACCTCTGATTTGCCTCCAAGAACTCTAAAATTCATAATCTATGCGACTGTGATCGATAGAGATGAATATATAATCTTCAAACCCATAGCCGTTGCCTATTTCGAGAAGTCGGCTATGTTTTTCTCGTTCTCGACTTACCCTAGCTACCTAGGTTAATTTGGGTTTTTGACTGATCGGGATGACACGGTCACGTCACCTCATACCATCCTCTAATCTGATCTGACCCTAACTCATCTGACCGAACTGCTCATCCACATACCCGTGTAAACTCTCCACCCTATCATATAATGACTCCAACATCAACGGGTCTGGGCAAGGATCCTTGAGCGGATACGGGCGTCCTGGAAACTCATGTCTAGTAAGCGGCACCTGATAAAGAGTAGGTATCGCAACCTGCATAGCGGCAGCTGCACCATATCTAGGCGGTGGCTGCACTTGAGGACCCTGCCTCATCACGGCCCAAGCAGGCGGCTGATCGTAAGTAACGATCCTCGCAGACTGAAGAGTCTTCAAACTCATCAAACAAGGAGTTGGACCCACGCTCATACTCTCTACCGGGTAAGTAGTAAACACCCACAAGCTCTCTGCTAACCAAGTAATATATGGCCCATAATACGTTCGGGCCTTCGGCCCTCCTCTCCAAGGTCTAGTCATCGACCAAGCAAATAGACTCGCCAAGTTTGTGGGCCACCCCTCTATCATACACATCAGACAGAACAAACATGCTGATTCACCTTGTTGTCCCCCTCATGCCTGGCTATCAGTGTCGCCACAAGGATCTTATGTATGAAACGGTACACTTGATCAGTAATATCAGAAGCCACCATGTTGTTCGTATATGGATTCGTGGCGATAGTCCTGCAAAACCGCTCTAAATCCACTTTCATCAAACAATAATCATGCCTTTTCTCTGTATAAAACCGAGTCGCCACTGCGAACTGGGGAATCGTCATATTGTGCACTGTCCTACCCAGTGGGAATGAAACCGTATCCTTCTAATCAAAACTGCCCACATGTCTATACTCAAATGTCGAATGAAACTCCATCACAAGCTCCTTGTACTGCGGAGCGTCACAGCTAGCACCAACCGAAACTTCTCTCCTAGCAACTACTCTATCCTCTCCTGCTGGCCCAGACGGCCTACCAAATCCCAATCTATCCTACGACACTGTAACAGACGTACCGTAATCACCCCCTGTAATCTCGCATACTTGACTGAACCAATAGCAAACTGCAATAACGGGATATTCTGTATCCGCATGCTTTGCCCGTGCAGAAGTCCAGGTCCACTATACCTCAGCAGTACCCCTCGATCTCGTACTCGTGCGTCTTTTCCTACCCGCACCGGAAGATGAAGCTTCATCTGCATCCTGTAAAAATATTTCAATAAAGTACAAAAACAGGGAAGAACGTTAGTAATCATAAACTATTTTTGTATTTTTATGTTTTTTTGATTTTTTTTTTTGAATTTTTAAGAATTTTCTGATTTTTTATGATTTTTGAATTTTTTTTATTTTATTAATTTATTTATTTTTCTTCATAAAATATAAAATATACACGAAAAAACCCGGCCGTATAGCATTTCATTCGCGACCGAAATTTATAAACAAAGTGACTTTATCGACGTTTGCAAAACAATGTTAAGTATGAACCGAACCTCGCTCGAATGGAGATTGAGTACGGGCGAGTGGTTTTTGAATTCAAGTAAGCAAAACGAAACATAATGACACTAATACGACTCAATAATGACTCAAAACGACACAACGAACTCTAAACTAGACACTAAAACTAGACTCAATATACAAAACTTAGGAACTCTACCTCCTCCCGGTACTTTAATTGCCCTCAATTAAACCCAAGTGCCGAGATAAACCAAAGTTCAAAACTTTAAGCGTGGAAGCAACGAAAACGGGTCACAAATTGGTTAAAATTATATTTTTATATCAAAAACTAGAAACCTGTATCCCCACACTTAGTTTTTAACTACTCCCGATCCTAAATAGCCACAAAACATAAGTAACGACCTCCAAATCAGCCCTCTGAACTTGTTCACAGCATAAACATGCCAAAATATTGAGTTTGAATCATTATAGAAAGCTTTACATGGCAAATGTGTAATTCGGCTTTTAAAACTTCGTTATTAATTCAAATCATTTCAACAAAATTGCACACCGAATCAGTCCGAGCCAAATCAGTCCCACACCGAACATTTTCCAGGCTCAAGGAAACAACCCACATAAAATCATTCGCAAAACAGGCGGTAGCAACCAAACCGAACCTCCCGCACTCAGCAAACAATCTAAACAGAACCTTAACACAAACTAATCACATGACTAAAAAAATTAAACTTACCAAACTCGACATACTGAACCATAAATGACTCGACACTAACCACAGAACATGATCACTAAAACAGAAGTAACGACTCATTATACAGAGTAAGTTATAGGAACACATACCTGGTAATCGAGCTAATCAGAAAGAAATATGAAAGTTATGGTTGTGCACTTGAAGAAACCACTTAATGTTGTGGAAATAGATGAAAGATGGCTGATTAATGATTAAACAATGGTCGTGTGTGACGATTGTAAGTGAGTTGTGGTAGTTTATGTGAGATTAGTGGCAGTCGGTGGTAGGTTTAGGGTGTGTTTGTGTGGTCGCCGTCGGTGAAGAAGAAGGAATTAGGTCAAAATGTGGTCAAAATTTGGTAATTAAAACTGCACACTCGTATCATAACGTGCTCGCGGGCCGTGAGACCTATGGAAATGTGGGTCGCGCCCCACGACTCGCTAAACTGATCAGATTACTTAAACTTCCTAGCGGGTCGCGAGAAAGATAAGGATGTGGGTCGCGCCCCGCCAGAACGTAACGGAAACATAACATAACTTGCAGATCAGCAGCTTTTGCCTTGAAAAATTTGTCAATAATGACCAAACTACCCCAAAACCGTTTCCAACCCATTCGAACACGAAAACTTACCTGAAACGCCATTTCTCTATCGATGTTGCCTGCGTGAAGGCGATGTTTTCCTGTAAAAACTCTTACGACACAAAAACCAAAGACGCAAAACTACGAAAAAATGAAAACTAACGACTCTAATGACACGACACGAACCACAATGAAATCAACAAACTCTACACTTGAGTTCTCAATCAAGAACCTAAGCGGTGTTCTGAGGTGGGTCCACAAGAGGAATTTCTTCCTCTTTGATGGTATCGATGGGACCTCCTAAGTAGTGTTTCAAGCGATGACCGTTCACTTTCCACGATCCTCCTTCAACTTCATCGAACAACTCCATGGTACCGTACGGAAACACTTCCTTCACGACATACGGTCCGGACCATCTAGACTTCAACTTTTCGGCGATCAACTTCAACCTCGAGTTAAACAAAAGTACCTTATCACCCACTTGAAACTCTTTCAACCGACGCAACTTCCGATCATGCAATGCTTTAGTCTTTTCTTTGATGCTCCAAGAACGGTCGTATGCGGCATCCCAAAGGGCTTCTAGCTCTTGGATTTGAAAGAATCTTTTCCTAGCGGCCTCGGTTAGATCTAAGTTCACGGTTTTAAGATCCCAAGGCTCGATGCTCCAATTCAACCGGAAGATGGCACGCTTTGCCATACACTATCATAAAAGGAGTCATACCTAACGGTGTCTTGTAGGCGGTACGAAACGCCCATAATGCATCATCTAGCTTCTCCGACCAATCCTTTCGACTCTTCCCCACCGTCTTTTCTAGAATCCTCTTCAATCCTCTATTCGCATTCTCAAATTGACCATTTGTTTATGGATAGTACGCGGTGGACAAACGGTGTGTAACTCCATATCGCTCTAATGCCTTCTCCATCACGGAGGTCGGTGAACACTATGGTCTTAGAAAGCACAAGGTAAGAACGGAACTTATCGAATCCAAACACTACGGCTAAAAGTTCCTTCTCAGTAGTGGTATAGTTTCTTGGGCGTCATTTAAGGTTTTACTCGCGTAGTAGATCAGGTGAAAGTGGTTCCCCTGTCTCTGCCGCAAAACTGCTCCGACCGCATAATCACTCACGTCACACATGAGCTCAAAGGGCAAGCTCCAATCGGGCGATACAAGAATGGGTGCACTCACGAGTTTCTCTTTAAGGAATCCAATCGCTTGAAGGCATTCCTTGTTAAAGACAAAAGGAACATCCTTCTTTAAGAGTCGGGTCTTGGGGCGAGTGATTTCAGAAAAGTCTCTAATGAAGCGCCTATAGAAGCGCGCATGACCGAGAAAACTCTGGACTAACTTAACACTAGTCGGTGGAGGAAGCCTACTAATCGTATCTATCTTCGCTCTATCTACCTCTATACCCACCCTAGAAATCTTATGACCTAATACGATCCCCTCCATCAGCATGAAGTGACACTTCTCCCATTTCAACATCAACTTCGTCTCGACACACCTCCTCATCATCCGCTCAAGATTACCTAAACAATGATCGAAAGAATTACCGTACACTGAAAAATCATCCATAAAGACCTCCATCGAACTCTCAGCCATGTCCTAGAAGATAGTTATCATGCATCGCTGGAAAATAGCCGGAGCGTTACATAATCCAAACGGTATGCGTCGGTACGCGTATGTGCCATATGAACATGTAAAGGTTGTATTCACTTGATCATCTGGTGCAATGGGGATCTGGAAGTAACCTGAAAACCCGTCGAGAAAACAATAGAACTGTTGACCCGCGAGTCGCTCTAGCATCTGATCAATGAACGGAAGCGGAAAATGGTCCTTCCGGGTGGCGTCATTTAATTTTCGATAATCAACGCATAACCGCCAACCGGTGACCGTGCATGATGGGATGAGCTCATTTTTCTCATTCAGGGCGACTGTCATCCCCTCTTTCTTTGGGACGACCTGAGCAGGACTCACCCATGCGGAATCGAAAATCGGGTATATCAACCCGGACTCTTGCAACTTCATAACCTCCTTCTTAACTACCTCTTGCATGTTCGGGTTGAGGCGTCTTTGTGGTTGCACCACCGGCTTATAAACCTCCTCTATAAGAATATGGTGCATGCAAAAAGTGGGACTAATCCCCTATATATCCGACAACCTCCATGCAATCGCCTCTTTGTGTTTTCACAACACCTCAATCAATCTCATCTTCTCCTCCTCCGTCAACTTCGAAGAGATGATGACGGACATGTTCGGTTTCTCTCCTAAAAATGCGTACTCAAGATGTGATGGAAGGACCTTAAGCTCTAAAGGCGGTGGAATATCTAAAGGAGTACTCTCATCACTAACCTCATTTAGCTCCAACGTCTCGGGAACCCACAACTCATCACTCTCCTCTAACTGCTCCTCCTCAACCTCCTCGTCAACAACTCCCTCACCTACCAAATCGGCCCCACTAATGTACTCGAGACACGTGTCGACACATGATATGAAAGAAGTTAGAAAGTAAACGGAATGACAAGACCCACTATCCTCGTCTCTACCACCAGGGTGCTGCATGGCCCTATCGATCTCGAATGTGACAATCTCATCACCCGCACGAAGTGAAATCTTACCATCAAAGACATCGATGATTGCCTTTGCGGTTCGAAGGAATGGACGGCCTAGAATAATAGGAACTCTCTCATCGGCCTCCATATCGAGAACAACAAAGTCTATGGGAAAAACGAACTTATCAACCTTCACCAACAGATTCTCTATGATTCCACGAGGATACTTGACCGAATGGTCGGCCAAGGACAATGACATACACGTGGGCGTAAGCTCTCCTAACCCTAGCTTCTCATAAAGAGAGAACGGCATCAGATTGATGCTAGCACCTAGATCGGCTAATGTATAAGCAGGGGTAACGGCACCCCCGAAAAAGCATGGAATGGTGAATGTACCCGGGTCGGTTAGTTTCTCCGGTAGCTTATTCAAGACCACCGCGGAACAACCTCCGGTCAAAGGAATGTTCGAAAGCTCACCTATTATATCCTTATGCTTGAGAAGGTCCTTAAGGAATTTAGCATACTTGGGCATGGACTGAAGGGCCTTTATGAACGGAAGATTGATTTTCAACTGCTTGAACATCTCAAGAAATTGCCCATATTCCTTAGCATATTTCTGATGCTTAAGGCGGGCGGGGTATGGGACACGGGAATGATCAACTAACGGTGACAGCCTAACCCCTACTAGTCATTTTTCTACACTCTTCTCTACTTGAGGCTCCTCGGTGTGTGCGGTACTTGCTAGGTCTAGCCTAATGTGCACCTTACTGGCAGTCTCCATCTCTATCTCCTCATCGAATTCCTCATCATCCTCGACCTCGACACTCTCTCAAACTACCTCTCCTAATGTTCTACCACTCCTAGTAGTGATAACCTTCAATTGGCCGTACGGGTCTTGGTGGGTATTAGCTGAGAATTGACCAGAAGGCCTTTCTTGCAATTGGCGATTTATGTCACCAATTTGCCTTTGAAGGTCCAAGAAGTTCGAGTGATTGTTCTTAAGGAATGTGGCATGGTCCTCTAAGGTTCTTTGAGTGGCCTCTAAGGCCCTTTGGTTTGCTTCTAAGGTCCTTTCGGTAGCTTGATTCTAACTAGTATTTGGGATAACATAGCTTTAATCTCATCTAGACCACTACCCAAGTCTTGGTTGTTTGAACCTTGACTGTTTGACCCCCACTAGGATATTGCCTATTTGAACCCCCTGAAGTGAACTGACCCTGTGAACCCCCACCAGAAAATTGACCCTGAGTGTTTGACCCTGAACCCCCAAACCGACCCTCCTAATTTGAACCCCCACTAGAATAATAGCCCTGTGAACCCCTGTTTTGATTTGAACCTGTTTGAAAACCAGGGGGATTATTTGTTGAACGAAAGGAATTATTTTTATTATTACGCCAATTAGACCCGAAATTAGAATTATTGAAAGGGTTCGTTGGATCTCTATTAGCTATGAACTTTACCTGCTCAACAGTGAGTGTGGGACAATCTATAGTATCGTGACCCCCTCTACACACCTCACTCCTGTCGACCTTCTTCCCTAAATCGTTCATCCTAGTAGCAAGCTTTCTCTCAAGGTTTTCCATTGCCGCGGCCATCGATGTATCCAAGCTAACTTGGTGTACTCCTCGACCGGCCGAGGAAGTACTAGAAACAGGAATGGAAGTCCTGCCGACGGCGCGATGGTCAATGTCGGAATGGGCGAAACTCTCGAATAGGTCATTGCATTTGGCCACTGTTTTCTTACCCATAAGGTGGCCTCCTGCGGAAGTATGAAATCGGGTTCAAACCTCAGGAGTAAGGCCGTTGTAGAATTTCTCTACAAGTGCCCAATCTAATAGACCGTGCTGCGAACAACGTGAAAGGAGTGTTTGGAAACTCTCCCAAGCTAGATGGTAGGGCTCATCAGGCTCCATTCGGAATGAATGGATCTGATCGCGAAGTCGGGATGCCTTGGCAGGTGGGAAGTATTTGGCTAAAAAGGCATCTCTAAGGGTAGCCCAAGTGGTAAAAGTAACTGCGGGCTGTGAATCAAGCCAGGTGGTTGCGCGGCCCACAAGTGAGAAAGGAAAGACCTGTAGGTATCGAGCATCAAGGTTAACACCCTCTATAGAGTAGGTACCACAAAGGCGGGTAAGGTGGTTAATGTGAGCGGGTGCGTCTTCATCATCACGACCATGAAATTGACACGAGTTATTGCTGGCGGTCATGATGTACGAAGGGATTTGCCAAGACATATCCTTAGCAATTTCGGGAAGGGTGATGGGTGAATTTGCACCGGTAAAACCGACGATGGAGTGTTGGTGAACAGTTTGATTTTCAGCCATTTGGACTGCGGGTGGTGGACTCAGAGGACGGATGGGTGGTGGGGAATTATGGGGTGACGGCTTTGGTGTGAAGTCGAAGGCTGGTGGTTTAGATTGAAGAGTAGAGACAGAAAGGGCGAAGTGTGAAGAGGAAGAAGTACTAACCTCAGACGAAGAAGACGAGAAGGAAGACTTGATCATAAGCGGACTCGGCGGAGGTCCTTGCGAGCGCGTATGGGACATCCACTACAAAACCGAAAACAAACAAGTAAGAAGACTCTAACAAATGACTCGACAAAATATAAAAGACACTAAAATAAATATTTTTAATTTTTTTTTATTTTTTTAGTAGACTCCTATGACTCAAACAAACGAACAAATAGCAAGTAATATGTCAAAACAAGTCTAAACAAAGTAATTAACGCAATTGCCAAAGAGTCCCCGACAACAGCGCCAAATACTTGATGTGCTAAAAGTAGTTTAATAAAAACAACTAAAATTAACCTAAATCTAGACTCAAAGTAATACTCTAGACTCTCTAAACTCGACTAAACTACTCACCGGCAAGTGTATCGATCGACTCTAGTAAAGCTAAGTAAGTCCGGATATCAAACCCATGAGACTCAATTAAACTAAGCTAAGGACTCTATTTGGACAAGGAGTAACACAAACTTAACTAATTGTTTATTTGATTGGGGGGGGGGGGTTACTAAAAATCCTAAAATTGCAATTAAAATTAAACTAAATTAACTAGATTAATTAGACACGAATTTGGACGAAGGTTTTAACTAAGTGGTGATGAAGACTACCTAGGCTATAATCCTATTTAACTAGGAATGGATTTCTATTCGAAATTAAAGTGGTATGGAGCTGGGATCTTTGTATGCTAAACCCTAAAAAATCCCTACTAAGACCTCCCGACCCTTCTCAGGAAGAAACTTGTGAGACTCTACAGAGCTGTTACGACTACCGGTTGGTTAGATTTCCTCGCAGTCCTCTAACTTCTTTAAAAGTGCCTTAATATGACGATCTACCTCTCAACGCAAAAGTCTAAGGAAACTATGGATTTTAACTTGGTTTAATAGACATGAATATGATTAGGTAACTAAGACTGATTTCTCTCAAACCGAGACCTATTAATAACCTCGAGCCTCTCAATGACAAGATTAGCTGAATATCAAGTTCTAATTATCTTTTAATTACTGTTTCTAAGGTTATTAGCCAATTCACCCAACAATTACCCAAACCCGTAAAGATTAGATAATTAACACAAATCTATTCTTTGAAAGACATTCATCAAGATTCATGTGAAACAAGTAAATAATCAATAATCAAAACAAGATACGCATATACACCAAATTAAAGATTCCAAAGTTCTTTACTTTTTAAGAAAAATCCATACACACAATAATAAACGAATAAAAATCCAAACATTGTCAAATATTCATCTTAACCTGGGTAGTTTAAGGCTTTTAGCCGACAATCATAACGAATAAAGTCACCAAAATCATGTTCAAATCAGAATTCACTTCCGAATGCTCCAAAGCTCCTACCCGATGATTCCTAGCCTTCAAGCACTTCAAAACCAAGCTTCACACCTCTGATTTGCCTCCAAGAACTCTAAAATTCATAATCTATGCGACTGTGATCGATAGAGATGAATATATAATCTTCAAACCCATAGCCGTTGCCTATTTCGAGAAGTCGGCTATGTTTTTCTCGTTCTCGCGGCCCGCAAACCATATAGGTTAAGCTTACGCGGCGTGCCACTCGCCATAGATCCAAATTTCATTAAAGCCTTTCTCGCACCCCGCGAGAGAGTTTGCTTATCCGTCTGCGGCCTGCTAGGAAGCTCTAGATGCAGTTTTTCACTTCGTTTTCGACGTTTGACCTTTCAACTTGTCCCGGCACTTAGTATCTTCGAATTTTAACTCGTTTTCTGCACTTTTCAACTTCTTTATCGACCAAGACCTGCAAAACGCGAATAATTTCAAAAGTATATACAATCTAGACAAAACGACACTAAAACTAACTAAAAACAAATAAACCAAACTAGAATAAAAGATGTATTTTACAATACATCAATGATCATATTAAAACATCCATTTGTGGTGTTATTCGTTTTGCCTACGGGCCAAGGTATATCGTTTTTCATAACGATGACAGTCGTAGTCTATGACTCCCTGTCTAAAGGTGAAGAACTATGTTCAGACCTTAAAGCCCTGATCCAATAAGATTGTAGCCAGCATTCTAATTGTCCTTGTGATAAAGCCTATTGTGCCATATTCTAATAGTCCTTTAAGACAAGCCTTCGGGCTATATTATATTTTCAATATGACAATGACAGTTGTGACTATGATCCCCTGTCTAAAATATATAAAGGATTATGTCCTATTTAAATGCCTTTAATGGTTTTTTTTTTTTTTTTTGTAACCTAGGCTAACTATTATAAAATAATTTTGAAATAAACATTCATTAGAAATGTTATAATTAAACAGTTTATATGGTTCATTTAATACCATGACTTATTAATCATCTAATATGATGATTCATTAAAAATTTCATCTAAATAGTTGTTATTAATTTTGTTAGCACTGAAAGCTTCAAGATGATAAACTCTGATGAAGCTCATAGCAATAGGAATGATGCTGCTAATGTTAATACAAATGGCGCTGATCTACAAGCAATGATCAATACAACTGTTACTAAAGCTATAGACAAAGTTCTTAAGGGATCAAGTGCTAAATCTCACTCTAAGTCCCACTCCAAACCGCATACATCGAAAAAGGAAGATTCTGTTAACTCATCCAATCAAAAGAGCAAACCTTCGAAGAAAATCGTGTTTGATCAAGGACCCCATTTCAACAAGGGTTGTACTTATAAGTACTTCGTCTCCTGTAAACCAAGAGACTTTAATGGAGAAAGGGAGCCATAGATTGCATGAAATGGCTAGATGAAATGGAAACTGTGGTAGATATTAGTGGATGCGCAAAGGAAGATGTGGTTAAGTTTGTATCCCAATCTTTCAAGGGCGATGCCCTAACCTGGTAGAAAGCACTAATACAATCCACTGGAAAGATCCCTCTCTACAACTTATCATGGACCAAATTTGTAGAATTGGTAAAAGTAACTTATTGCCCTCATCATGAGGTAGAAAAGGTGGAGACTGACTTCTTGACTCTGGTCATGAAGAACTTAGATTGCAGAACTTACGTCTCTGAGTTTAATTTAATGTCTAGATTGGTTCCATATTTGGTTACACCAGAACCAAAGCGCATTGCGTGCTTCATTGGTGGTTTGGCACCAGAGGTTAAGGGAAATGTTAAGGCTTCAACGCCTACTACTTATAGATCTGATGTGGATCTATCTCTGTCCCTTACACTGGATGTGATTAGAAGTAAGTCTGGAAAGACCACTGATGAAGGGAAAAGAAAAAGGGAAGATGATAACTCACACCATTCGGACAAGAAGAAGAAAGGGAGTTTTGGGTTCAAGAAGAACCAAAATCAGTCGGGTGAAAAGCCCACCTGTAAGAACTGCAACAGAAGGCATTGGGGAAAATGCACCATAGACCCACAGGCCAAACCATGTGGGGTTTGTAAGAAAAAGGGGCACAAAACTCTGGAGTGCAAGGGCCTAAAGGATGCAGTCTGTTATGGCTGCAATGAAAAATGGCACATCAAGACAAATTGCCCAAAGAATGCAAAGAAGCCTGAAGAGGCCAAGAAAGTGAATGCGAGGGTATTCCAAATGAATGCCAAGCAAGCAGTTAACGATGACAATGTTATAACGTGTACCTTCCTCATAAATGATATTTATGCTAGAGTTTTATTTGATTCAGGTGTAGATAAGTCTTTTGTAAACCTTAAGTTTAGTGAATTGTTAAATCTGCCTATTAGAACTCTAGACATCAAATATGAGGTAGAACTTGCTAATGGTACCTTAGAGACTGCTTTGACTATTCTTGATGGATGTTCAATATCTATTAAGAATCATTCTATTTCGCTATCTCTTCTGCCAATGAAATTGGTGGGGTTTAGCGTAGTTTTAGGTATGGATGGGTTATTACATAACCAAGCCCGTATCGCCTATGATAAGAAACTCGTCGACATTAAAACCCCTTCCGGTGAGATGATCACTATTCAGGGAGATACGCAATATGGATTGCCTGATCAAGTATCAATACTTAAGGCATCCAAGTGCTTAAAGAGTGGATGTGTCATCTACATGGCACATGTAACAATGGATGAGCCGAAGCCCAAGATAGAAGACATTCCATTCATCTCTGACTACCTAGAAGTCTTTCCTGATGAGCTTCCTAGATTACCTCCTGAGAGGCAAGTAGAGTTCAGAATCGATATCATGCCAGGAGCAGCACCAGTTGTACAAGCTCCATACCGCTTAGCACCAACTGAAACGAAGGAACTAAGGGCACAACTGGATGAACTTCTAGAGAATGGTTTTATACAGCCCAGCTCGTCACCTTGGGGAGCACCCATTCTTTTTGTAAAGAAGAAGGATGGTTCAATTCGTCTGTGCATTGATTACCGTGAGCTAAACAAGGTAACAATCAAGAACCGTTATCCATTGCCGAGGATCGACGATCTATTTGATCAACTTCAAGGGGCAAGTTTCTTTTCAAAGATTGATTTAAGGTCAGGGTATCGTTAACTAAAGGTTAGAATTGAAGACGTGCCCAAGACCGCGTTTAGAACTAGATACATCCACTATGAATTCTTAGTGATGCCTTTCGGGCTCACTAATGCACCTGCAACATTCATGGACCTCATGAATCGAGTCTGCTAGCCGTACTTGGATAAGTTTGTCATTGTCTTCATAGATGATATACTTATCTATTCTCGTAATCAAGCTGATCACGAGAAACATCTTCGGTGTTTCTTAGAGCTTCTACAGCAGGAGAAGCTTTATGCTAAATTTTCCAAATGCGAATTCTGGCTTCACAAAGTCCAATTCCTTGGACATGTTGTGAGTGAGCATGGTATCCAAGTGGATCCCGCTAAAATAGAAACAATCATGAACTGGGAAGCGCCTAAGACACCATCTGAAATTCGTAGCTTCTTAGGATTGGCAGGATATTATAGAAGATTTATCAAGAACTTCTCAAGGATAGCCACTCCTTTGACTACTTTGAGCTGCAAGAACGTTAAATTTAATTGGGGTCCTAAACAGCAGGAATCTTTTGAGATTCTCAAGCAAAAGTTGAGCAACGCTCCAGTGTTAACTTTGCCTGAAGGCATAGAAGAGTTTGTTGTCTATAAAATGTGTTTTATCACTTTAATAACTTGGTAAATATTATTAGAACATGTATAAACATGTTCAACCCGACAATTCCAGGTTTAAGGCCAGTTCGCAACCGAAAGTCGCAAAAGCTTGACTTTTTCTTTCACTTTCAGTTCTGACCCGATTTAGCATAGTTTCTTTATGTTTTAAGGTTCCTTTATGAGCATAATATGTTTTAGTATAACCCTCTGAGGTTATATTACATGGTCATATAGTAATCTGAGTTCATTTACTTGATTCCGTTATTATGCTTAATATTTACTAATATGCCCTTTTGTGTAAAAGTAAGGTTTTAATTATAAATAAGCATGCAAATGAGATATATACTGATTTATAGACATGTTTAGCATATTTTGACATTAACATTCTGATCATAAACTGAGTTTGCATAATTAATCGTAAAACATGTTTTTAAAAGGACTAAAATGCCCTTTTACATGCAAATTGAGTTTTAAACATAATTTTAACATAAAACTCATTACCTACTATTGTGATTTCATATTTAAGATTATTTGGGATGTCAAGTCAGATTACTTACTGAGTTTATGCATATGTTCTTGTATAATCCTATTAAATGACGATAATGCCCTTTTTTACACTTAAAATAGATTTTAAACATAATAAAACCTTTTTGCTACTCATATGTTATGATAAATGGAATATTTTGACTATTCAAAGTTGGTCATAATCTCATAATTACTTAAACATCGAAATTATCGTCATTTATCGACTTTTACGACATTTAGGTGCATAATATGGTTTTAAACTATAGTTAGCACCCAAGGCTTGTTACCTATTGATTTATAAACCATTTTAAATATTTTTACAATAGGTATAAGTCATGAACTCAGAATCCCAAATAAGTCCTTAAAACTATATGTGAAATGACCAAAATACCCCACGGTGCATAGTTTGCCCATAAAGCACAAACCACACATATATTTGATATCCTAATGTTAATATATCATAAATTAAAGATTTTTACAGAATGTTTATGACCTTGACATCAGATTACTTGCAAGCTCCTTTTATAAATCATAAAATGACCAAAATGCCCTTATGAGGCTTAATTCGGTTTTAAAACCTTTATGGGCATACATATTGATATCTTACTGATATCATAACATATTTTAAGCATAATAACATATGGAACTTGTATATGACTCATCCGGTTACCCGTTAATGCTTATACGTGTTCGGTTCGACTTATGTGACTAGTTTGCATAAATTAACCGAAACGGGTTTAACCTTATCATTTAAACTTCAAAATCCAGAATGTATTTAGTTTACCCATATTATACAAGTCTTCATACTTGTTGGGTCTAAATAACATTCCATTTCGGTCATCGCTTAATCTAGCGTATTATACCGTAAATCGTTCCTTAAGCTAACCGGTCTAAGTCTACGACTTAAATAGGACCCGTTAGTATTCTAATAGGTTAATATTACCTTCATTCCAGACTAGGAAGCCCCGGTAAAAGTTATCTTCATGGGTCTAGGTGAAACATACGGCTGAGTAGTAACTATTGCATTTAAAAATCAAAGTTATAACTCAGGTAAACACTTTTAACTTATTTTCCCTTATACGGGCTTGGGATACGGTAATTCTTACCGCTTGGTCGGATATGGGATCACTTAGTCGGATTGTGGTTAACAAATTTGCATAACCCGTTTTATCCTGTTTTGTTTGATAACTTAAATATTGGGGGTTAACATGACCGTGTCCTGGATATCCTCGGCTCATTTAATTGCAAATGGCCACGACCTATGCACGGGGTGTAGGCATACACCTGACAGATGCAAATGCTGAAAATATATTTTACCCACAAGGTTAGGGATAACTCCTTTGTGGGTTTATAATAGTGGTGTGTCGTTTAATAATGTCTCGGTTTCTATACTGGGTCCCATATGTATTGACAAACATCTAAAACCATGTACAAGATTAAAAGTTTAATTGTACCAGGTTATAAAATATTTTTCGTGCCTTGTGCACCTAAACCAATTTTTGAAACACTTTTTCAAATGTGTCAGTTAATTGTATTTACCAGTGTAAACTGACGTGTTTTCAAAAAAACTAAGTGACAGGTGTTACACGCAATTAGGCTGGGAGTTGCTTGGTGTCTAATAGAGGATCTTGCAAGTCCTTAAGTTGCCTTAAAGTCTGTTAAACATCGTTTTGTATATTATTTAGATCCGCCCATGGATCCGTTTCTACAACCGTCTGTATATTTATTATTTTGAACTTTGAACATTCGGTTTGTAATAGTAATTTCCTACCAAGCCTTCCGCTGTGCTATAACTGTGTTTAATTTTCTATGATGATATCAACTACGTCACTATACTCCCCACCGGGCCCACTGGGTTATGTGGAAATATCGGGGTGTGACAGTAAGCTACTGATCTAGTTTTATTTAATGATTTCGAATGGTTCAACAAACCTTAGACTTAACTTTCCTTTCTTACCGAATCGGACTATTCCTTTCTACGGAGAGACTTTTAGTTTCCTTCTTTCTCCGATTTAAATTCTAACGGTTTGCTGATCTCATGGCTTGATAGTTACTTTTCTCCTATTCCTGCCCAACATACTCGATGGTACTTTCATCCATAAAGTGCTTTAGATGGGGCAACATTATTACTCATATGATAACTATTTGTTTATTGGAGAATTTTTATAAGTGGCAAGTGATCCTCTTACTTTAACGAATGCACTTAACATGTATTCCTATGTCATATTGTTCCTTTACCCTGCTCAAAATAAGTTTGTACTTAGAGTCAGTCGAGTTTCCATGGCTTTCTGAAAACTTTCCCAGAAATGAGAAGTGAAATGAATATCTCAACCCGATACAATAGATAACGGGGTTCTTTGTAACGAGACTATTTCATCCACACACAACTTAACTAAGCGTTTTATACTAAAGGTTTCCTTCATTCGTAGGAATTGAGCTGACTCGGTTAGTTGATCCACAATCACCCAGATTGTGTCGTTACGATTTATTGTTTTGGGAAATTTGGTAACAACATCCATTTGTTATCAATCCCATTTACATACTGGCATTTCTAATCGTTAAAGAAAACCTAAAGGTTTCTAATGTTCAGTTTTAACTTGCTAATAAATTAAATACTTAGAGACATAACTTGTTACATCCGTTTTCATTCCTATCTATCAGTAATTCTTATTCAAACCTTGATACCACTTATCACTTCAATGAAACATCATATACTTAGTTTTATGAGCTTCTTCGAGAATCCTTTCTCATAGGTTTCCTTGAATAAGTACTTAAATTCTCCTTGGATTGTGATCACTTTTCCTGTTGGCTTACGAATCTCAACAGAATTCTGATTACTTAAAATTTGAGCATGATTGGATGCTAATCATTCTATTTCTAACACTACATCGGATCCAATGAGGTTCATATAAAGTAAAGTAGAACTAAGTTTGTATCCTAGCAATTTATCTTTTCTTCCCGAAGTACTCCACGAATGTTGGGAGGGTTCCAGACTTTCCTCAGGAATCATTGTTGTCTCTTATGTTTTTAGAACAATGCCCTCGCATTCCTCTTGGGATTTAGGGTTGTTTTTGTCTTGTTTTCAGGTGTCTGTGTTAGTTTTGGGGCAATCTTGACGAATACGATTTGCTTCCCCTAACGGAAACATATACGACTCTTCTTTTCCATGTTCTTCCTCTTGGTGTCCAGGTATCAACCCTGTCTTCAAAGTATTTGCTAACTTGTCCATATTGGTAATGGTTTGTGGTTAGACCGCCGTTATCAGATCACGGATCTCGATGAGATAATTCATACCAATCATTTGGTGATTCAGGAACTTCGTTGCCATTTGTTCCCTTTTATGAAGCAGATATAATTTTCTTTCTGTCAGTTCTTTTCATTCTTTCCATTTCATGGCATATGTCATGATCTTGTGCTTGGAAGATCTGGTCTGACCATCTTAATGCCTTATTTTTGAAGCATACATCACTTCATCCTTCTCAGCATATATACTAATGGTTAGGACAACTTTAGTCCTTAACAGCCCATGTATTGCCTTAACAGCTTCTTTATTACTGGTAATCTTAGTAGGATTACAGGTGAAGAAAGTCTTTGTAAGTGCATGTAGTCGTGGTTACTCTCCTCTTCTCAAGAGTTCTTAATGAAAGTAGAATTACTCTCATTAGTGTAAGTTTTAGACGTTTTGTGCCTCATAACTTTTAGTTACAGGTTTCCAACTAGCGTCAGAAATCTAAAGTAACGCATTGGAACTTCTTATATTTTAGATGACGTCCCAACTTAAAGGATTCCTACCATTCATCTTGTTGCACTAGTTACGAGATGAATGATCAAATGAAACAATGTTCGATATCAGAATTATAGATGTATACGAGAGGTTCATGATAAAGAAATATGAAATTATCATTGACACACATGCTCGTGATTCGTCCTAAATTGTCAATCATTATGGCCTTTGGACTTATTATATATAGATATACATATCTACATAATTATGTGTTTCATATATTGTAATATACATACCATTCATAAGCTCAATGTATTTTAACAGGTTCATTCTTTTCCAAAAACAAGTCAGACATCAGGTCATGGTATTGTTTACAGAATTCCGTAAATTTAACATAACATATACCCCATCTTACCCGGTCTCACCGAAGAGGCAACCTCATCTTACCCGAACAAGCTAGAGAGTCTACCACACCACCCAGTCTTGTCAGAGAGGTAATTATCATTGTATTTCCCATAAATAGAATTTTCTCAAATCATGATTTTAATGGTGCATATTTTATTAAGGCTTTCATCAAGGAACAAGGAAATTAGTATTCACATGACAGATCATATTCCAAACCGAGTAGTACCAATAAACAAGGAATAACAGTGACCAAGTGTTACTACTTATTTACCATACTTACAATGTTCTAATTATCATACTCATGGTATACCAACACCCATCACACTATACCCATGCAAGTAATTGGCTCATCTCGAAGCATATTTTAAGGCATCTTTCTTAAGTTCAGGTCTAAATACTATCATGGGTGCTACAAGTTAATATCAATTTCCTAACTCTTTCGTTTAAGCTTAGGTATTATCACAAAACCTAATTGCTTAAACCAGTGGCTCCGATACCACTTCTGTCACAACCCCCGACCACACCCTGGACGGGAGCCGTGAACAGTCAAGTGGTACCGGTGGTTATTTCAAAAATATTGCAGCGGGAAATTTCATCAGGAACGTGAGTTAGTAAAAATATCAGAGTTTAGAAACACCGGAATTTTTATTTATAACCAATGGGAATAAAACCCATGTTTTACAAAGGTAGCTTTTAATGGGGATAAACCTGAATACAAAATTTCTTAATTTTTAATTGATAAAATAAACCACTTCTTTAAGCCTTTCGGTGCCGTATCACAACTCTTATTCCGATGTAATGTAATCACCTGAAATGCGTTTAAAAACATTTTTCAGTAGGAAATACTGGTGAGTTCATTCCATTCTTGTAAAAGACACAGTATTGTAATTACAGCATTAAGAGCTTTTACATTCGTTTATATCTTTCAGTTACTCAAATCAGTATTTGTCACCTATCCAACTAGGTGGCTGTGGTCATCTTACTAATGGCTAACTTTCGTCCAATAGCAATGCTGGACTAGTAGTGTATACAAAACTCCACATACCGGCAGTAATTTCAAAATACAAAAACTTAATCACTGTAAACACAACTTGGAAAATATTTAGGGTTTTGAAAGCATTTAATAAAAAGAGAATGCCTCACCCAGTAGGTATATAGTTCTTGATTTAAAAGGCCTCCTGATTCTAAGCCTTCTATAGTTAAGCATCTATTTTTATAGTTCTGAATCTTCTGGTAATCAAGCATCAATTTTGATAGTAAGTTTATAGTTTGGAGTTTTTGATAGTTAAACATTTAGTTTGACAGAGTAGAATACGTATTAGTGTAAAACGAAATCAAACCTAACGATGGTCACGAGATCAGTACCATAACTTAAGTTAACAAAGTATAGCCCAATTCTGACAGCACTTTGGCATTTGTTAGTTGGTTCCCTGATCGATCAGACAGAATATCGTATGGGTGATTATAGGTTAGAACACCAACGTTTAGAGAGAAGAAGAGAAAGAATGGGCAAGGAAAAGGAATCCTAAGCTTCCTATTTATAAGTAAGAAATATGCTTTTCTTTTCTAAGAAGTTTCATATATACCTTCCCCAGATAAGTCTTCCCTAGATAATAGCTACCCATATACACCTTCCTCAGTTGTTATCTACCCCTATATACCTTCCTTATATATACCTTCATTATATGTTATTTACCTCATAAGTACCAATTTAAATGTTATGTTATTAATTTAACCGTTTTGTTGTTAAACTTAGTTGTTTAACTGATAATTTACTTTAACTATTTAACTGATTAACTTACTTAGCTGTTAAGTTTCCTTTCCTATTTAGTTTCCTTAGTTGTTAAGTTTCATTAGCTATTAAGTTTTCTTACCTATTAAGTTTTCTTAACTGCTAAGTTTTCTGGTTTTGTAGCCCCTGGTTATAAGTTCCAATTTTTAGATACAACGCAAATCCTATTAGTGTATTAACCCAATTCAAACTGTAACGATAATCACGAGATCAAGACCTCAACGTAGATGGAAAAGTATAGCCTTATTCAGGCAGCACTTAAACATCCGTTGATTTGGTTTCAGATCAATCGGACAGGGTATCGTACCAGTGATCAGGGTTAGCACACTTTCTATGGAGCAGAGTTTTGAGGTTTAGGGGCTTCGGGTATTGTAACAGTGTTTCGAGAGAGAAAGAAAAGAAAATGAGCGGTTTGAAATGCCCATTTCTCGTTCGATTTATAGCCGAAGTTTGACCGCGTCGCGTTACGCGACTAGGTTCCTTGTTCACCTTCGCGTAGCGCGTAGGGGGTAATCTAGGGCATAGGTGGCATGAGTCACCACGTATGCTTGCCATGTGGCTGCCATGTGGTGCTACGTGTCTCCTGTCGAACAAAGACGTGCCGCGTCACGCGACCGTATTCCCATATCATTGTCGCGTAGTGCGACATGACCCAAAACCAGATTTCATCATTTTTCGTGCTGGTTCTTGTCGTACGTGTTCGGGGTCTTGATTACGAATTGTTATGGGTCCTTTTGGGGGGTTGTTACATCAGGTGGATTTCCTGGTTGATTTTCTGGTGGATTTTCTGTGGTTGTCTTCGAAGATGACCCATGCATGTCTTCCACGGACGGCCGCCTAACACTCCTCCAAATCTGGTCCATCAATCTTGCAGATTTTGGAGCTGGTTAAGAACAAAAAACTATGTCCATATTGTTATCCATTATCAGAGTAAAGAGTTGTGGAAGGGGGTAAGGGAGTTGTGGAAAGGGTAAGAGGTATATATAGATGATAAAGATATGTGGAAGGGGGTAATAGTAATTAAAAAATAATATAATTTTTTGTTATTTTTGTTTCTAGACTTATTCCATCAAAACACCGTTACCATTACAAGAAAGATTATAACATACAACATATTTTAATATTAATAGTTTAGTTTTTATATATAAATCTACATGAGCAAATAACATTAATAATACAATTAATAATATTAATAGTAACAATACATATATAGGACACCAATTAATTTATCCTAATACTACTCATATGTTGAAATAAAGATAAATAAAATAAAAGGCTAAATTACGTGCCACAAGGAGGCCCCCTTCCAGCGTTAGTACGTCTTGTTCTGCGAAGCGGGAATACATCGACATCCTCGGAGTCCACCTCAACATTTAGGTCAATCTCTATGTTTCTTCTTCCGTGAATTGGGTCTCCAATTCTTGTTCTTGTGGTCTTGGTATTGGGGCATTAATTAACCAAGGATTGGTGAATGGATCTTCGTTGTCAAATGGGAATTCGAGTGCAAGAGACGAAAACTCGGGTTGACTTGCTTGGTTGACGTGTGTTGATGAACCCCCCATCACAAAATTTGGATTCCAAAGGTTAATAAGTTCAGAGAAAGGTTATGTTTTAACGAAATCTATTAGACCATTACCCGAAATTGGGGTGCCAATTAACCCCTCAAACGGGCTACCAATCTCTCCACCCATATGACTATGAAACGGGGAATGAATTTCTTCGCCACGTGTATTTATTTGAAAAACATTTGGAAGACAATGCATTGGAGCTCGATTCCTTGGCACTTGTCGAGTAACATGGGGGAGTTCATCAGTTATGGTGTTTGTCTCAAACGTCAGCCAATAACCCAAATGCGGGTGTTGGACATTTTCATGTTCCATATATCATGAAGCCATATTCCTAATATGTTCTTCCCCACTACTCTGGAAAACTTGGCTCGCAAACACCCTCTACACATGGGTAAATATTTTTTTAAATTTATTAAAAATTATTTTAGAGTTTGATATATGTTCACATGCCAAGATTTGCACCCTCCTACCATCATTGTCCGTCTGGCACTTCATTCCTTGGGTTTCCTACAAACAAAATACCATGCGAAGAATACCAACTCATATATTGCTCACTGGAAATGATGGAATCAGAAGCTGGTTCGGCGACAACGCTTTGTTGACGACACAACCACGATTCAATGTACAAATTGTGTATAGCGCGCCAGTTCCTATTTTTTCGCTCAACTCGTCCAGGTAAATGAAGAGCCTGATAAATGTCCTTCGACATGAGTATACTATCAGGGACCGGTTGAAACATGTGAAACTGCCTCAACACCTAACTTGGAGCTTGTTGTTCCACAACATTCCAGCAAATTAGGTATGTCTCGCTTCTCCAACAACTGACCACTTCTATATATTTTTGGTAATCTCGAAAGAATCGAATCACATGGGGTCCAAATGAACTTAGTCTCTGACACGGAATTAAATTGAGACCGATATGCAGTTAATACATGTGATGCTGTCTCCGTATAATTTAATTTAAACTCTTGCCACCTGTAATATAAATGAACATGTGTGAATTTAAAAATAAACTAAAAAATGTTAACTAATTAGACAAATAATATTCTGTTGTTTAAATAAATAACTTATATACAAGTTTATTGTAACAAGTACCTAGCACCATATGGTTTATTCTAATTGTGACTTTGTTCAACCTGGGTTTTGTGCAAGGCAATCTTTCCAAGCCCATGACTGTAACAAAAACACCGCACCACCAATCTCCATAGTCTTAACACTTGTTGCCCTACATAGTTGACTATACAAATACGCTAAAATGACACTTCCCCAACTATACCCCCACAGATTGATAAATCTTCTAGGAAGCCTAGATATCTAACATCGACCCACTGAGTCGCAGAACTAGGAAAGAATTGAGAACCAATTAACATCCGTCAAAACGGGTTCCCAAAATCCGACCCGTATTGAAATTTTTGCGAGTTTTATTTCCTTTTCTCTATAATCTTGAATCCAAATATACATAAATATATATATATATATATAGGGTTAGAATTTAGAGAAAACGAGGGAAAGTGTGAGAACGGTTATGGATCGTTAGATCAAAACAACTATGGACGAGATTGGCGCGGTGGCGTTATCTTAAATAACACCAATTCTATTAAGTGGGCGCGCTTCATTAAGGGTAAAAGGGTCTTTTGCCGCTCAAATTCAAAACATCAACAAAAAATGATAACACGCCATTCAAAACAAATAAAACGCCATTAAATACAAAATGCCAAAAATTAGTGAAAACGCGTTGGAGATTACAGGAAGAGGAAATAACACAGTAACTGAAATTCAGTTATTAACATTTATTAGAAGAAATTCCCTCCAAAATTACGCGCCAAAAACATCAATATATAAACAACGTTAAACATCGCTTCCATAATCACTTCAATCTATCATTCTGCAAAAAACATCTTTTACAAAAAGCGCCAAGTTTAACCAAAACGCCAAAAATGGCAACCATCGTTTGGTGGAGATACACTCTTGCAATTAGGCGATTCGTCCTACGTTTTGACAATAGAAGGAGGATGTATGTTAGGACGATCAAAGCAATTTTGAAGATGGAAGAAGAGGTACAAAGGGGTATCCTATCGCTTGGCATCGCTTTGGATAACGAATGTCTTGAAACACATAAGCTTATGAAAACATTAACAAGGAAATTTGGACCAATCAAAGCAGATGGAAAATCGGACCCTGTCATGAAATCATGGCGTTTTGATGATGAAACAGACATGGTGACCGTTATATACGATAGCGGAGAGCAGGAAGACTACCTGCTGAAAACATCATGACAAAACAGGGGCTTGGGTTCATGGAAAAATTGCACAACGCCACTTGTTTAAACACAGACATGGACTCAAAAATGGCGTTGATGCAGGACATGTTCAAGTGGAGGCTTCAGAATCTTCAGGAACAAGAAGCCAATGAAAGTGAAGGTGATGACATGGATGAAAGTCTAGATGAAGACTCTGAGGAAGAAGACGACGGAAGTGATGGATACTTCTCGAATAAAGTACCTTCTGACGAGGTGTTTTAATTTTTTTTGTTGGTTGGTTTTCTTCTTTGTAATCTTTTTTTTTTCTTAAGATAACTAGATGCTATATTTCGCTATTTAGTTGCAAAGCGCCAAACAAATACTACAAAAACTTATTGCTTACAAAACGCCAAAAATAATAAAAAATATTTTTCCTACTTAATATTTTCTCTGTTATTGTATTTTGTCATATTGGTCTACATAACGCCATTTAAAAAAACGCCAAACTTGGAAGATGGGACGTCTATCACCCTAGAACTGATAAAGCTGAACAAAACTGTAAATACACCTAATAACTGAAAAGACGGTTACTTTATTACTATCATTTATTATAATAAAAATCCCACCTAAACTACACGCCAAAACCTCCTATAAGAGAGAGGTCTCTACACAATGAATTGATCACACCCAGAAAACAAACGCCATGTTCCCTAGAAACCACTCGCTTTAAACGCCAAAAAAGTAGTTAAAAAACCACAGATGGCAAAGCTTTCAATGAATAGATTCTTCTCTGAGGTGGGTATCTCTATAATCTTATGCTGAATGAGATGGACAAATATTCAAGAAAAAGACTAACAATGATATGTCATCATATGAGCTTTGTTCTTGATGAATATATGCATGGCATGAAGGGATCAATACCAGTGTAAAATGCTATTTTGGACTCCATTATTATAAATAGCATCAAGCAAGAGTTGATATTCAATGACATGCCACCAAACAAGAATATCACACAAAAAAACAGGATGCCACTAACAAAAGCTTTGTCTAAAAAGACAGGCTTTATGTAGGAAAGTTGGCATCTAGCTAAGGTATTCAAAGGTTTAAAAAGCCAAAACAAATTCAAGAAGAAGAGGCTGATGACACTGGAGATTTGGATGAGAAATTAGATTACCATTTTTAAATTTTTTTTCTTTTTCATTTTATATTGTTTTGTTATCTAATTATCTATTGTTTGTTATCTAATTCTCTACTAATAAAATACATTATTATATAAAACGCCAAAAACTACAAACATCAAAACGTTAATAGTATGAAAACTGTAAGAATGGGTGCTGGCAAAACATCTTGTCAATGTATTAAACGCCAAAAAAATTGACTAAACGCCATAAAAAAATTTGATCTTATTGTAATCTTATGAAAATATTAATGAATCGTAGTGAATTATTAACAACGCCACAAACGCCAAAAAAAAATTGACCAGGGAAACGCTATAACGACAAAAAAGTTATCTATGTGACACAAAAACAATTAATTCAACGTGATGGATCTAAGAAAAAAATAAAACGCCAATTAGTTAATGAATATAATTAACGCCAAAATAATCTTAGACGCCAAAAATGAAGATTGAAAAGACAAAAAAAACTCCCTCACACCCTGATCATATCCCGCGCCACGTGTAGGGCCAGGACGCGTTCTCACACTTTATGGCGCCACGTGTTGGGCCAGGACGCGTTCTCACACTTTTGTCAATTTTCATGTAGTTGAAACCCGGGCTATTTTCTTATCAAATTTAAATTACAAGCTAATTATATGAATGTTCTATTATTCTATATATAATTTTTTTTTTACCAAAGACATAACCCACATGCTATATACGTATCACGCATATACATAACATATAAGTCGGGAGCGCTAGAATAAGAACCACCACGAGTTATGAGAACCGCGAGAACCACGTGCCACGGAGGGGCGTTGACCACGATTTTTTTTTACAACTAGATCCGTATATTTTAACAACATTCGTAAAAAAAAATTCAAACGGCGCGCCCGAGGGGGTAGTTTTTTACACCCAAAGTTTGTAAAAAAAAAAACAAAAAAATAATAAAAACACCAAACTTTGGGTGTAAAAAACTACCCCCTCGGGCGCGCCGTTTGAAATTTTTTTTTACGAATGTTGTTAAAATATACGGATCTAGTTGTAAAAAAAATCGTGGTCAACGCCCCTCCGTGGCACGTGGTTCTCGCGGTTCTCATAACTCGTGGTGGTTCTCATTCTAGCGGCTCCCTAAGTCTATAAACTATTTAACATACTAGTGTAAATATCTTTATCCAACCAAGTTAATCTAACTAGTTATATTAAATCTTCAAAGTTAAAGGTTCATTACTTGTGAAAATTTTTAGAGCTTGACAACAGTTGTGATTTTTTTTTTTTTTTTTGAAAATGGCATTATTTCAGCAAAAAACTCCAACAAAGAACATAAAGTAATGATTCATTTCATACCCACATGGTAACCAAACATGACATGAAATTCATTCCATTACTTCTTCCATTCCTTTACCCATACCAAACGGAGGTGTAATGTAATTTCTATTAATGCCTCTATTGTTGGCGGTAATTCCCGACTCATCACAAGTCGGTGATAGGAAAGGGTGACAAAGGAGTTCAAGTCAAAGTCAGTGAACTTGAGGGATCAATGTTGACAAGTTGGTCATAATTGGTTAAGTTTTCTAATTACATTCTAATTATATTTGGTAAATGTCTTGGTCACCAAGTTAAGGTTATTTGGTAATGTCTTGGTCACTAAGTTATGGTAAGCCTATATAAACCAAGGTAGGGTTAGACATTATTAAGAGTCAAGAGAAGATAAACCGAGTTATGGTTTATGAGTTATTGTAATCAAGTTTTTTGAGTTATATTGTCTTGGTTATAATAAAAGTTCTTGGAGAGTTATTCCATTCGTGTTCGTACTCTTCGCTCTTCGGTTTGATTGTCGATTTGGGACTTGAATTGGATTCTTAATCTGCGGCTAAGGAGTCTGTCGGGTCGGCGATCAAGAAAGTCGAGATCAGTGGTACTGGTACACTAGAGTAGTGGTGTGGTACTGTTACGGTGGCGTGCAACGAGTATGTTGTTTGTGCGCTAAGTTTACGAACCGCCAACGGTTGTGGTTCCACAGAGAGGTTTATTTGTTTCTTGAAGTGTGGATTAAGGAGCTTATTGGTTTGCACCGAAAGTTGAAGTCGCAAATTGAATCAGAAATCGTTACTTTTTGCAAAGAGGATTTTGTTTTGCGGCTGCTAGATAACATAAAGCATTAGCGCAAATTAAACAAAAAGATTATTTGTTAAAGACTTGAAGTTGGGTTTCCTTTTCTCGAGGGGGATTTGCGGTTTTTTTTCTACTCAAGAGATTTAGCTCTTGTGTTTAAAGGAAAAAAGGTGTCACAAATGTCAACAAATTGGTATCAGAGCCAAGTTCGATCGTCGATATCAAACTGGTACTCGAGTTGATTAACGAATAAGGAGTTACGAGTTAGTGATCAGATTGCAAGTTTGTGTCGGCGGTAGCAGAGTCATCATTTCTGGTATTAGAAGCAATCGGAGTGACCAAAAGACAACTGCGGAATCGACAACAACTTGGATTTGTAAGGGTTCGGTTTTCTGTTTTTTTACTCTCTACGACTTTGTTCAATGTTTGGTTTGATGATTAAAGATATACAACAAAAGTCATAGGTGTGCGTGCAGAAGATTACGAAAGAAAGAAACAAGAATAAGTTGATTAATTATTGATCATCTTTTTGCGACGGCCACTTTGTGACGGTCACTTTGTGACGGTACATTATAATATAAAAGGCATTAGAGTATAAACAACCAAAAAGTTTGATATTTCTTTTGAGAACAGTGTTTGAACAAAAAAATATATAATAACAATTTGGTTTATTATTATTTTTTGTTGTGTTTAAACTAAGTTTGGGTTTAAACATTAAACGTTGTTTGGGTTAGATAAGTGATTCAATGCGAGGTTTGATTGTTATTCGGTTTTTAGAGGTATTCGTGACCGGGTTTCTGCGAGCAAACGCGTTCGGTTCTGAAAAGTTGTTCAGAAATCAATGACGGAAGGGAACATACCACCACCGGTTGTGGTTAAGGATCAGAGTACCACAACTTTACAATGTCCAATATTAACAGAAACTAATTACAACATCTGGGCGATTCGTATCAAAGAGATATTCAAGGTTTATGGAATACAGAAAGCTTTAGAACCAGGTGAAGAAGAGGTGGAAGCCAAAAAGGATGACATGGCGGTTGCACTTCTGCTTCATGCAATACCCGAAGAGCTCGTGTTTCAAGTAGCACAATTTCATACTGGAAAGGAAATCTAGGAAGCTTTGAAGACACAGTATGTTGGGATTGAATGGATTCGAGAAGTAAAGATTGAACAACTGGAGATAGAGTTTGAATCTTTAAGGATCAAAGAAACAGAGTCGATTGATTCTTTCACAGGTAGGATAAGTTAGTTGGTGACCAAAGCAGCCAGTTTGGGAACCACCTACGAAAACAGAAAGCATACAAGAAAGTTATCAGGCTCTGTTCCAGCAAAGTATGTTCCAATTATAGCTTCAATTGAACAATTCGTAGATTTGAAAGCCATGATGTTTCAGGAAGCAATCGATAGACTGAAGACATTCGAAGACAGGATTAAGGGTATCGAGTCTTTAGCAGAAAATCAAGGTAATCTAATGTTTGCCAATGGTGAGTCATCCTCGAAATCCAAACCTTATGAAAATACGCGGGGGCGTGGGTGAGGCGGTTCAAGTTACCGAGGCAGACGTCAAGATTATGGGTCAAAGAAGAACCAATGATCGCCAAAGGGGAAGGAAAGATAGAACACAGGTTCAGTGTTACAATTGTGATAAATTTGGTCATTTCGCGTCAGGATGTCCGGGTCGTATGAAGAAACAAGATGAAGCTAACTTAGCTAAATCCGATGATTTTGATCCATCATTGTTTATGATGAGATGCGATCAAGAGTCAGTTTTTCTAAATGAAGAATGGGTGATTCCAAAGCATTTTGAGACTGAGCCAATGGAGAAAGACACTTGGTATCTCGACAACGGAGCATCGAATCACATGACAGGTAATCGAGATTATTTCTTTGAACTTAATGAACGTGCCATGGGAAAGGTGAAATTCGAAGATGGATCTTGTATTGACATACGGGGAAAGGGATCGATATTACTTGAAGGGAAAATGGGGGAGAAGCGCATGTTGACCGATGTTTACTACATACCGAGTTTGCAAAGCAATATCATAAGTCTTAGTCAAGCAACGGAAGGTGGATGCGACATTCACATGAAATGTGATTTGCTAACCATTCATGATGATATAGGAAAGCTTATGATGAAGGTGACAAGGACCAAGAACTGTTTATACAAGATCAACCTCAAGATAGCAAGTTCCGGTACACAAGCTAACATGATTGGAATAAAGAACTTTGCGGGTAGGGATCTACAAAGAGTTGAACTGAAAAATGAAACGCAAAGTACGAGTCAAAATCTTCTCAAAGATCCAAGTTTAATGAAGAAACCCAAAATTCAAAGTCCAAAGAAAAATGTTCAAGAATTCAAAGAAGAGGTTAAGCAATGGATTCAAACCTAAGGAGGTACATTTAATGATCCAAGAAAGCGAGTGTTTGTTCAAGATCGTAGCCGAGTCAATGGTGGTGGGAGTTCTTATGATCAAAGGACGAGTCGAGGACAAAGGACTAGTCGAGTACAAGGTCGCAAGAATGTTTGAGCTAGGAAGAAGCCGAAAAACACAGCTAGAGATCAAGATGAGTTCTATGAGAATCAAGACAAAGAAGACATGTTAGAGCCTACCTATTTCAAGTCGGAAATTAAGGGGGTGATTGTTGGCGGTACTTCCCAATTCATCACAAGTCGGTGATGGGAAAGAGTGACAAAGGAGTTCAAGTCGCAAGTCGATGAACTTGATGGATCAATGTTGACAAGTTGGTCATAATTGGTTAAGTTTCCTAATTACATTATAATCATATTTGGTAAATGTCTTGGTCACCAAGTTAGGGTAAGCCTATATAAACCAAGGTAGGGTTAGACATTATTAAGAGTCAAGAGAAGATAAACCGAGTTATGGTTTATGAGTTATTGTAATCAAGTTTTTTGAGTTATATTGTCTTGGTTATAATAAAAGTTCTTGGAGAGTTATTCCATTCATGTTCGTACTCTTCGGTTTGATTGTCGATTGGGACTGGATGTCCCACAGAGCCATTCTCAAATATCGGTTGATGATCCCTATGTACCCGGAAGATGAAACCTGCCCGATATGCCGTAAAGCTTGTATGGATAAATACAGGGAACACGCAGTTCATTGTAAAGATCTCCCTGGATTTAAATATCGGCATGACTGGGTTCGGGATGCTTTCTGGGACATCCTAAGAAGAGCTGGGATTTCTGCTAAGAAAGAGGCTCCTGTGAATTTTCTCACGGACCCTATGGAAGGGAGATCTACTCTGCGACCAGCGGATCTGCTTGTCTTTGGCTGGGCTGGGGGGAAACATGCTTGTGTGGACCTTACGGGAGTTTCCCCTTTGGTTGATTTAAGGGAAAACGGGTTTGTAGCTGGACAAGCAGCAAGAAAGGCAGAATCAAAGAAAGTGGATAAACACGCTAAAGCTTGCTCAGAGAATCAACATGTCTTTGTCCCTTTTGCCTTTGATACATTTGGCTCCCTAGCGCCAGAAGCTATCCGCTTTTTGACCATGATAGGGTTATAACTATATTGCAGAGAAAGAAGCTAAGAGATATAGAATAATTTGACTCAAATTCTGGATATCTCCAGATTGTTACGTGGCATTGAATATATAAAAGATAAACTTACACTCAAGACCCTCAAACAAATAGAAAACAACCCTTATTACTCCCTACATAATGCATAATATAAAAAATGCAACTAAATAAAAAAGACACGTAACAATACTCCCCCCTTAACCTACTTTTTGCCCTCAAAAAGTACTTCAAGAACCCTTGTCTTCATCCTCTTCTGCTGCTTGTTTTTCATCATCTACCACTTCAAGTATGTAAAGTTGTTTTTTCTTACACTTGTGCCCCGGAACGAACCTTTCGGTACACCAGAAACATTCCCCCTTCGCCCTTTTTTGCTGAAGTTCATCACTCGTCAAACGCCTCGATCTAAGGATTCCCGGTGTAGAACTTGATGGCTCGGTTGTTGGACTTGGCAGCAAGGGTAGTTTTGAACCATTAACGGGAGGTGTTATTTTGACATCTTCGGGTTGCAGCCCATCCTCCACAGCGTTGAAACGCTTCATCAAGCATGTGTTGTTAATAGTTTGAATTCTTGCTAACCCATACGCCTCACGTAGTTTCTGAGGCTTGAACATCTTTACCGGCTCTTTTATTTCCGGCTTCAAACCCTTCAAATATAGGCTAACGATAAAGTTCACTAACGGTAACCTTGTTAATCAAACGATCGAAACCTGAATTATATTCTTGTAGACCCTTGGCGTCATCAGTAAGTTGAACGAGAGATGCAATCTCTTCCATAGGGTCTTCAAACATTGCATCAGAAAAACGGGCAGAGATCGAACGAACATAGTCCGCCCATGGGACCTCGGCAACCGTGGTATTACGGGTCTTCAAGTAGGCACGGTGCCATTGGAGGACATCGCCTTCCAAGTGAACCGCAGCACAGCGTAATTTCGAGTCATCGGGGGTGTCATCCATCGAAAAAAAATGTTTGCAGCGATAGACCCACCCCTCAACATCGTCCCCCGAAAATTTAGGGAAGTCGATCTTACCGATACGGAATGGTTTGGATGTTCGTGAGTCACCATCTGGGCCGGAGAAGGACCCGAAGGAACTACCCGACGACTGCACGGCTTTATCACGCACCGCCTTCAAAATCTCTTCCTACTGCTTCGAAGATTGTTCCTGTTGCTTCATCAGGGCCGCTAACGCAGCTTGGATATTGTTGAGGGTCTTGAGTGTAAGTTTATCTTTTATATATTCAATGCTACGTAACAATATGGAGATATCCAGAATTTGAGTCAAATTATTCTCTATCTCTTAGCTTCTTTCTCTGCAATATAGTTATAACCCTATCAAGGGTATCAGAGCTATCCCGAATCCTCATCGGAATTCCTTGCCGCCGCCATGACTAACACCCGCAATAATGAAATCGACAACACCCTCAAGTTCCATGGTAAGCCTTACCATGGAACTTGAGGGTGTTGTCGATTTCATTATTGCGGGTGTTAGTCATGGCGGCGGCAAGGAATTCCGATGAGGATTCGGGATAGCTCTGATACCCTTGATAGGGTTATAACTATATTGCAGAGAAAGAAGCTAAGAGATAGAGAATAATTTGACTCAAATTCTGGATATCTCCATATTGTTACGTAGCATTGAATATATAAAAGATAAACTTACACTCAAGACCCTCAAACAAATAGAAAACAACCCTTATTACTCCCTACATAATGCATAATATAAAAAATGCAACTAAATAAAAAAGACACGTAACAGACCAGGGTCCAACGGGTTATCCACAACAATTGTTCAACCCCAGGCGGGTAGGGGTTTGTCTTTGGAAGGTTAGGTTTTGCAATTCAGAAAGGGGTGGCGGCGCAGCTTGTTGCCCGTCTACCTTCTATTTTGATGTAACTTGGCAAGTTTTTTGGTGGAAAATTGAATTGAAATAAAAAAAAAAAGAAAAAAAAAGAGAGATGTGACACTTTAATTGGTATCATGCCTCATATCCGTGAGCACAATCGCGTACTCCCCGCTCACGGAACACTCACACCAGCGCAGTGCGGTGCCCCGATGAGCGTGAATCTACGTGACCAATCCCCCTCTAACGCTCAAGATATACAACACAAGGCCTAAGGATGACCTGTAGTGTAGTGATCATGTTTTATGTTTGATGTTGGGGATTAATGTAGAATTTTTTAATTGAACAACAATAATTACATGTGATGACTTTTATAAATTTGACTAAAGGGTTATTTCCCTTTCTATATATTTGATCAAACTGGAAGTTGTTGATCACATACTCATCAGTTAATAGTTCAACTAGCCATGACTGATTTTCAAAGCTACTTGTTCTACTTTCTCATATCTAGCCCCTTTATTCTAGCATTCTTCAAATCTACCCATGCCAAATCTCATCTTCCACCAAGCCCCTTTCGCCTTCCCATCATTGGACATCTCCATCTTCTTGGTCCGATCCCTCATCAAGCTTTTCACCGCCTTTCTCTCCAATACGGGCCAGTTTTTCGCCTCTTTATGGGCTCTGAACCTTGTGTTGTTGCGTGTTCACCCGAAACAGCCAAAGAGTTCCTCAAAACCTATGAAAATGCTTATCTAGATCGTCCCCGAAACTCAGCCACTATTTATCTAACTTATGGATCAAAAGATTTCGCGTTTACTCCATACGGACCCTATTGGAAATTTATGAAAAAAATTGTCATGTCACAGCTCCTAAATGGTACAACAGTTGACTCCCTCATTCACGTTAGGCAAGATGAGATTAATCGTTTTATAAAATCATTATCTCGAAAGGCCAGCATGGGGGAGGCCGTAAATGTTAATGCGGAGCTAGTGAAGGTGACTAATAATTTGATATCAAGAATACTTTTGAGTGAAAGATGTTCAGAAAATGCAGGTGAGGCAGATAACATAAGGAAGTTGATCTCTGAGATAACCGACGTGTTGGGCACCCACAAACTCTCAGATCACATATGGTTATTTAAGAGTCTAGACTTGCAGGGATTTGGGAAAAGGGTGAAGGACATTCATAGAAGATTTGATGTGTTGGTAGAGAAGATTATTAAAGAGCATGAAGCGGTGAGAACACAAGGTTTACAATCTCAAGAGAAGGACTTGCTCAACATTTTACTGGATATCGCAGAAGAAGAAAGAATAGAGATAAATTTCACCAGAGAGAACATCAAAGCCTTCATTCAGGTAACAATAAAGCCGTGATATATCCATATACGTATACTTCTGTTGTTTCCAGTGGCGAATACATAATTTTTTTTGCATGGTAGGCACAATATGGGTCGGACAAAAAAATGATGATAAAATAATATAGTTCATTAAATATAATATAAAAAATATCTCGATCATAATTGTCCTCTACCTGTTTTTATCTTTCGTTACGCTTGATTACATGTGCAATGAAATATATATATTAACTTATCTATCGTGTCATTCCAGAATATATTTGTTGCAGGAACAGACAACTCAGCGATAATCGCAGAATGGGCTTTATCAGAACTCATTAATCATCCAAATGTCATGAAAAAAGCAATAGCTGAAATTGATAATGTTGTGGGTAAAAACAGGCTTTTACAAGAATCAGACATACCGAACCTTCCATACCTACAGGCAGTTGTCAAGGAAACGTTACGTCTCCATCCACCTGTCCCGATGATTCCAAGAAAATCAACAGAAGATCGCGTAGTTGCAGGTTACCATATTCAAGCAAACACTACTATTTTTATCAACGTGTGGTCCCTTGGTAGAGACCCAAACCATTGGGAAAATCCACTTGCATTCAGGCCCGAAAGATTTGAAGAGAATCAGATGGATGTGAGAGGACAACACTTTGAGTTGTTACCGTTTGGGAGCGGGAGGAGGATGTGTCCAGGGACTTCGTTAGGATTGCAAATGGTCTATGCAACGTTTGGTGCGATGATTCAGTGCTTCGAGTGGAAGGCTGGGAAAGATGGGAATCTTACTAGCGTTGATATGGATGAGGGACGCGGTTTAAACCTTCCTAAAGCGAACCCTTTGGTTTGTGTTCCTGTGGCTAGACTTGATCCAATCCCGCTGTCAATTAATTAAGTCATGGTTTGAGTGCTAGTCACACTAGTTAGTTTTCATAAGCTGCTTTTGATTTCTTATCGTTTATGTCATTTTAATAAGTTACATAATTTAAATAATGAAGAATGACTGCAAAAACTGACATGGGACTAAATCGCTTCCAAAACAATTAGCTGTGTGTATTTTTTCTTTTGATATTCTGAAGCAAACCCAAGAACAAGCAACAATAAAACCAAAAATTGTTGCAGGACTAGTGTTCTAAACAACTTTCTTCTACGATTAAAAACAACGAATCACATGTGCTACGTATATGTAATAGCATTATTACATATATCTAATTCTAATGTGCCATTGCAAAAAAAAAAAAAAAAACAAAAAAAAAAAGCCTTTTGAATATAAAATGATTCAGAATAATCACCAATATCAAATTTGTTTGATAAATTGAATTTGCATGATAAAACCTTTTGGATAACACTTTGGGTGGCTTTTAACCAGTTCACCATATATTTTTTAGGTAAGTTTTAAACTTGACCCGTTTGACCTGCTAAAGATAAAACTAAACTTAAATCGACCCATATGTAAGTAAATGGGATGAATACATAATCTAATTCTAATGTGCCATTGCAAAAAAAAAAAAAAAAAAAAAAAAAGCCTTTTGAATATAAAATGATTCAGAAAAAAAAGCCTTTTGAATATAAAATGATTCAGAATAATCACCAATATCAAATTTGTTTGATAAATTGAATTTGCATGATAAAACCTTTTGGATAACACTTTGGGTGCTTTTAACCAGTTCACCATATATTTTTTAGGTAAGTTTTAAACTTGACCCATTTGACCTGCTAAAGATAAAACTAAACTTAGATCGACCCATATGTAAGTAAATGGGATGAATACATAATCTAATTCTAATGTGCCATTGCAAAAAAAAAAAAAAAAAAGCCTTTTGAATATAAAATGATTCAGAATAATCACCAATATCAAATTTGTTTGATAAATTGAATTTGCATGATAAAACCTTTTGGATAACACTTTGGGTGGCTTTTAACCAGTTCACCACATATTTTTTAGGTACGTTTTAAACTTGACCCGTTTGACCTGCTAAAGATAAAACTAAACTTAAATCGACCCATATGTAAGTAAATGGGATGAATACATTTTCAGTTTGATTTGGTAAATAATTATAAAATAATTGATTTTTGATAAACTCTCAAGTCTAGTAGTTCATTTATAACTATGAAAAATCCAAGATGATATTCAACACCAATATGTGACTAAGAACCGCTGGGCTCATATTCAAGTGAAGTTAAGACTTAAGCTACAAACATTACTAACAAAGTAAGACCGTTGGGTAGAAGGAGATCAAGACATGATGTACGCGAGTCAAATAAATAAATTTTTTAGTAAATTGGTTCAAACTGTCTTCGTAATTCTCATTGCTTCTATTTGCATGCTCATATTTCTTGCGGTATTGTTTTACATTTGACCTTTTAACCATTGTTTATTTTGTGCAGGGTGCCACTTTGCAGTACATATTCTGCATGTTTTGTTGAACACTTATTTTGTTTTCTTTAGTAGGTTCATATTAACTTATGTAGCAGGATTTTGTGTTATAAAATGGCCAAAGTGCCAAATCTGTTTTTTTTTTTCCAACAATATTTTTTTTGCTATTATTAAAAAATAGAAACAAATAGAAAAAAATAGAAAAAGTAGTATCAGCATCCCTATGGTTCTTGTTTGACTGAAATTGGGATTCCTGGGTCGAGTGGTGTGGGCCAATCCATGTTTTTAACTGTGGGACGACCCGAAAAGGTCCTGTTATAATGTGTAGATGGGCCGTGTCTAGTAATTGATTTTTGATCTTTTTTGCTTTTAAAAAGTTTGGTTTGTTGGTCCACTTGTTTCAGACTTTCAGTGGCTGGTCTTCTTTGTATATAAGTATGTGAATTCTGAATATGATTTTACGTATCTACTCCACTATATGCTGCTCTATAACTTCATTTTTAAGTAAAAAAGCTATGGAATATTAGTGATAAACAGGTTGGATTGGACGAGTTGTGTAACATCGCTCTACTACTCAGGGGCGGACCTTATGTTTTACGAGCCGTAGGGCTCAACTTTTTATCGGTAGTGTAAAAAATGTTTTGTTTTCGGTTTTTATACGAAGGATATCCCTGAACAACTACGAGGACACCCCTAAAAAAGAGTCTATAAGCCCAAATCAATTGAAAATAATAAGCCCAAATCCCAATTGCCCAATATGTTAGCCCAAATCAATTGAAGATTGTAAATAATAAGCCCAATTGCCCAGTATGTTAGCCCAAAATAATAAAAGATTGTAAATAATTGCCCAATTGCCTTGAAGTTTTAATGCATGGCACGACACAACTACAAGGATACCAATCAATTGAAAATAATAAGCCCAAATCCCAATTGCCCATTTCGTCACACTATAAGTGATGGTGATAAATTTGCAAACTTGAATTGAATAAGTGATCTTGCGTGTGTTATGGTTGAAACGGGAACGCATAGTTCTTTTCCTTCAGTTTATCGGGTAGTGAAGCTAGCTTTGCTTTTACCGGCTGCAACTGCAACCGTTGAAAGATGTTTTTCGAAATTGAAGCTTGTCAAGACGGATTTACGCAATCGAATGGGCCAGGAATTTTTGAACAATGTTATAGTTTGTGCGGTCGAAATTTTTTTTTTTCGTAAAGTAAAAGATGACGATGTGATGGAACGATTTCAAGCTATTAAAAAAAGGAAGAGGACAAATCTATTAGGTATTTGTTTTACTTTATTTATTGTCGTTTTTTTTTAATATTGTACGATTGCACGGTGAAAAAAAAATTTAGGATACCCATGAGTTAATGTTCTAGTTCCGCCACTGCTACTACTGGTTGGGTCGGGTTGACCTATGGGTTGTGTAAAACCATTTTAATATTTGTCGGATCGGGTTGACCTAATATAAGAAAATTAATAACATATGGACAAAAATGTTGTTCACCTTTCTTAGAAAAAGCACTTCTGTTTTGTGTTCAAACTATAAAACTTATGTTTGAAGGTGGCTCAACTTTTTTGTGGTTTAAAACTTTGTAATTAAGGCATTTTTCATAGTTTTTCTTAAATATGTTTAAAACAAGTACTATATTTTTTTAAACTTTTATAGAGTGAAAACGTATGATGTTAAAGTTTTGGCTGACTTGTTATTTCTGTTTGGATATTTTCATCTAACACTTAATAACTTGATAAATGTAATTAACTGGAATTAAGCCTCCTCGCGTTACGACGGGACGTAAAATCGTGCCAAATAGCAACAATGCCACAGGCCACGTCAACAACAACCAACACTGAAGTCGTAGTGTGTTAATGTGAAGAGTTTAGAATGAAAATAAAATATATAAAAGAATAGCTAAGTTGATCTAGAAACCATGCGTTGCGATAAACTTGTCAAACGAGAAAATAGACTTAAAAATGTTGAACCACACGTACACGTTGCGCCGTATTAACTCACAAAATTTTAAACGAAACGTAAAAACGTTGAACTACACACGCACGTTGTGCCGCATTAACTCGCAAAATATAAAACGGACATAAATAAAAAATTTGCGAAAGATGAAAAGTATAGAGTACCAAATTTGAAAGTAAAAGAATTGTTAGGTTAAATTGCAAATAATAAAAAGTTTAGGATTAAAAGTAAAAAAAAACAAGACAAATGTTATGAGGTTAGAATTACAAAAATAAAAACCTTAGGAAACATTTTTGAAAAACCCTTAACACATAACATCATAGATAAAAAAAAAGTTGCTAATTAATATTATGTAAATGTAAAGTTCTATTTTAAACAAATAGATATTCTGCGATGAGAGGGTTTTTTATTTTTTATTTTCACAACAAATGGAATAATAGACGTATCTACATGATTAAGGAAACAATATCTAAGCTAATGATTTACTATTCACATCAAATGGAATAATAGACGTATCTACATGATTAAGGAAACAATATCTAAGCTAATGATTTACTAATCTTTCTATACTAATAAACGAAAATCTTTTTTGGACACATGTCGCTTTCTGGTGCTTTCTCACCTTATTTTCCTAATTATCACTCATATTAATTAAATAATAATCATAATTTTAAACAAAAATATTAGATAAGAATAAATATTTAGATAAGGATAAACATTTGTTTTTATTATGATCATATTAAATAATAATAATAATTTTAAACAAAAAATTAGATAAGAATACTAATGTTTATTTTTATTACGATCTTATTAAATAATAATAATAATAACTTTAAACAAAAGTTTAGTTAAGAATACATATTTAACATAGTAAAATGTTATGATAAGTAAATAGTACATTAAAGTTCATTTCTAAAAGATAAATCTATAAAAAGTAAATAGTACATCAATGTTCATTTTTAAAAGATAAATTTTGATGACTGTTTGTATTAACATATGACATTATATTTTATTTAACACGTGCAATATACGAGTTTATTTAAAAATATATCTTTTATTATTTATTATATACAATTATATTTATGCAACCCGTGTAATACATGGGGTTTAAACCTAGTTTGTTTTAAATAAACTCTAGACATACGTAACGTTACAACAACACATTCACATTCAAAAAAATAATTAAAATGGTGCATAATATCCACCGATTTGAAATTTGAAAAATGTACATGGCAAGGTTTTTGTTATTTTTCATTAAATTCTATATCCTACCGCTAATCTTAATATTCTAAACAATAAGTACGATATTATAAATATTATTTTATTTCCTTGGAAATCAAGCAATATATGTAAAACCTATTCCAGTATAACTTGATTTCTATCCAGAAAGTTTTAAGGAATATTTTCCGCTCAATGTCCGGAAAGTTTTAAGGAATATTTTCAACTCAATAATATATAAGTTGTGCATGCATGCACATCAACCCTCTCACACAAAAGTGCTTATTTCCCAAATTTTTTCATACGTTTAAACATCCATCCATGGCAACACCATCAAGTTCCAACAAGAAGCAGATCAAATTCCACTACGGTTATGGCGGCATGATCACACCCTCTAAGAGTAGCGGCAAATTACGGTACGAAGGAGGCACGAATGGGATTCTAAAAGTGGACCGAGGCATTACTTACACAGAGCTCGTTGTAAAGTTATGGGATGCGTGTGGACCGTCTATGCTTTTGAGATGTAAGTTGCCGCATGATGATCTTGACTCGTTAGTTCATGTCAGGTCGGATGAGGATCTTGCGTATGTCCTTGAAGAATACGATCAATGCAGCGAAGATTTGAAGATCAGAGCCATTCTCGACGACACACTAAGGTTTTCTTGGGATAGTGACCAGTTGTACTGTTTCAGGCCTAAGGATTTTCTCATGCAAGTCCACACAATTGAGGCTAGTCGTTGATGGTTCAGCCACAAGTTAACATGTGATGTTGCATTTTAGAATTGAGTACATTGGATCATGGTTATTTCTTGAATGTTTTATTTAAGTTTCTTGAGTGTTTGGATTGGAAAATGTTGGTGTTTGTGACTAATTTGTGTACTATGTTTAATATATTGGATCGAGCAACTTTTCGTTAATTTCTTGATTTTAATATAATTTTAGTGTCGTTTCAAATTCATTTTTGTACCTATATTTGATACAGATTTCGTTATAATTTTTTTGGTTTAATAACACACTTGAAAGAATTTCAGAACAAAAGTCACTTTAAAACTATATAACATCTAAAGAAAGATTTTATATGGGTGAAGAAAACAAAACTTATTAATACAATTTAGCTTTAGTCTACAGTGGAATGTATATGGGCATATAGATAGAAAAAAATAATAATAATAAATTCTTTACACTAAAAGGTAATATATAAAAATAAAATGTATATAAATAAGATTTACGAAAGAACGAATATTTTTTAGAAAAAAATATACCTTATGTAATAAAGTACTCTAAACATCAATCAAAACCAATGTTTTAAAAACTGGTTTTTAAGTCATATCGGACTAAGCTAAAAAATAGTTCAACGAGTTAATCGGGTAGTATATGTTTTGTACATTAAGTACGAGTAAAAAAAAACATCATCAAGCTAATAATTCAACTGTTTTATATACTAAAAAGGAATGGGCAGAAGGGTTGTTTCAGTTTCGAACGTGGATCCACAACAAATGCATTTTCATCGGCCACTAAGATTAAGCCACCAACACCCCATCATCTCTATTTCTCTTCCAACCCAGTAATAACAATTCAGAAATACTGAAATACCATCACCATCTCTTACTTAACATGTAACAACAATTCAAAGAAAAATATAAGAAAAATACCCGATGAAAATGAAACCGGAACCATGATGAAGATGAACCTCTCAAGATGGATAGAATGCCGTGAATGATGCTTTAGGATTTTTGTGACACCCCAAGAAAACCAGTAAACGATACAACTTACCTAGCTTCCTCAGTAACCGCATGCTAAATTTCGGGACGAAATTTCTTTCAAGTTGGGGATAATGTGACAACCCGAGTTTTCAAGGTTCCTACTCGACTTAACCTAGTACTTGTTTACAAAATGTTGTGATTATATTTATATTTAGTGTGCATTATAAGTGTCTATGCATGTGTATTGTATTAATAACGTGTTGTGGGGTTTAATAAAATTCTCTAGCTGAAAACACCCCTATGAAAACACCCCATGACCGAAAACACAAAGTGTTTTCGTCCACATGAGGCCAACGAAATCAAAAGTTGGCTTTGGCCCAGTATCGAATAAATATAGAACTTGTTTTACCTGTACGCACAAAGGGGATAACTGTCAAACCCTAAAACACGTCTCCTCTCTCTCTTGTTTTCCTTTGAACCCGACGGCAGGCAAACCCTAGCTCTCTAGGAACAGTTGCTAGCCTCTTGTTTTAACGGGACTTGACTGATTCATTGTCTCCTCTGCTTGGGTTAGTAATTTACATGTGTTGTTCTTGTATTTTGACATACTTGAATTATTGATTATGTAACTGCATGTGAAACACATGTTGATCAGGATTGTAAACAGATTTACATGCCTATAGTGTTCGATTATGTTATATGTTATGTTAATCAACTGGATGATATACGCATATATGTTTGATAGTTGAACTGAAGAATGATCCTCTGTACATGACACATAGATGGTGGTTCAGATTGTATCGATAATTGTTGAATGAATAAAGTGATTGTATGATTAGATTGGGTTTATCAAGTGATTGTTATAGTCGACGTAACTGCTGAATGATTACCATGATTTTCGTGATTCATAACTGTTAGTGATGATTAGTATTGCCGTTGTATGTAACTGTTGTTAATGATGGCTGAATAATTAATCATGATAGTATGAATATGGATAACAATTGCTAGATTATGTCGTTGGACTTGGTTTGAATATGAATCTGGAACCGAAGGGTGGGTTCTATACGTGTCATGCTATGATAAGTATTAGTGATGACTATTCAGAATTAGATTAGGTATTCATGTAACTGATGTTTTGATTGATATGTGAGTTAATATGCATGTGCTATGTCTTGAAAAGGGCAGTCAATAGGATATGGATGTACTCATATTTGCATGTGAATGTCAGAAAGCATGTGATTGTTTAATTGTTTTCAACTTTGATTCTTGTTTGGCATGATGATGATGATGATCTGACAACTTGTCATGTGCCATTGACTAATTAATGAATGATCTTGATATGTTGATGATACAATGAAAAGTGACTGGTAGATTATGGTTATTATTAAAACATATGTCGAATACTGCTGATGTCGAATGATGATCATGATTGCATGATGTGACTGTTATTGATGTTGTGGTGGTCGACGAAAACACCACCCCCAACGAAAACACTTTGGGTTTTCGTCACCCAAGTGTTTTCATCAATCAGTGATTTCGTCCAAAAATGATTTCGGCCAAAGAGGGTTTCGGCCCTGTTAATTCAGTTAACTGTTAAACAATAACTCTGTTATTTTGTAACCTTGTTAAGTATGCAAACTCAGTTAATCATCAAAACCCCTGTTAAACGATTGAACTGTTAACTCTGTTATGTCAGTTAAGTGGTTAACCCTGTTAAGTGTAAACTGTGTTAACTCAGTCAAACATACTAACTCTGTTAAGCATAACAATTAGTTTAGGAACTTGCTTGTAACTTTGAACCTGGTATGATTGGCAAATTGGTTATGTGTTATTTGATGTTAAATGCCAAACCACTCTGTAATAATGATTGTACGTGAAACATTACGAACGTGAACTGATTGAGTATACGTGTACTATAGGACCTGATTGATTAACTGTGAGCATATACTTTAGCATACCGAGCAAACCAAGGTGAGTTCACACTCTTACCAAGGCATGGGATTCCCGGGGATTGGGAATGGGTTGAATGATGGGATTTAACAATTACTCGTACTTACACGGCTACTAGACTATCTACCATCGTCCTCGGGTTAAGCAGGGCACTTACGTAAAACCTACGTAAACAAGTACTTACCACTGTCCTCAGGTTTCGAGGGACACTTACGTAAAACCTACGTAAACTCACACATGCTACTGTCTTCCGGGGTCAGGAAGGACACTTACGTAAAACCTACGTAAACCCCACGCATACCACTGTCCTCGGGTAAAGAAGGGCACTTACGTAAAACCTACGTAAACCTTGTACGTACTACTGTTCTCGGGTTAAGAAGAACACTTATGGTTACAAATAGTCTAGTGTAAATACAAACATGGGAAGCCCCCACTGAAAGTAAATACAAACATGGGAAGCCCCCACTGATAGTACATACAACATGGGAAGCCCCCACCAATTGAATCTACACAACGGCTTAGTTAATAATGCATAGTTATGTAACGAACTTACTTACTGTGAACTCGCTCAACTAGTTGTTGACTTTCTGTTACATGCCTTGCAGGACCATAGGTACTCATGGAGCTTGCACGGAAGGCGCGGTCGTTGTGAGCACGGATTGTGGATGTTTTGATGAAAACTTTATGACTCTTTAAACTAAACACTTGTGTTGGATTTTCATACTATGCTTCCGCTACTTATACTATGTTTTTTATTGAACACCAATTGTATTGTGACGGATTACATTTACTTTTACTTATACTTATATGTTCAATATGATTGGTGGCTTGATCCTGGTCAGTCACGCCTCCAAGCGGTGGTACTCCGCGTGTGGATTTTGGGGGTGTGACAGATTGGTATCAGAGCCATTGGTTATAGAGAACTCGGTTTTAATAAGGGGAAAACGTTTTTATTAAAACCAGACTATAACCTGTACAGTGTTCAACGATCCACAACGACGCATCGCTTCACGTGCAAGACTCAACATTCTAGGTAATATGGTATATGTTTTATTGCCTACTTACTAGAATTACATAGAACTTTGCTCATGGTATGCTTAGATACACATAACCCCTATTGCTTGAGAATACTTGTGTGCTCACTTTCTTCTGTCATCGCATTTTCGCGAACCTCTCTCACTCATGTTCTCCTTGATATCAAGATCATGAGCGGACACGTTAACCTAACTCAAGCCCAGTTGGTGGCTTCGATCACTGAACAAGTTACTGCAGCACTCGCAGCTGCCCAGGCAGGAGGTGTAACCTGCCATCACCACTTACTCTAGGATCTTTAGATCCTACTCTCGTAAACCAACACTCGTGCTCAAGTATGTTTACTCTTACACACACGACAGGTCAACACGCTCAGCCACCTTTGTGCACGTTCAAAACTTTCATGGACTGTTGTCCTAGTACTTTTAGTGGCACTGAAGGAGCTGTTGGACTCCTCCATTGGTTTGAAAAGCTCGAGTTTGTCTTAGAGATGTGTGAATGCCCCGAGGCTCGTGGGGTGAAATATGCCACTGTACTCTCGAAGGCACTACGCTAACTTGGTGGAACGCGCAAGTTCAGATGCTGGGGCTGGCGGCTGCTAATGCCACCCCATGGAATGATTTTAAGGAACTGATCAAACGTGAATACTGTAGTCATGATGACATCCACAAGCTGGAAGTGGAGTTCTTTAACCTGAAGGTGACGGGGTCAGAGATAGAAGCGTACACGAAACGATCCAACGAACTGGCAGTGTTATGTCCAACTATGTTGGATCCTCCCATCAAACGCATTGAGCTGTACCTCAAAGGCTTAGTACCAGAGATTCAAAGTCATGTAACTACGGCTAACCTTGCTACTATTCAAGATGTTACTCGTCTTGCTCATCGTCTCACGGACCAGGCAGTGGAACAGAACAAGCTGCCTAAACGTATCGGTGCTACTACTACTTCTGCTACTCCCAGTGACAACAAACGAAAGTGGGATGGAACCTCTAGCAAGGGTTCGACTTCGGTTCAGTCCCAGGCATGGCAGCGAAAGATCGATGACTACCAGAGTCCTGGTCAGCAATCCTCTGGTAGTCAAGGGTAGGGTGGATATCGGGGAAACCACCCAAAGTGCAACAGATGCAACAGGCACCACAGTGGTCAGTGCAACAGGGGTCGTTGTCAGAGGTGTTTCAAAATGGGTCATGAAGCTAAGGATTGTAGAAGCTCACGTCCTGCAAACCAGAACCGACAACAGCAGCCACAAGCTCCACAGAATCAGCAGCAACAGCAGGGTAACAAGGGATGCTATCAGTGTGGTGCTGAAGGTCACTTCAAGAGACACTGTCCACAGTTGAGCCAGAACCAGAATCAGAACCACAACCAAGGAAACGGGAACAATAGTGGAGACAACAACGGGGGTAATAACGACGACAATGGTGCCAGGGGTCGAGTGTTCGTGATTGGTCAGGATGATGCTAGGAATGACCCCAACGTTGTGATGGTTTTGACATCGTTATTGGTATGGATTGGTTACCTCAACATCGAGCAGAAATTCTTTGCAAAGAAAGGATCGTCCGCATTCCTCGTGCTGGTTAAGAACCTTTGGTAATTCATGGTGACAAGCTCCTGGAGCAACACCCATAGCTTGAGCACCTTATCGCTTAGCTTCAACCGAACTGGAAGAACTGCCTAAGCAATTGCAAGAGCTCTTGGAAAAGGGTTTCATTCGTCCTAGTTCTTCGCCCTGGGGAGCTCCAGTGTTATTTGTGAAGAAGAAAGACGGTACCTTCTGCATGTGCATAGATTACCGTGAACTAAACAAGGTGACCGTAAAGAATCGCTATTCTCTCCCACGCATTGACGACTTGTTCGACCCGCTGCAAGGGTCGAGCTACTATTCAAAGATTGACCTGAGGTCAGGTTACCATCAACTGAGAGTCCGGGATGAGGACGTCTCCAAAACAACATTCAGAACTCGCTACGGCCATACGAGTTTCTGGTCATGCCATTCGGGCTAACAAACGCGCCTGCAGTCTTCATGGATCTTATGAACAGGGTGTGCAAGCCCTATTTGGATAAGTTCGTTATTGTATTTATCGACGACATTTTGATTTACTCCAAGAGTCAGGAGGAACACGAGCATCATTTACGACTCATTTTGGGACTCCTTCGAGCAGAACAGCTGTACGCCAAATTTTCGAAATGCGACTTCTGGCTTCGTGAAGTCCACTTTCTAGGCCACGTGGTAAACAAGGATGGGATTCATGTCGATCCATCCAAGGTAGATTCGATCAAGAACTGGCCTGCACCTCGCACACCAACCGAAATTCGTCAATTCTTGGGTTTGGCGGGATACTACAGAAGATTCATCAAAGACTTCTCAAAGATTGCACAGCCGCTTACATTACTGACACAGAAAGGTGTTGCTTATCGTTGGGGTAATACACAGGAAACAGCGTTTCAGCACTTAAAGGATAGACTTTGTAGCGCGCCTATCCTCTCATTGCCTGAAGGCACAGACGACTTTGTAGTCTACTGCGACGCATCTATTCAGGGTCTTGGATGTGTGTTGATGCAACGGGATAAAGTCATTGCTTATGCTTCGCGCCAACTTAAGATTCACGAACGAAATTACACTACACACGATTTAGAGTTGGGAGCTTTTGTTTTTGCGCTCAAGATATGGCGACATTACCTGTACGGTACCAAGTGCACCATCTACACCGACCACAGGAGTCTCGAACATATCTTCAAGCAGAAAGAGTTGAACATGCGACAACGTCGATGGGTAGAGCTACTGAACGATTACGAATGTGTTATAAAGTACCATCCGGGCAAGGCCAATGTAGTGGCTGACGCCCTCAGTCGAAAGGATACTACACCTAGGTGTGTACGAGCGTTGCAACTCACTATTCAGTCTAGTCTTCCTTCTCAGATACGAGATGCTCAGGTAGAAACATTGAAACCAGAAAACGTCAGGGCTGAAGCTTTACGCGGCTCAAGGAAACGGTTAGAACAAAAGGCAGACGGCGCCTACTATGTAACGGGACGCATCTGGGTCCCACTCTATGGCAACTTATGCGAGCTTGTAATGGATGAAGCTCATAAGTCTCGCTACTCAGTACATCCTGGTTCGGATAAGATGTACCACGATCTCAGAACTACATATTGGTGGCCTAGCATGAAAGCTCATATAGCAACTTACGTTAGCAAGTGTTTGACTTGTGCGAGAGTCAAAGCGGAATATCAGAAACCATCGGGCCCACTCCAACAACCTGAGATACCACAATGGAAATGGGAACAAATTTCCATGGATTTTGTTACTGGCCTACCTAGATCTCAGCGCGGAAACGACACTATTTGGGTGATCGTGGATCGACTCACAAAGTCTGCACACTTCTTGGCTATCAAGGAAACGGATAAGTTCTCCACTTTAGCAGACGTGTATCTTAACGAAGTTGTCTCGAGGCACGGGGTGCCCACCTCTATTATCTCTGATCGTGACGCACGTTTTACTTCAGAACTGTGGCAAGCAATGCACAAATCTTTTGGCTCTCGTTTAGACATGAGCACAGCTTATCACCCTCAGACGGATGGGCAGTCTGAGCACACTATTCAAACTTTAGAAGACATGTTTCGTGCATGTGTAATCGATTTCGGCAACGGCTGGGAAAAACACCTTCCGTTAGTGGAGTTCTCGTATAACAATAGTTACCACACCAGCATTCAAGCCGCTCCATTTGAGGCATTGTACGGGCGTAAATGCCGATCACCTCTTTGTTGGGCAGAGGTGGGTGACAGTCAGATCACGGGTCCAGAACTTGTAATTGATACTACAGAAAAGATTGCCCAGATACGACAACGAATGGCGGCAGCTCGTGACCGTCAGAAAAGCTACGCCGATAAGGGCAGGAAACCACTCGAGCTCCAGGTTGGGGAGCGGGTACTACTCAAAGTCTCACCCTGGAAGGGTGTGGTTCGTTTTGGAAAAAGGGGCAAACTTAATCCGCGATACGTCGGACCATTTGAAATCATTAAGAAAATAGGCAAAGTGGCCTACAGACTGAACTTACCAGCTGAACTCAGTGCAGTTCACAACGTATTTCACGTGTCGAATCTGAAGAAGTGTCTGTCAGATGAGACCCTCATAGTTCCTTTGAAGGAGCTCTCTATCGACGAACAGTTACGATTCATTGAGGAACCTGTTGAAATCACGGACCGGGATGTTAAGGTCCTCAAAAACACTAGAATACCTCTTGTTCGGGTTTGTTGGAACTCCCGTCGTGGCCCAGAGTTCACCTGGGAACGCGAAGATCAAATGAAACTCAAGTATCCCCAGTTATTCGGAAACAGTGCAACCACTACTGAGGCCGAAGCTACTACAGAATTTCGGGACGAAATTCCAAATCAATGGGGGGATGATGTGACACCCCAGGAAAACCAGTAAATGATACAACTTACCTAGCTTCCTCAGTAACCGCATCCTAAATTTCGGGACGAAATTTCTTTCAAGTTGGGGATAATGTGACAACCCGAGTTTTCAAGGTTCCTACTCGACTTAACCTAGTACTTGTTTACAAAATGTTGTGATTATATTTATATTTAGTGTGCATTATAAGTGTCTATGCATGTGTATTGTATTAATAACGTGTTGTGGGGTTTAATAAAATTCTCTAGCTGAAAACACCCCTATGAAAACACCCCATGACCGAAAACACAAAGTGTTTTCGTCCACATGAGGCCAACGAAATCAAAAGTGGGCTTTGGCCCAGTATCGAATAAATATAGAACTTGTTTTACCTGTACGCACAAAGGGGATAACTGTCAAACCCTAAAACACGTCTCCTCTCTCTCTTGTTTTCCTTTGAACCCGACGGCAGGCAAACCCTAGCTCTCTAGGAACAGTTGCTAGCCTCTTGTTTTAACGGGACTTGACTGATTCATTGTCTCCTCTGCTTGGGTTAGTAATTTACATGTGTTGTTCTTGTATTTTGACATACTTGAATTATTGATTATGTAACTGCATGTGAAACACATGTTGATCAGGATTGTAAACAGATTTACATGCCTATAGTGTTCGATTATGTTATATGTTATGTTAATCAACTGGATGATATACGCATATATGTTTGATAGTTGAACTGAAGAATGATCCTCTGTACATGACACATAGATGGTGGTTCAGATTGTATCGATAATTGTTGAATGAATAAAGTGATTGTATGATTAGATTGGGTTTATCAAGTGATTGTTATAGTCGACGTAACTGCTGAATGATTACCATGATTTTCGTGATTCATAACTGTTAGTGATGATTAGTATTGTCGTTGTATGTAACTGTTGTTAATGATGGCTGAATAATTAATCATGATAGTATGAATATGGATAACAATTGCTAGATTATGTCGTTGGACTTGGTTTGAATATGAATCTGGAACCGAAGGGTGGGTTCTATACGTGTCATGCTATGATAAGTATTAGTGATGACTATTCAGAATTAGATTAGGTATTCATGTAACAGATGTTTTGATTGATATGTGAGTTAATATGCATGTGCTATGTCTTGAAAAGGGCAGTCAATAGGATATGGATGTGCTCATATTTGCATGTGAATGTCAGAAAGCATGTGATTGTTTAATTGTTTTCAACTTTGATTCTTGTTTGGCATGATGATGATGATGATCTGACAACTTGTCATGTGCCATTGACTATTTAATGAATGATCTTGATATGTTGATGATACAATGAAAAGTGACTGGTAGATTATGGTTATTATTAAAACATATGTCGAATACTGCTGATGTCGAATGATGATCATGATTGCATGATGTGACTGTTATTGATGTTGTGGTGGTCGACGAAAACACCACCCCCAACGAAAACACTTTGGGTTTTCGTCACCCAAGTGTTTTCATCAATCAGTGATTTCGTCCAAAAGTGATTTCGGCCAAAGAGGGTTTCGGCCCTGTTAATTCAGTTAACTGTTAAACAATAAATCTGTTAGTTTGTAACCTTGTTGACTATGCAAACTCTGTTAATCATCAAAACCCCTGTTAAACGATTGAACTGTTAACTCTGTTATGTCAGTTAAGTGGTTAACCCTGTTAAGGGTAAACTGTGTTAACTCAGTCAAACATACTAACTCTGTTAAGCATGACAATTAGTTTAGGAACTTGCTTGTAACTTTGAACCTGGTATGATTGGCAAATTGGTTATGTGTTATTTGATGTTAAATGCCAAACCACTCTGTAATACTGATTGTACGTGAAACATTACGAACGTGAACTGATTGAGTATACGTGTACTATAGGACCTGATTGATTAACTGTGAGTATATACTTTAGCATACCGAGCAAACCAAGGTGAGTTCACACTCTTACCAAGGCATGGGATTCCCGGGGATTGGGAATGGGTTGAATGATGGGATTTAACAATTACTCGTACTTACACGGCTACTAGACTATCTACCATCGTCCTCGGGTTAAGCAGGGCACTTACGTAAAACCTACGTAAACAAGTACTTACCACTGTCCTCAGGTTTCGAGGGACACTTACGTAAAACCTACGTAAACTCACACATGCTACTGTCTTCCGGGGTCAGGAAGGACACTTACGTAAAACCTACGTAAACACCACGCGTACCACTGTCCTCGGGTAAAGAAGGGCACTTACGTAAAACCTACGTAAACCTTGTACGTACTACTGTTCTCGGGTTAAGAAGAACACTTATGGTTACAAATAGTCTAGTGTAAATACAAACATGGGAAGCCCCCACTGAAAGTAACTACAAACATGGGAAGCCCCCACTGATAGTACATACAACATGGGAAGCCCCCACCAATTGAATCTACACAACGGCTTAGTTAATAATGCATAGTTATGTAACGAACTTACTTACTGTGAACTCGCTCAACTAGTTGTTGACTTTCTGTTACATGCCTTGCAGGACCATAGGTACTCATGGAGCTTGCACGGAAGGCGCGGTCGTTGTGGGCACGGATTGTGGATGTTTTGATGAAAACTTTATGACTCTTTAAACTAAACACTTGTGTTGGATTTTCATACTATGCTTCCGCTACTTATACTATGTTTTTGATTGAACACCAATTGTATTGTGATGGATTACATTTACTTTTACTTATACTTATATGTTCAATATGATTGGTGGCTTGATCCTGGTCAGTCACGCCTCCAAGCGGTGGTACTCCGCGTGTGGATTTTGGGGGTGTGACAATTTTGATCGTTTTTACGCCTATGAGGGAATCTAAAACGGTTTACGGTTAAAGTTGGGGATGGGCCGTTAAAAAGCGTAAAAAAACAAAGTTTCAAACCCAAAAAATTACCTTGGGCCGGTACCAGTATTACGGTTCAAACCGGTATACCGGGTTTTACTGCCGGTACAACTCTTATGTCGTTTCACTAATTTACCGGGGTGTTTCGGACAGGATTTACATCCGAGACCAGTAATACCGGCTGGTATTTACCGGTTTTTAAAACATTGATCAAAACATCGTGATACACATCCTTTCTGCCAACAATTCATCTTCTATAAGACCAATTATCTATATTTTATAAAGTGCTTGTAAAGTTGTAAGTGGTTGTGAGTGAAGGAGAGCAAAAAATTAAAGGGACTAAGTTCACTTTCTATATTTTTTTACTATTTTTTTGAAAATAATTGTGGTGGAGAAGAGAGAAAACATAATAATAAAATACAAAAAAAAATATTATTTAATTGACAAAAAGAAAGAAAATACATTAATTTTTAATGTAAGTCACCCTTAAAAAATTATAAAAATAGTATATATTCGATTGTGGATACTCTAACGAGTCAACAACAATGTCTCTCGTCTTTTCCCAGAAACCATAAACAAAATATTCTTTTATATTTTTTTCTTTCTAAAAACATTAAAGTTAATGTGACTATTACATACGTTTTCACTTAAAGATATGTTGATATGTTGAAAGTAATATATTATCTAATATCTTAAAAAGACAAAGTCGGTGGCCTTTGTCCTCGACAATACTCGCCCTATTCTTTGATTCAATCTTTAGTCTCTCTTTTTTGCTTGCTATTTTATACTTTCACACTTATCATTGTTCCTCCTACGTACAATAGCGATGTGATTTCACCACCGCAACACAGGCGGCGATTTCAGGGTCGGCAGGGACGGCGGAGGTGGCCGCTTCAGCGGCGACCGGTTCAATGAAGGTCCACCGGAGCAAGTCGTAGGTTCGCATTCATCATTTGTTCATGCGTACCAAAATCCTAATTTACACATTCAAACACAACTTGATTGCTAATTATGCAGAGGTTTCATCTTTTGTTCATTTGTGTGGGGGAGATGCGGTTACGAAGCTCACTAATGAGAAGATACCGTACTTTAATGCTCCGATTTATCTTCAGAATAAGACTCATATTGGTAAAGTTAATGAGATATTTGGTCCAATTAATGAATCTGTGAGTATATTTTGTTTATTTTGTGGTGTGATTTTATGAATCAGGGCTTTCTGCTGATGTTAGTGTTTTATGTTTGTTGTTGAAATTTTGTAGCTGTGATTGATCGTTGTTTAGTTTTCTATACTAATAGTTACACGGTCTTAGAAAATTTTCAAGTAAACATCATTTCCAAGTTAAGCTTTGATGGCCGGAGTAATTTCTTTTGGTTATTAGTTGAGATACTACATCAATCTTTCATATCACAAGGTATCGTAAATGGTATTTGAAGTAGTCTTTAGGAGCTCTCTTTGTATTTTTAGTGGTCAAATTATTTAAGAGGCTTAAACAAGCACTACAAGAAAAAAACCTTATAGAGGAGACATTTTTTCAGCTTATAGAGAGGACATGTTCTCTCTATAGGCCTTTTTCACCTATAGAGGCGATATATCGTCTCTATAAAACTTGTCTCTACAGCCTCGTCCCTATAGGTTACAAAAGTCGTCTCTATAGGTGTCGTTACTATAGAATACTTTGTAGAGACGACATGTCGTCCCTACAAGTTTGTGCAAAAAAAAAATTAAAAATCAAACTTAATATTTACTAAATAAAAGAAATGTTTATTTAATATTTTTTTAAACCTATAGAGACGACATGTCGTCTCTATAGGTTTTCATTTAAAAATATAAAAAAAAACATTTAAGCCCTATAGACACGACTTGTCGTCTCTATAGGGTTTTCTTTATAAAAAAAGACAAAATTGCAGAAAACAACCTTTATGTATACCCCAAACTGCACTTTATACCTTTCACTATGAAATCCGCCAAAACCAACCTTTACGTTCATGTTTTGTTACACATCACAACCTTTACACCAAACCTAGTCAAAAAAGTCAGTTAAGTTACCCCATGTGCGATGCATGTGAGGGCATATATGTCTTTTCCTTTGACCCCTTTTACAATGAATATTATATTTAAACCTTTTTATTTATTTATTTACCATTCTAGATATTTTTGTAAATCCAGAAATATATAGAGAGAGAAAGAGAAATAGAAACCAGAGAGAGATCGAATGAGAGAGGAAACTAGAGAGAGAAAGAGAGTTAAAGAAAGAGAGTCAGAGTTAATAAAGAGGGAGAACGACGGTAATGAGAGGCGGCGATTGTGTTGTGGTAGTGAGAGGGAGATCGATGATGAAGAGAGAGAGAGAGAGAGAGAGAAAGATAGAGATTGGTAGAAGAAGAGAATCGACCGGAGATAGCACAAGGAACTACCTGTTCCGGAGATTGGAGGTGTCGCCGGAGTTCGACTTCCGACCGGATTCCGATGATTGCACAACCGATAAAGTAAACCCGCCTACTCTTTTAGATCCGTTTAATAAAAGCCGTTTACGACCTATTTGCGCATTTATAAACTGGTCAAATAAGAGCAGAAACTTTGATATTGAATGGTTAGAGTATTTGGATGGTAGCCTCTTTGAGAGATCAAAGTTGATGTGTCTGGAAACTTTGAGAAAGAGTTTTGAAGTGAAACATAAAAACAAATTAAAAGAGTTTTGAAGAATCAAATATGAAAATGAGGATAAAAATTAGGAATTTTACACCATTAGATTGAGCAATTAGAGATTGACTAAACAAGAATTGAAGGTTTTGAGATGGGAAAATGGTCTGCAAGTAGTTTTGAGAGAGAGAATGAAGACGATATATTTATGCGTGTATATATTTGTCAGACAATTTCAATTTGTTACAGTTCTAGACATCCATAAATGAGTTTGGTTACATTCGTATAGGAATTAATTGCAATTATACCCTGTTATCTGTATTGATTTGAACATTTAATACGAAAAAAGGTCACCGGAAGTGTTTGGTATCTGCCGGAACAGTTGACGAAAAAAAGGTCGCCGGAAGTGTTTGGTATCGGCCGGAACAGTTGACGGTGTGGTACTGTGGAGTGGTGATGGAAGACTTGAATACAGGATATAAATACAATTTTTGTTTAAAAAGGGATATATTAAAAGACTTAAATGCCCTCACATGCAAGGCATGTGAGGCCATTTAACTGAATTTTTTGACGTGCTTAGTGCTAAAGGTTATAGGGTGTCATAAAACATGAATGTAAAGGTTGGTTTTGGCGGATTTCATAGTGAAAGGTATAAAGTGCAGTTTGGGGTATACATAAAGGTTGTTTTCTGCAATTTTGTCTAAAAAAAATAAAAAACATTTTCACCTATAGAGACGACATGTCGTCTCTATAGGTTATCTTCAAAAAATAAAAATAAAATCATATAAGCCATATAGAGACGACTTATCCTTTCTATAGGTTTTCTTTATAAAAAAATAAAAAAACAGATTTTCACCTATAGAGATGACTTGTTGTCTCTATAACATTTTAGTATAGATAAAATAATTTCACTTTTTCACCAATAGAAACGACTTGTCGTTTCTATAGGATATTCTTTTAAATAAAATAATTTAAAATTTTCTCTTATAGAGACAACATGTCGTCTCTATAAGATTTTCTTTGAAAAAATGTCAAATATTGTTTTTAGCTATAGAGACGACATGTTCTCTCTATAAGTCTTAAAAAATAAAAAAAAATATTAAAATTTTTGTTTTTCCAGGTTTTTAAACAAAAAAAATACCAATAATTAAACAAATTTAAACCTGTTAACACATATTAAACAAAACTACACAACTAAATATCATAGATTAAACATGCATTACAAAACAAAGTAATTTAAATCACATACCAACATAACACAAACTAAACTAAGTAGCTAACCATCATCTTCATCATCACCACTACCATCACGACTACCACTACTATCACCCCTATAATCACGCCTACCACCACTATCACCACGATTACCAGGTAGAAGTCGAAATTGTCTATTTATAACTTCCTCCTTTCTTTTAAAAGTACTTGCAATTTTTTCCAATTGTTGGTTAAATTGTTGTCGCATCTCTTCTTGCAATTGTTCCAATTGTTGGTTAACTTGTCGTTGAACTTGTTCTTCAACTCGTCTATGAAACTCTTGTTCATTTCTTTGTACTTGTTCTTCCACTCGTTTTGCAATATTTTCTTCAATTACATTACCAACATTTTGTTGCCAATATTCTCGTGGGGTGAGTTGTCTACCTGAGGACACCTCCGGGGTTGGCTTTCTCACCACATGTCCAACACCTTTTATATGACCATGCCTTTCCCCTAGAGCGTTTTTCATACATTCAATTTGATCATTTGGTGATAAATCACCAACATCACGTTCCATCCTTCGAGCTTCTGCTAGAATCTTTTCCTGCATAAACAATATATAGAATAAACCTATGTCAATTTTTTACTAAATTTCGGCAGTATTACCACTATAAAATGAATAACCAACCTGTTGAACTATAAATACTAAGCAATAATAATTCGCAAATTTCAACAAATCGCCCTTACTAGCAACAAACCGCACAACTAAAAATTTATATTAACTATAGACCTGGAAAATGGGTCGGGTTGGATCGGGTCATGGGTCAAAACGGATTCGGGTCAAAACGGGTTCGAGTCAAAACGGGTCAATTAAAAAAAGGGTTGTTTTGGTTCGGGTGGAAACGGGTTTGGGTCGGAATGGGTCGGTCAGAACGGGTTTCGGGTCAGAACGGGTTTCGGGTCGAAACGGGTCCGGGTCATAACTGGTTTGACTGCAAATTTGGCAATTTGATTCTAGAATTGCAGCATTTAGATACGCAATTACACAAAAAAACATCAGATGCACATGGCACTTTGAAAAAAAAAAAACATCATATGCACAAGGGACTTGAATAAAAACATCAGATGCCCATATCTTGAAGTATTATTACGCTATTGATAATTTGATAGAAGTGATGAAGTTATGTATTGTTACACTGTTGATTTTTCGGATTTGCTCTATTCGCATCTTCGTAACAAGCCAGCTGCATCTCAGCAAGTCTTTATTGAAAAATAGTCCCTTGTGCATCTGATGTTCCCTTGTGGTACAGCTGAGATAAATTGATAGGTTCTGTCTATTCCCTTGTGGTACAGCTGAGATGCAGCTGGCTTGTTACGAAGATGCGAATAGAGCGAATCTGAAAAGTCAACAACGTAACAATACACAGCTTCATCACTTCTATCAAATTATCACCTAAAAGTTAGCATCTAGTGCAAAATCATGTAATCATCCAACAAATTTAACATATTAGCATAGAAAAATCACTAAAACAGTAAACGCAATCAGACTAGATGCTATACATGAAGTGCGCATATCTACACGAACTATAATCAAGTTTTCGATCAAAAACACATGAAAACATACAGATTTCAACATGAAGAACGAGTTGAATCGATTAAAATGCAGGAAAATTAGGTCAGAAAATCTGATGCATATAAGAAGAAAAAAGATACCTGATTTATTGCACAAATAGTCCTTAAAATAGAAAAAGACAAATTTACCCTTGTGTGCAATAAATACTGCAGAAATATGTAACAGTAGCATACTAATGCATTTTTCGTTCAAGTTTTTTTTGCTTACATGGTCCAATGATGCGGTCTCGTTTACCCATCCCGTGTCTTCTTTCCAATGCGATGATTTAAAACCTTCAATAGGATTCGTGTGCCCGGGCAGCTGTAAAAATCAAACATATTATTAATACAATTTCAATATGACACTTAATACATATCTGGATACAACTTACCCGCATGAGTCGTTTTTGCGCATATGACTGAGTTCCATGATAACTTGGATACAACTTGTCTGTTTTTTTCACATTGGTTTATATATCTCGGATCTTGGTACAACCGATCAATAATCTCAATCCACCTTTCTGGTTCAGATGCAAAGTCGTCCGGCGGATTATTCTTTGCAGTTTCAACATCTTCATATGTATCATAATGTGACTTATATTTTGATTTCCGCGCCGAGTAGCTTCTTTGACACTCGGCCTGAATTCCGAGCTGTACACCTGGCCACTCACTTGTGTCTTCAAACGAAACAAGATCAAAATATTGCAGCAAAAAGTAGTAATTAGAAAACATATAAAAATTAAGAATCTGAATTAAAATAACTATTAGATCGTAAACTTACATAAATTGTGGTATATATATCTCTCTTTGTTTCATCTGGAACACGCTGCCAAGTACGGTGATAAAAAGGAGCAACCCTTCCAACTTCATTCGATATCATCCGTATAATATCCTGGGCATTATCTCCAACAAATTTATACTGACCCCCCTTATACTAATCTCAACGGGTAGTGGCTGATTTTTGTTGTTTCTAAATTTAATATATAACTTTTTGTTGTTCGCCTTTCCACGTGTTTTCTTAGGTTGTGCTACATTGACAAATAAAACAACAAACTTAGTAAATTAACAAAAACAAGCAGGGCCTCATTAAAACTACATGTAAAGTGTATAAATCAGCATAAAAGGAACAAAAAAATGGAAAGATATTAACGGACAATGATTTTGTAACCACTGTATTCATTTCCCCGGAAGTCATAGGAAAGATATTAACGGACTCCGATTAAACACATTCTAGTGGCATTAGAACCGTCAAATGGTACTGTGTCAAATCTATGCTACAGTAACTTTTTTTATAAATATTATTAAAAAAACAACTATGATTACAGAATATGTTATTATAAATATTATTAAAAAAACAACTTATGGTTACTGTAGCATCCGTCAAATGGTGCTATGTCAAATCCGCGCTACAGTAACTTTTTTAATTTTTTTCTTTTAATTTAACTTGTACATTTGCACAACCTGCACTTTAATTTTTTTTCTTTTAATTTAACTTGAACATTTTTATTTCACTGGTTTGGTCGGGTTTTCTTGTGTTCAAGAACCGACCCGACCCGAAACCCAAAGTTAATAAAAACAAGAACCGTATTAATACCTATATTTATAGTAAAGGTTCGAACAATTAACTTACATGACTCGCAACCTGTCCGGATCTGTTTTGAATTCCGATTAGGAGGTTCGTTCCCACCGTCCCCCCCGTGTGATCGTGCAACATCGGCCATTCCTTCAAAAAAAAAACAAACAAGGTACAGTAACTAAACAGTAAACATAAATGATGAATTTTAACAGTTTGAACAAAAATAAACAATAAAGATATATTCAGATGGGTTTAAGAAACAATAAACATAAATCACAAATTTTAACAATTTAACAAAAAATAAATAATAGACATACATTCAATAAGAATCATCACTATTATAAATTGTGTTTAGACCATCATCGTTGCCGTCCTTATCGTCATTCATTTCTTCTTCCTCATCTTCGTCCTTATCCTCGTTCATTTCCTCATCCTTGTCTAAAGTGTACATGTCATCTTCATCATCATCAACGACCATTTCATCGTCCACAATCGAGACAATAGGACTTGGGCAACCACCTTTAACTAAAGGTGTCCTCATGGGCAAGCAGCCTAAGTCAACAACCAAGTTACATTGGATTGATTGAGTGTCTCGTAAGACATTTGTCTCATCATCAACGAGTCGTGCACTTGGTTCACCAACTTCATAGCTCGAGTCGACAACCAAGTTAAAATCAGATGATTGAGTGTCGTGTAATACATCTATCTCATTAAGAACACTCATACTTGGATGATCCCAAAGTTTTCGATGGTGAACGTCTTCTACAACCCTCCAATTGTTGGTGGTTCGAGAAGAAGGATCTTGGAGATAGAACACTTGTTTAGCTTGTGTGGCTAAAATATATTGTTGATCGTCATACCATTCATTACCAACAAACCATTTACGGCTAATGTCGATAGTCGTGATATTGTTTTTCTTTTTTAATCTCGCACCTGACGTGTCAAACCATTTACAACAAAATAGTACAACTGAGTACCCATCTATATAAATCAACTCTATGATATCCTCTAGTTGACCATAAAATGTAGTACCATCTTCTCCTATTGAAACAACGCCACTGTTCTGAGTAGCTTTTTCGACATCACGATCGTGTACCACAAATTTAACACCATTGACTATGCAAGCGGTGTAGGAATACGCGTTCAATGGGCCATGTGCCAATGCCCTTAATTCCTTGGTATAGTCGAAAGACATAGATGATGGCGAAGAAAGATTCACTTTATTTTTAAACCAAGTGGAAAATTCTTTTTTCATATTGCCCTCAGGAAAATCAGATTCAAATTTGCTGGATGGGAGACAAAAACTTCAAATTAGTTTATCATAATAACAAAAAAGAAAGTTAAAAAAATACTTACGATTTGTAATCTTTAATTTCATCGCAATTGTTCAATACAAGCCATTCTAATGATTTTTTTGCCTCTGGACAAAGTATTCTAACTTGCTTCTTTGAAGTTGGTCGGCACTGTGATGAAAACACATGCAACTGCCTCTTCGGAATGCCAGCATCTGCATTTCTATCAGGGCGATTGAATTTGGTTTGCATACCCTCAATATACATTGAGCAAAATGTCAATGCTTCATCTGCAATATAACGCTCTGCTATTGAGCCTTCGAGTTTGGCTTTGTTTCCGATATAGCCCTTTAGCTTTTTCATGTATCTTTCAAAAGGATACATCCATCTCATAAAGACAGGCCCACCAAGAATAGCTTCTTCAGGTAAATGAACAACTAGATGGATCATTATGTCAAAAAATGCAGGAGGAAATATCAATTCCAAATTGCATAATATATTTACCACTTCCTTTTGTGCTTTTCGCATGTCCTCCACATGTAAAGATCGTGCACATATTTTTTTAAAGAAGATGCAAAGGTTAGTGATTGCTGTTGAAACATCTGAAGGTAGACCTGCTCGAACCCCTATTGGTAGCAATAGTTGCATGAGGATGTGATAATCATGAGACTTTAACCCGGTTATATTTGAATTATTAGAAGAAACCTTATTTTTAAAGTTTGATCCGTAACCATCAGGTAGTCTCACTCCTCTAATGAACTGACAAAAACGTTCTCGATCACTTGGTTTGAAAGAGTAAGGAGCATGTGGTTGGTAAAACTTGTTGTTTTTCTCTGTTAGCCATAGATGTGGTCGAATACCCATATTTTGCAAGTCTTGTCTTGCTTTGTAATTGTCTTTTGATTTCTCATTCATCAACAAAGTACCCAACAAGCTCTCACAAACATTTTTCTCCACGTGCATAATATCAAGATTGTGTTTTAGTTCGAGAGAAGACCAATAATCCAGCTCGAAGAAGATACTTTGTTTGGTCCAATTTGTCTTTGACGCATCACGCGCGTCACACTTTCTTTTCCTACTTTTATTACTAGGATGTTTCCCGGAACACGATCAGAGAGACCTCTTAGTTGTTCTAATATTTGTTCACTATTTAATCGTCTCGGATGACCTCTTGTTTCTTTTTTGCCATCAAATAACAAATTTTCCCTAAATTTATGCCTACTAGGCAAGAATCGTCTATGGCCAACATAAGTTGTCTTATCGGTTACACGACACGAGGGTGTGTCTATGTTACAAGTAGGGCATGCTTTATAGCCTTGACCACTCCAGCCAGACAAATAGCTACGTATGTTATTCTTAATTGATTATACATGCTGATTCAAGATTATTTATACATGTTCTTCATCAATTATGATATCTACTCATGTTGTTTATTCATTTAGTTTAACCCTAACCATTCAGCAAACACAAGTCTACACATCCCTTTTGTAGCCCACGTATAGGTCAACAAACCCTTCTAAATGGATAGAATAACACCCCTTTCTTAGCCCATTTTCTAACCCGAAACCCGATCTAACCCGACCCGATCTAAACCCAAACCATTTAATCCGAACACCAATGAACCCGAACCTAGAAAGGGTCGGTTATCGGGTTATATATTTAGCTTTGAAAACCCGATTAAAAAACCCGAAGAACACCCCTACCCATCTCCCCCTTTCCTTCCCAAATCTCAATTCCAGTGAGAGATAGAAACCCATTTCAACCAACATTACATTCAAATTTTTCATTGAATGTGGCTGTGTGTTAACAACAAAAACCCAGTTCAAATCGAAGTAAATGAGCCAGAAAAGACCCAGAAAAGAAAACTTACTCAGAGGAGGTGGTGGTTCGGCGGAGGTGGTGACACGGCAGCAGAGGAGGTGGTGGTTGCGGAGGTGGTGACACGACGGCATAGGAGGTGGTGGTTTGGCAGAGAAGGAGCTAGTGTGGGAATTTGGGGGGAATTTGTAACACCCCAAAAACGGGTTTGGTAATCAACCCACGTTAACACTAAAAGACGGCTAAAGAACCGTTAGTGGTAAAAGTTAAGCCAGAAAATATTAGAATTTATATAACTAAATCTAATATTTAATAAAAAGAGAAAAAGAATGTGTTTGGGAAATAAAATTTGTAGAAGGCCCGAGTTAACGGGACTTAAACTAAACTTAGTCATAGATTCCCAAAACCCACTAATTTAATTAGGAATGTTTAACCTAGTTAATAAGTGGAGAATATTGTTAGAAATAAGTAGGTTGTGCCCTACTTAATTAACTAATCAAATTAGAGGGGCCAATGTTGTTAAATTTGAAACTATTATTATTAGTTTTAAAACAAAAAAATAAAACCAAACACCTCAAAATTGAGGTCCTGGTCGAATAAGAACACAGGGGGCGACACTGGCTCCCCACCAAACCCTAGAGCATGACAAAATTGATCAGATTGAGGGTTCAAATCAGCTCCAAATCGATTTTCAAGCACGAATTAGTGATCACCTTGTTGAGGGGATCATAAGGTATGCAAAAATTTGATGTTTTGATTCATCTTGAATTATAGGTTAATTGTGAAAAACTGAAATTGAGCTTGATTATCTCTTGCATAGATGAAACTAGAAGTAATATGGCATCTAGGGATAAACCCTAGATGATTTCTTGTTAAACCTAGCATTATACTTGTGGGGTATATAATCACCATTTTAGGTGATTAGTGAGTTTGTAGAAACCAAATAAACACTAGAATTATGGTTCTTATTCTAGTGAAATCTGAATTTGTGTGGCAAATATGAGATTATTGATGTTAAAAATTAGTATAGATTTGTTAATTGAAGTGAAAGTAGATGAAAGTAACATGTCAAGAACCTAGTAATGGTTATGTAAAAATTATGCCCACTAGGTGTTTGTTAAAATGCCTAAACGAAGCTAAAATGTTGAAATTCCATGTGAAGTGTGCATTTGAGTATGTTGATAGATCAATTGACTTCTAGGAAGTCAAACAAACCAATGATTTAATCAAATGATAAAGTCGACATAAGACCCGTTAGATGGAGTAGTCATAATTGATAATGACTAATCTAACCATCTTATGAATTATGATGATAGTTTGACGTCTAACGAGCTAGGTGGAAGCTTGATGAGTGGGCGGGTCAAACGAATCAAGTGTGAAGTAAAAGCGTGTTTCGGATGCAAGGTAAGTAAAACTTACACCTACTTGTAGTATACGTGTTTATTTTATAGGCGATAAATACGACAAAGGATTTGGTTCGAATTATGGGTTCCGACACGAAACGAATTGGGTCGGAACGAATAGAAACGTTTTAAACCATGATTAATGGTGAAAAAGGCAAAATGGTAAACTAATCATGAATTGGTTAGGAGTTTAAGAGTTTTCTTAAGGTTACCTTATAGCGTAACTAGTAATGGGAAATTGGGTAAAAATGGAAATTTAGTCAAGTATCGACTAAAGTAAATTAAAGTTCAAAAAGGGGCACCCGTGGCGTAAGCCGAATGGGTAAAAATATAAGAAAAGAGTTTAAGAGAAAAAGGGGTCTAGTGGCAAAAATCTGAAATGGGTCGGATGAACAAATTGGTAATTAATAACCATGTTTTGCTACTTATGAAAATGCTTGGTCTTATAGGCCAAACGGGTCAAATGGTGTGATAACAGCATTTGACAATATCGATTAATATGGTTGTTAAGTCTTGTGTTAACAGGAGCAATTAGCGATTTGGTTAATTGCGTCCATAGAATATGTAATAATAAAAGAGAGGTATAAATCGGGTCAATTTGTTGACCCGATCCAGGTACGCATCAATGAGATTACATTTTAAATGTGCGATTTGGTCATAATTGTAGTGAAAGTCCTTCATCGTAAATGAAGGACTAATGTTGGTAAGTATACCTTTGATGGGTAAATCAGGCAAACGGCCCCTATAGGTGGTTTGGGAATCACGTATTATAATCATGTAATCCTTAGATAAGCATCAAGGTGATAGGCATAAACCTTTGGGGGTCAATTGCCTAGAAATAGGTCTTTTTTTTTGTAATATGACAAACCGAGAAGTAAAACGCGGCATAAATAGTTTACTATATCAAATCCACCACAAATATAATTGTGGTGGAAGACCATTTGAGAACTAATGTGAAAATATGGTATTAAAAATGATTGAGCAAGATTTATGCCTAAAAGGACATAAATACCCTTAACGGGTCAAAATAAACATTTGAGTAAAAACGGGTTCAAGAATGTATGTAAACCAGGATTCTGACCCTCTTATGATAAATAACAATGAATTTATGGAATTTATGAGAATCGGAGTCAAATAAATATGATTGTTTGACAATTACAAGAATGGGTCAAAATTTAGGTAAAAGGGGTAATAAGCCGAAGACTTAAAAGTCTGAAATTTTGTTAATCCGGATGTTGGATTTTAACTCCATTAGATGGAGAATTAAATTACAGACGCGTAGGAAAAAGAATCGGGTAAAACGGATGTGTAGTTTGAAAGTTATGCACATTTTCGTAAAAACTTGAATTGCTGAAAAATGCAGGTTGCAGAACTGAACCTGCTGGAAATATGCATCTCCCGCGCCACGCGACGGAGGAAGTAGAGTATGTCGCGACACGCGACGCTTGACGCGGCCCGCGTAGGCTTTTGTTAAGTCTCTCGCGGCCCGCGAGAGACCCAAAATCTGGCAATTTGAATGCTGTTTGTTGTTAGATGTTTTAGAACTTGTTTAAACTATTAGTTAAGCATCAAAACTAACTTTTAAGTCGGTTTTGATCACAGGTAAATATCAAGAGTTCCCGGATGAAGATCAAGCAGCGTACAAGAACCGAACACACTAGAATAAAGCTTCCGCACGTTGTTTCGTCGTTATTTTAAACGACAAATCGTTAGATATTAAATTGTAATATTTTCAAATGGTAAAAGTTTTAATTCACCCGTATTATACGACAGTATTTACATATAACGTCATGTTTATTTTCGCAAGTTAAACGAAAATCCTTAAATAATTAGACGGGTGTTACAAGTTGGTATCAGAGCCTTGGTTTAAGAGATTCAAGTATGGTGGGAAAACTATGCTTGGACTTAAACCTTATGCTCTTAATAAAGATTGGTGTTCGGTTCGAGGCTTGATCGCAAATCCGGTAAGTACAAGTATGTTAATAGTTTAGCATGCTAAAGTGTTGTAAACAACACATATGGCTATCGTGTGATACACGTTACCCAATTAAAATGGTTGATATAGTTGACGAAAATACGCGCGTTGACGCGTAAAGTAGAAAAAGCCTTGTATTATAATACGGGCGATTATTAAATTTGACGTTACTAACTTTTGTGAATGTTTTAATTGAAGGACACTCGCGTTTGAAGACGATGAGAGTCAAACGAATTGTGGATATGATGATGGAACGGTCCGAAGTATGACAAAAGGAGCATGCTCACCGAGGACTAAATCGCGTAACGACCGCAAACAAGGTTAATGGCAAGGAACGCCCGTCGGGGCAAACATTACCAGGTGCACATTTTAAATAATCGCACAAATAGTAATATGCAACAAATAAGTAGAAATTGAAAGTTGCATAAGTAGATTAAAAAACTTGGAAAAAAAAAACCGAATAGAAAATGTATTCGGGATATTGTTTCCAAGAGAAACAAATAGAGGCGTTACTTACATAGGGCGTGATGTGAAAACTATAAAAAGGTCATGTGTGTCATGTGTTAATCGCTTACTCTGGCCAAGTAAGTAGTGGCATATGATACCATGAACTTCTTATGGCGGACACGTTTACATCCGATGTAGTAAGGGCGGGGTGAATGGGACTAACTTAAAAGTACCCAAATGAATCAAATGAGCAAAATATTTGATAATAATGTAAACGCACAGCCGGGTGACGGAAGCGTATTACATTAGGATGATGAGCCCGAGTAAAGGGACAAAGATTAATGTAAAAGGATTAAGGTATGCAACTGGGAGGGGTGTGATTACACTCGAACCTGGAAAATGCAAATATGACTCTTAACGGGCCGATTTTGTAAAACATCAAATTTGATAACAAATTAGGAATATAAAAGCGAAACGAAGTCATAATGCATACCGTAAGGGTTGCAATAATAACGACTTCGGTAAAACACCCGGTTGGTGGGTAAGGATTTAAACACATGCTTAGACTGAGAAACAGGAACGCGAAATAGAAAGTCAAAAGACTCGGAATAGAAAGTCAAAAGACTCGGAACATAAATTTTGGGAATTACGTTCAACCATTTCAAAGTTGGACGGGTCAAATAAAGAACAAAGTTCGACATTCATAAGTGATGGAAATTCACCCAAAACGAATCAAACGAGTCAATCAAGGAATAACGCTTAATAAAATAGGAAAACGCAAACCGGTGAAACCGAAAGGTTAAAAACAATAAGATAGAAGGACCCGGGTAATGGGTTGTAAAGGAGTATAAGTATGAACCGAGTAATGGTAAGCATAAGACAAACCGACATGTAAATGACGCTAGAAGTCGTAAAGTCGGAGGGATAGTCCGAAAGTAAACAAATGAAACCTTAGACTACGGTCAAGGTCAACTGAAGTTCAAAAGTAAAATTAAATGATTCCAAACATGGCAAAGGATGCTTTAAAGCTATATAAGTATAAATAGACAATTGAATAAAGACTATAATAAAAGATGATCTACGGGATCATCATAACCTACGGGATATTAATTAGAGCAAGGGTCTACGGGGCCAAATTGACCCACGGGTCATAAATTGAAGCAAAAAGAATCATAAGGGCCTCGCCTCAAAGAGGTGAAAGCCTAAGGAAAATAGCCTACGAGGTTAAGTGAAGGAACCTACGGGTCGATAGTGTGAGGTAAGGGAACTTGTTACGATTCCCCTTATAAAAACTAAGAACGGAAAACAATAAATTATGGGTTGTCAATATCCTGGTATGGGTAATTGACAAAAGTTAAAGAGAAGATCCTAAAACTAAAACTTTGGTTTTAGTACGAAATAACGTATTTACAAATATAAATTCTAATAGGAATTTAAATAGTAAGCATAAAAGATACAAGTCTTGACACTGATAGGCACAAGACGACATATTCGAAAAGAGATATTTTAGAAAAAAAAAATAAATAAATAAAAAATCGATATAAATTAAACATGATGTGACACGATCACGGTCAAGAAATGCAATGTGAAAGTAGAATCGATATAAATTAAACATGATGTGACACGATCACGGTCAAGAAATGCAATGTGAAAGTAGAATCACATTATAACCAAGCGAGTGGTAAAAAGTAACTGGACTAATAAGTCAGTTAGTGAGACCGGTTAAGGTCATTTAAATAAAATTGGTCGCTTGTAGGCGGTGGATTCAATATAACTGAATCGAATAAATGAGAATGAAAACAAAAGACATGGTTGCTAAAAGTGAAAGATTTCACTAAAGACCTTTAAACGGGTCAAAGTAACGGATTCATAAAGAATTCGATAGTATATGAAAGCGATGGATATCGCTAAGTTAACTAAACTAGTGGAAATAACGAGATTACGATGTTTCAAGTCGCACTATGTCGTATGAGTTATGTAGACAATTAGTAACCAAAAAGATGTTACCATACTTTTCTGGTAATACAAACTATTGGATAAAAGTATAAGTAATGTTTAATAGATTTCTCGAATTGAATACATTGAGTTAAACTCAATGAATTATGTAAGAAAAGGTTTCGAGGACGAAACCTCTTTAAGGGGGGGTAGACTTGTAACACCCCAAAAACGGGTTTGGTAATCAAGCCACGTTAACACTAAAAGACGGCTAAAGAACCGTTAGTGGTAAAAGTTAAGCCAGAAAATATTAGAATTTATATAACTAAATCTAATATTTAATAAAAAGAGAAAAAGAATGTGTTTGGGAAATAAAATTTGTAGAAGGCCCGAGTTAACGGGACTTAAACTAAACTTAGTCATAGATTCCTAAAACCCACTAATTTAATTAGGAATGTTTAACCTAGTTAATAAGTGGGGAATATTGTTAGAAATAAGTAGGTTATGCCCTACTTAATTAACTAATCAAATTAGAGGGGCCAATGTTGTTAAATTTGAAACTATTATTATTAGTTTTAAAACAAAAAAATAAAACCAAACACCTCAAAATTGAGGTCCTGGTCGAACAAGAACACAGGGGGGCGACACTGGCTCCCCACCAAACCCTAGAGCATGACAAAATTGATCAGATTGAGGGTTCAAATCAGCTCCAAATCGATTTTCAAACACGAATTAGTGATCACCTTGTTGAGGGGATCATAAGGTATGCAAAAATTTGATGTTTTGATTCATCTTGAATTATAGGTTAATTGTGAAAAACTGAAATTGAGCTTGATTATCTATTGCATGGATGAAACTAGAAGTAATATGGCATCTAGGGATAAACCCTAGATGATTTCTTGTTAAACCTAGCATTATACTTGTGGGGTATATAATCACCATTTTAAGTGATTAGTGAGTTTGTAGAAACCAAATAAACACTAGAATTATGGTTCTTATTCTAGTGAAATCTGAATTTGTGTGGCAAATCTGAGATTATTGATGTTAAAAATTAGTATAGATTTGTTAATTGAAGTGAAAGTAGATGAAAGTAACATGTCAAGAACCTAGTAATGGTTATGTAAAAATTATGCCCACTAGGTGTTTGTTAAAATGCCTAAACGAAGCTAAAATGTTGAAATTCCATGTGAAGTGTGCATTTGAGTATGTTGATAGATCAATTGACTTCTAGGAAGTCAAACTAACCAATGATTTAATCAAATGATAAAGTCGACATAAGACCCGTTAGATGGAGTAGTCATAATTGATAATGACTAATCTAACCATCTTATGAATTATGATGATAGTTTGACGTCTAACGAGCTAGGTGGAAGCTTGATGAGTGAACGGGTCAAACGAATCAAGTGTGAAGTAAAAGCGTGTTTCGGATGCAAGGTAAGTAAAACTTACACCTACTTGTAGTATACGTGTTTATTTTATAGGCGATAAATACGACAAAGGATTTGGTTCGAATTATGGGTTCCGACACGAAACGAATTGGGTCGGAACGAATAGAAACGTTTTAAACCATGATTAATGGTGAAAAAGGCAAAATGGTAAACTAATCATGAATTGGTTAGGAGTTTAAGAGTTTTCTTAAGGTTACCTTATAGCGTAACTAGTAATGGGAAATTGGGTAAAAATGGAAATTTAGTCAAGTATCGACTAAAGTAAATTAAAGTTCAAAAAGGGGCACCCGTGGCGTAAGCCGAATGGGTAAAAATATAAGAAAAGAGTTTAAGAGAAAAAGGGGTCTAGTGGCAAAAATCTGAAATGGGTCGGATGAACAAATTGGTAATTAATAACCATGTTTTGCTACTTATGAAAATGCTTGGTCTTATAGGCCAAACGGGTCAAATGGTGTGATAACAGCATTCGACAATATCGATTAATATGGTTGTTAAGTCTTGTGTTAACATGAGCGATTAGCGATTTGGTTAATTGCGTCCATAGAATATGTGATAATAAAAGAGAGGTATAAATCGGGTCAATTTGTTGACCCGAGCCAGGTACGCATCAATGAGATTACATTTTAAATGTGCGATTTGGTCATAATTGTAGTGAAAGTCCTTCATCGTAAATGAAGGACTAATGTTGGTAAGTATACCTTTGATGGGTAAATCAGGCAAACGGCTCCTATGGGTGGTTTGGGAATCACGTATTATAATCATGTAATCCTTAGATAAGCATCAAGGTGATAGGCATAAACCTTTGTGGGTCAATTGCCTAGAAATAGGTCTTTTTTTTGTAATATGACAAACCGAGAAGTAAAACGCGGCATAAATAGTTTACTATATCAAATCCACCACAAATATAATTGTGGTGGAAGACCATTTGAGAACTAATGTGAAAATATGGTATTAAAAATGATTGAGCAAGATTTATGCCTAAAAGGACATAAATACCCTTAACGGGTCAAAATAAACATTTGAGTAAAAACGGGTTCAAGAATGTATGTAAACCGGGATTCTGACCCTCTTATGATAAATAACAATGAATTTATGGAATTTATGAGAATCGGAGTCAAATAAATATGATTGTTTGACAATTACAAGAATGGGTCAAAATTTGGGTAAAAGGGGTAATAAGCCGAAGACTTAAAAGTCTGAAATTTTGTTAATCCGGATGTTGGATTTTAACTCCATTAGATGGAGAATTAAATTACAGACGCGTAGGAAAAAGAATCGGGTAAAACGGATGTGTAGTTTGAAAGTTATGCACATTTTCGTAAAAACTTGAATTGCTGAAAAATGCAGGTTGCAGAACTGAACCTGCTGGAAATGTGCATCCCCCGCGCCACGCAACGGAGGAAGTAGAGTATGTCGCGACACGCGACGCTTGACGCGGCCCGCGTAGGCTTTTGTTAAGTCTCTCGCGGCCCGCGAGAGACCTAAAAGCTGGCAATTTGAATGTTGTTTGTTGTTAGATGTTTTAGAACTTGTTTAAACTGTTAGTTAAGCATCAAAACTAACTTTTAAGTCGGTTTTGATCACAGGTAAATATCAAGAGTTCCCGGATCAAGATCAAGCAGCGTACAAGAACCGAACACACTAGAATAAAGCTTTTGCACGTTGTTTCGTCGTTATTTTAAACGACAATTCGTTAGATATTAAATTGTAATAATTTCAAATGGTAAAAGTTTTAATTCACCCGTATTATTCGACAGTATTTACATATAACGTCATGTTTATTTTCGCAAGTTAAACGAAAATCCTTAAATAATTAGACGGGTGTTACAGAATTGGGGGGAAGTGAGGATAAGGTTAAGCCAGCAAATTCTTTAGGTCTACCATTTAATTCATATAAAATTAATTTTATCACTTTTAAAATAGTTGAACTGATATGTTTCAATTATTTGCAAGAATGTTAGATTTTTCATTAACTACTAATAATAAATGTGTAATATTATTTTGATACTAATAAATGTGTAAAATTCTTTTGATACTAATAAATGTGTAAAATTTTGGGTTATTTCAATGTTGGTACGATGGCGATTCTGATCGGACATCAGTATCGGTGTTGGTGCTACTGAAATCGTTAGTGATAATTTGTTTATATAGTTTTTTATTTATGTAAAACACATGTCAATGTCTTTTTGAGTATATCACAACTTTTTCGTGATGGATTTTCTCTTTCGGGTTGCTGAAGCGAACCGATATTGACAAAGTTCTCGCTGCGTAGCACGGGGTAATTTTCTAGTTAAAAAAAACCAACCTAATAAATACTATATTTTCATTACCTGGCAACTAGGGTGGGCGGGGAGGACCACCGGCCAGGGCCCGATACTTCGAATGGTACGTTTTTTCGAGTTCGAACAAGGTACACGAATTCTCAGGGCCGGCCATGTATAGGTTAGTTTATTTATTTTTTAAAAATTTTTATGGAATGGTGGGAAATTTTGCCTTCCGAATGATTTTTTTTACCTTTTAAATATTTTAGAGACGACATATCGTCTCTATAGGTTTAAATATATATATTTAGTTGAAAACAAAAATAAATTAATAAACTTAATTGGGCTTATAGTGACAATCAGGTTCGTGCAACCAAAAGGTGGTCAAAGGGGATGCACACATACACATACACATACGCATACATACATACACATACGTACACGTGCACACTAACACATACACACGTGTACACTAACACATACAATTACATACACTAACACAAGTCCAACCCTTTCCCGGGCTCTCGTTAAAGAAGGTGTATGCCGAATCGCTCAGGTCTATGTATGCACCGAACGAAGTCGATGGAGAGTCCTTCACGGCACAATCGGCACAGGGACGACTATCGTCCACATCTTCGCTAGGTATGAAGGTATTTTTGGGAGCAACAAGGTTGTCGGAATGCGGTTCCAACATTTCTTCATGGTCATCGTCTTGGGGCGGATTAATAAAATCCTCCCTAAGCTCTTTTAACCAATTCAGAATTAGCTCTTCTAGTTGAAATAACTCGTCAAGGAGCATTTCTCCTAGAATATCTGGCTGGGCGCATTCGAGGGAGAAATAATGCTTATTTTTACTTTCGCCCCTCTTAAGGTTATAAGGAATCGGTGGGTCTATGTAGTGGGGCCTATAATTTAGAAAGTAACATTCTAATTCTTTATGTTAGCCTCCACATAATTGACACCACGTACGATAAGAGTGCCGAAAGTAAAAACAATTACTATCACTCATGTTTATGTCAGAAATTACCAACCGCCGGGATCTAACGGTTCTGTTTTCAGTAAGTGAATCTTGGGCACGGGGGCATGTTGAGTGAGCACGGCCCCGTGTTCAGCTAACTGTCTGACTTAAAACAGGATTGGCAGTTCCAATGATTTAGCACGGGGGCGTGTTCAGCGGGCACGGCCCGTGCTGAGCTCTGCAGAAGCTGAAAAACTAAGAAAATCCTAAAAAAATTAAAAAGAAAGATAAAAAATGATTAGGCCGTTGATTCCTAACTTTCTTAAAATCCTTGTGTCCCCGGCAACGGCGCCAAAAACTTGATGTGCGGTAAAGTGTTATATATATTAGGTGTATATTTTAAGCCCCTTTAACACTTATTTTAGCCAAGTTTTAAATTTATAAAACACGATATTTTACTAACACTAAACACACATATGGGCAAGTGCACCCATCGTGAGCGTAGTATAGTGTTGGCAAGATACCGAGGTCGTCCAAGGACACAAGAGCTTTTAGTACCGGTTTATCCTCAACGTCTAATCAAAATAAAAAGTTTAGAAAAAATGTTTTTAAACTAAGAAAAATAAAAACTAACTAAAATGCTGAAAAGTAAAATAAAAGAAAAAACAGATAGACAAGATGAATCACTTGGTTCCGACTCGTATCTAGTATAACCTTTGATTATTTCCGCACTTTTGCACATAATTAAGAGATTATCTTAGTTATTGTAGTAGGCCCCTCTTTTGAAGGTGACGTTACCCTCACCCCAGTAGTTTGAGTCAGCAAGGATACAATCCTAAAAGGGTGGATTATTGGAAGATAATTAATTAAGTTATTAATGCAATATTGTGGTAGGCCCCGCTTTTGGCGGTGACGTTACCCTCGGCTAAGTAGTCTGAGTCAGCAGGGATACAGTCCTAAATAGCTGGGTTATAGTATTAATAGTAGTTAACTTATGAGGGGATCAAAGAGTTTGGACCCCCGCCATCCAATACCGTGAAGTATTGAAGGAGGTCCTACTAAATTTGACCCAGGTCCATTGCAGGACCTCTAAACGCTAAACAATGGCAAGACCTTTACGAAACCATTCCCTTAACCCCCGACCAGGTAGCCAACATACCTCCATATAGACCGTGGAGATATGAATGGTGAAAATCTTTTATTTTATATAGACAGTAAAATAATGCCAAGACACCACGGACAAACGATAAGGAAAGATCACCTTCAACATAAGTAACTAGTTATTAAAGTCATTAATACAAAACCAAATAAAAAGTTCAAAAGATTAGAAATAAAAAGTATTATACTAGACACTTTGTCTTCACCAAGTGATGTAAGAGACTTAGGCAAACATGGCCTTGATTGTCAAGAACTCTTACGATCAATCTTGGATCCCGAGACGACTCACACACTCTATGATGGACAATGGATGATGGTGGTGGATGATGGTGTTATGGTGGTGGTGGGTGGTGGATGAAGTGTGAGAGAGGTGGTGTGCCAAGGGATGAGTTGAAATGAAACCAAGCACTCCTATTTATAGGCTGAACAGAAGGCTGGGCACGGCCCCGTGTCCGCTGGACACGCCCCCGTGCCTGTCTGACACTCTCTCTCTTCATTAATTGTAATTCGCAATTACAATTAATGCGCCTGCTGTACTTTCGCCACGCCCCCGTGTTCACTGGACACGGCCCGTGGTGGGCAATAGAAGCTTCTATAGGTTTGTCTTTTCTGCTGCTTCTTGGGCACGGCCCCGTGCTGGCTGAGCACGGGGCGTGTTCAGTCTTCTGTCTTCTCTATTTTGCTTGGGAAGATGCTGTTGAGGGGTCGGGCAGTCCACTTATGTTCCTTTTCTTGTATTTATGTTAGATTTAGCTGTCTTTTTGCTTCTTTTGTGAATTTGAGCTCATTTAATCCTGAAAATACAAAAGGAAGACAAAAACGCTCTTTTTCCAACATTAGTACTTAAAAAGGGTTAGTTTTATGCCTCATTTGATGTAATTTATATGTTGCATTTTACACACATCAAATACCCCCACACTTGAACTTTTGCTTGTCCTCAAGCAAAACTCTTTAATATGTGGCTTACACTCCCAAATGGAATAGGGAGAAGAGAAGGTTTTGGGCTTGTCGTAGAGTGTCGGGATTTCCAAGATTCTTTATGTAGTTTTATTTTTATTTATTTACAATCCTATTCGTCATGATTTATTTAAAACTTTTCATAAGAAAAATTACTTATTTGGGCATAACATGCCTTTTTAAAATTCCATTTATATACAAGTTCACATACCTCATGGGAGAAATCACTCACACTCGGCCGAAGGTGTATTTTTAGTGAATCACTCGAGAGCGGCATGGAACTTACTCCTACCATAGGCTTGCCAAGCAATCAATCCTCATCCTTTTTAACTTTTATACCTTTGTAAATATTAAGAGGACTTTGTGGGTGAAGGGTTAGGCTTGGGTTAAAGGTAGGTGGTTGGGTTAGTGGTTAGTAGAAAAAGGGTGAAAAAGCGTAACAAGTGTCGGTTTTCGTAGGAATTTCTATTTTTGTAACTTTTTATTATGATGAAGCTTTTATTCAAACAAAGTTATTTTTGATGGACTTGTTTGTTTATTTTCTTTTGCTTCATCATCAACACATTTTTTTTTTTCAATCATACGAAAAAAAACCAAACTTGTTACTAAAACAAAGGGTTAAAAATGAAAAAGGTTTTGGTGGGTAAAAAGGGTGATTGGTTTGGGTTATGAAATGAAAACGTTTAGGCTCAAATGGGCTAACTAGGGGGATTTTTTTGGGTAGGTGGTAAAAGAAAAAGAAAAAATAATGGTGTAGAAGAAAAAATGGTTAGTCCTAATGCCTCCATCATTTACTTACTCGGGTTTAAGTTGATAAGGACCGGGAATGTATCGTTATGGCAAGTTCTAGAGTCGTAAGAACCAAGCGGCTATTCACACAAGAAACGAAAAATGAGCATTTAGTCTAAAGATGTAAATTTGTATGCTCAATAAAGGCTCAAAACTCACTTTTGTGGGAATGGGTTTTTATGTGATCAAGTATATATAATCAAATTTTAACTAAGTTTGCTATGCCTTTTCATAATTTTCTTATGTTGGTTCTTTTTATCACGACGCTATCGGTTGTAAATTCGTAAAAATATAACCTTTTTGAGAACTTGAATTTCCCGAGTTAAACCTAGACAAGTAAAAAAATGAAATTTTTGAAAAAAAAAATTGGGGTGATTAGCGGTTCCAATAGAGTTTTGTGTAAGGCTTGTATTTAGGACTTGCAAAATTTCAAGGTTTTAGCATCCCCCCACACTTAAATTACACATTGTCCTCAATGTGTCCCAAAAATAAATTTTTAGGTTGATTAGATGTGTAAAATGGTGTTAAAAGCAAAGATTTATGTTACTGGCAGTCTGGACACGGCCCCGTGGAGACCGGACACGGCCCCGTGTTCAGGTGCCAGTAACAAAAATTAAAGAAAAGAAACAGAAGGCTGGACACGGGGGCGTGTCTGGTGAACACGGCCCGTGTCCAGTTACCTGAACTGGGCATTTTTCTGCAGGGGGTTCAGCACGGGGCCGTGTTGGTTGGGCACGGCCCGTGTTGAACCTTCTGTAATGGAGAAAATTGTCGGGTTGCCTTGTTCTTGTGCATGAGGTCATTTTTCTCGTTCCCCTTTTCATCCCTTACCACCACGAGTGTGTTTTATTCCTTATGAACCATCCAAACTTTGAAAACCATCATTTCATTGCATCATAGAGAGACCTTACATAGTCCTAAATTAAGATAAAAAAAAAAAAAAAAAAAAACTTAACTAAATAGGTCAGGAGGTACACGAGGTTATCATAAAGAGTTCTACTATTTTAAGAAAATTTCGAGAATAGTTTCCCGATATAGTAGGACTTTTAGCCGAAGGATTTCTTCCCTAAATGTTGTTTAAAGCCATTCTTCGATCTCCCTAGGAAGGAAGAATGCGGCTTCATTTTCCTCAGCAATTGGTGGCTGAGGGGGAACATTCACCGGGACTCCTTGCACCACTCTTTGCGGAGGCTCTTGGTGCATGGCGTACCATTCGGCCGGAATGATGACTTCGGGCACCACGTTCCACGCCCTTTGGGTTATTATAGGTACCAAAGGCGGGGAGGTGAGAAGGTTTAACCTCTGGTGCAAGAGGTTTACCTCTCGGAGACAGCCTTCCAGCCCCACTGCTAGATGGTTGATACGGTCGACCAATGCTTCCTCCACTCCCGTCATTTCGTCAATAGCCTCTCTTAGGGCGTAAACATAGTTTACAAGAGAGTCTTCTATTGTTGATGATCTCCTCCCTTGTCGGTTACTTCTTGAAGATGATCCGCTTGTTCTGCTTGCCATTTTCTGTGAAAGAAACCGAAGAAAGCTAAATTTTTACAAAACAGTGCCTCGGACACGACCGCGTGCTCGCTGAGCACGGCCCCGTGTCCATTTGTCTGCAGGATTTTAGGCTAAGGAGTCTTGGAGTTTTAAATTATTTTCATGATTTTTAGCTGGGTTTTAAGCTCAGATAATTTAAAACAAAGTTATACAACTGACTTTAAACAAGAATCCTTAGCAAATAATCTTACAAACTTCTCTTAGAGGATTGGAATCAGGGGATTTCCAAGCTTCCATGGAGGAAATGTTGAAAAATTTTGAAAGAAGAGGAAATGAATAAAAGTGGAAGGGACAAGATGGTCCTTGGGAACCTTCTTTTAGCACTTACCTAGGATGGTATGAGTGAAGATCCCAGGAATCTCTGTCTATTGAAGTGGTCAAAAATGAGCAGGAATCAGGCTGCATTTAAAGAAAACGACAGCGCACTGGACACGGCCCCGTGTTGGCTGGACACGGCCCCGTGTGCAGAGGAAATCCTGACACATTTTGTCCGTATTCTGACAAAATCAGCAGAGAATCTTTTACATGAGCACGGGGGCGTGTTGACCTGGACACGGCCCCGTGTCTGGAGACTGTCTTATGGAGTTTTCTAAGGATCTCGTCGATATCGGGTGGTTCCTTACTGGTTGGAACAACCCCAAAGTGCCTAAGATACCTTAATTGTCCTAGACTAAGGCGAGAACGCAAGAGGTTGTCGGTGAGGGTAATTCCTATTTTCATTCTAGGTGGACAAGTCCAACCCTTTCCCGGGCCCTCGTTAAAGAAGGTGTATGTCGAATCGCTCAGGTCTATGTATACACCGAACGAAGTCGATGGAGAGTCCTTCACGGCACAATCGGCACAGGGACGACTATCGTCCACGTCTTCGCTAGGTATGAAGGTATTTTTGGGAGCAATGAGGTTGTCGGAATGCGGTTCCAACATTTCTTCATGGTCATCGTCTTGGGGCGGATTAATAAAATCCTCCCTAAGCTCTTTTAACCAATTCAGAATTAGCTCTTCTAGTTGAAATAACTCGTCAAGGAGCATTTCTCCTAGAATATCTGGCTGGGCGCATTCGAGGGAGAAATAATGCTTATTTTTACTTTCGCCCCTCTTAAGGTTATAAGGAATCGGTGGGTCTATGTAGTGGGGCCTATAATTTAGAAAGTAACATTCTAATTCTTTATGTTCGCCTCCACATAATTGACACCACGTACCATAAGAGTGCCGAAAGTAAAAACAATTACTATCACTCATGTTTATGTCAGAAATTACCAACCGCCGGGATCTAACGGTTCTGTTTTCAGTAAGTGAATCTTGGGCACGGGGGCGTGTTGAGTGAGCACGGCCCCGTGTTCAGCTAACTGTCTGACTTAAAACAGGATTGGCAGTTCCAATGATTTAGCACGGGGGCGTGTTCAGCGGGCACGGCCCGTGCTGAGCTCTGCAGAAGCTGAAAAACTAAGAAAATCCTAAAAAAATTAAAAAGAAAGATAAAAAATGATTAGGCCGTTGATTCCTAACTTTCTTAAAATCCTCGTGTCCCCGGCAACGGCGCCAAAAACTTGATGTGCGGTAAAGTGTTATATATATTAGGTGTATATTTTAAGCCCCTTTAACACTTATTTTAGCCAAGTTTTAAATTTATAAAACACGATATTTTACTAACACTAAACACACATATGGGCAAGTGCACCCATCGTGAGCGTAGTATAGTGTTGGCAAGATACCGAGGTCGTCCAAGGACACAAGAGCTTTTAGTACCGGTTTATCCTCAACGTCTAATCAAAATAAAAAGTTTAGAAAAAATGTTTTTAAACTAAGAAAAATAAAAACTAACTAAAATGCTGAAAAGTAAAGTAAAAGAAAAAACAGATAGACAAGATGAATCACTTGGTTCCGACTCGTATCTAGTATAACCTTTGATTATTTCCTCACTTTTGCACATAATTAAGAGATTATCTTAGTTATTGTAGTAGGCCCCTCTTTTGAAGGTGACGTTACCCTCACCCCAGTAGTTTGAGTCAGCAAGGATACAATCCTAAAAGGGTGGATTATTGGAAGATAATGAATTAAGTTATTAATGCAATATTGTGGTAGGCCCCGCTTTTGGCGGTGACGTTACCCTCGGCTAAGTAGTCTGAGTCAGCAGGGATACAGTCCTAAATAGCCGGGTTATAGTATTAATAGTAGTTAACTTATGAGGGGATCAAAGAGTTTGGACCCCCGCCATCCAATACCGTGAAGTATTGAAGGAGGTCCTACTAAATTTGACCCAGGTCCATTGCAGGACCTCTAAACGCTAAACAATGGCAAGACCTTTACGAAACCATTCCCTTAACCCCCGACCAGGTAGCCAACATACCTCCATATAGACCGTGGAGATATGAATGGTGAAAATCTTTTATTTTATATAGACAGTAAAATAATGCCAAGACACCACGGACAAACGATAAGGAAAGATCACCTTCAACATAAGTAACTAGTTATTAAAGTCATTAATACAAAACCAAATAAAAAGTTCAAAAGATTAGAAATAAAAAGTATTATACTAGACACTTTGTCTTCACCAAGTGATGTAAGAGACTTAGGCAAACATGGCCTTGATTGTCAAGAACTCTTACGATCAATCTTGGATCCCGAGATGACTCACACACTCTATGATGGACAATGGATGATGGTGGTGGATGATGGTGTTATGGTGGTGGTGGGTGGTGGATGAAGTGTGAGAGAGGTGGTGTGCCAAGGGATGAGTTGAAATGAAACCAAGCACTCCTATTTATAGGCTGAACAGAAGGCTGGGCACGGCCCCGTGTCCGCTGGACACGCCCCCGTGCCTGTCTGACACACTCTCTCTTCATTAATTGTAATTCGCAATTACAATTAATGCGCCTGCTGTACTTTCGCCACGCCCCCGTGTTCACTGGACACGGCCCGTGGTGGGCAATAGAAGCTTCTATAGGTTTGTTTTTTCTGCTGCTTCTTGGGCACGGCCCCGTGCTAGCTGAGCACGGGGCGTGTTCAGTCTTCTGTCTTCTCTATTTTGCTTGGGAAGATGCTGTTGAGGGGTCGGGCAGTCCACTTATGTTCCTTTTCTTGTATTTATGTTAGATTTAGCTGTCTTTTTTATTCTTTTGTGAATTTGAGCTCATTTAATCCTGAAAATACAAAAGGAAGACAAAAACGCTCTTTTTCCAACATTAGTACTTAAAAAGGGTTAGTTTTATGCCTCATTTGATGTAATTTATATGTTGCATTTTACACACATCAATACACACCCACATCATACTACGCATACACACCCACATCATACACTAACACACACATACACATATACGAACACATGTGTTTGATATTACGCATACACACCCACATCATACTACACATATAGGGATGGCAATGGGTCGGGTTCGGGTCGGGTATTGGCAATCCCATACCCGACCCAATACCCGTCAGGTATATGTCGGGTAATTACCCATCGGGTACCGGGTATACCCGTGGGTATCGGGTATACCCATTAATTTGTTAAAAAATATACCTTGGGATTTCCAAATACATTTTTTACTATTATTATTATTATTATTATATGATTTTATTTATGCAACAACTATTATAAATTAAAATATACATTACATAGATATCACTTTTAGCATAAATTAATAATAACTTTATAATATTTATACACTTATATGTATATACTTCACAACCTACAAAATATAAACACTATCATTAAATACATATGCTAAAAGAAAATTTATTTTTTCACATTATGTACATACTAAAATAAATCACTAATAGATAAGGGTTAATGGAAAATAAAAATATAAATTAAAAACTTCGGGTATATGATCGGGTATATAGTTCGGGTAAACGGGTATGTGGTTTCGGGTAATCGGGTTGGGTATCACCTAATCCCATACCCGACCTATACCCGCGAAAATTTTTAAAACTAAACCCATACCCGGCCCAATACCCGTCGGGTATCGGGTATACCCGTCCCATTTGTGTCGGGTTTCGGGTATACCCGTCGGGCTCGGGTATTTTTGCCATCCCTATACACATACTACGCATACACACCCACATCATACACACACATACATACAAACATATCGTTTGATGAAATTAAATATCTTATTATGTTTGATATTACGTGTTTTTTATATTTTAGTATGTAGGTCTTTTTAAGCTTATGTATTTTATTTAAAATTATATTTATGTAGTATTCATAATATATATATATATATATATATATATATATATATATATATATATATAAAAGTTCAAATACATCTAATAAACCAAATAAATTAATTTTATTATAGAAGCTAATTGTTTATTATTTAATAAAATGATAATTATATAATTGAATATTATTTTTTTGGTAAAAATCATGAATAAAATAAGAAATAGTGAATTTGGCTAATAGGGACGACATGTCGTCTCTATAGGTGAATATTTTTTTAAATTTATTTATTTTTACTTATAGGGAGGACATGTCCTTTCTATAGGTTAGTTATTTTTTTTTAAACTTTCATGAATTGGTGGGAAATTTTGCCTCCTACATGATTTTTTTTTTTTTACCTTTCAAACATTTTAGAGACGATATGTCATTTCTATAGGTTAGTTTATTTATTTTTTAAATTTTTTTTAAACGTTTTGGGAACGACATGTCGTCTCTATATGTTTAAATATATATATATAGGGAGGGGCTCATGCGAGAACCACCCTTATTGTGAGAACCGCGAGAACCAATGTGAACACAACCTAAAATAGCTAAAAAAACATAAAAAAAAACCCTAACCCCCACCCCCCCTCCCAAAAAAAACCTAAACCCCCCCACCCCCCCCCCCCCCCAAAAAACCTAAACCCCCCCCCCCCCCCCCCCAAGCTAAAAAAAACCTAACCCCACCCCCCCCCCCCCCCAAAAAAAACCTAAACCCCCCTGCCCCACCCCCCAAAAACCTAAACCCCCCCCCCCCCACCCCCCAAGCTAAAATGCTAAAAACTAAACCCCCAAAAAACCTAAAAAAATCTAAAAAAAATCCAAAATTTTTTTTTTTGATTTTTTAGGTTAAAATCGCTACTTTTCGAAGCAAAAAAAAAAATAAAATAAAATTTTTTTTTTTTGTTCGAAAAGTAGCGATTTTAACCTAAAAAATATTAAAAAAATCAAAAAAAAAAATTTTTGTATGATTTTTAGGCATTTTTGGTGTGTTCACATTGGTTCTTACGGTTCTCACAATAAGAGGTGGTTCTCGCATGATCTTCTCCCTATATATATATATATATATATATATATATATATATTTAGTTAAAAACAAGAATAAATTAATAAACTTAATTGGGTTTGTAGAGACGACATGTCGTCTCTATATGCGAATAACAATTTTTGTATTTTTAATTATTTATTAACCAAAACTAAAAAATAAAACAAAATTATGTTTCCCTATAGAGACGATATATCCTTTCTATAGGTTAGTTTATTTGTTTTTTAAAGTTTTTATTTCAAACATTTTAGAGACGATATGTTCTTTGTACAGGTTAGTTTATTTATTTTTGATAATTTTTATTTCAAACATTCTAGAGACGACATGTCGTCTCTATAGGGTTAAATATATTTTTTTAGTTAAAAACAAGAATAAATTAATAAACTTAATTTTGTTTTTAGGGACGAAATGTCGTCTCTATATGCGAATAACATTTTTGTATTTTTAATTATTTATTAACCAAAATTAAAAAACAAAACAATTCCCTATAGAGACGATATGTCCTTTCTATAGGTTGGTTTATTTATTTTTTAAAATTTTTATTTCAAACATTTTAGGGACGATATATCCTTTCTAAAGGTTAGTTTATTTATTTTTTAAAATTTTTATTTCAAACATTTTAGAGACGACATGTCGTCTCTATAGGGTTAAATATATATTTTTAGTTAAAAATAAAGAATAAATTATTTATTAACCAAAACTAAAAAAACATAACAAAATTATGTTTCCCTATAGAGACGAGATGTCCCTTCTATAGGTTAGCCCTTTCTTCCCACAAAAAATTTGGAATGGTGGGAAATTATGCTGCCTAAATTTAAATAATTTTTGAATAGTCAAACTTGTTAGAGACGACATGTCGTCTCTATAGATTAAACTTTATTTTTTAGTTTTATTTTAATTTTCATATATATTGATCATTAATAAAATTAAATTAAAAGAAAAATATTTAAAGTTATAGAGACAACATGTCGTCTCTATAAGTTAAAATGTTTTTTTTTTAAGTTTCCAGTTCAACAAAAAAAAATTATTTTCAACTTATAGAGAGGATATGTCATCTCTATAAGGTAGCCTAGCTTAAAAGGTACGAAAACCCTATAGGTCCTCTCTATAGGGTGATCTATAGAGAGGATCTTTGTTGTCCCTATAGGTATCCTCCCTATAGGGGGTTTTTTCTTGTAGTGAAGGAGCATCAGTTGACAGTAGCTCAAGAAACACACATATCTGGCAAGTGGGTCTCCTAAAAACTGCTGAAATGAGTAGTGTGGTAAGTGTGCATAATAAAAAGCTGTTGAAATGAAGAAAGGGAGGGTGTTCAACATAATTTTCAAATCATATATGAAAGAAAGGCAATCGAAAACACGCATTGTAGAACGAAGACTGAGGATGAAGAAAACTAGGTGGTAAGAGGCTTAAACAAGGAGCATCCGTCGATCGTAGCTCAAGAAACACAGATAAGCGGTCTGGGCATATTGAACATGGATTTGTAAAAATGACTAATAAGGTATAAAAAAAAAAACCTATCACATGCTGCTGATTCGAGATATATCGGCTCGGTTATAGTCACTCTTTGTATAAAGGGCTGCTATGCGAAGACAAGATTAACTTTAGTTCAGGGAATGTACTATGAAGTCTCAAACTATGTTTATGTCTAAAAGGTTTGTAAAACCATGCTCATGATGTTGTTTGTACGTTGCCAGCTACTTGCTGGTATGATTGTATTCCATGAATGGTTAACATTGCCTTTAAAAAATTTAATACAAATATATTAAATTTATACAATTTTAGACAACTAAAATACATACGTTTTCAATTAGTCTACGCGAACTATGTTTCGACGTAAATTTTGTTTCAAGACAGTGTACGTTTCGACCTGTCACGCGTTACCGTCACAACGCACGGCACCTAAAATGCTAGTGTTTTTTTTTTTTTTTTTTTTTTTTTTAATTTGGAAGCTCTTTTTAACTTAAGGGTCTAAAGTCATTGCTATAGGTACTCTTAGTATGAGCCGCCACTTCCTCATGTGTTCCTTTATATTTGTCTACTTATATTAACAATCTATCTATTTTGACAGTTGTATGACTATGATAAATAAAAACATTTTTGTGTCACATGATATTATAGTAACCCATTATTGTCACGTGGCAGTCCTTAAGAGAGAATCATCTTAATTATACCCTTTTCAAGAACTTGTTAATAGATAAATATTATTTTATTTCCTTGGAAATCAAGCAATATATGTAAAACCTATTCGAGTATAACTTGATTTCTATCCAGAAAGTTTTAAGGAATATTTTCCACTCAATATCCGGAAAGTTTTAAGGAATATTTTCAACTCAATATATATAAGTTGTGCATGCATGCATGCACATCAACCCCTCTCACACAAAAGTGCTTATTTCCCAAATTTTTTCATACGTTTAAACATCCATCCATGGCAACACCATCAAGTTCCAACAAGAAGATCAAATTCCACTACGGTTATGGCGGCACGATCACACCCTCTAAGAGTAGCGGCAAGCTACGATATGAAGGAGGCACGAATGGGATTCTAAAAGTGGACCGAGGCATTACTTACACAGAGCTCGTTGTAAAGTTATGGGATGCGTGTGGACCGTCTATGCTTTTGAGGTGTAAGTTGCCACATGATGATCTTGACTCGTTAGTTCATGTCAGGTCGGATGAGGATCTTGCGTATGTCCTTGAAGAATACGATCAATGCAGCGAAGATTTGAAGATCAGAGCCATTCTCGACGACACGCTAAGGTTTTCTCGGGCTAGTGACCAGTTGTACTGTTTCAGGCCTAAGGATTTTCTCATGCAAGTCCAAACAATTGAGGCAAGTCGTTAATGGTTCAGCCACAAGTTAACATATGATGTTGCATTTTAGAATTGAGTACATTGGATCATGGTTATTTCTTGAATGTTTTATGTGTGTTTCTTAAATGTTTGGATTGGAGAATGTTCGTGTTTGTGACTAATTTGTGTACTATGTTTAATATTGGATCCAGCAACTTTTCGTTAATTTCTTGATCTTAACATAGTTTTAAACGTAGTGTCGTTTCTAATTCATTATTGTACCTATATTTGAAGCAGATTTCTATCACAAATGAGCTGTATTCATATAATGTTTTTTGGTTTAATAATACACTTAAAAGAATTTCAGAACAAAAGTCACTTCTAAATAAAACTTCTGTAAAGACTGCTGCACAGGAGTTTCATCAATAGTTTAGTTAACTAAATGATAGAGCATTTAAATATAACTCATTACCCAATAAATTTAGGCATGGTCTATTCGCACACGGCCTTTGTCTTTTTGCACACTCGAAGCGCCCCGCTTTGGCCATAGCGGGGCGCTTTGGCCAAGGTCAACAGACAAGGACTGACTAACAGACAAGGACTGACTTGACTTTGGCCAAAGCGCCCCGCTATGGCCAAAGCGGGGCGCTTTGAGGGTGCAAAAAGACAAAAAACATTGGCTGGAATTTGTGTTGATTTTTTTTTTGAAATAGGTGAGATGTGGGTTAGTTTGGTAGTGTTTTTTGGAGGAAAAAATTGTATTTGAGTTTTATAATGGGTGGCCTTTATAATACGTTGTTTTATAATTACGTTTTTTTACGTCATTATTTTTATAAAACGTATATAATATAAGTGCGTCTTTATAAACTGTTAACCTAGTTTATTTTGTTAAATTAAACGAACACGTTAAATAAATTGTACAGAAAACCATAAGAATTAAACGTAAACAATCCAAAACCAACGTGATGTAAATAGAAGATTAACTGCAATATATATATATATATATATATATATCAGTTTGTACATACAAAGCAAAAAGGTACAACTGACTGCATAATACATAACAAAACACTATACAAACAAACTAAGATACTAATCCTCGTGCGGTGGGGACGGTGGGAGGGGAAGTGGAGGCAACCCAGCGCGCTCTCGTAGAGAAACGAGCGTCTCGATGATCCAGTCCTGGCGTGCGGCCTGGCGTCTGAGGCGCCGGTCGAAGTCCCGAGCCACCTCACGCGCTACCGGAGGCAGGTCAGCGTAAACGTGCTGCGGGTACTGTGGCGGCTCAGGAGCTGGCTGAACTGGTGGTACCGGGATCTCCTCGATATGCTCCTCCTGAGCCGGATCCTCAGGCTCAGCCTCAGGCTGAGCCTGAGCCTCAGCCTGAGCCTCAGCCTGAGGCTGGCCCGGGAAATGATCGAGTCCCAGAGCCTGTAGCTGAGCCTGCCGAGCGGCCGCCTGCTCAGCAGGAGGGGCCAACACTCCAGGCCTCAACTCAATAACAACCGGGATGACCTCCGGCACCGGCTCCGGCTGCCAAATCAGCCCGTCTCCGCCCCTAAACCTCAGACCAACATCAAAGCGACGGGTGATCTGCATGCTAGAAACTAACGCGCGGCCCAACCTGGTAGACGGGACCGGATCGGACAGCACCGGATCTCCCTCGGGCACGATCCCGAGCGAGCGTGCGATGGCGGTGATGTATGAGCCAGTGTGCACCCACCCGCGGAGCTGCCGGTGGTATGCTGTGGCAAAGTAATCTGCCAGGCTGGCTGCTAGATCGCAGGGCTGTCGTCGCAGTAGGCAGTATAGAAAGAAAAGATCACTGAGGTTGACCTTCTCCCTGCTGGCACCCCGTGGCACGATAGTTGCCGCGATAACATGGTGCAGGTATCGGAACAAGGGGTCTTTGATGGTGGTGGCCTTTTGCCAGAATCTCCCAAAGGGAACCCTGGAAATGGCCCTCCAGAAACTGATAAGCGTCTGCCTGTCCATCATCGTAACTGCCTGCGTATATAAATCAGTATCAAGCTCGGCCTCTGTGTACAAACCTGTATAAACAAATAATATTAAATAAACAAATAATAATAATAAACAAATAATATTAAATAAACAAATAACATTAAATAAACAAATAATAATAATAAACAAATAATATTAAATAAACAAATAACATTAAATAAACAAATGATATTAAATATAAAATAATAAATAATATTATTTAAACAAACCTGTATGGACAGCAAACTGCCGCACACTCATCTCAAACTGCTGACCGGCGAGACGGAATGTAACCTCGTGGACTGGAAAATCCGGGTCCTCCACGTAATCCGCCGGATGCGGCGCGTATGTAAACGTGGAAAGAAACTCCCACGTAAGCTCAGGGTACGAGTCCTCCATCGCTAACTCAAATAGGCGCGACCAAGGAGTATCTAGTCCAACTATCTCACGCGCCCGCGCGGCCTCTCCCACGGTCTCCAGCAGGCCTCAGTCTATCCTTGTATGCTCCCCAATGGGGATGGTGCGCAACCTCGCGCATCTCCCCCTCGCCCGTGACCCCGGCGGAAACTGCAGGTACGGACATGCCGGCTCTCCCTCATCTCCCTCATCTCCCACATCTCCCTCAGCCTCCATATGCTCAATTTCGTCATCGGAGGAATCCATACCTGCACGTTGACAAGATAATATTAAATAAACAAATAATATTACTAAACAATTTAAATAATAAACAAATAATATTATTTAAACAATTTTTAAACAAATAATATTAAAAAAAATAAACATGAACCAAAGCGCCGCGCTTTGGCCTCGGCGCGGCGCTTTGGTTCTTCGTTATGAAGAACAACCCCAGCAACATGATCACAACCGCCCAAATCAAATCAAAATCAAACATATAACTTGAACCAAAACAATAACAACAATAAACGAAGTTCGATCGTACCTAATAGCGGTTGAAATCCGGAAAAAGACGATCTTCGCACTAGTGTGTGTAATCGCACCGTAGTGTGTGTGTTTTGTTTGAGGGTGAAATGGGGGAGAAGGCTGCCCCGCTTCAGGTATAACGAGGGGCCAAAGCGCCCCGCTATGGCCAAAGCGGGGCGCTTCGGGGCCAAAACGCTGCGTTATGACCTAAGCGGGGCGCTTCGGCCCTTTTTTAAATTTTTAAAATTGTTTTTTATTCACAAACGCGTCGATAATAGTCTAAATTTTACGTTTTTTCCATTATACATCATTTTTTAAAATATATGGACTATACTGCAAGTTCCGGATCAAATCGGTTACGTGTGATGTCTTATTCCGTTATATCGTATCATTTTGGTTTGAAAGCACAAGTACTCCTGTGAGAGGTGTTATGTGTACCAGCCGCCTACCGCACATGAACATGACGTATTTTTTCATTAATTGTAGTATTATGATGTATATGGTCATTTTGGGTCGTACAAGTGCGTATTGAATCTGATTGGGTCGTGTCGGTGACATTCGGTTTTTAACGTGATGTAACGCATATATTGAACAAACACAAACGTGATTATTATTAAACACATTTAACCTACATCGTGAACATATGGGGTTACATTAAGGTCTGGGGCACGATACGTAAGCATTTCGTACGCGTTGATCTGATCCCTGTATAATGTGTGCCAGGCTGCTGCGCGCTCTGTTCTGTGTGCTGTCCAGAATGGGTTTGGGGGAGGCATTGGATAACAACCTCCAAGATCTACATGTATGAAATGCCCATGGTCGACGAACACAACCGCAACCACCAGGTGAGGTTCCTCAGCTTCGTTTGGCCCCCCCAGCAGAGGGAAAATTGTACAGCTCCCACGCATGTCGAAGGTGTGAACAATCACACCGTATCGTTGGGCAATAAGAAACCCCGTCTCAGGCATCGTCATGTAATTTTCGATATCTGCTCGTCCCACCCCCTTGAAATTGATCCGTCTAAGCAGCGCATCATAATGTCCTATGTTTTCCGGATCGAAAAACTGCCTCCAAAGCGATTCGTTCGTACGTAACTCCTTTATAAGTTGTTTCCGGATCATCAAATATGAATTTTGTTTCACTCCTAACCCAACAGCCACCGATCGAAACCCACAATGACCATCTGGTTTCACGTCCTTTATTATAACGATGTATGGATGGATCACTTCGGGAATCTGAGATGCGTAGTTGCGGATCGCTATATCCGTCTTAGGACCGAGCTTGATCATCGGGAAATCAGGGTGCAGGTTGATCGGTTTGGTATTCTTTTGTCTTCTAGAATCTTCGAGTGATATGTACGAGCTGTGACGGGGAAGATCATCTGAGGCCTCGACCCAAGTTTCTTCCGACGGAATGTACGAGCTTTTTCTAGCGGCTTCAACCTTTCTTTCTTCCTGCGTTTTCAATGTTGGGCGACCACGAGTTTTCTTCAGAACAGCAGGAGGTTTTTTGTTATTGTTCCCTGGATTGAGGATTTGCTGAAACTTTTCAAAGAAGCTCCTTTTCACTTGAGGGGGTGTTGGATCGATCTTTTGTTTCAATTTTTCAAATTCCGCGTCTACATCGATATCCTCTATGTTTTTCTTTGCAGGCTTGAAGTTAAGCTTCTTCCAGAACACGTCTATGTGTGTGATCCGGAGTTGCTGACCTGTGGATGAAAACAAATTAGGTGGCAGAATCATAACGAGAAAGGTCAAAGATATTAATTACCTTTATTTTCCAACTTTTCCAAACGACAGGCACATGGCAAACCACAGCTGGTAAAAAGTTGGCAACCACAGCTTGCACCGTAGGCTCTCAACCCGTCTTCCTTACGTTTTAGTTCCCTACTCAAAAGCTCAATCGCATATATTGAAACCTTTCTGAGAATATATGCAAGCATGGGCTGCTTCTTGTGGTGCGTCATCACTTTTCGGAGGCTTGTTTCAAAGCTTGTACTAATCTCGGTGTATTGTATATCAACAACATGATCAACATACAGTACAAGTTTATCCAGTGTGTTGCGATGACTTGGAAATTGACTTTTTAGTGTTGCATGCATGCCCTCAACCCTGTTGGTCGTAGTTTGGTGAAAGTTGATAGTTTTGTTAATCCAGCATGATACAAACTTTTCACGGTACGGATCCAACCAGGATTTCTTCATATAATCAAAAACCTCTAAAATTAAAAAAAAACGTAAATAGTCAGTTTTTGTTATTATATAAAATTTGAACATAATTATGTAAGAAATACCTACGTTCACGGTCATCTTCTTTCAGCTGTGCTTCAAGGTTTTCCAAGTTATACCTGTATATTTCCTCGGTCGTAGACTCGCACAATAACCAAAAACTACGTACGAATACTTTCCAATCCTTGTCAGAGAATTTCTTCTTGCTGTTCTTATTAATATTTTGTTGAATATGGAACCGACAAAGATACTTATGCGCTTTTGGAAAAACTTGTTCACACGCGTTCATCAGCGCAAAATCCCTGTCTGTTAAAATCACGCGCGGTTCCATACATCCTACCAGCATAGACTTGATCCTCTGCAACACCCATAGGTAGTTCTCTGACTTCTCAGCGGAAATTACCGCACAAGCAGCCGTAAACGATTTGTTTGTCGACGTCATGCCTACGACCTGAACAAATGGCAGGTTGTACATGTTCCTTTTGTAGGTGGCGTCAATAATTAGCACATGCGGGAAGGCACACCACATATTGAATGATCTTTCGTGAACAAAGAAGACATCTTCAACTTCGTTTGATATCTCATTCGTGCGCATGTAATAAGTGTAATTTTTTTCGAGAAGAATGCTTTCAAGTTTTTGCATCGGAGACTTACCGACATTTTTTTCGGCGTTGATCTTCTGAACAGCGTTGTGTATATCTTTCGGAATAAGCTTTCTAGCCGGATTGTTTTTTGTCAGCGTTCGCCAGATACTTTGGTTGGGAATGTCTTGCTCTGCCAGCTCCTTAACCAGTTTTGTATCCTCCGAAGAAAGCCTTCTCGCATACGCGTGACCCTCTAAGTTTTCAATAGGAGTGTGGTTATGCTTCGCCTTCGGCACCTCGATCCTCCAAACACTTCCGGATGATTCCGAAAACCCGATCATCTCGAACGGGCAGCCTATTTTCTTGCTACCCGTTTTCCTCTGTGTAGCTATACTCTTATGCTCCCCACCAAAAGTACATTGAAACCAAATCTTGTAATTCTCTCCTCTTTTATTCGACCTCTTAGTCACAATGAGGTAACCGTTGTCTTTTGCCGTGTCTTGTACCCAACGCACCAACTCTTTACGTGACGAAAAGGTCTGCGTCGTATCAAACGAAAACGTAACCGGGTAACAGCCTTCCTCGTCAACAGACACATCCCCCGGCTCACCATCGTCACCGAGGTCCGAATATACTTGATGTTCAAAGTTGTGCTCGCCACCGTAACCGAAATTCGAATAACCTTGTAAGCTCTGTTGACAACCGTAACTGTCGTTTGGACCACACTCCTGCTGTACAAAGCTGTACTCGCCACCGTAACCGAAATTCGAATAACCTTGTTGTGCGTAAGGGTCCTCCACAGGGGTATTCAAATCCAGCGTCACCGTGTTATCACGATAATGAATGCCAGATACAACCTCTGCCTCCCTCAAGTTGGACGAGACCGGTTTCTCATACGAGTCAGAAATAGCGGTCCCCTCGTAAGAATCAGGAACAACTGTCTCGTCAGAATATTGACCGAAAATATAGTTGTTTAACCACGACATCGTTTTTTCAAGAGATGTAACTAATACAGCAAAACCGCGCGTTATTTTGAAGAAACACAACGGATGGGGAATAAAGGCAATACAGACCTTTGATCTGAAATGAAGGAAAATGTATATCGAAGTGTTTATGTATGATCGAAATGTCTGTCTCAGAGTTGCTTTTAAAAGGGGCAAAAGGGTGAAATTTGGGGTCGAAGCGCCACGCTATGGCCAAAGCGCGGCGCTTAGGGTTAACGACAAAACATCATAATCAGCTTTATGTCTGTCAAACAGTATCGAATGTTTCAAACGTCAATCGAAGCACGTTTTGTCGATCGAAGCGCCGCGCTTTGGCCATAGCGCGGCGCTTTGGGGTGTGAAAATAATTTTGGGCGTGTGCAGCTAGCATGACCCTAAATTTATGGTATTCAACACTTATAGAAAACTAGATGTTGTAAACGTAAAATGCGCGAGTTGGGTAGGGTTGGCCCTGAGAATTCATGTATCCTGTTTGAGCTTGAAAAAAAACGTGCCCTTAGGCGTTAACGAAATTTGGTATTGGGCTCACTAAAGGTCTACACCTAATGTCAATTGGCTAATAACTAATATAAACCATAAAAATAGTTTTGTAGGCCTATGTTGATGTTTGTATGGGTATACCCTATTAATTTATTTATTTTTACATATACATATCGGAGTTTTTCATATCGTTTTGTGGTTTTGGTTGAATGTTTATTTGAATTTATGGAATATATTATATCAGTTTATTTGAATATTCGATAATAATTAGTATTAATATTATAGATTATATATATATTTTTTAATAGTATAGGCAATAACAATTTATTCCATGTTAAAAAAAATTAAGCTATTTTAGCTAAGCTAAATACACGGTTAACCACCCACAACCGACCCGCTATAACCATCAAAATCGATTAACCATAACCACCATAACCGATCGGTTATGGTTATGATTTTAGGCCAAAACTGACCCAAACCGACCCATGCACACCCCTAGTGTTAAGTAGCCAAGCAGAAATGATTTAGTGATTCAGTTGGTGGTGGCCGGAGTTGACAGTGGTCGGAGTTGGTGGTGGCAGGTGTTGGTGGTGGTGTTTGATGAAGAAGGTGGGTCTTTTTTAAGATTTTAATATTACTAAAACCTTTTTTTAAAGTATTTTTTATATTTTAAAAAGGTTGGTTATTTATATTATCTACACAATTAGTCCCTGTAAATATGAATTGACAAAAATGCTCTCATGTGTAAAGCACATGATCAGATTTAACAGAAAAAATTAACTTAGTTTGGCTTAAAGAACAAAACGTGTATGATTTGAAAACATAAAGTACAAAACTCGTCAATTTTGAACATAAAAGATATCACCTGAAAATGGGTATAAAGATAAAGGACAATCCTTGAAATTCACTCTTTCTTTTTTGATATTTTCATCTAACACTTAATAACTTGATAAATGTAATTAACTAGAATTAAGCACTCTCGCGTTGCGGCGAAACGTAAAATCGTGCCAAATAGCAACAATGTCATAGGCCACCGCCAGCAACAACAAACACTGAAGTTGTAATGTGTTAATGCGAATAGGTTAGAATGAAATGTTAAATATATAAAAGAATAACTAAGTTGATCTAGAACCCATGCATTGGGATGAACCTATCAAACGAGAAAATAAACTTAAAAACGTTGAACCACACGTACACGTTGCGCCGTGTTAACTCGCAAAATTTTAAACGGAACGTAAAAACGTTGAACTACACAAGCACGTTGTGCCGCGTTAACTCGTAAAATATAGAATGAAACATAAATAAAAAATTTGCGAAAGATAAAAAGTATAGAGGACCAAATTTGAGAGTAAACGAGTTGTTTAGTTAAATTGAAAATAATAAAAAAATTTGGATTAAAAGTAAAAAAACAAATTTTATGTTAGAATTACAAAAATAAAAACCTTAGGAAACATTTTTGAAAAACCCTTAACACTTAACATCATACATAAACAAATGTTGCTAATTAATATGATGTAAATGTAAATTTCCATTTTAAACAAATATATCTTCTGGGATGAGAGGGTTTTTTATTTTTTATTTTCATATCAAATGGAATAATAGACGTATCTACATGATTAAGGAAACAATATCTAAGCTAATGATTTACTAATTTGTTTTAAATAATACGTAACTTTACAACAACACATTCACCTTCAAAAAAATAATTAAAATGGTACATAATATCCACCGATTTGAAATTTGAAAAATGTACATGGCAAGGTTTTTGTTATTTTTCATTAAATTCTATATCCTACCGCTAATCTTAATATTCTAAATGATAAGTATGATTTTATAAATATTATTTTATTTCCTTGGAAATCAAGCAATATATGTAAAACCTAATTGAGTATAACTTGATTTCTATCTAGAAAGTTTTAAGGAATATTTTCCACTCAATATCCGGAAAGTTTTAAGGAATATTTTCAACTCAATAATATATAAGTTGTGCATGCATGCATGCACATCAACCCTCTCACACAAAAGTGCTTATTTCCCAAATTTTTTCATACGTTTAAACATGGCAACACCATCAAGTTCCAACAAGAAGATCAAATTCCATTACGGTTATGGCGGCACGATCACACCTTCTAAGAGTAGCGGCAAACTACGATACGAAGCAGGCACGAATGGGATTCTAAAAGTGGACCGATGCATTACTTACACGGAGCTCGTTGTAAAGTTATGGGATGCGTGTGGACCATCTATGCTTTTGAGGTGTAAGTTGCCACATGATGATCTTGACTCGTTAGTTCATGTCAGGTCGGATGAGGATCTTGCGTATGTCCTTGAAGAATACGATCAATGCAATGAAGATTTGAAAATCAGAGCCATTCTTGACGACACGCTAAGGTTTTCTTGGGCTAGTGACCAGTTGTACTGTTTCAGGCCTAAGGATTTTCTCATGCAAGTCCACACAATTGAGGCTAGTCGTTGATGGTTCAGCCACAAGTTAACATGTGATGTTGCATTTTAGAATTGAGTACATTGGATAATGGTTATTTCTTGAATGTTTTATGTATGTTTCTTAAATGCTTGGATTGGAGAATGTTCGTGTTTGTGACTAATTTGTGTACTATGTTTAATATATTGGATCCAACTTTTCGTTAATTTCTTGATTTTAATATAATTCTAAACGTAGTGTTGTTTCTAATTCACAATAAAACTATATACATCCAAAGAAAGATTTTATATGGGTGAAGAAAACAAAACTTATTAATACAATTTAGCTTAGTCTACAGTGGAATGTATATGGGCATATATGATAGAAAAAATAATAATAAATTCTTTATACTAAAAGGTAAAATATAAAATAAAATGTATATAAATAAGATATACGAAAGAAAGAAAATTTCTTTTTAGAAAAAAAAAATATACTTTATGTAATAAAGTACTCTAAACATCAATCGAAACATTGTGATACCCATCCTTTCGGCCAATAATTCATCTTCTATAAAACTATTCACAATCGATCCTTTATATTTTTGTGGGTGTATTATCTATATTTTATAAAGTGTTTGTAAAGTTGTAAGTGGTTGTGAGTGAAGGAGAAAAAATGTTACCGTTCACAAGTAATTTAAAGGGACTAAGTTCACCCTCTATAATTTTTTACTATTTTTTTGAAAGTGACTGTGATGGAGAAGAGAGAAAACATAATGATAAAAATACAAAAAGAATATTATTTAATTGAAAAAAATACATTAATTTTTAGTGTAATTATAAAGATGAGTATATATTCAGTTGTGAATACTCTGACGAGTCCATAACAATGTCTCTCGTCTTTTCCTAGAAACCATAAACAAAATATTTTTTTGTCTTTTTTCGCTTAGAAATATGTTTATTTATATGTTGAAAGTAATATTTTTATTTTTTATTTTTAAATTTGGAAGCTCTTTTAAACTTAAGGGTCTAAGGGTGCACGGGGCGTAAGCGGGGAGTGGGTTCGGTGACCCAAGTCCCCGCTAGGGAACACCGCCGCCATCATTCATTCACCGCGAGGGGAGTTGCCAAATGGTGGGCCAGCCCCTTTTCTAACCAATCAAAAGATTTGTTTTTTTTTTTTTTTTTTTAATAAAAAAACAAGGGGAGTTAAGAGGGGAGTGGCGCCATCAATTTAGGGTGTTAGGGGAGTTTAAGAGGGGAGTTGACGTGGCACAAAATGATTGGTTAGGCGTAAGAGAGGGGACTCACCTCTTAGGTGAGTGCCCCTTACACCCTAAAGTCATTGCTTTAGGTACTCTTAGTATAGAGCCGCCATTTCCTCATGTGTTCCTTTATATTTGTCTACTTATATTATCAATCTATCTATTTTGACAGTTCTATCTATGATAAATAAAAACATTTTTGTGTCACATATTACAGTAACCCATTACTGTCACGTGGCAGTCCTTAATAGAAAATCATCTTAATTATACCCTTTCAAAGAACTAGTTAATAGATAAATGTGTTTAAGAACTTGGTTAATAGATTAATGTGTTTAACAACTTCATTAAAAGAGTTTGGAAATTAGTTAGGGCTTGCTTAAAACTGAGTAACATAGATAATAAATCTATCAGTTCGTGAATTTTTGTAACTAAACAATTAAAGAAGTTCTAAACCTTAGGGGATTGATAAACTACATAGTAATAGAATCATTGTATATTTTCATATTATAGGAAACTATTGTATAGGTTTATTGTATATATCTCCACCGAAATAGGAGATTCGGTTGGGTCCTATATATTATTATTGTATCAATTGTAATCAATCAATGAAAAACAATATTCCTTCATGGTATCACCCTCTACATCAGTCCTGCAACCCTAATCCTAAAGCTGCCGTCACCTGCAGCTTCTTCTCTGCCCTCCGAATCTCCTTTCTTCTTTCACCTCTCTGTTAACCTTGTCTCCTATATTCTTCTTTTCTTTCAGCCATGGACTAGAAAATACATCCAACCCTCACAGTTTCAAACATTAAAACCCATGTTTCGATTATCCTACAGAAGGACTCCCCTCATTATACCACTTGGTCCACCCTCTTTAAAGTCCATTGCCAAGATTTTGAGGTACTGGACCACCTTTCTCCACACACTACAACCGCTGCTTCCTCCTCTGATGCCGAAAAAATTGTTCCCGTCGCCGCTGAAGCACTATGGGCTCGTCTTGACGCCATCGTGCTGCAGTGGATCTACGCAACAATCTCTCAGCCTCTTCTTCGTGTCATATTACAACCAGGTCAGTCTGCTTATAGTGCCTGGACGGCTGTCAAGAACGAGTTCAATGACAATAAAGATACTCGAGCTATATTTCTCGGACAGGAATTTGCCAACCTATCTCTCGACAATTTCTCATCCATGGCTGAATATTGCCAACACACAAAATATTTGGCTACCCAGCTTGAGAGCGTCGGTGCACCGGTTGATAATCGTATGTTGGTCATCAAAATCCTCAAGGGCCTCACCGATCAATACGACGGTATTTCCATGGTTCTACAAAACCGAGACCCACCTCCTGATTTCAATGAGGTTCGCTCCCGTCTGAATATGGAGGAAAGCAAGAAGAAACGACAAGCATCACGTGCGGCTCAACAATCTGCCACGGCTTTGGTTGCTACGGTTTCATCGACCAACCAACATTCTGGTTCACATCCATATTATCCTACCTTGGAACGCGGTCGTGGAACACAAAGAGGCCGCGGTCGCGGTCGTGGACGCAGCTCCAATAGTCGTGGAAACGGTTACAATTCCTCTTCTCCTTCGCCGGCTCACCCCTACATTGTGTTTCCAAGCAACTGGACCGCCACACAATGGGCCGGCCTCCTCAACAGGTCTCCACAAAACTTGCAGCAGCCTTCGCAAACCCCACCATGCCCTTATCCTTCGAAAGAGAACAACCATAACTCACAGGGCATCCTCGGTCCGAGACCCGATCAAGCTTTCAACACCGGTTACACACTGACTGACATCGAGGCACTCTACACTATGGCTTTGAACCCTCCAGATCATGGACTCATGGACACCGGTGCTTCTTCCCACTCCGCCAACGAGCAATGTATATACTCCCCGTCTAATTTTAATAAGTGCACTAATATGAATATTATTGTTGGTAATGGCATGAGTATCCCGGTTGTGGCGACAGGCAACCAAACTTTACCCCCACCTTTTCCACCTTTAAAATTAAATAATGTCCTATTTGCCCCTACAATTATCAAAAACCTGATTTCTGTCCGTTGTCTAACCATTGATAACTTAGTGTCTATTGAATTTGACCCGTTTGGTTTTCTTGTGAAGGACCTCAAAACACGGGCACCTATCCTACGATGCAATAGCACTAGCGATCTTTACCCGCTCACACAACCTCTTCCTCTCCACTTCAACAAACCATCTGCTTTTACTGCCATAACTCAAGATCGCTGGCATCAACGCTTGGGTCATCCTGGCAACACTTTATTGCATTCGTTGAAATTGTCTTCTTTTATTGATTATGGGAAAATTAATAAGACTCTACGTGAACCTTGCGTTTTTGGTAAAAGTGTGAGTTTGCCATTTTATGATTCTCAAAATTGTACTTGTTTACCGTTTGATATTGTCCCTAGTGACCTTTGGACATCACCCATAATTAGCATAGGTGGACACCCTTACTACATCCTCTTTCTGGATGATTTTACCGATTTCTTATGGACCTTCCCCTTATCAAATAAATCACAAGTGTTCCATGTTTTTGCCCAGTTCCACAACTTAATTCACACCCAATTTGAAAGAAAAATCAAACAATTTCAGTGTGATAACGTTAAAGAGTATGCAAACCAACAATTTTTTACTTTTTGCAATCAAATTGGCATGCAATTCCGCTTTTCGTACCCTTACACCTCATCCTAAAACGGGAAAGCGGAACGCAAAATCCATACCATTAATAAGATGATCAGAACACTTTTGGCCCAAGCCTCTTTACCTCCTAATTTTTGGCACCATGCCCTCGAAACCGTCACCTATCTCCTCAACATCTTACCTACCAAAACCCATAACTTTCGCTCACCTACATCTCTTCTATACAATTGCATCCCTGAATATGAACATCTTCGTGTTTTCGGTTGCCTTTGTTACCCCATTTCACCACCCACCAAAATCAATAAACTCAATTACCGATCCCAACCTTCTGTGTTTCTTGGGTATCCGCCCAATCACCGAGGCTACAAATGCCTTGATTTGTCCACACGCCAGATAATTATATCACGCCATGTTCAATTTGAAGAGTCAATTTTCCCATATAAAATACAATCCCCCACAAAACCCCCGTCCTATGAATTTCTTAATCCTACCATTCACCCATCCCTATGGGATCAAGTCGCTCACAGTTACCCCACACCCATTGTTCCTACACAACATTCTCAAAACAATCAATCCACATCTTCCTGCCCAGCCCAAATCAACCCCACCGGCCAGAAACAACAACACACCTGGCACCAACTCCTACATTCCCGGCCCAGAAACCCACCTCAGCCCACCCACTAACACACAAGCCCAAACGACCCCGATCCAAATTCCCAGCCCATCCCCTCACCCGTCCTCTTCTCACAGCCCACTACCTACATCTCCAACCACCTCAAGCCCACCAGCTCACTCCCAACCCCACCCGGCCCAAACGCCCTCACCCGAACACCTCAATACTTCTCTGTCCCCTATTCCCCCACCACCTCCTCCACCACCTGCTCGCACCATCCAAACCCGCTCCATGAGCTGCATAGTCAAACCTAAACAACACTTTAACTTGAACACCACCACAGTTGTGCCTCTACCTAAAAACCCTCAGGTCGCCTTAGCCACTCCCGATTGGTACGATGCCATGTCCAATGAATTTAGTGCCCTTATTAAAAACAAGACCTGGGAGCTTGTACCTAGGCAACCTAACATGAATATCATTCGTAGTATGTGGCTGTTTAAACATAAATTTAGATATGATGGCAGTTTAGAGAGATACAAAGCTCGGTTGGTATATGATGGTCGAAAGCAGCAGACAGGAATTGATTGTGAGAAGACTTTCAGTCCAGTTGTCAAACCGGCTACCATATGCTTTGTTTTATCACTTGCTTTAGCCAAATCTTGGCAAATTCATCAGCTCGATGTGATAAATGCTTTTCTCCATGGTAACTTGGAAGAAACAGTTTACATGTATCAACCGATGGGATTTCATCACAGAGATTATCCGAATCATGTTTGCCTTCTAAAGAAATCCTTGTACGGTCTCAAACAAGCTCCACGAGCGTGGTACCTGCGTTTTACTAATTTTGTTTCTTTGTAGGGTTTCAACAAAGCAAATATGACAACTCATTGTTTGTGTATCGCCGTGGGTCAGACATTGCTTACTTACTTATCTACGTGGACGACATTATTCTCACTACTTCTTCTGATTCCCTACGTCAGCGGCTCATGCTCGCCTTATCTGGGGAATTTGCTATGAAGGATCTGGGTCCCCTCTCTTATTTCTTAGGCATACAGGTCACGCACACCGGTAATCATATGTTTTTGTCTCAACAAGCTTATGTCAAAGACATTGTACATCGGGCCTCCATGGATTTTTGCAAACCTGTTGCCACTCCTGTTGTAACACCCCGTGTTTCGAAAGCCAAAGTCAAAGTCAAGATTGAAGCCAAAGGAAGAAAAGATTGCTAATTGCGATCTGTCACTCCTTGCTCAATTCCTGTTTTGACTTTTTTGACTTGTAGATAGTTTATTTTACTTGTTATGTTAGTTGTATTATGTGGAGTACTTGAAATAATCGAGGTTATATCGATATTTAATCGCTTTATCGCTTATCGCAATCGCGCTCGCAACTCGAATTATGCGTTCTGGATATTGTCTTACGTGTGTGTGCTATTAATGTGTTACTTGTGCGTGTTTATTTATGTTATAATGTGGTGATCAATCGAAACGTAATCGAAACACTATCGCAATCGAATCGAATCGCAACGCTAAACGCAAGTTAAATAGGATGATTGTATGTTAGATATAGTGGCTGGGATTAAAAGTAATTTAATGAGAAACTCTATCGCATCGCAACGCTCAACACGCGAATCGAAACCGCAAAACTCATCGCCCAAAACACTCCAATTGAGTGGTCAGCCGATCGAGTTGCCACCCGATCGGACTGCCACCCGATCGAGGTGCCACCCGATCGGGCTGCCACCCGATCGACCCGCTGCCTTACCCCCTTTCCATTTATGGAAACCCTATAAATACCCCATATGTCAACATCATTTGATGTTGACAGCTCTCACTCTCTCCCACCCGCTCCAGCCTACATTTCCTCCGATTTCTCGCTAATCTTGTAAGTTTTCAACCTAAATCTTGTACTTTCTTGATCTACACACACTCCTACGCCTTTCTATCTTTCGAATCTTAATTTCTAACCGTGAAATCACTAGATTTGAGGTGTTCTAGGATGATGTCATCATGGTGTTCTTATGAACTTCATGTTTTGGCTTCAATCCACCAAGAATAACTTGGATCTGAACAATTTCCACACAAATAAACAAAGATCTAGCATAGATCTAAACAGATTCATGGTGTAGAAGGATTAAAAGATGGTTTCTAACTTTCTTTCAACTCTTTTACACTCAATGCACTCAAAACCGATAGAATCGGAACTTGTTCTGATCTCCTACTCATTCTTAGTGTTGGTCAGTTCAAGATCTGGATTCTATCCATGAGAACACTGGTTTCGGGTTAAACATGAACCACCGTCACGAACCAGTGAATAGGTCGGGTTTGGGTGATTCCTGTCCGATCGGTTCGCAAGGGTCTTGGCAAGGTTCTGTTGCTTAGCACGTAGTCACGACGTCTCGAGAAAACTTCAAACTATCAGAATAACCAAGGAAGAAGACGATCAGGTCATCTGGGACGGATTGCCGTCCGATCGGATTGCACCATGGGTCCTACACTTCACTTTTGTTTTAATGTTTTAAAGTTTGAACATTGAAGGAACTGATGTCCGATCGGATTGTCACCCGATCGGATTACCCCTCGGCTATGTGATGTTCAGACTTCAACCCTTTAACAATTTTCAACATGTTCAATACAAACGGATTGTCACCCGATCGGATTGCAATCCGATCGAGTGACAAACTGTTGTGAACTTGTTCTCACTAAGTGTCCACCAATCGGATTGTCGTCCGATCGAACGTTCGTTCGATCGACCGACCTGAAGGGTAGATATACTTCTATGTTTTCAAAATGCTACAACAAAAACTTCAAAATACAAGCCATCATACACAAACACATCCTTCCCAAACGAGGTAGCAATCCAATCGAATGGTCACCCGACCGGATGACCATCCGAACGAATTGTCACCCGATCGACCGTCCACCCGATCGGATTGCCACCCGATCGGATTACCATCCGATCCACTGACACTTCACTCTGTTTTACGTATCGCTTATCGTTATGCTATCGTTCTGATCAGGCTAATCTCACTCTAGCGCTCCCTTCAATCCATCATCGCTGTGAGTATACTCGAACCCTTTTTGCTTTCGCACTTTTGGGTGTTACATACGTTACATATTCAAATCACATCAATCACACCACGCAAACACTATTTACATGCTAACCGTTACTGCATGTTATACGTGACTCAATGAATGCTTGTTTGTTATGTTTACACATGGATTGCTGTCTACCTGCCTTAGCAACGATAGTACTATAGTTTGGACTCAGCACCTGTTCACTCAGGGGTTGTTAAGGACAATTAATTACATGGGTCAAAGTGGTGATCATGCATTACGAACTGCCTTGGGCAGTCAACCCGTAGTCATTGGTATTGATAGGATCATGTCGATAACTTACGTGCTTCATTTCACACTGTGTACGTGCTGGTTATGCGTAAACGATTTCGAAGGGCTCACATTTACCCTATGTGTATTGACTTTTACTTGAACGTATGTGACAGGTGTTTAAGATGCTTATTTGCTTGGATTGTTGTGAAATCGAGGCTAGGAAAGAGTCTAGAAACAAAGACAATTTATTTTTATTTGTTTAAATCTGAGTTGTCGGAACATGTTTTATTGTTTGAAGAATATCTCTGTCTGTAGTAACTTGATTATCTTATGGGTCATGGTATGGGACATGATATTTTAAACTATTCAGTAATTTAGTCGTTATGGAATTTCTTTGAACAATCTGTTTCGCTCAGTGCCGCATCCCGATGATTCCGCCATCGGTTGGGGTGTGACAGATTGGTATCAGAGCCATAACTATAGGGAATTAGGCAAGACTCGACCTAGTCCAGGTTGATATCTTAGAACGACCTAGTCTATAGTTTAAGTACCAATGGTCCGACTTGTGCGAAACCTGTAGGGATTCTGCACGAGCTTACTTGCCATTTCTCGCTCGTAATCACGCTATACTATCACAACTGCCTTTCCTAAGGTAGTCGCACTGCACTATTTGGAGAAATGATTGGATTGAGATTAGGTGTGAAAACCGCAAACTCTCGATTGAATCGCTCGTTCGATCTGTATTTATCTATAAAACACGAGAATTTGTGTTGAATCAGGAGTGAAATCCGCACTTTAACGCAGATTTTATTCTCTATTTTATTAAAAACAGGAGCGAAGTTGTTAAGACAGGGGTGAAACACGAACCTTGATGATTTGTTCCGCCTCTATTTTGGTTTTACAAAACTCTCACCAAAGTCTCGACGGACTCCAACGATTTGAAGCCACACTGAAGCTCGAGGAATGCATGCCATTCGCCTAAATTCGAGGCGAGAGCATAGTTCTGAAAGCCAAAGTGTGTACCAATAGTCCTTGAGAATAGTCGAATCACTTTGGGTAGTCAATGTCTAAACAGCCACAGCCAATCTATCCTCAATTTTTATGTGTTTCGATTCTGAGCCCGTAACTGCTGACTCTGATATTCGCTGATTTTATGTGTGTTCTATGTGGATTTACTGTTTATGTGTTTCGATTTTTGATGATTTCATCCGCTTTTTGCTATTCGCTTCGATCGACACACACAAACCGCACTACACATCTATCTCAATACGCTAACAAATTGCTACTACTTGGGGAATCACTGTACGCTATAATCCTCGTTGTGGACTCGCAATCGCTATTCTCGAACGCCGCGACTTTGAATAATAGGTTTCTATATTCTGACTGCCTCTATGTGCTTCTATGTGCCCTATGTGCCTTATATGCCTATGTGCTTATGTGATTTTGTGAATACGTGCCTATATGACTGTATGTTATGTACTTGTACGTGTTCCTGAGCTTTAGTAGTATTAGGCGTGTGAGGTGAGATACGATTTTATTGTGTCTGATTCCTGTGACGATGTCTGTTGCAGACAATGTCGTCTACTGGATCCCATCGCTCTCGTGCCATGAAACACAAGCTAGTTGATAAGCGACTCGCCTCTCTCGTCGCTTCCCAAGTCGTTAAAGTAATCCCCCAGATCGTCAGCGAGCTAAACGAAAACGGCAGCTGTGGAGTCTCGAACAGATGCACCGAAGACCGCTTTTAGCTTTAAGCAGTTCAAAGCTTGTGGTCCAAAGGAGTTTATTGGCGAAGATGGCCCTACGACTATGTTTCAATGGTTTGATTCCATCGAAGTCACTCTGCGCCAGAGTGGTTGTCCTGAAAATCTCTGTACTCTGAATGCTACCGGCGTCTTCCAGTCTGGCGCTCTAGACTGGTGGACGGCCGAGAGGAACAAACGCGGAAATGACGCAGCCTATGAGCTGACGTGGGAAGAGCTAAAGGCCATTATGATGGAAGAATTCTGCCCTCCCCATGAACACCAAAAGCTGGAGGACGAATTCTGTCATATCAAGCAGAAGGATGGAGAGAACGCAGCTCTGACTGCTTGCTTTAAGCAGCTCAGTATCATCTGTCCTGATTAAGTCAAGACCCCCGACATGACAATCAAGAACTATATCCGCGCTCTGCCGGATTGTGTTGCAAATTTTGTCAAGGATGCAAAACCAACAACCATCGAGGAGACCTATCTGCTTGCCGCTGAAATCAACGACAAGCGTGTTAAGGCTGGTGTCTGGGACAAATCTTCGAAATCTCTGCATCAAGCTACCACTGCCGCCACCGCTGCCCCGTAATCATCATCATCATCCAAGTCCTCTCGTCGCAAGAGGAAGAATGCAAACAAGAACTGTGTTGTTACCACCGCCGCTCCACTACAAGTTGTTCCGGCTCAGCAACCGCAACACCAACAACACCGCCAAGCTGCACCAGTCGCTTATGCACCGCCTGCAAAGCGTGCATATACCGGTCCTCATCCTGCCTACCCGACATGCACCTATCATCACCCGGTGGGAATCCCCTGCAGATATTGCGTGCATTGCAATATGTATGGCCACTTCACCGTTAATTGTCGAACCATTCCCCGCAACGCAGCAACTCCTGCCCCTACTTAACAAGTTCTTCTGACTGCCCCTCAGGGTCAACAAGCAGCTCCAGCCCTCGCAATCCACGCTAGAGCCTACTTCGCATGTGGCGATCCTAACCATTTCGCCAACATGTGCCCAAACAGGGTGGTCAAACAGGAGCCCCAGCAGCAGCAGCAACAGCAGCCTCAGCAGCAGCAACAGCAATAGCAAAAACAACAAGCACCACGCGGACGCACCTTCAACATCAATGTCCACCAAGCTCAAGCCGACAACAATGTGGTTAATGGTACGTTCCTTGTGAATGGTATTTATGCATCGTGTTTATTTGATACTGGAGCCGATAATTGTTTTATATCGTTGGAATTCGAAAAGCTCCTTAATCGTAAGCGCTCTCATCAACCCTCGTCATTCGATGTCGAAATCGCCACCGGAAGAACCGTCGTCGTTAATTCTGTTATCCGTGATTGTACTCTCGAACTCGACAATCACATCTTTCCGATTGATCTTATTCCAATACAGCTCGGAAGTTTTGACATCATAGTAGGCATGGATTTTCTTCATGAGAATCGTGCTGAAGTTATGTGTTTTGATAAGATGATTCGCTTTTCGCTCGCTAATGGTGATTTATTATGTGTTTATGGTGAAACCGCGTCGAAAGGTCTTAAGCTCATGTCGTGTGTCCAGGCTAGCAAGTATCTCCGCAAGGAATACAGAGCTTTCTTGGCCAACATTGTAGTAGCGGAGAAGGAAAAGAAAGGTAATCTGGGAGTTAAGGTGTAACACCTCGAAAATTTACGTCTAATAATGTATTGACACGTGTCATAAGCCTGGAATATGTGAAAAAGTACTTTAGAGGGACTAAAGTTGACAAACAGTGAAACTATGTGAATATAAGGGTCCAAAGTGTCAACAATGGATAAATAGGCTCTACAATAACCCTATATGGTGTTTATAATCTTAAACGATTAAATCATTGATCATACAAAACGAAAAATGAAAGAAAGTGAGGAATTACAAACTACAGGGGCTAAAAGTGTCAACATGTTGAAAGTATACCTCTGAGTGACCTTTTGGCAAACCCGAAGCTTTGTAATGGTAAAATATACTCACTAGAATATGTGGTAAAAATTTCATCAAGTTTCGTTATCGTATGAGAAAGTTATGATCAAAACCGTGCACGAAGGGTTAAATGCGTTAACGTTGAAATTCGTGACTTTTCGGGTAAGCACAAACTTAACCAAGGACCTTACCATGTTTGTAAATGTCCTAAGGTCCTTAAAAATCAAGTTTTAGGGCCTAATGTGCAAGATAAATGGCCAAAATCACGTTCCAAAGGACCAAGGACCAAAATGTAAATTGTTGAAAACTTGTTTAGCTGGTCACAGCTTGTACGCGGCCCGCGACAGGCCCCTCGCGGCCCGCCTACCAGTTGCCAGCGAACGAAACAGCGACCAGGTGGCAGTTTTAAGTCTGATTTCGATTGCTCAAGCTGTGAATCGATACCATGGGCTCTCCAATGGGTTTATATGCATGTAAGGACACTTGGACTGATCATACAACACCTGCAAACACTTGTAACATCATTTTGAAGGATCAAATTTGATGTTTAAGAACACCCATTTTTGTAACAATTTCACATTCACTCACAAGATCATCTCTGGAGCTCTCTGGACGTCAAGACGACCTTCTAGTGATCTCTAAGCTTTATTAGGACTCTTGTAAGTGTTTATAACCTCCTCAAATTCGTTCTAGCTTAGTTATTTAAGCAAAAGTCAAACCATCGTAAATTTAGTTTGACTTTGTGATTAAACGAAAATTGCTCAGTCTTTTCTCGAATTGAAAGTACCTATAAGTTGGTATTTATGTGGGTAACAAACCCTCAAAAGGGTATTTTCAGATTCCCACTCTAAGTATGATAAATGTCGAGTCAAAGCTTGTTTCAAAAAGTCAACAGAATTGTAATTTGCAAATTTAAGCATGATTAGCAATGTAGGGTACATGCAACCTGTTTGATCATTAAAATAACATGGTAATTAATGTAAGAACATGTCTCAACATGTTCAACTCGACAATTTTCAGTTTAAACCCGGATCGGAACCGAAAGTCGCATAAATTGACTTTTTCTTTGACTTTCAGTTCTGACCCGTTCTTGCATGTTTGAGATCTGCCTTAGAGCATATTTTGGACCAAGTTTCATATAAGTTTAACTCTCTGAGATTTTACAACTTGGTTCAATACTTATCCGATTCATATGCATGTTTCCAATTTATGCTTAAAGTTGACTATTTTGCCCTTTTTACTATAAACGCGATTTTTGAAAAAGTGAAAGAGTAGAAACATTTGTTACTGATTTATAAACTTGCACCGAAATTTTGATATCAGTTTGAGGTCCAGAATAAGAGTTATGCTCATTATCGTAATTTGAAAACTTTATGTTAATTAATTGGCGTAATTAGCGTATAACCTATTTAAACCCACTTTTTCATATCAAACTTTTTACCCACTGTTATAATATAATATTTTGGGATTTTTAAAGATTTTTATTTAATTTTTGGCTGAGAATAACATAGGTCTCTAAGTTTAATTCGGTTAATACCGATTTTGCCATTTTAAGCCATAAAATGAGTTTTACAAATCCTTTTGACACCAAACCTTTTTCTACTGATTTTATTTGATAAATAAAATATTTTGAGCATTCTGGAAATATAAAAATATCAGCGTTCTTTTAAAAACCCGGAAACGGCTCTAAATCGCCTTTTTAAGCGTTTTTGACGCATAGTATGTACTATAACCATATTAAACATATAAGGTTGATACCTACTGATGTTCTTAGTATATTTTTATAAAATAACAGTAAGTACAAATTTTTAAACTCAGGTTTCCAATTCTGACATTTTTAGCCCTTGTGAAATTACCAAAATACCCCTAAGGTGCATAGTTTGGTTTTAAATGATTAGTTTCACATATGGGTCATACCCTACTGTTATAACATGTTAAATTAAGTATATTTACTGTATAAATCAGACCCGTAACTCAGATTTACAAATAAACTCTTTTATAATCTTTTAAATGACCAAAATGCCCTTATGAGGCATAAATTGTGTTTAAATTTATTTGGGGCATAATAGAAGATATCTTACTGATGTTATAACACAATTAAGGCATATTAACTCAGGGAACTTGCATATGACTCTTTTGGTTACCCGTAACGCCCTTTTCGCGTCCGGTTCAGTTTATGTAACTAGTTTGCATAAAGTGACCGAAACGGGTCAAACATTATCATTTTTGTCTCAAAATCCAGAATGTGTTTAGTATACCCATATTATACAAGTCTTCAAACTTGTCGGGTCTAAATCACATTCTATCCAGTCTTCTCTTAATCGTGCGTTTGAACCGTATCGTCCTTAAAAAACTAGCCGGTCTAAGCTTAAGCTTAAATAAAGACCCGTTAGAAATCTAATAGGTTATTATAAACCTTTGTTCCAGAATAAGAAGAACCAGTAAAAGCTACCTTCACTTGCTAGTTGTGATTTATACTTTACTCAGGTAAATACTTTTAACTTATTTTCCCTATACGGGCTTGGGTTACGGTATATAGAATACCGCTTGATCGAGCATCAAATTCTTACATCTTTGGGTGGTTAATTGAATAATTTGATCGGCTCGTTTAAACAATCTTGTTCACTTAAAGCCTTTGGGGGGTTAATGACCATGTCCCGGATATCCTCGGCATCATCTTACGAGATGGCCACGACCTGAGCACGGGGTGTAGGCGTACACCTGTCAGTGTATAACTCTATAATGTGGTGTGTCTATTGATCTTTAACCTGGACAAGATCCGGGCTACTGAACGCACAAGTAACATGTAATACGTTCACAAGATTATATTACATAATTATCCCAAGTTATAAAAATGTTTTGTGCCATGGGCATTCAAATCAATTTTCAACATTTTCAAAATGAGTCAGTTAAATTGTATTTACCAGTGTAAACTGACGTATTTTTCGCAAAAGGTTAAGTGCAGGTACTAATCGTACTAGGCTGGCGGTCTTCTAGAGCGTCCACAATAAGTCTCGCAAGCTTGGATGACAATAAAGCTGTTGAACAATATCTTATTTTATTTTGATCCGCCTGTGGATCCGTTTCAACTATTTGTGATATTTAATATTACACTTTATTAAAGTTGAAATGAATCTATCTTTGCTTCCGCTGTGCATTTATATATTGTGTTGTTTGTCTATGATGATACCAACTACGTCACGATACTCTCCACCGGGCCCACCGGTGACACATGGAAAATAGGGGTGTGACAGGTTGGTATCAGAGCCAACATTGAGTGAATTAAACACTAGCTTTTGTGTTTAATCTCAATGACACGATAGCACATTCTTTGACCTTCTGAGTCTAGACTTAACATAGTTATACTCTCGTCCCTATTCGGAGGATTATTACCTTCAATTATATTTTAATATGTCGCCAAGCAAGAAGCTGTAATGGAAATTCTCCCCATTTGAAGCCTAGGAAAGGCCGAGCTTCGTATTGCGACTAGGATTTATGTACAACCATGGAGAAGGCATTCAGAACTAAAAGGAAGAAGAAACTCCTCTTGCTGAAGTTCGTTTCCTTAGTAAGTCCTTATAAGGACATACTTATCCTTCAGTCCCTTCAAGGACAACATCTTTTCATTCAAGTCCCGCTTAGGGCGATTCTATACCTCTTTTAAAAAACCATTGGGATGTTTTATCTAAATTTCAAATATATCATTATATATGAATATAATATATGAAATAAATTAAAATAACATTCTTTTATATGATCTACCATTATAATAAAATGGTAAAATCTAAAAAGGACAAGACCTAGCCTAGTGTCATTATTAAGACCCGGCCAAGATGGCAGTTCCTCGATTTAGGTTCAGATCCTTATTAACATCTCGATTTAAAATTTGTTCTGCGTTAATTATTAAAAAGAATCTTAAGGGTAAACCTAGCCTATATTTCAAGGCCGAGATGGTAGAACCTATTCAAGGGATTCAAATCCTTGTTAACACCTAAGAACGTGTTAGCACTCTCGACAGACGTGATTCAATAAAATCACACACGTCATTCTTATTATTGGATCCTTCAAAAGATTCCTAACCCAATCTTATGATCTCTGAATCATGGGTTTACGTCATCAATTAAGATGATCATATTTTGACCATACGTTGGTAATATGTTGCCTACGGACCTTGCTCATTTCTACATGAGCCAAAGGACAATGGTAACGATGACTCCCTGTCCGTTAATATAATGCCTACGGGCCTTGCTCATTTCTACATGAGCCAAAAGACAGTTGTAGCTATGACTCCCTGTCAGATAAAGGTAATGAACTAGGTTCAAACCTTCATGCTTTGATTCTCTGAAATCATAACTTATAAATAGAACTTGTCTATGTGACTAGGCTGTTGAGCTATTATTAAATTATAACTAGGGATATACTGCCTATAGGCTATACTCATTGTTATATAAGACAAAAGACAGTCGTAGCCTACAACTTCCTGTCAAGAAAAGGGCATGAACACGTTCAAGTCTAAATACCTTAATTCTACAAAATCAAGGTTTATAATATAAAGTTGTCCCGGTGACTTGGCCTTTTGTGCCATAGTTATATTTTAATTAAATTTAGGATAATTATAATAAAAATCCTGAATAAAATAGATATCATTCCTTTCCTGCCAGTTTAAATATTAAAAGAGAATCTTAAAAGGTTTGACCTAGCTTGAATATCATTGAAGACCTAGCAAAAATGGTAAAACCTGTTTAAAAGAGATTCCGATCCTTATTAACACTTGAAAACGTGTTAACACTCCCGACAACAGTGATGCGATAAAATCACGCTTGTCATCCTTATATTAGTAACTTCCAAACCCCTTATTTAGCCTAAATGATCAATAGGAATCATGGCTAATAAACGTCGAACATGATGTACACATCTAAACATCCATCTGGGATGTATACCTGCGGGCAAAGATGTATACATGAAAAAGATAGTTTTATCTTCATAACTTCTTGTCAAGGCAATGAATTATGAAATTTTCCGATCCAAAGGAATCATTGATTATGTTTTAAAATTTCTCTAGTGACAAGGCATCTGTGCCATCAAAAAGTCCTTTGGAACAAGCCGTTGTGCTATATAAGATGTCAGTATGACATTGACAGTCGTGACTTATGTCCCCTGTCTAGTAAATTTGAAGGATTATATCCCGTTTAAACGCCAAAGATGGTTTATTTAAAAACCTAGGCAAAACATAATCAAATAAATTAAATACTATCTATTGGCCCATATGGTTTATTCGCACCATGGTTACTTAATTATCAAGTTCGACAATTCGCTATATAATTAAAACCGATTTATTATCACTTGGTTTGTAGCCTTCAAAGCTTCACCATGGCTGACTCCTCTGAAGCTCACAATCATCCGGTTGATCAGAATGATGATGTAAGACTGAATTTAACAAGCACCGAGTTACAGGCTATGATAGATACAGCCGTAAACAACGCTGTGGACCGTGCGTTGAAGAATCATAAGCGAAAGTGCGATGATACCCCGAATAAGGGTTGCAAAAAGGGTAAGACCGGTTCAAACTATAACCAGTCCAAGCCAAAGGAGGCAAAACCCAAATGTAAAACCTGCAAGAAGAAGCACTTCGGAAAATGTTTCTATGAGCAGACCGGGGGATGTGTCATCTGCGAGGAGATGGATCACAAGACCCACGAGTGCAAGGACTTGAAGGACGCCACATGCTATGATTGTGGCGAGAAAGGGCACATAAATACCCGTTGCCCAAAGAAGGCAACTAAACGGAAATGCACTCTGGAGTCACAAGCTAGGCCTTGTGGGATTTGTAACAAGAAAGGGCACAAGACCTTGGAGTGCCAAGACATAAAGGACGCAACCTGCTATGGTTGCAATGAAATAGGGCACATCAAGACAAATTGCCCAAATAAAACCAAGAAGCCTGGGGAGGCTAAGGAGACCAAAGTCGGGAGCTCTCAAATGGACGCTCAAGAGGCTATTCAGGATGACAATGTCACAACTGGTACTTTCTTTATCAATAACGCTCCTGCTAGAGTATTATTTGATTCAGGTTCAGATAAGTCTTTCGTAGACAATAGATTGTGTAAATCATTAAATCTGCCTGTTAAAAACTCTAAGCGTTAAGTATAAAGTAAAATTTGTAGATAGTACCTCAGAGACTACTTCAGCAATATTATATGGATGTTCTATATCCATTAGGGATCATTTGTCCGATGTCCTAGTTTCCGTTAAAGTATAAGGACTCAATATAGTGATAAAAATTGATTGGTTGTCTTGAAAATCAAGACCATATTGTGTATTATAGGAAACAAGTAGTTATCAAGACTCCTTATGAGATAACCCTCATAATTACATGTATCCGTACATTTAAAAAAAATGGTGGAACCGGCCGTCCCCGGAATCGAACCTGGGTCTAGGCCACACCCTTTCGCGCGCCTAGCCAACCGAGTGATCTCTAAGCTTTATTAGGACTCTTGTAAGTGTTTATAACCTCCTCAAATTCGTTCTAGCTTAGTTATTTAAGCAAAAGTCAAACCATCGTAAATTTAGTTTGACTTTGTGATTAAACGAAAATTGCTCAGTCTTTTCTCGAATTGAAAGTACCTACAAGTTGGTATTTATGTGAGTAACAAACCCTCAAAAGGGTATTTTCAGATTCCCACTCTAAGTATGATAAATGTCGAGTCAAAGCTTGTTTCAAAAAGTCAACAGAATTGTAATTTGCAAATTTAAGCATGATTAGCAATGTAGGGTACATGCAACCTATTTGATCATTAAAATAACATGGTAATTAATGTAAGAACATGTCTCAACATGTTCAACTCGACAATTTTCAGTTTAAACCCGGATCGGAACCGAAAGTCGCATAAATTGACTTTTTCTTTGACTTTCAGTTCTGACCCATTCTTGCATATTTGAGATCTTCCTTAGAGCATATTTTGGACCAAGTTTCATATATGTTTAACTCTCTGAGATTTTACAACTTGGTTCAATACTTATCCGATTCATATGCATGTTTTCGATTTATGCTTAAAGTTGACTATTTTGCCCTTTTTACTATAAAACATGATTTTTGAAAAAGTGAAAGAGTAGAAACATTTGTTACTGATTTATAAACTTGCACCGAAATTTTGATATCAGTTTGAGGTCCAGAATAAGAGTTATGCTCATTATCGTAATTTGAAAACTTTATGTTAATTAATTGGCGTAATTAGCGTATAACCTATTTAAACCCACTTTTTAATATCAAACTTTTTACCCACTATTATAATATAATATTTTGGGATTTTTAAAGATTTTTATTTAATTTTTGGCTGAGCATAACATAGGTCTCTAAGTTTAATTCGGTTAATACCGATTTTGCCATTTTAAGCCATAAAATGAGTTTTACAAATCCTTTTGACACCAAACCTTTTTCTACTGATTTTATTTGATAAATAAAATATTTTGAGCATTCTGGAAATATAAAAATATCAGCGTTCTTTTAAAAACCCGGAAACGGCTCTAAATCGCCTTTTTAAGCGTTTTTGACGCATAGTATGTACTATAACCATATTAAACATATAAGGTTGATACCTACTGATGTTCTTAGTATATTTTTATAAAATAACAGTAAGTACAAATTTTTAAACTCAGGTTTCCAATTCTGACATTTTTAGCCCTTGTGAAATTACCAAAATACCCCTAAGGTGCATAGTTTGGTTTTAAATGATTAGTTTCACATATGGGTCATACCCTACTGTTATAACATGTTAAATTAAGTATATTTACTGTATAAATCAGACCCGTAACTCAGATTTACAAATAAACTCTTTTATAATCTTTTAAATGACCAAAATGCCCTTATGAGGCATAAATTGTGTTTAAATTTATTTGGGGCATAATAGAAGATATCTTACTGATGTTATAACACAATTAAGGCATATTAACTCAGGGAACTTGCATATGACTCTTTTGGTTACCCGTAACGCCCTTTTCGCGTCTGGTTCGGTTTATGTAACTAGTTTGCATAAAGTGACCGAAACTGGTCAAACATTATCATTTTTATCTCAAAATCCAGAATGTGTTTAGTATACCCATATTATATAAGTCTTCAAACTTGTCGGGTCTAAATCACATTCTATCCGGTCTTCGCTTAATCGTGCGTTTGAACCGTATCGTCCTTAAAAAACTAGCCGGTCTAAGCTTAAGCTTAAATAAAGACCCGTTAGAAATCTAATAGGTTATTATAAACCTTTGTTCCAGAATAAGAAGAACCAGTAAAAGCTACCTTCACTTGCTAGTTATGATTTATACTTTACTCAGGTAAATACTTTTAACTTATTTTCCCTATACGGGCTTGGGTTACGGTATATAGAATACCGCTTGATCGAGCATCAAATTCTTACATCTTTGGGTGGTTAATTGAATAATTTGATCGGCTCGTTTAAACAGTCTTGTTCACTTAAAGCCTTTGGGGGGTTAATGACCATGTCCCGGATATCCTCGGCATCATCTTACGAGATGGCCACGACCTGAGCACGGGGTGTAGGCGTACACCTGTCAGTGTATAACTCTATAATGTGGTGTGTCTATTGATCTTTAACCTGGACAAGATCCGGGCTACTGAACGCACAAGTAACATGTAATACGTTTACAAGATTATATTACATAATTATCCCAAGTTATAAAAATGTTTTGTGCCATGGGCATTCAAATCAATTTTCAACATTTTCAAAATGAGTCAGTTAAATTGTATTTACCAGTGTAAACTGACGTATTTTTCCCAAAAGGTTAAGTGCAGGTACTAATCGTACTAGGCTGGCGGTCTTCTAGAGCGTCCACAATAAGTCTCGCAAGCTTGGATGACAATACAGCTGTTGAACAATATCTTATTTTATTTTGATCCACCTGTGGATCCGTTTCAACTATTTGTGATATTTAATATTACACTTTATTAAAGTTGAAATGAATCTATCTTTGCTTCCGCTGTGCATTTATATATTGTGTTGTTTGTCTATGATGATACCAACTACGTCACGATACTCTCCACCGAGCCCACCGGTGACACGTTGAAAATAGGGGTGTGACATAAGGATGTCCCCGTTGTGTGTGAATTTCTGAATGTGTTCCATGATGATATTCCTGGTCTTCCTCCGAGTCGTGATATCGACTTCCATATCGACCTCGTTCCTAGAGCAAACCCTATTGCTAAAGCGCCTTATCGCCTTGCTCCTTCTGAAATACGTGAACTCTTAAGTCAGCTCCAGGAATTACTTGATAAAGGCTTCATTCGCCCTAGCACCTCTCTGTGGGGCGCACCAGTCCTTTTCATCAAAAAGAAGGATGGGTCATTCTGGATGTGTATCGACTGCAGGGAATTGAATAAGCTAACCATCAAGAATCGCTATCCCCTGCCTCGAATCGATGATTTATTTGACCAACTGCAAGGTGCCTCATGTTTCTCGAAGATCGATCTACGCTCAGGCTATCATCAACTCCGCATCCAAGAGGAGGATATACCCAAAACCGCTTTTCGCACCCGCTACGGCCATTATGAGTTCATTGTTATGCCTTTCGGTTTAACCAACGCACCCGCGGTTTTCATGGATCTGATGAATCGCGTGTGTAAACCATTTCTTGACCGCTTCGTCATCGTGTTCATCGATGATATCCTGATCTATTCCAAGTCGAAAGCCGAACACGCGCAGCATCTACGTTTGGTTCTCGAGCTACACCAAGGGAATCGACTTTATGCTAAATTCTCCAAGTGTGAATTCTGGTTAGAGGAGGTTCAATTCCTCGGTCACATTGTCAATAGTCAAGGTATTCATGTCGATCCCATAAAGATTGAAGCTGTTAAGAGTTGGGTTATGCCGAAGAACCCGTCTGAAGTCCGTTCTTTTCTCGGACTAGCGGGCTATTATCGACGATTTATCGAAGGATTCTCTAAAATCGTTGTGCCGCTTACCTCTCTCACGCATAAAGACATATCCTTTGTTTGGGGAACTGAACAAGAGACTGCCTTCCGAGCCCTCAAGCACATGCTTTGCAATGCTCCCGTTCTTGCTCTACTCGACGGAAACGATGACTTTATTGTCTATTGCGATGCCTCGAACATTGGTCTTGGTTGTGTTCTCATGCAACGGGACAAGGTTATTGCTTACGCGTCTCATCAGCTCAAGATCCACGAGAAGAACTATACAACCCATAACGTCGAGCTAGGCGCCGTTGTTTTTGCGTTGAAAATCTGGTGACACTACCTTTACGGTACTAAGTGTACGGTCTTCACCGACCATAGGAGCCTACAACACATATTCAACCAGAAAGAACTTAATATGCGTTAACGCCGATGGGTGGAACTTCTCAACAATTAAGACTGTGAGATTCGTTATCATCCTGGCAAAGCGAATGTCGTTGCCGACGCTCTCAGTAGACGAAGCTATTTGCATAGCGCTCATAATATTCCCGCCGAGCATCATCTCGAATCTCTTATTCGCGAAGCCCAGCATGCATGCTTTACCGAGTGTACTTTGAAGAAAGAAAGGATTCATCACGATGGATCCCAGATAGTGAATAAATCGAATGGGATATTCCATTATCTGGACCGAATTTGGATCCCTAAGCGGTCCGACTTGCGACAGATTCTGATGGACGAAGCCCATAAGTCCCGATATTCTATTCATCCCGGTGCCGATAAGATGTACCAGGACCTTCGCTACAAGTACTGGTGGCCGGGCATGAAGAGAGATATTGCTCTCTACGTTGGGAAGTGCCTGACTTGCTCGAAAGTTAAGGCTAAGCATCAAAGACCTTCTGGCTTGCTTGAGCAACCCGTGATCCCGATGTGGAAGTGGGAAAGCATAGCCATGGACTTCATAACCAAACTCCCACGTACAACCGCAGGTCACGATAGCATCTGGATTATCGTCGATCGTTTGACCAAATCTGCTCATTTTCTGCCAATACGAGAAGACTACAAGGCAGAAAGATTAGCCGAATCTACACAAACGAAGTTATCTGTCGACACGGTACGCCTCACGACATCATCTCTGACCGCGATGGTCGGTCTACCTCGCGTATGTGGGAAACGTTTCAAAATTTGAAAAAAATTCAAAAACATTTAAAAATTTGAATGTGGGAGTATATAGTTTTAAAATTTGAAAATATTCAAAAACATTTAAAAGTTTGAAAAAAATACCCTTCATCTCTTTGTCTGAACGATAGTTCTAGCTTGAGCTCTCAAGGCCTCGTACTAACCCAGAGGTAGGTATCATTTAGGTATATTCACCTGTAAGACTGAATCCAAGGAATCTTGATACGGGAGTATATTCTGAGGTGGGACACGCAATTAAGTTAGTTCATAAAACACTAATCTCGTATATTGAATCATTTGAAGTTTGTGTGAAAATTCAAGTGGATCAGTATACTGACAATCTAAGTGAACTCTTTAAAACTTAAAGTTTATATAGATCAACAGTGCATGTGATTTGTCAAAAACTGATATGATCCTCTAACACAGCTCACCAAAAATATGTCTGTAAATATTTTGTTGTTACATTTCAATACATATAAAATCTCAAAAAGATTTTAAAAGTGTTTTAGCATAAAGTTCTTAAAATTCAAAAAGATTTTGTTCCACTTTATGTTTCGACAACCGAAGTTGGAAAGCTGAATTTCAAAATCTAAAGATGCTGAACATGTCTTGAAATAACAAGTTCATTAATTTGAAACTTGATTTTTTTAAAATGAAAATTCAAAAATTGTTTGAAATTATCACCAAGGTCATTAATTTGAACTTGGTAAATAATTGGATAGTCAAGGTCATTAAGTTGAACCTGATTTTTTGTGAGGGTTGAAGCAGATAATTGTGCTTAAAAGTTAAATATAATTTTGAGATTTGTAAGTTAGAAAGTTGTTTGAAAGGGGAAACTTAATATTCAATGTCAAATGGATAGAAAGCTCGGAGAGCCAGGAAATGATCCTGAAACTGAGATGTCAAATATAGATTGCTTAAAGCAAGGGGGAGTTTGCTGAGAGGGAGTCTGACAAGAGGGGAGTCTGTGAATCAAGATGTAAGAGGGAGTCTGTGATTCAAGAAATCTCAAAGATTTTTGAAGACTCAGAAGAAGATTGACTACGATATAGATTGACTGCAGCAATATCCAAGGGGGAGTCTGTGGATGCAATATGTCTATTGCTTCCGTCAATCATGTTCATAATTGTCAATGTATTGAGTCGTAGATGTTTGTATAGATTTATAGGTTAGACAAGACAGATTTTTCATGATGATACACATTCGTATGAATGTGCAATTCGTACGGATGGGGTCATATCCATCCCAAGGTGCCATTCGCATGTAATGCCCATTCGTCCCAGTCAGTTCTTGTGAATGGGTCGCACCTATAAATAGGGAGTCAGATCTTGTCATTTGTAACTTTTGGACTTGAGAGGGGAAACTATGTCCATTTGGTTTCACGGTTTTGTACTTTCATATAATCAATAGAAACCAGTTTAATTATCTTGTTCTTGTGCATGTCACCTTCATACACGGATTCCGCACAAGATATGAAGTCATATTAGCCGGTCATAGCATTTGGGAACACCGAAACGGTCCTCACACCACCAAGAGTTTCTTGAAACTCAGGGGGTGTAGCCTCCTCAGCTGTTTGTGGGATAGCAGATTGAATTTGTTCAGATTTAGTCATTTGTGGAAGTATACTATCAATATTGGGTGAGTGAGAGGGACTGATTCGTGTCTGAATTTCAATTGCATAAAACAGAGGTATAATGGTGGGTGGAATTTGAGGAAAAGGTTGCGGAGTGGAAAATAACATTGCCCTGGGAAAGGGGCTTTTAAGCATACTTTCAAATGAAAGTTCTGCTTCTTGTTGTGGTGTCCCTGTGCTTACAACATGATCCTTTTGTGAGGATTCATGAGGAGTTTGTTTGGTTGGAGATCCTACCAACTGTTGTGAGGAAGTAGCAACAGTGGTTTCAGGTGACCTTTGTGTTGTCACTGGATTAACCTCTGGGATCTCATCTTCCAGAGGACCCTTTTTAGCTTTTTGTGTTTTGGTGAGCTTTTTGGAGATGGAAGTTTTCTTTTTGCGTTTGGCTGGTGTGGGGTTCACAACACCGGTTGTGGTGTCATGATCACCAGGAGCAGTAGGCTTAACAACAGAGGTTTGAGCAATAGATGTGGACACATCTAAAACCAGCTCATCCCCCCTTTGTTTGTGTTTTTGAGACTTTTGACTCATTATCCATAAGTCTGATAAAGGTTTCACTTGTAAGACTATTTATTTGAAAATCTACACCTTGTTCAAAATCTGTTTGTGACACTTGTTTTCGTAGGTAGTAGCTTAGAAGTCTTGGATACAACAGAAAAGCATTATTAGCACCTTTTTTCACATTTGCCACCAAATTCAAAATAGTGCTTGGGATAAATTGTAATCAGATTTTGTTAAAATAGCATATCCCAAAATACTGAATTTTTAAAGGTATCTCATTAAATGCGGTGGTCTTGGCTGAGAGAGAAGTTAAAAGAGTATGGAAAAAAATTTCATTGGCGGAGGGAAGTTTGGTTTGAAAATAGTAACCCCTTTAATTGTGCATCATACCCTCTTTTAATGAACTCTGTATGAAATTCATGTTTTTCAAAGATGATCTTACCTGCCAAGTCGTCCAATGCAAATGTAGTGGAAATTGTAGATGGGGAAATTCGAACTAGACTTTTTCTGACTTTAGATGTGATGGCAAATGATTGTTTATTTTCAGATTGTATTTCAGTATTAGCCCAAAATTGTCAGAGTGTTTCCATATGAACTGGAGCATCAGCAGTAAGGATTCCTTTATATTTTGATGACGTTAAAACGTCAATTATTGAATAAAAGCTGGTGTTTTTGCTGGTTTTCTCGAAGATGGTGAGGGTTTTTAATGTTCAGAGCCATGATCGGAGAAGAAAGTGATAATGGAAACCGCTTTCGAGAAATTTGAATTCGAGACGGCAGTGAAAGCTCTGTTTGGGGATGAAACATGGTTTATATATAGTGAAAAAGTGAATGCTGATGTGGCAGCAGTTAGCAGTTACATAGATCTGATGGCTAACATCTGTCCACGTCGGAACCTTTGTTGTGATAATGGATGATAGTTGTTTGGAAACCTCTGTTGGGCAACAACAGAGGTTGGGAATAGTGGTAAGTCAACAGTCGTTAGGATAAACAGAGGTTATGGGAACAGACGATACTTTTCAGCAGTGGATGAATTTTTAGCCAAGCAGAGATTTCAAAAACAGTGGTTTTGAACAAACTTTTAAGGATTTTTGAAAATTTTTTCAAAAATAGCTCTTTTTTAAGAATGGATTTTTTATTTTCTGAAGACATTTTAATGCTTTTAATTAACCAATTCAACAGGATTTGCTGGGATCGTATTTGATTGACCAAGCTCTGATACCAATTGTTAGGATCGGATTTTGATTGTTGTGACAGTTTAGATGATAACAATGGAAGAAGACAAAACAGAAATGGAAATATGCAGCAGAATAATAAAAAAATTTTCTCATAACAATGAGAAGAATGCTTTCATCATCATGCTTTTATAAAGATTGCAATTACAATGTTTACGTGTGCATGAGAATTACAAGCATCTAAGCGGACGTCACCTAGACAGCAACATCTAATAGCCTAACAAACTCCCAACATCTGCTATTAGCCTAAGCACTGCTACATTGAAAACTTCTGTTGAGCAGCATCTGTTGAATATCATATGTTGTTCTTTAACATCTGTTGACCCATAGCAGACCTTTGCTTCTTCACACTTTGCCTTCATGAGCAGAGCATCACTTCAAGCAGAAGTTCTCTTTTGGGAGATGTCACGCCCAATTTTTTTGCATCCGAAAATAACAAAAATGACATACAAATTTTAACAAAAATTGGGCATGACCCGTTCGTACTATAAACAATTTCCCTGCTTTTAACAAACATTAATCAAGTGAACTTCTACACTTTTTCAAAAGAAATAAAAGTTGTGACCATACAAGACTTAACACGAGGGTTATGTCCGAACTACCCAAAAGGTTTTAAAAATCCAAACTACTAACGAACATCCTAAAACATAAGTTTTACATTTACATTACAAAAATTATTTTGACCCGTTACAAAAGATAACTTGAACTGGAAGCACAAAGGGCGATTTAGTGTGTGTGTTCGATCCGAGCTCGCCGTCGTCAAATATGGGATTTACCTAACATGCATAACACCAAACATTCAATAGTTCGACATATATATGCGATAACAATTTTTTTTATTTAACTACCATTATTCGACCCGTTAACAAAATTTATCATTTTGTTAACAACCTTATTTCAATTCATTCTTTTCTTTCTAGCATAAATTTCCTTATGCTCTTCTACATTTCTTTCGGAAATGTTCAACATATGGTCTATCTGACCCTTCCATAATGGTTCGATACATACCATTCATTTAACATACTTTCATGATTTTGACCTGTTATCAACAAGTCATTTTCTAACCATTTACCATCATACTTTCCAAACAATTCATGACTCACTTGAGTGGTCATTATACATCCAATGCTATTGGATTACTTATCCGTTTTCCATCATACAACATGTCACAATTCTACCATAAACGAACATACAACTCAACACTAAGATTTAATTAGCAAACTATCATTCGTAGATCTACATGAAAGGAGAATTAAGTTCATGTGAACTTACAGTGTTCTTGTAATGCTTGCGACTTTAAGTGACTTGCGCCTTCTTCTTTCTCCGTGCCTATACGTCATAACTTCATACTTTTAGCTTTCATAAACATTACTTCACATATGTATCTTGATTTATACATCATGACTTAACATAATTACACATATATCCATCTTCATTTACATCACCATTAAATAAAGAATTCATGTCAAATTTCAACTAAATCATTCTTAGGCATTTCATCGAACACATGGTGTGCGTACTATCTATAAGACATGAAGTACAAGTAATATAGCATATTCATCCTAATATCATCAATGGGTTAACCTAAACATGTACAATAAATGTCGCAACCCCCGATCCCTTATCTGTCCCGGGAACGGGCGGACGCGAGCTCAGAGTTTTGGTGGTATCAGGTTTCGTTAATTTGGCAGCGGAAATTTCATCAGGACCGTGGTTAGGAAATGTTTATCAGAGTAAAACCACCTCATTTGATATTAATAATCACATGGGCAAAACCCAAGTTTCTTATTACAATACATTTATAGGGACAAACCCTATTTTATTGAATTTAAAACATCGTTTATTAGGTAACTTTTATAGCCACATTTTTCCCAAGCCTTCAGTGCTCTCCAGCTGGCTTTTTACTAATTGGTGTCACATTTTGTTACCTGAAACGCGTTTTAAAAACATTTGTCAGTCGGAAATACTGGTGAGTAAATCCCAGTTTAATCAAGAAACAGTTTATCAATTAAAACAGTATTGAGTGCGATCACATTGTTTATTTCTACACAATTACTCCATTTAGTACTGTCAATCCACTGACTTGTGGGTCATATTACACATTGGCTAACTCATTGTCCAATGGTAACGTATTGTCATCCTCGACTTACTACTCACAGTGTAGTAAATTTTGTATACAAACCCCCAACATACCGGCAGTAATTGAAGAACTACAAAGACTCAATCACCGCTTAATCGCGTTGTAAAACATTTAAGGTTTTGTAAAACATTACACAAAGATTAACAAAAAGAGGATAAACTCACATTGCTATCTTAAACTTCTTGTGAGAGTTTCCTGGATATAATCTATAATTTATACAAATGTACATAGGTTAGTATCATAACCCTTTGAAAATATTAATGATACCCTCCCCGAGACGGCATTCCAACAACTACGTCGGGCAGAACCACGACAGTTGTTACGGAACCCTAAATCAATCGGGCAGTGTAACTATTATGAAACTGGGGTTATAATACTTATAACGGAGCAGAACCTCGCTAATTAGGGTGGTATAATACCCGCGTATTATAACTCTACTACAGAAATTTAGATTAAGAATTGAGAAATGAACGAGTTCTGGTTGAACCAGATGGCCTTCTTATATAGTCGCTGATTCTAGTCCTCTCGCGGCCCGCGTAAAGGATAAGCCAAGCTTACGCGGCCCGCGTCAAACTCCAGTCAACGCATAGCTTAGCTGGGTCAGCATGTAGGTCCGCCACGATGTCGACACATGTCGGCTTCTGGTGTCTCCGCGTTTGATGATCTTACACGGCCCGCGTAAACTAACGGGAACTCTTACGCGGCCCGTCTTAACTTAAAGTTTCACCGGAATCAGATCTACACCTTCATACCGCCCGCGTAAAGTTGGGGTGGGGTCCTACGCTGCCCGCCTCAACTTAATATTTATTGTTTTTAATTTATTTTATATACTATAACGTATTTCGGGCTTGGTTTTCACATACGGGGTGTATTTAAAGACATATTGGGACTTTTTACAATATACTAAGGTGTTAGAAATATTATGAGGGTGTCGGTTTACCGAGGGTTGTTACATCCTCCCCACCTTATTTTAGAGCTCGTCCTCAAGATCTACTGGAATAAGTGCGGATATTTCTTTTGCATCTCAGATTCAAGCTCCCATGTGTACTCAGGTCCTCTTTTGGAGTCCCATTTCACTTTGACTAGAACTAGTCTCTTGTGCTTAAGATTCTTGACTTTCCTGTTTTCGATCTGTAGAGGCCTTTCTACAAACTTGAGTTGTTCATTTACCTCTATATCCTTTAGAGGTACTATCAGTGATTCATCAGCTAAACACTTTTTTGAGATTAGATACATGAAACACATCATGTATTCCTGCCATTTCCTCTGGCAGTTGTAGTTGATAGGCTACAGGTCCTATTCTTTTAATAATCTCAAAAGGTCCAATATACCTGGGACTTAGTTTTCCCCATTTGATGAATCTTACTACTCCTTTCCAAGGAGACACTTTCAACAATACTATATCTCCTACTTGAAACTCCAAGGGTTTGCGTCGGTTATCGGCATAACTCTTTTGTCGATCACGTGCTGCTTTTAGTCGTTCCTTGACTTGAATAATTTTGTCAGTTGTTTCTTGTACTATTTCAGGTCCAGATAGTTGCTTTCCCCAATTTCTACCCAACAGACTGGGGTTCGACACTTTCGTCCATAAAGTGCTTCGAATGGTGCAGCATTGATACTTGTGTGATAACTATTATTATAAGAAAATTCTATTAAAGGTAAGTGATAATCCCAATTACCTCCAAAATCAATTACACAAGCTCTAAGCATGTCTTCCATTGTCTGAATTGTCCTTTCGCTTTGTCCATCCGTTTGAGGATGATAAGCTGTGCTCAACTTTGACTTGGTTCCCATTGCCTTTTGGAAACTTGACCAAAAATGAGAGGTAAATTAACTATCTCTATCAGAAACAATTGATAAAGGAATTCCATGTAAAGAAACAATTTCATTTACATATAGTTTAGCTAATTGTTCCATACTGAAAGTTTCTTTCATTGGTAGAAAACGGGATGACTTGGTTAGCCTGTCTACAATCACCCAGATTGTATCATTTCCTTTCTTTGTTTTGGGTAATTTAGTAACAAAATCCATTGTTATCAATTCCCACTTCCACACCGGCATTTCTAATTGTTGTAACAAACCTGAGGGTTTCTGGTGTTCAGCTTTAACTTGTGAACAAGTTAAACATTTAGAAACATAGGCTGCTATGTCCTTTTTCATTCCTATCCACCAGAAATTTTTCCTTAAATCCTGGTACATTTTATCATTTCCTGGATGCATCGTATATTTAGACTTATGGGCTTCTTCTAGTATACGATGACGTAAGTTTCCTAATTTTGGTATCCACATTCTCTTTTTATGGAATCTCCAAATTCCATCTGTTCCTTGTTCCAATTCTTTTAGCATACCTTTTAGCTTTTTAGTATCTTCCTTGATTACTGACTCTTGTGCTTCTCTTATTTGATCGTTTAAATCTACGTGCATATTTAATTTAAGAGAACGTACCCTTTTTGGCTTTTCATGATATTTTCGGCTTAAAGCATCTGCCACTACATTTGCCTTTCCTTCATGATACTGGATATCACAATCATAATCACTAAGCATCTCCATCCAGCATCTTTGTCTCATATTCAATTCTTTTTGTTTGAAAATATACCTTAAACTCTTATGATCTGTGAATATGGTAAACTTATTACCATAAAGATAATGTCTCCAAATCTTAAGAGCAAAAATTATAGCTCCTAATTCTAGATCATGGGTTGAGTAATTTTCTTCATGATTCTTAAGTTGTCTAGATGCGTAGGCTATAACCTTTTGTCATTGCATCAACACACATCCATAACCTAATTTAGAAGCATCACAATAGACTACAAAGTCTTCAGCTCCTTCTGGTAATGCTAGTATGGGTGTATGGGTTAATCTTTGCTTAAGAATTCTAAAGGCTTCTTCTTGTCTTAATCCCCATTCAAACTTAACAGATTTACAGGTTAACTTGGTTAAGGGAATGGCTGTTCTAGAAAAATCTTGAATAAATCTCCTATAATAACCGGCCAATCCTAAGAAACTTCTAAACTCGGTTGGTGACTTAGGGGTTTTCCATTTAGTAATCGCCTCGATTTTTGTGGGATCTACATGAATTCCTTCATGGTTTACTAAGTGTCCAAGGAATTGTACCTGTTCTAACCAAAATTCGCACTTAGAGAATTTAGCATAAAGCTTTTCCTTTCTTAATAAACTTAAAAGTGCGTGCAAATGCTTTGCATGTTCCTCTTTACTCTTGGAGTAAATTAGAATATCATCTATGAAAACAATTATGAATTTATCCAAATATGGCTTACATATTCGGTTCATCATGTCCATAAATGCAGCTGGGGCATTGGTTAAACCAAATGGCATGACAGTAAATTCATAATGGCCATACCTTGTTCTGAATGCGGTCTTAGGAATGTCCTCTTCCTGTACCTTTAATTGATGATATCCTGACCTTAAATCGATTTTAGAGAAAAATCGAGCTCCTTGTAGTTGATCAAACAGATCATCGATTCTCGGTAATGGATACCAATTCTTAATCGTAACCTTGTTTAATTCACGGTAGTCAATGCACATACACATTGATCCGTCTTTCTTTTTAACAAACAGTATTGGCGCCCCCCATGGCGACGAACTTGGTTGTATGAATCCTTTCTCCAATAATTCATCTAATTGTTTCTTTAATTCTTGCATTTCTGCAGGTGCCAAACGATAAGGTGCTTTGGCAATCGGTGTTGTTCCTGGTATTAGATGAATTCTGAATTCAACTTCTCTATCTGGAGGTTGCCCTGGTAATTCTTCTGGAAATACATCTGAAAACTGAGATACTACTGGAATATCTTTTAAATCCTTTCCTTTAGTGTTAGTGATTATGGAAATCAAATACACTATAGAACCTTTTCTTATATAACTTACAGTTTTCATCACAGAGATAAATTTAGTGGACCAAGAAAGTTTATCTCCTTTAATTGTGATCATTTTACCTTTTTATGAATTTACTTGAATTGACTTTTAATCACATAAAATGTTGGCTTTATTGGCTATTAACCAATCCATTCCTAAAACAACATCAAATCCTGCCAGATTCATGGGATAAAGATTTGCAATAAACTTTTGATTTTAAATTTCTATGCTTGCTCCCTGCAAGATTTCAGAAATCCTAACGGTTTCTCCATTGGCTGTCTCTACTAAGCATTCTTGTGGTAGTTTAGTTAATGACTGATTTAGAAATTTGCAAAATGATGTATTAATAAAACTTTGGTTTGCACCAGAGTCAAATAATACTTTAGCAAAGACATCATTAACTAAAAACGTACCAGCTATAACATCTGGAATCATTTTGGCTTCATCTGCAGTCAGAACAAATGCTCTAGCATTTTTAGTATTCTTGTTGTTTGTAGCTGGAGCTAATTTCAGACAGTTTGGCCTGATATGACCTTTTTCTCCACAGTTGTGGCATAATCCATTACTGGATTTCTTCCTGCAACTTTCTTCCTTGTGTCCTGGCATCCTGCAATAATTGCAGAGAGTGGAGCATTTTCCCGAATGCTTTTTCTTGCAGACCTTGCAGTATGGTGCAAAGGTAGAACCCATATTCCTACGATTGTAATTTCCAGAACGGAATTCTTGAGTAAGCCTTTGGGTTAGGTTCCTCCCCTGGTCTTCTTCTCTAGTACGGATTAATTCATCTGTCAAGGTATTGGCTAGTTCTACAGTTTCTTCAATAGTTTGAGGTCTAGCTGCCTTGACTACGTGTCTAATCTCTCCAATTAATCCCCAGATATAACGGTAGATTAACACTGGTTATGGTGAAGCAAGAGTTGGCACTATTCTAGCATATTCGAAGAATATTTTAGTGTACCCTTTACTATCTACACCAGTCATCCTAAGATTTAGGAATTTGTTTGCTATCTGTTCCTTTTCATTAGGAGGGCAGAATTTCCTTTCTACCATATTCCTAAATTCTTCCCAATCCATACTATAAACCCTATCACTTCCTCTAGACTGAAGGTTAGTGTTCCACCATTCTAAGGCTGAATTCTTAAACAGATTGGAAGCAAACATTATCTTGTCCTCTTCCGCACATTTACTTATTTTCATAACAGCCTCAGTCTTTTCTATCCAGCGTAGAGCTACAACGGGTTCTTCATTGCCCGAAAATTCTATTGGTTTACAAGACCAGAATTCTTTATAAGAACAACCGTAAGACACAGTTCTTTTTCTTTTGGGAATAGGCAATTAAAGTAAAGGTCCATTGTTCACACTGTGTTCCGGTTCAATTGGTCGTTTACTGCTATGTTTACTCTTATTATTTGCTTCTTGAACCGTTTGAAGAATAAATGGCATTGCATCTATAATCCCCTATGCCACTATGTGTTGGATAGCACTATTATCCACTTGGTTTCCATGGTTATTGATGCTCGGATTCTCATTAACCACGTTAATGTTACTCTGGTTATCATTATTCAGATTTCCTTGATTTCCTTCGTCGGCCATCTGAATTTTAAACATTTACCCCATATTAATATCACAATATAATATTTAATATAGTTATGACACGCAATCTAACCAAAAGCGTCGATCATTGCGACTTTTACTCTATTTTTATATACTATTATGTATCTATTACACTAGTACTGAAATAAAATTACAATACCAACTGAAATAGAATTACACTAATAGTAATATGCATCCGTACACACATATTTTATTTTCATTTTATTATATTATATTATTACTACTACTGTTTTCTCCATCACATCACGGATATGGATTTATCCAAAAATCCATATTGCGTTCATCGTATTTCCATACGAGACGCTCTCCCACCTGTCGCATTCTCTCACTGCTTTCTAAAATTTCCTCCCCGAAAGTCCTAAGTTCTTGGAAGTTTTCTGCACTCATTGGGGGTGCAGGTTCTAGGACTGGGTTCAGAAACTGGGGTGCGGGTTCCTGATATGGGGGTGAAAGTGCCTGAAATCGGTAAGGATCTTTTAAGATCTCCCTAATATATTCATCATGGTAATAGGGATCTAAAGGGTTCATACCTAGGTAGGTTCCTATGTTCTGTATGGGTGTATCCTCATGAATAGGGTAACGTTGCACAAAGTCCCTATTATCGTCCCACCAGGGGTCGTAATTTGGATCTAGGGGGTTTGGTGCAGGTATCCTAGGGATTTCTTCTGGATTGAAGTCATGCATCTCCACTTGGTTTTCAAGGTTTTCTATTTCCATGGGTTGATCTGGGATTGGTGATTGTGGTTGGGGTGCTACTAATTGTTCCAGACTTGGGTCAGCAGCAGTTGTAGCTAAGATATGGAAATTAGCTAGGCTTCTATTAAGCATATCCTGTGTATGGGCATCTGTTTTTCGCTTAGCGGCTGCTAGAACTCTTTGCTGTTGCAACTTTCGCATTCTCTTCCTACGAGCAAAGGCTTCCTTACTGAACCATCCTCGTTTCTTGTGAGGGAATGGCTCTTCTGACTGAGCTCTAAAAGCAAACACTCTTTCTTCCTGATGAGCAGAATACCCAGAAAGGGCAGGCTGTGAAGAAGTACCTTCACTCTTAGGTGAATCAGACAACTGACGACTCATGTCTGAGGGCCCTTGATCACTCATACAGTAAACTAACAGATAGTCAAATAACACATAACAAATAAATATAGTTATGCACGTATTTCTGTAATTTATTTCCTAACACAAAATTTAGAATTTAAGTGTCAGCAGAACACTTCTTTGGCTCAGACCAGTGGCTAGGCTCTGATACCACATTCTGTCACAACCCCCGATCCCTTATCTGTCCCGGGAACGGGTGGACGCGAGCTCAGAGTTTTGGTGGTATCAGGTTTCGTTAATTTGGCAGCGGAAATTTCATTAGGACCGTAGTTAGGAAATGTTTATCTGAGTAAAACCACCTCATTTGATATTAATAATCACATGGGCAAAACCCAAGTTTCTTATTACAATACATTTATAGGGACAAACCCTATTTTATTGAATTTAAAACATCGTTTATTAGGTAACTTTTATAGCCACATTTTTCCCAAGCCTTCAGTGCTCTCCAGCTGGCTTTTTACTAATTGGCTGTCACATTTTGTTACCTGAAACGCGTTTTAAAAACATTTGTCAGTCGGAAATACTGGTGAGTAAATCCCAGTTTAATCAAGAAACAGTTTATCAATTAAAACAGTATTGAGAGCGATCACATTGTTTATTTCTACACAATTACTCCATTTAGTACTGTCAATCCACTGACTTGTGGGTCATATTACACATTGGCTAACTCATTGTCCAATGGTAACGTACTGTCATCCTCGACTTACTACTCACAGTGTAGTAAATTTTGTATACAAAACCCCAACATACTGGCATTAATTGAAGAACTACAAAGACTCAATCACCGCTTAATCGCATTGTAAAACTTTTAAGGTTTTGTAAAACATTACACAAAGATTAACAAAAAGAGGATAAACTCACATTGCTATCTTAAACTTATTGTGAGGGTTTCCTGGATATAATCTATAATTTATACAAATGTAGATAGGTTAGTATCATAACCCTTTGAAAATATTAATGATACCCTCCCCGAGACGGCATTCCAACCACTACGTCGGGCAGAACCACGACAGTTGTTACGGAACCCTAAATCAATCGGGCAGCGTAACTATTATGAAACTGGGGTTATAATACTTACAACGGAGCAGAACCTCGCTAATTAGGGTGGTATAATACCCACGTATTATAACTCTACTACAGAAATTTAGATTGAGAATTGAGAAATGAACGAGTTCTGGTTGAACCCGATGGCCTTCTTATATAGTTGCTGATTCTAGTCCTCTCGCGGCCCGCGTAAAGGATAAGCCAAGCTTATGCGGCCCGCGTCAAACTCCAGTCAACGCATAGCTTAGCTGGGTCAGCATGTAGGTCCGCCACGATGTCGACACGTGTCGGCTTCTGGTGTCTCCGCGTTTGATGATCTTACACGGCCCGCGTAAACTAACGGGAACTCTTACGCGGCCCGTCTTAACTTAAAGTTTCACCGGAATCAGATCTACACCTTCATACCACCCGCGTAAAGTTGGGGTGGGGTCCTACGCGGCCCGCCTCAACTTAATATTTATTGTTTTTAATTTATTTTATATACTATAACGTATTTCGGGCTTGGTTTTCACATACGGGGTGTATTTAAAGACATATTGGGACTTTTTACAATATACTAAGGTGTCGGAAATATTATGAGGGTGTCGGTTTACCGAGGGTTGTTACAATCAATATCATAACCATACTTCATATGATTCACATCAAATTACCCATCTAAGCACCTTCTATAATGTGATTTTAATATCAACATCATCCATAGCTTTACTAAATTTCATTATTTTACAATTTCAAGTGGGTTTTACCCCAAACTACCAATATAATCAAAATGGCACATAATATAACCTCTATTTGTTCATATCATCTAACATTTAGGTTTAATTTCATACAAAAATCATAAATTTCACATAACCCATTTCATAAAATTTCCTAAAAACATGAAATTAAACTTACTTGATGTAAAGAACACTTAGGTGATTATAAATCCTAATTCATGCATAGCAATTTCGACCCCTAAGCCTCTTGATTTGATGATTCTTCTTGCTAGGTTTTGAGAGCAAAAGTTTTCCCCTACTTTCCCCTTCTCTAGATCGCACATGACCAGGGAAAAACACTGGGCCTTTTTTTATCAACCTTTATCCATTAATAACATATTCAGCCCTTTTCTTTTAATATATGTCATATTCCTTCTTTTCTTATTAACTAGGTTACCTTTCCTTTGGTTAACTTAGTTACATACATATATTTTAAACTTACTATCATTTTCTTACGGTACCGTTTAATAGTTACCGTTTTCTGTTATTTAGCATCACGAATATAATATTATTTTATAACATACGAAATTTGGGGTGTTACAAGTCTACCCCCCCTTAAAGAAGGTTTCGTCCCCAAAACCTGAATACATACATTCTGACGGGTTTATCTGTATCCTTTCATAATTACATACCTCGAACTTCGATAACATGCTTTCATTCGATCATCCCTCGTGATGAATCGTTCGTTACTACTCTAAACTTGTCTAATACATTTGGTAATTCAATCTTGTATGAATCAAAGTGATCCTATTACATTATTTCATGATTATCATTCAATTGTTCAAGCTGATTTCTTAAAACTTATCTGCTAGATTATTCATTCCCGCATACCTCTAACATCTACTTTAGGGGAAATAATTATCATAATATTCATACTTGTTCATTCCTATTCATTCATAATAAATCACAAATCAAACATTATTCAATAGTTTCTAACTATTTAGTTTCTACATACTCCCCATTCTTCCAAGGTCAATATCAAGCAAAATTTCTTTCATGTCATTTGCTTGATGGGTCTTTTCATACTTTTCTTGTAATACCTTCGTATAATCTTTACCCGAGACCAATGTTTCTTCCACTAACGATCTATCATAACTGCATGGTTAACCATAACTTAATGTATACGTTTAACAAATTGTGTACATATTATCCTGCTCTAATCCTCTTTACCGTTTATCCCTAGGTTACAAGGGCCAACATAAGTCTTTAATCACGTTATCAATATGATCGTGTAATCAATACTTACATTTGAGCAACTCATATTACACTCGAGGTGTCATACTCAGCTATACTTGTTATCATATTCCATAGCCTTCATACATATGTCATTCCTTCTAGCAATTGTAATACTAAGGCAATTACCCAACATTGTGCCTCAAAGGGTTAATTCTTATCAACCTAGGTTCCGTTACATACGAGATTACAAGCTTATTACATATGCCACTCCATTTCACGTATGAGTTACATAAAACTTGGTACAACCATTCATTCGATAATTGAGATTACACTCTACCACGTAGGGTTGTTTTATAATACGAACCAAGATTCATGCGTATAAAAACTTTAACTCTCGAACATTTCTTTAGAGGTTTATCTTCTAATAATTCCTTACATACGATAGGGAACTCGACAGAGGGTAAGATTTATTCAAATATCCATTCAAATATTCATCATATTTTACATTCCACTCGACCCCTCTTTATGTAACATTCCTCCTCTAACAGTTACGCATTCTTATATTTTCATTGTAGCTTCCTTGGACGTTAACCTTTCACATTTTCCATACAAGTATATATACATATACTTGTCTCAACATTTAGTGACTCTATTACTATTAGTTGCTTGTTAATCCATTCCTACAGTATGGACTAATTCGCACATTTGTACTTCCTTGCTGGTTTTAGACATACTTGTTTTCATTTTACCATTTCTTACAAAAATCTCTATCCTCGTCAGTGCTTAAATCATCCACCTAGGTCTTAGCCCATTATTCATTTAGTCCTCATAAGTCGATCATCACATGCTTAATACGCAACGTGTTCGGAGCATACTTCTTTCATCGTAATCTTATTATCTCAACATCTTTCTACGTATATATATAATTACTTACACCATTATGTGTTACCACATTTGTCGTATGTTTTACTCTTACTTGTATATCCCGTTTAGGTCTACGACGATTAACTATCAACATATCCCTACTCACATTCCCACAACCAGCGGCAACATATCTCAAATACGCATCATTTATATATATATATATGTGTGTGTGTGTGTGTGTGTTCTTTTTGTCCTACATTATGCTTGACCAACCAAGCTATCTGTGCCACTTACTTGTTTTGTTTATACTTATCTTTAGTTAGGTGGAGATAAAGCATCTCTTCATAAATATCTTCCTTTAAAAATTTTAATTCTACTAACCTTTACTTTTGTTTGACAAAATTTTCATCCTTAGGATCATACTATACTCGGAATTCCATCATCCTTTCATGTTCAATATTTTCTAAGCTTAGTCGTAATTATCATTCTTACCTTTCATTACATTCTAGGACCATACCATCCTCTTCCGTAATCATTGCTTTTATTCCTTCCTACTGTGTCATTTGTTATCGTTTGTATTTCCTTCGTCCGTCATCTACCTTAAGCATTTTCTACATTCATTACTTCATATACTTTCTATGTTATCTTAAGTTACATTGATGCATTCTTAATCATATTTCAATAACTTTCATTCCACTTGGGCATCATCATCAACATCGGTCACGATAGTCCACATCATGCATGCCTTTCGTTTATAGGGGAATAGAATCCCTCATCCTTCTTACTTACTTTCTCTCATCGTCCGTTACTCGGAACATATTTTATTAATAATTGTCTTAGTTTTCACCAGCCATCTACTATATCATTCGAGATCATTATTAAAAGTTATTCTTTGGTCACGTTCATTTCATTCTAACATTTTAAATTTTTTATACTTTCCTTTCTTTCATGCTAGGTGTTAACGGTCCTTTATATCCACACCACATATCTCTTATTATAGGGTTGATAAACCTAACTAAAATTTCTTTCACAACTGTCACACCCCCAAAATCCAGCATGCGGAGTATCACCGCTTGGAGGCGTGACATGACCAGGATCGAGCCATCAATCATATTGAACAACATAATTAAGTAAATAAAACCAACCACAATACAATTGGTGACCTAAAGAGAGTAACCGATTTTAAGTTAACAGCGGAAGCATAAAACGTAAGTCCAAAACATAAGTTCCATAGTTCATAAGTTTAAAGTCCAATACGTAAGTTTAATAAGTTCATAAGGATTAAATATTTAGCACGAGATATAACAGTCCATATCCCACAACGACCTCCTCCTCGTGCAAGCTCCATAAGCATCTAGCGACCCGTAAGGCGTGTAACAACGAGTCAACAACAAAGTTGAGTGAATTCACGGTTGGTTGTTTAGTTTTAAGTTGTTTCTGAAAACGTGGTTTGACTTTCGTTGGCTTACTTGCCATGGGGGTTACCCCTTAGTTGAAAGTATGATTAACCAGTTTCTTCTTCATTACCCAAACCATATCCATAATCAGTGGGGGTTTTCCCAGGTGAACCACTAGACCGATATCGACAACTGACGAACAATAGTTGTGCCCTACGTCAATGTTCTATGATCATTGACAGTTTGCCATAGTCCATTAGTACACGCCCGTTCGGACGACACGGTGTGAGGTTTGTTAAACCTAATAGCGCTATTAACTAATGACCCGCTCGCCATTGGCCTCGGCGATTAAGTCGATATAAAATGAGGAACTTTCATGATAGAGTTTTGTCTAGTAAGTTTTAAGGTTGTTGTCCTACCCAAGGAGGACGAACGTACGTATTCTACCCAAGGAGAATACGCAGGATTAATATTGGTATCCTACCCAAGGAGGATGGTCGTACATATCCTACCCAAGGAGGATATGTAGGTTCCATTTTAAATTCTTTAACCCATTCCCAAACCACCGGGAATCCCATGCCTTGTAGAAAGTGTGAACTCACCTCGGTTGCTCGGTTTGACTCTCAAAAATAGCTAACAGTCAAGGTCGGTCAATCACGTCCTAGTATGATTACCACTTAGTTTATTAGTGACTTCAAATAAGCACAAAGTTCCTACACGTATCTACCACATAACATGCATCACTTTAACGGTTCATGCCCATATAATCTTCCCATCTATTTCTGTTCATAAGAAAACATACGACATTGCACATAACACTTTTATTGACATATAACATGTTAGATTATTCTAAGGTAACCTACCCGACATTTAGACACGCAAATTACTACTTATGTCGTTTCAGCTTTTACATTCAAAACTGGGCTGTTTTCGGGGATTTTAATAAAATAGTTAACTTGTTCCAAAAATTCCCAACTTTTTACAGAAGGTCTTAAACGATCCAAATATTAGTGTGTAAAAATCTCGGGATCCAATTCATTACCAATATTTTATACAAAATCATTTTCCGGACTGCAATCAGATTCATCTTTTTCTGACTGCAGTCCACGGAATAATTTATTTAAAATTCATCGTAAGTCCGATTTACGAAATTCTAGTGGGAGGATTAAAAATACATCAGTGATCATTTACAGTACAAATTTCATGAGCTGATTCAACATAGATTTCAAGTTATGACTAAAAACATATCACTCAATTACTGCAGTAAAAACTCAGCTTGAGCTGCTGTTACAAAACGGGTCTTTAAAACTAGTAAACCACCTCAAAAAATATGATTCCAGTTCCATTTGCTTCGTTTTTTGAAAATACATAATTTAGGCTTCAGAAAATCAGTTTGTTGATTTATTATGATCTGTTTACAGCCAGTTGAAGTTGGCTGAAAATGTTATTCAGCAAGCTGTTTCTAGCTTAAATATTACTAAAGTGCACACATACGATCACCATTCATTCTAATAACGATTTATATCATAACGTAAGACATTATTGCAGGTTATCGTTTATATAACTCAGTTTTATCATGTATTACCATCTTTCATTTCATGATCTTTATGTAAAGCTTTAAGTTCATACATTATGTTTCAAACCTTTTAGTGTTCTTGCAACATAACATAACTTTTAACTACTCAAAATGGAAGTATCCTAGGGTAGATCAAAAGACTTACAACTAGCACAAGGCTAGGGAAGAATCTCTAGTGAAAAGATGAAGAAGATGATGAGTAGAAGCATGAAACATGTAACACCTCGAAAATTCACGTCCTATAATGTATTGACACGTGTCATAGGTTTGAACGTGTGAAAGAATGTTCTAGAAGGACTAAAGTTGACAAACATGGAAAGTATGTGAATATACGGGTTCAAAATGTCAACAATGAATAAATATGCTTTACAATAACCCTACATGGTGTTTATACCTTCAAACGAATAAATCATGGATCATACGGAGATAAATATGAAAGAAAGTGAGAGATTGCGAACTACAGGGGTTAAATGTGTCAACATGTTTAAAGTATACCTCTGAGTGACCTTTTAGCAAAACCGAAGCATTTTAACGATTAATTATGCTCACTAGAATGCACGATAAAAATTTCATAAGGTTTCGTTATCGTATGAGAAAGTTATGATCAAATTCGTATACGAGGGGTTAAAGCGTCAACGTTGAAAATTATGACTTTTCGGGTAAACATGAAGTGACCAAGAACTTAACAAAGTGGGTATAAGTCATGAACCCCTTATATGTCAAGATGAGGGGCTCAAAGTGCAAGAAACAAAGTTAGTTGACCTTTCGAAAGGCCAAGGGACAATATGCAACAACTTGAAAATGTGAAAACCTGAAAACGAGGCTTAGGCGGGCCGCGTAAGAGTTGTTATGATCTTACGCGGGCCGCGTCAGACGCCCAGATGCAGAAACTTTAGACAGCAGCCTGTTTTCACGCGATAACCGACCCAAAACAGATATTTTCACTACATGGGCGACCCCTAAACAGTCCTAGGCACTTAGGGACATCTGTTGATGATCCATGGCCATTGCTAGCATGATTTGTCAATGATCTAAGGTGATTAAAGCACTATAAAAGGGCCTTGTGTTGCAACTTTGTAACCACACCTTCCATCTGCATCTCTGATCATTTCTGGAGCTCCAAAGCAGACTCAAGTGATCACTAATCGTGCATAGGACTTCAGTAAGTATGCTTAACCTTTCTTAGTTGAGTTTTTACTTAGTTTTAGCTTAAAAGTCAAACCGTCGTAATTAACGGTTGACTTCGCGATTAATCATTAATGGTCCAGTGATTAGTCGAATTGAAAGTAGTTATAAGTTGGTAATTATGTGGGTAATAAACCCTTAAAAGGGCACCCTCTGATTCCCACTCTAACTAGGTCAAATGTCGGGTCAAACTTGTTATTAAAAAGTCAACAGGATGCTTAATTTCAAATTAATACATAATTAGCAATGTAGAACCCATACAACCTGTTTGATCATTAATATAACTTAGTAATTAATGTAAGGACATGTCTAAACATGTTCAACCCGACAATTTTCAGTAAAGACCCGGTTCGGAACCGAAAGTCGCATAATTTGACTTTTGCTTTGACTCTCAGTTCTGACCCGTTTAAGCATGTTTTAGAAATTCCTTAGAGCTTCCTTAGGACCAGGTTACATGCTAGTATAACCCTCTATGATTATACACCATGGTTCATTAGTTAACCAATTAATATGCATGATTCCGTTAATTGCTCATATGTTGACCATTATGCCCTTTTGACTATAAAGCGTGATTTTTGAAAATGTAAAAGGGTAGAAACCTTAGTTACTGATTTATAAACTTGCACGCAAAATTTGACATCAATTTGAGGTGTAGTTTGAGAGTTATGCTCATTAGCGTAACTAGAAAGCTTTTTAGCGATTAAACGACATAATTAGCATATAGCCTATTTAAACATACTTTTTGATATCAAACTTCTTACCCACTGATGTAATATATTATTTTGGGATTTTTGAAGATTTTTAATTAATTTTAGGCTGAGCATAACTTAGAGTCATAAGCATGATTCGGTAAATGTCGGTTTTGCCCTTTCGGGCTATAAAATGAGTTTTACATATCCTTTTGACCCCAAACCTTTTGCTACTGATTTTGTATGATAAATAAATTATTTTAGACCTTCTGGAATAATAAAAATATCAGCTTTATCTATAGAACCTGGAAACGGCTTCTAATCGCCTTTTTAAGCGTTTTTAAAGCATAGTATGTACTAAAACTATTTTAAACATACAAGGGTTGATACCTACTGATATTTTAGGTAAATTATAATATTTTAACAGTAAGCAAAAGTTGTCTGACTCAGACTTCAGTTTTGAGCTTTTCGGCTTATGTGAAATTACCAAAATACCCCTACGGTGCATAGTTTGGTTATAATTGATAATTTTCACATATAGGCAATACCCTACTGTTATAACTTATCAAATTAAGTATTTTGCTGATTACATCAGACCTGTAACTCAGGTTAATACTTAAACTCTTTTATAACCTTGTAAGTGACCAAAATGCCCCTACGGGGCATAGTGTGTGTTTAAATTCATTTCGGGCATAATAAAAGATATCTTACTGATGTCACAACATATTTAAGGCATATTAACTTAGGAAACCTGTATATGGCTCTAATGATTACCCGTTACGCCTCTTGCGTGTTTGGTTCGGTTTATGTAACTAGTTTGCATAAATTAGCCGAAACGGGTCAAACCTTATCGGTTTTATCTCAAAATACAGAATAAGTTTAGATTACCCATATAAGACAAGTCTTCAAACTTGTCGGGTCTAAATCACATTCTTTTCCGGTCTTCACTTAATCACGCGTTCAAACTGTAACGTTCCTTAAAACTAATCGGTCTAAGCTTAAGCTTAACTAAAGACCGTTAGGATTCTAATAGGTTATTATTAACCTTTGTTCCAGAATAGGAGAACCAGTAAAAGCTACCCGCAATTGATATTTGTGAATTATACTTGCAAAGGTAAATACTTTTAACTTATTTTCCCTATACGGGCTTGGGGTACGGTATATAAAATACCGCTTGGTCGGGCATTAAATCTTCCACCGTATGGTGGTTAATTGATATTGATCGGCCCGTTTAAATTGTTTTGTTTGCTTAAAGCCTTTGGGAGGTTAATGACCATGTCCCGGATATCCTTGGCGTCATTTTACGAAATGGCCACGACCTAAGCGCGGGGTGTAGGCGTACACCCGTCAGTGCCAAAATAAATAATGTGGTGTGTCTATTGATCTTTAACCCGGCACGATCCGGGCTACTGAACGCATAAGGAACATGTAATCCTTTTACGAGATTATATATTTAAATAATTATCCCAAGTTATAAAAAGTTTGTGCCACGTGCATTCAAATCAATTTTAACCATTTTTAAAACGAGTCAGTTAAATTGTATTTACCAGTGTAAACTGACGTATTTTCCCAAAAAGATTGAGTGCAGGTACTACTCGTAATAGGCTGGCTACTCCTAGCATCAATAAAGAGTCTTGCAAGCTTAAAATGCCTAAAGTCTGTTGAACTACTGTTTCCTATTTTTATTTTTATCCACCTGTGGATTAATTTCAACTATTTGTGATACTGATATTACAATATTACATTCGGTTGAAATATATCTTTCATTTGCTTCCGCTGTGCATATTAAATAATGTGTTGTTTGACTGTAATGTTGCCAACCACGTCACGATACTCCCCCACCGGGCCCACCGGTCAAACGTGGAAATATCGGGGTGTGACATGTTGGTATCAGAGCCAACACTGAGTGAATTAAACCCTAGCCTTTTGTGTTTAATCTCAGTTACACAATTGCACATTTCAAAATTTTCGAGTCTAGACAAAGGACATAGGAACAATCCAAATTTGTTTCAATTTATTTTTAACTTTGTCTTTTATTTTATATATTCTTGTTGTTATCTTATGTTATATTGACAGGTCTAAATATGCCGCCAAGATTTTTCAGACGAAGAGGACGAGGCAAGGGGCCAGTCACCGCCCCCAATGATCACGAAGCCGAGCCTTCGCACTGGCGAGCTCCTACTACCACTGCGAGTGCAGATCCTCGAGAGAACTGGAGGACCAATGTGGAGCCCGCTAGACGGTCTGTTTCACATAGTTCAATGCCTCCCTTTCGTAACTCCGATGGGCCACAGTCAGAAAACGAGCCCGATAACCCGCAACCTTCGTATATATCCCTTCAGCGATCCCTTTCGCACAATTCTTTTGGTAACCCCACTCCTATTTTTCAGGGCCGGTTTAACCCGGCGAACTACATACAAGAACCCGTGGGTTTTAACCCATTGGGACCGGAGGATCACTTTTCCGGTGATAACGCCATGGATATGGAGGAGGACACCGACCCTATTGAGCCTGCAACCGGGACCCCCAACCATCCTATCGAGGTCTCGGATGGCTCATCTTTTCACGGATCACACTACGGTGGTCCAGATAGTTTTCAGGCAAGGTTCAACTAGCACGAATGGTACTTTACACCTTCTCACCATTCATCGCCCCACCAGCAACAGCAAGATACCTCTGGGGATTCACGTTTTGTGGCAGTCACGCCACCGCCTCCACCGCCGCCAGTTCATCAAGCACCTCCAGAACCGCCGAGGCGTAGGAGGACAGGCGCGCGAATGTCCGTGCGTGGAGGGGATTTTCACTTCAGCACCCCTCATCACTCAAGTGGCAGTCATTTATCCGCCACTACATGAAGACCCGCAAATGGGTGGGCCTTCAAACCCAGATGCACCTCAGCCACCACCGATGGGTTTTGATAACCCGATTCCGGCCTATACTGGTTCAATGGCGTACAACCCGTTTGTGCAGCCGGCTCACACCAACTATAATTACGCTGAAGCCGACCCATACTTGGTAGCGGCCAATTACAACGCCCTTCACCCGGAAGGACCGTATGGAGCTCCTTGGGGAGTAGGGTACCCAACTCATGGGTACCAAATACCTGCTAGACCTATATTTCGGCAACAATCGCAGCCGCCACGGTTTTCCCCACCCGAGCGGGAAGAAATTCTTCAAAGATTGGACCAGGTCAAGCGAGACTTTCACAAAGATCGTAGGGAAGAGCAAGAAGGACCACTGAATCCTTCAGTTATTGATTGTATTTTCCTTGTTTCAGTTGAGCCCCTGCGTGGGCCTGTCTTGCTGTTTTGACCCCTGCGTGGGTATGTTTGCTTGTTAAGCCCCTGCGTGGGCAAGTCTTTGCTTAAACCCCTGCGTGGGTATGTTGTTTGTTTGTGCCCCTGCGCGGGCATGTTATTTTATAAAAAGACCCGTTTAGGGCAAGCTTGTACTCGTTCAGAACTTTGTGTGAAATGGTTGAATTAAAACTTTCATTTTTATTTTATGCATAAACATAGAATGTGAAATAAATAAATAACATATTTGATCAATCATTATATTAGAATGATAAAATCTAAAGGGACAAGACCTAGCCTTATGTCATGTTAAAGACAGGGCCAAGACGGTAGTTCTCCAATTAGATTCGGATCCATATTAACCATTTCAATATAAGATCGTCCTGCGTTGAGTATTAATAAGAATCTTAAAAAGGTAAAACCTAGCTAGTGGGTCATTATAAAGACTTAGCCAATATGGCAAAACCTGTTAAAAAGATTCAAATCCCAGTTAACATCTGAAAACATGTTAACGCTCCTGACAGACGTGATTCGTTAAAATCACACACGTCATTATTATAAAAGGATTCTTCAAAAGATTCCTAACCCAACTTAATGATCTATGAATCATGGGTTTAAAATCATCAATTAAGATGATTATATTTTGACCATACGTGGTAATATAGTGCCTACGGGCCTTGCTCATTTCCATATGAGACAAAAGACAGTGGTAGCTATGACTCCCTGTCAGAAAAAGGTAATGAACTACGTTCACACCTTAATGCCTTGATTCTCTGAAATCATGGCTTATGTTTTGAAAATGTCCTTGTGACTAGGCCTGTTGTGCCACTAATAAAACTGTTATTGTTTTTATAATTAGGATAGATTATAATGAAAATCCTAAATAAATATGATTAACAAATTAACCAAATCTGGTCTCTGTTTACCGTGGTTAATGAATTGCCATAAAAGACAATTCCATAATAAACTCCCAAATAAACTATTGTCACTGTCTTGTGTAACAGTTCAATTAAAATGGCTGACTCGGATGAAATTAATAGTCACCCAAGGGAGAACAATGATAACGCCCGAATTAATATAACGGGTGCAGAACTGAAAGCGTTAGTAGACGACGCTGTTACAAAGGCCTTAGAGCGGCAGTATGAAGAATATAGTGGGACTCGAAGTAGAACCCTATCTACACCGCATTCAAAGCCACCCCCCAAGAAGGATGAACCCAAGAAAGGAGATGACGATCGCCACTCCTCAAATCATGATAGTGATCCGTCTCAAAAGATCATGCTGAATCAAGGACCCCGTGATAAGGGTTGCTCTTATAAATACTTTGTTTCCTGCAAACCCCGGGATTTCACTGGGGAGAAAGGAGCTATTGACTGTATGACGTGGCTGGATGAGATGGACACAGTGGTTGATATCAGCGGATGCGCTGAAAGGGATGTGGTAAAATTTGTGTCTCAATCGTTCAAAGGCGTGGCCTTAGCCTGGTGGAGATCATTGATTCAAGCCACTGGGAAGATCCCATTATACAACATGACATGGGAACAATTTGTTGCCCTCATCAGGGAGAACTACTGCCCTCAGCATGAGGTTGAAAAGATCGAGTCGGATTTTCTGTCCTTAGTGATGAAGAACCTTGACTGCCAAGCTTACCTCACGAGCTTCAACACATTCTCAATATTGGTTCCGTATCTGGTGACCCCGAAACCCAAACGAATAGCTCGTTTCATTGGGGGTTTAGCCCCAGAGATTAAGGCAAGTGTGAAGGCCTCTCGGCCAACTACTTTCAGATCGGTAACTGATATATCCTTGTCCCTCACACTGGACGCGGTCAGACAGAGATCGCTGAGGAACACAGATTCCGAGAAAAGTAAACGTGAAGATGACAATTCACGAAGGTCAAACAAGAAGCACCGAGGAAACAATGACCACGGGAAGGGGTCTGAATCTAAAAAGGATGGGCATCAATCTGGTGATAAGCCCAAGTGCAAAGTCTGCAAGAAACAGCACTTCGGGAAGTGCAGGTTTGAAACAAACTCGCAGACTCAGTCAAGAACTTTTGCATGTGGTATATGCAAGTCCAAGGAACACAAGACCTTGGATTGCAAGAAGCTGAAAGATGCAACGTGCTACAGTTGCAACGAAAAGGGGCACATTAAGACAAACTGCCCGAAATATGCAAAGAAAGCCGATGAAGGAAAGAAGTCCAATGCTAGGGTCTTCAGGATGGATGCAAAGGAAGCGGTTCTAGACGACAATGTGATTACAGGTACTTTCCTTGTAAATGATGTCCATACAAGAGTACTTTTTGATTCAGGCGCTGATAAGTCTTTCGTAGATAATAAGTTTTGCAATCTGCTGAACTTACCTGTTAAAACCTTAAGTGTAAAATATGAGGTGGAATTGGCAGATGGCACCATAGACACCGTCTCAACTATGTTAGATGGATGTGTTATATCCATTAAGAACCACTCTTTTCCTTTGTCCCTACTTCCCTTTAAGTTAGCCGGTTTCGACATAGTTTTGGGTATGGACTGGTTATCTCATAACCAGGCCCAGATTGTCTGCAACAAGAAACAAGTGGTGATCAAGACTTCGTCTGGTGAATCACTTACCATTCAGGGAGATACCCAGTATGGACTGCCTGAGCAAGTAACTATGCTCAAGGCCTCTAAGTGTTTGAAGAAGGGTTGTGTCATCTACATGGCACAAGTGACTATTGACGAGCTGAAGCCCAAGATTGAAGAAATCCCTGTCATTTCTGAATACCCAGAAGTTTTTCCTGAAGAACTACCTGGTTTACCACCAGATAGGCAAGTGGAATTCAGAATCGACATCATCCCTGGAGCAGCACCTGTTGCTAGAGCGCCTTATAGGTTGGCACCAACAGACATGAAGGAATTGAGGACACAACTAGATGAATTCCTAGCCAAGGGTTTCATTAGACCTAGTTCGTCTCCTTGGGGAGCGCCAATCCTGTTTGTCAAGAAGAAGGATGGATCGATGCGTCTGTGCATCGATTACCGTGAACTTAATACAGTCACGGTCAAGAATAGGTATCCATTGCCCAGGATAGACGATTTGTTCGATCAACTTCAAGGGGCAAGTTACTTCTCCAAGATAGATTTGAGGTCAGGCTATCACCAATTGAAGGTTAAAGATGAAGATGTTCACAAGACTGCATTTAGGACTCGTTATGGTCATTACGAGTTCTTAGTGATGCCTTTTGGGCTCACTAATGCACCTGCCGCATTCATGGATCTCATGAATCGCGTCTACAAGCCCTACTTGGACAAATTTGTCATCGTCTTCATTGACGACATCCTCATCTACTCGAAGAACCAAGCTGACCATGAGACGCATCTTCGATGTATTCTGGAATTACTTCAGCAGGAGAAGCTCTATGCCAAGTTTTCAAAGTGTGAATTCTGGCTTCGTGAAGTCCAATTCCTTGGACATGTCGTTAGTGAGCGTGGTATCCAAGTGGATCCCGCTAAGGTTGAAGCCGTCATGAATTGGCAGGAGCCAAAGACTCCCACATAAATTCGCGGTTTCTTGGGATTGGCAGGTTACTACAGACGCTTCATTGAAAATTTTTCAAGGATTGCTGCACCCCTAACCTCTTTGACTAGAAAGAAAATAAAGTTCGTTTGGGGCCCTAAGCAGCAAGAATCCTTTGACACCCTTAAATAGAAGTTGAGCAACGCTCCTGTATTGACGTTGCCAGATGGAATCGAAGAATTTGTAGTTTATTGTGATGCATCGCACACAGGTATGGGATGTGTGCTTATGCAGAAAGGCAAAGTTATTGCCTATGCTTCACGTCAATTAAAAGTGCATGAAAAGAATTACACCACCCATGACTTGGAGCTGGGTGCCGTTGTATTTGCACTGAAGCTATGGAGGCACTATTTATATGGTGTCAAGTGTGTGATCTATTCTGATCACAAGAGCCTCCAGCACCTGTTTAACCAAAAGGATTTGAACATGAGGCAGCGCCGATGGATGGAGACGTTGAATGATTATGATTGTGAAATCCAATACCATCCAGGCAAGGCAAATGTGGTTGCTGATGCCTTAAGCAGGAAGGAAAGAGTGAAGCCAATTAGAATCAATGCCAAGAGCATTGAAATAAAGAACAGTTTGATCGAAAGGTTGTTAGCTGCATAGAAGGAAGCTGTGTTGGAAGCTAACTATCCTAATGAAAAGCTCGGGGTAACTGAAGAACAGTTATCTCAGGACAAGGACGGAATTCTGAGATTGAATGGACGAATATGGGTTCCAGTTTATGGAGGACTTCGGGATGTTATCCTCCAGGAAGCCCATAGTTCCAAATACTCCGTTCATCCTGGAGCTGATAAGATGTACCAGGATCTGAAGGCAAACTATTGGTGGATAGGTTTGAAGAAGTCTGTAGCTGCCTATGTAGCAAAATGCTTGACATGTGCGCAAGTCAAAGCAGAACATCAAAAGCCGTCAGGTTTGCTACAACAGCCTGAACTTCCCACATGGAAGTGGGAAATAGTGATGACGGATTTCATCACCAAGTTACCGAAAACAAGGAAAGGAAATGATACGATATGGGTGATAGTTGATAGACTAACTAAGTCAGCACATTTCCTACCCATCAAGGAGACCTATAGCTCCGACATGTTAGCCCAATTATACGTAGATAAGATTGTAGCTCTACATGGCGTACCAACAGCTATTATCTCTGACAAAGATACTAGATACACGTCACATTTTTGGAAAAGTTTCCAACAATCTTTGGGCACGCGCTTAAATTTTAGTACGGCTTACCATCCTCAGACAGACGGACAGAGTGAGCGTACAATCCAAACGCTGGAAGACATGCTTCGTGCATGTGTGATCGATTTAGGTGGTAGTTGGGATAACCACCTGCCCTTAATCGAGTTCTCATATAACAATAGCTACCATACCAGCATCAAAGCTGCGCCTTTCGAGGCCTTATACGGTAGAAAGTGTAGAACGCCCGTCTGTTGGGCGGAAGTTGGAGATGTCCAACTGACAGGACCGGAAATAGTCTTTGAAACGACGGACAAGATTGTCTAGATTCGTGACCGGCTGAAAGCTGCCTGAGATAGGCAGAAAAGCTACGCAGATTTAGGACGTAAACCTCTGAAATTTGAGGTTGGTGATAAAGTACTACTTAAAGTATCACCCTGGAAGGGAGTGATGCGATTTGGTAAGAAAGGCAAGTTAAGCCCGAGATACATAGGACCTTTCAAGGTCATCGAACGTGTCGGATCAGTTGCCTATAAGTTAAACTTACCAAAAGAGCTCAGTGGTATTCACAATGTATTCCACATCTGCAATCTGAAGAAGTGTTTCGCTGATGAATCACTGGTCATACCACATACAGATGTGCACATAGAAGAGAGCTTGCAGTTTGTTGAAAAACCTGTGTCGATCGAGGATCGACAGGTTAAGAAGCTTCGAAGGAAGCACGTACCTATTGTAAAGGTAAAATGGGATGCCCGTAGAGGTCCCCAGTATACGTGGGAGGTGGAGTCCACAATGAAAGAAAAATACCCTTATTTATTTCAGTAAATCTCGAGGTCGAGATTTCTTTTAAGGGGGTGAGGATGTAACACCTCGAAAATTCACGTCCTATAATGTATTGACACGTGTCATAGGTTTGAACGTGTGAAAGAATGTTCTAAAAGGACTAAAGTTGACAAACATGGAAAGTATGTGAATATACGGGTTCAAAATGTCAACAGTGAATAAATATGCTTTACAATAACCCTACATGGTGTTTATACCTTCAAACGAATAAATCATGGATCATACGGTGCTAAATATGAAAGAAAGTGAGAGATTACGAACTACAGGGGTTAAATGTGTCAACATGTTTAAAGTATACCTCTGAGTGACCTTTTAGCAAAACCGAAGCATTGTAACGATTAATTATGCTCACTAGAATGCACGATAAAAATTTCATAAGGTTTCGTTATCGTATGAGAAAGTTATGATCAAATTCGTATACGAGGGGTTAAAGCATCAACGTTGAAAATTATGACTTTTCGGGTAAACATGAAGTGACCAAGAACTTAACAAAGTGGGTATAAGTCATGAACCCCTTATATGTCAAGATGAGGGGCTCAAAGTGTAAGAAACAAAGTTGGTTGACCTTTCGAAAGGCCAAGGGACAATATGCAACAACTTGAAAATGTGAAAACCTGAAAACGAGGCTTAAGCGGGCCGCGTAAGAGTTGTTATGATCTTACGCGGGCCGCGTCAGACGCCCAGATGTAGAAACTTTAGACAGCAGCCTGTTTTCACGCGATAACTGACCCAAAACATATATTTTCACTACATGGGCGACCCCTAAACAGTCCTAGGCACTTAGGGACATCTGTTGATGATCCATGGCCATTGCTAGCATGATTTGTCAATGATCTAAGGTGATTAAAGCACTATAAAAGGGCCTTGTGTTGCAACTTTGTAACCACACCTTCCATCTGCATCTCTGATCATTTCTGGAGCTCCAAAGCAGACTCAAGTGATCACTAATCGTGCAGAGGACTTCAGTAAGTATGCTTAACCTTTCTTAGTTGAGTTTTTACTTAATTTTAGCTGAGTTAACTGCCATTTTCGTCCCCGTGGTTTGGTCACTTTGGCCATTTCAGTCCATTTTTCAAAAATGCGCCATTTTCGTCCCCCACGTTCTGGAAAGGTGCCATTTCAGTCCAAAAATCATAACCCAGTTAAGTCAGTTTGTAAATAAGGACTGATTGTGTAAATTTGTAACATAAAGGACTGATTGTGTAAATTTGAAAAATGGACTGAAATGGCAGTTAACACCACCACCACTAGCCCTGCCACCACCACCACTCCGCTGCCACCACCACCACCATCGCCACCACCGCCACCACAGCCACCACCGCCAAATCTTCAGGGATTGGACCTTTTAATCTGTTCGATTCAAGATGTAATGCTCTTAAACTTGTCAGCCTTCCAAATGATTTTGGAATTGAACAACTTAATTCATTCAGAGATAAATCCAGCACCTCTAAAGCATATGTGGAACACATGGATGCATTTATTGATGGTCCAGTCATATCTCCTTCAAGATTACTAGATGAAACAATCAACTCTTTCAGGTTGCACTGTCTCCATATACCAATATAATCAATCTGCCTAATTTTACTATTTGAAAGATCAAGCTTAAGAAGGCTAGGCATGAAAGGAATTGATGAATTTAGAATGTTGCCTGAAAGGTCAAGAGATACTAGGGAACTCATGTTTGTTAAAACCGATGGAAATAGGCCTTCAATTGCGTTGTCCTTAAGCTGAAGGTATTTGATGTTGGGAAGAATTGTACTAAAATTTAGACGCGGACCTGCAAGATCAACAGCTGAAAATCCAGAGCATGACAAGCTTAAATGTATTACTGAAGGAATCATGTAAAGCACCTTGTCACGATTTTTTGCCCCGCTAAGATTCACTCCATTCAAGTCAAGATACTTGAGTGACGAAAGGCCAGAAATCCATACCATATCATCGGCGGTTAACGTTTGTGTGTATGTCGTTGAATCGAGAGCAAGAACTTTCAAGTTTGAAAGATTTCCAATGTGATGGGGAATATTGCCACTAAAACCTGCATTAGAGAGATTGAGGTAACTTAACTTTTTCAAGGATCCGATGAACTCCGGGATCCGCCTTCCTTGAAAATCATTCCCGCTCAAGTCCAGATATCTTAAATGCCTCAACTCTGCTAAAGAAGAGTTGACATCTTCTCCAATTAAGTAGTACTCTTCACCAACTAAGTAGCCGTTTACCATACTTGCGGTGACGCTGGCAGTGCCAGTTACCCAACATGAAGAAGAAAGTCCCCTTACAATTCCTCTTAGATGAAGACTGGCAACTCTTCCGGTGGCACCATCACAATGAACTCGGTCCCATGAGCAACAATCGATGCCAACCCATGATGACAACATTTTGAAATCATCTTTGACGCTGTCTTTAAACTTAAGCAGTGCTAGCCTCTCTTGCTCATGGCAACGCTGTGGTGGCGGTGGTGGCTGTGGTGGCGGTGGTGGCGGTGGTGGTGGCAGCGCTGTGGTGGCGGTGGTGGCTGTGGTGGCGGTGGTGGCTGCGGTGGCTGTGGTGGCGGTGGTGGCGGTGGTGGCGGTGGTGGTGGTGGTGGCAGCGGAGTGGTGGTGGTGGTGGCAGGGCTAGTGGTGGTGGTGTTAACTGTCATTTCAGTCCATTTTTCAAATTTACACAATCAGTCCTTTATGTTACAAATTTACACAATCAGTCCTTATTTACAAACTGACTAAACTGGGTTATGATTTTTGGATTGAAATGGCACCTTTCCAGAACGTGGGGGACGAAAATGGCGCATTTTTGAAAAATGGACTGAAATGGCCAAAGTGACCAAACCACAGGGACGAAAATGGCAGTTAACTCATTTTAGCTTAAAAGTCAAACCGTCGTAATTAACGGTTGACTTCGTGATTAATCGTTAATGGTCCAGTGATTAGTCGAATTGAAAGTAGTTATAAGTTGGTAATTATGTGGGTAATAAACCCTTAAAAGGGCACCCTCTGATTCCCACTCTAACTAGGTCAAATGTCGGGTCAAACTTGTTATTAAAAAGTCAACAGGATGCTTAATTTCAAATTAATACATAATTAGCAATGTAGAACCCATACAACCTGTTTGATCATTAATATAACTTAGTAATTAATGTAAGGACATGTCTAAACATGTTCAACCCGACAATTTTCAGTAAAGACCCGGTTCGGAACCGAAAGTCGCATAATTTGACTTTTGCTTTGACTCTCAGTTCTGACCCGTTTAAGCATGTTTTAGAAATTCCTTAGAGCTTCCTTAGGACCAGGTTACATGCTAGTATAACCCTCTGTGATTATACACCATGGTTCATTAGTTAACCAATTAATATGCATGATTCCGTTAATTGCTCATATGTTGACCATTATGCCCTTTTGACTATAAAACGTGATTTTTGAAAATGTAAAAGAGTAGAAACCTTAGTTACTGATTTATAAAGTTGCACCCAAAATTTGACATCAGTTTGAGGTGTAGTTTGAGAGTTATGCTCATTAGCGTAATTAGAAAGCTTTTTAGCGATTAAACGACATAATTAGCATATAGCCTATTTAAACCTACTTTTTGATATCAAAATTCTTACCCACTGATGTAATATATTATTTTGGGATTTTTGAAGATTTTTAATTAATTTTAGGCTGAGCATAACTTAGAGTCATAAGCATGATTCGGTAAATGTCGGTTTTGCCCTTTCGGGCTATAAAATGAGTTTTACATATCCTTTTGACCCCAAACCTTTTGCTACTGATTTTGTATGATAAATAAATTATTTTAGACCTTCTGGAATAATAAAAATATCAGCTTTATCTATAGAACCCGGAAACGGCTTCTAATCGCCTTTTTAAGCGTTTTTAAAGCATAGTATGTACTAAAACTATTTTAAACATACAAGGGTTGATACCTACTGATATTTTAGGTAAATTATAATATTTTAACAGTAAGCAAAAGTTGTCTGACTCAGACTTCAGTTTTGAGCTTTTCGGCTTATGTGAAATTACCAAAATACCCCTACGGTGCATAGTTTGGTTATAATTGATAATTTTCACATATAGGCAATACCCTACTGTTATAACTTATCAAATTAAGTATTTTGCTGATTACATCAGACCTGTAACTCAGGTTAATACTTAAACTCTTTTATAACCTTGTAAGTGACCAAAATGCCCCTACGGGGCATAGTGTGTTTTAAATTCATTTCGGGCATAATAAAAGATATCTTACTGATGTCACAACATATTTAAGGCATATCAACTTAGGAAACCTGTATATGGCTCTAATGATTACCCGTTACGCCTCTTGCGCGTTTGGTTCGGTTTATGTAACGAGTTTGCATAAATTAGCCGAAACGGGTCAAACCTTATCGGTTTTATCTCAAAATCCAGAATAAGTTTAGATTACCCATATAAGACAAGTCTTCAAACTTGTCGGGTCTAAATCACATTCTATTCCGGTCTTCGCTTAATCACGCGTTCAAACCGAATCGTTCCTTAAAACTAATCGGTCTAAGCTTAAGCTTAACTAAAGACCGTTAGGATTCTAATAGGTTATTATTAATCTTTGTTCCAGAATAGGAGAACCAGTAAAAGCTACCCGCAATTGATATTTGTGAATTATACTTGCAAAGGTAAATACTTTTAACTTATTTTCCCTATACGGGCTTGGGGTACGGTATATAAAATACCGCTTGGTCGGGCATTAAATCTTCCATCGTATGGTGGTTAATTGATATTGATCGGCCCGTTTAAATTGTTTTGTTTGCTTAAAGCCTTTGGGAGGTTAATGACCATGTCCCGGATATCCTTGGCATCATTTTACGAAATGGCCACGACCTAAGCGCGGGGTGTAGGCGTACACCCGTCAGTGCCAAAATAAATAATGTGGTGTGTCTATTGATCTTTAACCCGGCACGATCCGAGCTACTGAACGCATAAGGAACATGTAATCCTTTTACGAGATTATATATTTAAATAATTATCCCAAGTTATAAAAAGTTTGTGCCACGTGCATTCAAATCAATTTTAACCATTTTTAAAATGAGTCAGTTAAATTGTATTTACCAGTGTAAAATGACGTATTTTCCCAAAAAGATTGAGTGCAGGTACTACTCGTAATAGGCTGGCTACTCCTAGCATCAATAAAGAGTCTCGCAAGCTTAAAATGCCTAAAGTCTGTTGAACTACTGTTTCCTATTTTTATTTTTATCCACCTGTGGATTAATTTCAACTATTTGTGATACTGATATTACATATTACATTCGGTTGAAATATATCTTTCATTTGCTTCCGCTGTGCATATTAAATAATGTGTTGTTTGACTGTAATGTTGCCAACCACGTCACGATACTCCCCCACCGGTCAAACGTGGAAATATCGGGGTGTGACAAAACAAAGCTCCTTGAAGCTCCACAAGTTGCAAGTTCCTTAGAGTCACCTCCTAGTCTTGTATGAAGCTCAAGAGTGGATGAAGATGGTGGTGAAATGGTGGTGATGGTGGCGGTTATGGGTGTGGCCGAGAGAGAGAGAGAGAGATGTGAGAGGTGGTGTAAATTTTATGTGAAGATATGATGAAGGTATGATTTTGTAGGACTCACCATACTTATAACCATACACTAAATAATATGTACAAGATCACAAGCAAAGATCTTATCAAAATCTTGAAATAATATCTTGGGGATATGGTGGAGATTTTGTGGTCCTTTTGTGACCGAAATGGGCATGGGGGGGGGGTTAGATGTAATATTTGTGACTAAGCTGGTTATTGTTAGTTAAATCTCAAGTATATACTTACATATATTAGTTACTTGATATTTAGTGGGTGTTATGGTATACGGGGACCATGACTAGCCAAGAAATAATAACACAATGTGTTTGACAAATATTTGGTGTCCCGAGTAATGTCTGGTTGTTCGGTCGGATACTGTTCCGTTAAAGTGTTTAATTATTCCGTAAAGTGTCTTATATATATATATATTTTGTAACACTTTTAATTCCTAACACTTAGGAAAACATTCAGGACCATTTAGTCAATTTTCTACACATGACTAGTATGTTAACAAGCTCATGTAAGTATGACACAGTAATCAGGAAACAATTAAGTAATTCAACACATTCACTAAGCACTTTAATTATCATTAAATAATCGTACGGATACATGTAATTACGAGGGTTGTCACATTCTCCCCCTGTTAAGAAAATTTCGTCCCGAAATTTAGTGCGTGGTTACTGAGGAAGCTAGTTAAGTTGCGTGGTTTACTGGCTTTTCCTGGGGTGTCACAACAACCTTCCAATAATATACGTTCTTACTTAGAAACATTTCGACATGACCCAGTTAACATTTAGAGGATCCTATTTATCATAGGTTGCATTTTTTTGCTTAACGAAATTATTGGTTTGGCCTTAAGAAATATTTTACAACATAGTTTAGGAAATATGCTAATATGCCTAATATATTTCAATGACTTTCATTCTCTTACTTATTACACATTCATTAATTTTATATATACTTTTTACTTCATTATATGTTACTTCATACCATCATGCTTACGTCTTATTGACCTTTGTCCTTCTTTTAATGGTTATCATGCTTTTATTTCATAATTCCGGGTGTTAATAGCCATTTAGTGACCATACCGCATTCCTTTCATCATCCTCGGTGTTAACGGCTACTTTGTGCCCACACCGCATACCATTCATCATCCCCGGTGTTTACGGTCACTTCGTGACCACACCGTATACCATTCATCATTCTCGATGTTAATTGTCACTTCGTGACCACACCCTATACCATTCATCATTCTCGGTGTTAACTGTCACTTCGTGACCACACCGCATACCATTTATCATCCTCGGTGTTTTACGGTTGCTTCGTGACCACACTATATACCATTCATCATTCTCGATGTTAACTATCATTTCGTGACCACACCGCATACCATTTATCATAGGGCATCATCTTTACCATCATTATTGGTAATATCATTATCATCATCATTTACACTCACTGCACCCGTCATCTATAATTACATACTTTATTAGATACTGTATTATTCTTTTCTTTATCATTCATGCATTATTTTCTTTCAATAATTCATTTCCGTAGATCATAAAACCATACTATCCTTCATTACGAACATTCTAGACATGTTAATCAAAACATACATTCATTCTTACACTTACTTCTTATTCCTTCGTTCTTTAACTAATAGCCTTCGTGTTAGTAAACTTATATTCATTATTTCATTATCATTCACGTTTACATTGTCCGCCATCTACATAAAACATTCATTTCATTCATTAAATTTCTTTTCATACTTTCCTTCATCATAATTAACTCATTTTATCATACTATAATCAATTTACACTTCATACTTCATGCATTATCGTCATCGACGATCATGTCGTATCGTGTATATCAAAATCTTTGATCGCAACGATTCAGCTTTTCATCCTTCATATATACTTTCCTTCATCATTCTTAATATCAAAATTACCTTAAACATTGGTTACAAGGCCTTAGAAACCGTTTAAAACAAGTCCTGTATTCAAAACAAACAAATAAAAAAAGTTTGCCAGCATTTAAAGCTCTCGCGGGCCGCGAGGGAATACCCTCCAAGCTGTCGCGGGCCGCGACCGCTGTCGCGTGTCGCGCACCAATTTCCATGCCCTGTCGCGTGGCGCGGGGGAGCTGTTTTTCCAGCAGGTTTTTACTCAAAATCCAACTTAAAACTTCCATAACTTTCAACCTACAAGTCCGTTTTACGTGATTCTTTTTCCTACTTGTCGGTAATTTAAATGCGGACCTGTTTAACATTGTCGTTTGCCTTAAAACTCGGTTTATAACTATAATAATAATCAAAATTTATAATTTACTTACTTGCATAGCGCTTCGGAACGAACACACCTTCATTCGAGCTTTCGGTTTGAGTTCAAGTATTTTAACTCTAATACTTGAATCCCTCAAACCTCGGCTATGATACCAACTTGTCACGCCCAATTTTTTTGCATCCGAAAATAACAAAAATGACATACAAATTTTAACAAAAATTGGGCATGACCCGTTCGTACTATAAACAATTTCCCTGCTTTTAACAAACATTAATCAAGTGAACTTCTACAACACTTTTTCAAAAGAAATAAAAGTTGTGACCATACAAGACTTAACACGAGGGTTATGTCCGAACCACCCAAAAGGTTTTAAAAATCCAAACTACTAACGAACATCCTAAAACATAAGTTTTACATTTACATTACAAAAATTATTTTGACCCATTACAAAAGATAACTTGAACCGGAAGCGCAAAGGGCGATTTAGTGTGTGTGTTCGATCCGAGCTCGCCGTTGTCAAATATGGGATTTACCTAACATGCATAACACCAAACATTCAATAGTTCGACATATATATGTGATAACAATTTTTTTTATTTAACTACCATTATTCGACCCGTTAACAAAATTTATCCTTTTGTTAACAACCTTATTTCAATTCATTCTTTTCTTTCTAGCATAAATTTCCTTATGCTCTTCTACATTTCTTTCGGAAATGTTCAACATATGGTCTATCCGACCCTTCCGTAATGGTTCGATACATACCATTCATTTAACATACTTTCATCATTTTGACCTGTTATCAACAAGTCATTTTCTAACCATTTACCATTATACTTTCCAAACAATTCATGACTCACTTGAGTGGTCATTATACATCCAATGCTATTGGATTACTTATCCGTTTTCCATCATACAACATGTCACAATTCTACCATAAACGAACATACAACTCAACACTAAGATTTAATTAGCAAACTATCATTCGTAGATCTACATGAACGGAGAATTAAGTTCATGTGAACTTACAGTGTTCTTGTAATGCTTGCGACTTTAAGTGACTTGCGCCTTCTTCTTTCTTCGTGCCTATACGTCATAACTTCATACTTTTAGCTTTCATAAACATTACTTCACATATGTATCTTGATTTATTCATCATGACTTAACATAATTACACATACATCCATCTTCATTTACATCACCATTAAATCAAGAATTCATGTCAAATTTCAACTAAATCATTCTTAGGCATTTCATCGAACACATGGCATGCGTACTATCTATAAAGCATGAAGTACAAGTAATTATAGCATATTCATCCTAATATCATCAATGGGTTAACCTAAACATGTACAATCAATATCATAACCATACTTCATATGATTCATATCAAATTACCCATCTAAAAGGGTAGTTGCACGGTACCCCTGACCGCGGAAGGGATCTCCCTTCCCAGTTCACCACCCGACAAGGATCCCTGGCGGCAAATACCCATAGCCATCAAAGAGGGGTAAGAAACATGTTTCGAACCCGAGACCTCGAGTGTCCTCGGTCCGGCTTAAAGCGGGTGTCGGTGACCACCAAAGTGGCACTAATGGGAATTGAACTCGGGTCACCATTGGAGAACCCAAGTCACTCCACCACTAGGCCACTTGTGGTGTTTTACAAATTACCCATCTAAGCACCTTCTATAACATGATTTTAATATCAACATCATCCAATTCATCCATAGCTTTACTAAATTTCATTATTTTACAATTTCAAGTGGGTTTTACCCCAAACTACCAATATAATCAAAATGGCACATAATATAACCTCTATTTGTTCATATCATCTAACATTTAGGTTTGATTTCATACAAAAATCATAAATTTCTCATAACCCATTTCATAAAATTTCATAAAAACATGAAATTAAACTTACTTGATGTAAAGAACACTTAGGTGATTATAAATCCTAATTCATGCATAGCAATTTCGACCCCTAAGCCTCTTGATTTGATGATTCTTCTTGCTAGGTTTTGAGAGCAAAAGTTTTCCCCTGCTTTCCCTTTCTCTCGATCGCACATGACCAGGGAAAAACGCTGGGCCTTTTTTTTTATCAAACTTTATCCATTAATAACATATTCAGCCCTTTTCTTTTAATATATGTCATATTCCTTATTTTCTTATTAACTAGGTTACCTTTCCTTTGGTTAACTTAGTTACATACATATATTTTAAACTTACTATCATTTTCTTACGGTACCGTTTAATAGTTACCGTTTTATGTTATTTAGCATCACAAATATAATATTATTTTATAACATACGAAATTTGGGGTGTTACAGGAGACTTTAGCTTTGACAGACCTATAGAGTAGCAGATGTTGAGTCTTTGTAATTGGGAGGAGCAAACTCTTCAAAAAAAGTGTTATTCATAATAAGATATTCTAGACTATTTTGGCTTTGTAATCATCTGTTCAGCCTTAAACCAACTTGAGGGATTTAAACCTCTGTTGACTTACCAAACATCTGTTCAGGCTTAAACAGATGTTTGGAATTCTATATCAGTGACTTGTCTCTCACAGGGTGTTGCCCTTTGAAGGGACTTTTATTCTTCTTCAACAGTGCTTTCATGATTGCAATTCTATATTCAGGCACAATTCAACATCAACATAAACTAAATCAAACTCAGACACAATTTCACATCAACATCAATATCGATCTGCAATCCTCAGATTCTATAACTATACTATATAATAATACTTATGCTTGCTAAAATAAATAAAAGTAAAATGTGACAAGAAAGATTAATAGGATTAAAATTTATGACACTAAAAGATTAACAACTACATCGAGTAGTGAACTATGAAACTTTCAAATCTAACAATTCCAGTCAGGAATTTAAAAATCTAACAACAAGAATTAAGAAATTCTAGCTTCAACTCCATCGAGTGCCGAACCTCTCGATGTATATCCTTGAGCATCGCCATGAACTCCACGTCTCTATCACCGCACTCTATATGACTGACAACACAAAGTCACGAACGGAAGTCGAAGGCATTGCCATCAGGTTTCTAGAAACATGGTCTCTTATGAACAGACCAAGGTGCAGTCCATCAAAACACATCTTCAGCTCTTGAAGAGTAGCCATATCCGCATATACTTGATCCTCAACTTGCTTGATAAAGCGCTGATTTAAATCATCAGACTCTGTAGAAGTGTATGACGTCATTTTATGTTATATATTACTCAAGTGATGTGGAAGAAGGGTATCTTGTCTTGGTAGTAAAACGTGATGAAAAACAGGTGAATTGACAATGATATTATATAGTGAAATATCTAACAGCTGAAAGGTCAGATTTAAATTCACTGTACATTTAATAATCTAGGAGGAAAAAACGTGTACATTTAATATAAACATGTAAATTTATATTTTAAAACAGCGGCCTTTAAATGCAAAACCTTTTAAAAGTAAGTTTTCATGGAAAAACTAATAAAATTAAATATCAAGAAACCCAAAGGACAAAATTTAAACCTTAAAAAAAACAGATTATCATAATTACGATTAACCTCTTCATTTACCATAAGACCCATTTTAAACACTATAAAAGACTGATGATTAGTTTGATTGAAAACATCAGCATTTGTCTTTTAAAAAACTGTCTGTCAAAAAACAAATCAAAACCAGCAACACCAACAATACTCTAGATGGCAAATAGATGCTTCTACCACTGGTCAGACACCAGTGATGTTAAAACACAATTCTCTAGATGGTCGCTCGAAGAAAGAGAGCAGATGAAGAACTAAATAGAAAAGTCGGCATCATCAGTGATTACAATTACAAGCAAACCTGGAGCAGTATCGGATTGCTTGATGAAGTCTTCCACTCTCCTCCATCAGATTTCAAAAACAACGCGGAAGAGTTTATCACACAGCTGCTGAAAAAGGATTAGAAAATCTATGACATGCTAGCCGGTCTGCAAAACAAAAGAAAGAATGAAATCGCATGGAAGAAGGCGAGAGTCGTCAAAATCCTAGGAAGTGTTAATTGTAGCGTGCAATTCAAAAGGGGGTGGCGGCGCAGCTTGTTGCCCGTCTACCAACCCATGATTTGTAATTTGCTCTAACCTTCCATATAAAATTTATTCATTGAAAAAAATATATTCATGATTTAAAAAAAAAATATTTTATGCATATTATAGTGTTTAATCTTTCTTTATATTTAATTTAATAAAATCAATATCCATATTAACATATTCTTTATTTAATAACAAAATCATCCTCTTGAAATTGTCCATCAAAAACAGGTATAAAATGACTTTTTATACCAACTTGAATCTTAACACCCTGAAAAACATTTAAAAAAGTATTTTTTAGCATACAAACCTACAGACTCTAGACTCTGATGTAATATACGAAAAATATAAGTATGTAAAACCTATTAATAATGGTAATAATAAAAATAGGTAAATATCTTTAATCGTTTAGTTAAGTAAATGTGTAAGTACTGCATGTTCTTTTTTTTTTCTTGGTTCCACGTATATTAGAAAAAAAAAAAAAAAAAAGGAATAAGATGACCTTGTATTAATTAGAGCATTCAACCATCATGCACAACTTTATCTCAACGACCTCTTGGTCTCTATCGTAACACACACGAATGATCATAATCAAACGGACTTGCCGAAGATTCTGGGAATTTTGATTTTGAATCACCGTTCATTATAAACCGTCAAACATCGTAATAGAAATTGTTTTCTTTTGCTGCTCTCCGTTCTAATTGTTCAGCCGTGCTGGTTTGCGGTTCGTCTCCGACCAACATCGCTGCTGCGACCATTCTTCGCTTTCCGTTGTGATTGTCGCGCTGAGTTCCATCATCACTGGTGTCGACTTTTGATTCACGATCAGGTATCAATAATTAATAATCTTCCATTCTCTCTTTCAAACTCCTATTGATGTGTTGATGATTTATTCCGGGCACCTTCACAGCCCAGGTTCGGAACCTCCCCGCCACTCGTGTTCTGTTTGGTTCAGTCTGATTCACGGTGAGTTGCCACTAATCAACTATTATTTTCGTTTCGTATCGTGTTAACCGGATCGAGTGATCTACGCAGCCACTGGAAGTTACTCGTGTTTCGCAAATCTTGTTTCACTCTCGGATTTGTTTCGGTTCGACATTTAAGGTACCCAATCGATCCCTCATCCGATTCGAATTTATATGTTTAAATTCTGGGTTGAACTAAAGTTTAGAATTATTTAAAACGGCAAAGAGGTTCATAATAATCCAAAGTGATGTTGAGATCATATTACGAAACTGATGCGGGTTCGTTGCGGTTGTTGAACGTTAGACTTATGATTGACTGCTTCAATTCTTTTGTTAGATTAACTGATTCTTTGTCAAATATGAGGGCATATTATCTTTCATGTTTTAGGGGATATGTGCATGAGGTTACCATAACAAGAACTATATATATAAAAAAAAATAAAACTAACATAGAAAAGATAGAAATTAACTTTGATTTTTGTACGTGAAGTATTATTAGTCTATAGTTGAAGTTGATTGTAAAAGCAAATGGAAGTAACTGGTAAATTATAGTATGAATTTGTGGGTTTAAGTATGTGGTATGTGTACAAGTCAAGTCTACAACTCATATAATTTCTTATTAGACCATGTGTAGTGGTGAAGAAAAATAATGCCCCTACCATGGGGCATTATCCGACACGTGTCATCCCAATCAGCATGGGGCGTTATTGCAAAAGTGGCGTAGTGGGAATAATGCCCAAATAATGTCCCTTCCAATTATTAAAAAGGATAAAAAAAAAAAAAAAAAACTGAACCATTTGTCAGTCAAATTGGACCCACTTGGACCACTAAAGTCCCTTCTCATTGGTCAGTCAAATTGAACCATTTGTATGTTGAGCGTTTTTATTAAAACGCCAGGAAGAATTTTTCGGCGTTTTGGGGTGTTTTATTGCAATTTTTTTTTAAAATCACGCCCCACTACGGATGGTCTTAGAATTAATTATTGTAGCCACTATTTTCTTTATACATGCACACATACTTATAGGATATTTTGAATTTGAAATATATGTAAATCAGTTTAAAGAGGTTACCATTACCGAATCATAATGACTATTTGACTATTTTCTTTAAGGAAATAGAGATGGTAGGTTCATCAAGTCGCATAACTAAGCGGTTCTGTTGTATACCCATATATGAGTGCGTACATGCATTTTACTAATTCTCATTATAGTGGATTTTTTTTTTAAATGAAATATCTATTAATCATATGAAAGTTATTCAATAAAATATCTAATAATGGTTAAATTTATTTAGCCACAGTTTTGTTCTTTCTTTTTCTTTAAATAACAAAAGGTTATTAAAGTCAAACTTAAACCTTGGTCGCCGGGAACTTCTTGATGAACGAATCAAGTAATGTTCAAACAAAAAAAAAAAAAAAAAAAAAAAAAAAACTGATTTGGGTTGTAACGGAATTATAGGTTCTTGATTTTTCGTGGTCTAACTTGAGTCTTTGGTTTTTGCTTTGCTTGCTAATAAGGTACGGATTCCTTTTCTTGACATCATAGTATTTTATTCAATCCGTTACTTAGAAGTATGGATATTTTCGTTAGATGTTTCAGTTCGTATTGTTATATGATTAGTATATATTGTAGCATGCAATAGACCTTATACTTTGTGCTCGTTGTTGCATGTTCCCTTTAGACTTATGGCAATATACTTTTATTTCTGATACGCTTTGTACTCTGTCACCCGAGCAATTACATGTTTAGACTTGTCGTTGGGGCGTCAACGACATGGCACTCATCGTGACGGTGCGTAACTAAAGTTCACGGCGTCTCTAGTTTGTGCTTGTGTAGCACCTGGCCCCTAGAGGCGAATAGATCGATTTTAGCTCTGACTCCTGACTCCTGACTCCTGTTGAGATGGAATATTGTGTGTACGCCTACACGCACCGTCTCGGTACATGGACTATAGCTGTGTACCCCTCTGTTTAGGCTCGTGGGTGCTTCTATATTACGTGACTTGTTTTACTGTTACATGATGTCACGTATGTCTTGTCTCTGTTAAGATATGTTTGATATGATTATATGCATCTGTTTATGTTCAGTATATGTTATCTGTTCAGTATAAGTTTTGGGATTCAAGTTATATAAGTATCTATTTCAGTATCAAAACCTAGACTTGTTTGACGTTAGTATCGTTCATGTTTCTGTCCGCATGTCCACCTTACTTCTACTGTAGATTTCTCCGTTACTGGGCAACTTTTTGGCTCAGCCGTATTTTCTTTCTGGTGTTTGTCTTTTGTGTTTACAGGTAATCGGGGGAAACAGGGATGAGTGAGAGTAATATGAAGTTCAAGTTTTAAAGCTTTTCGTTTTCTGTTCATTTCAGTATTGAATAATTTAAGACTTAGGTTTTCTGTGGATTCGAGACCTTTTGTTTCTTGGATTCTTGCTTTTATTTGAAACATGTTTGGTTTTTGATATCTGTAATAGTGACATGCCAGCCTGTTGCGGGTTGGGGTGTTACATCTGATACAAAGAAAAAATCAAACATATACATCCTCAATAGCCTACCATACAAAGCTCAAGAACATTTGAACAATCAAGGCCTTTATGATACAAACCTATAAACCCTAGAATTAGGCAATCAGACATATACATCCATGGAATCATGTTATACACTAACGGGAAAACACAAATACACATTACTTTCTCATCAATCAAGATCAGATCCATCTTAAAACCTTGATTCCATTTTCGGATGATTCGCACCTTCATGTTCCACATGTCTTTTGAAGGATTCAAATCGTTAACAAAACTCAGATTGTTATTCTCAACTGGTCTTGACATGGTTCTAATTCGGAATTCGAAATCAAATTCAAATTTCAAAATCGGAAATCAGAGAAGATGAGAGTGTGATGAAATATGAAAAGGGAATGAAAGGAAAAACCCTTATATGAGAGGATTGAATGGGGAAAGAGATGATTGACAGAAGTGAGTGAGTGACATGCATTAATTGCAAATTACATATTCCCATGCATTTTGAATTTGAAATTGCCGGCAATTAACCTCTGCTGATGAAGCATTGTATGAACCTCTACTAAAGGGATTTTTTTGTATTTAAATAGATTAAATATTATTTAGAAAATTGAAAATATTAATATTTATGATGCAATAATGACATAAGAAAAAACATTGTTGGCTAGCCTGGATGACTACCACCTCACCTTTTCTTATGTCAGTCGCATTTGCCATTTTATAGAAAGTATAGATTTGATGATATGAATGTATAAATATGTTTTTAATTCGTTGAATTTCTTATCTACACAATTTTTTGGATTCACCCGTGTATTACACAGATACTAATCTTTATGAAATGGTTGTACATCGCAAAACATTTAATATTGTCTTTAAAATATCAACCAACATACTTTTATAATTATATTTGAAATTAAATTTTTTACGTATTCCCTATTGAGCTTATGCAATAATACATATTTTTTTATTCTGCATAAAATAACAACGCATTTTAGTGATTTTCCTTAATAAAAAGTTACTATAAAATAAATTATCTTTATTAGGTATACAATTTATACTCCCAAAAATAAGAATCGATTAAAAAAAATCCTGCTTTAAACATATATTTTATAAACTTAAAACTAACAATATTTTAAACATGTATCGATTTTAGTGATGTATTTTTCAATGGAAATATGTCACATAAAATAAAATAATCTTCTTTTGTTTACTATTAAAACCTCGGAAGCACGGAAACGGCTACTAGGTGCCGTCTCCCGTCCCGGGGACTGCATGGGGACGGAAACGGCACGGGGACGCCGTGGAAACGTTTCCGGCAGGCTGGGGACGGCATGCATACGCGTTGAAGATGGGGACGGATTATGGGGACGGCATGGATACGTTTCCGCCTCCTATTGAAACAAACCAAGTGACGTTCAAGTTTCCAAACCCTACAGGATCCTCTTCTTCTTCGGTTCTTCTTCAGCCGATCCTCTTCTTCTTCGGTTCTTCTTCAGTTTACATTGTGGGATTATGTGGAAAAAATAGAAAAGCAAGGTGATAAACAATGTGTCCAGGAAGAAGGTGAAGAAAGAAGGGGGAAGAAACTAGAAAGAGCGGCGTATGGGTGTGTTTAGGGTTTTTTTGGTTTAAATAAGTTTAATTATTTCAACATTTAACCCCTCTATTTTTACTAGTGTATATTTAAACACTAAAACTTGTAGTTTTCTACATAAAAAGTGTAAAAGTAGTTTATGTATTTAAACATTTAACCCCCTCCATCTTCACTAGTTTACATTTGGTCCTTAAAATTATAAACTTATCTATACATCTACATAAAAAGTATAAATTAACATTATATTTACATAAATATAACTATTTTGTGGTTTTGTGTTACATTATCTTTAATATATATTTTTTTTATATGTTTTTATTCCCGTACCCGTCCCGTCCCCGCTTCTTAAATTTTTTAGTTTTGCCGTTTCTCGTTCCCGTACCCGTCCCCGTACCCCGTTCCCGTACCCGTCCCAGTGCAACATAGATTAAAACCATTCAAACTTTTTTAAACATAAAATCACTGAAGTATTAAGAAATTTTTATAAAATCACTTAAGTATTAAGAAATTTTTATAATTATATGTCATTGACCTAACTGAATAAATATGAAATTTGATTACTATTTAATAATTATCTTTCCTAACCTAATAAATATGAAACTTGATTACTATTTAATAATTGTTTTTTTTCAAGATTAACTTAAAGTAGTTAACCTTGAAATAAACAACACTAACCAATAAATAAGTTTTATAATTAATTTTATTTAAGTTTTCCAATTCAAATATTTACGAAAAAGTTCACAATAAATACTCAAACCTAACTTTATTATACTAGTCAAAGAAAAACTATTCTAAAATCTAACTTAACCAGAACAAAAAAAATATATGTTTTTATTATTTTATATAAAAATTGACTCTAAATTTAACCAATTCGCATAGATTAATCAAACTAATCTTAAAAATGACTCTAAATCTAATATTTATTCATGGGTCAAATAAATACTTATAAGTAGTATTTATTAATCTTGTTAAAATGGCAACTAGAGAGTTGGTGAAACTTTACAGAGAAAAAAACCTTTGTAATCGCATATACTGAGTATTTGAGTGATTGACTGTTAGTGGTGAGAGGGAATACAACACTTCAGATCAGCTCTCTGTTTCCAGTCTCTACAAATCTCAGTAAGTTTCAACTATCTTTTAACCCTATTTAGATCTTCAATCAAACATGTTTCAAACCCATAAATTCAACCTTTTTTCTTTTGTTTTATGCTGTTTTAAACATACCCTTTTCAGTTTGTTCATGTTTGACCAATATATTTTCTGGGTTTTTGTTCTTTTGAATGATTAGTTTGGTGAACAAAAGTTAGGGTTTTTTGTAATCTTTATCAAATACCCATTTCAAATTAGGTGTTGGTTGATGAGATTTTTGAATTTATAGATTGGATATGTTAGTTTGATTGGTTATTGTTACAGGGTGTGTGTGTGTGTGTGTGAAGGGATGCTAATTGCCAGCTCAGAATGTGATGAGAAATGAGGGTTAGGGTTGTTAAAGTTTGGGATAGATGGGGTGTGTGTTTGGAAGAGAGAATTCATCTTCTGGGCCACCGAGTTCCGAGATTGTAGCGGATAAGAAACGAGAGAGAAACAGGGATCCGGACGGTCAATCGGGGAGGGCGGAGAAAGAATCGACTGCGAATCCTGATGGCGGAGATAAAGGTGAACAGGTGGCGCAAAATGGGGTGGTGCAGAAAAAGGAAAAAGATGGGAATGTGAGGCCGAGAGGTGAGAGAAGGCGGTCGAAACCGAACCCTAGATTGAGTAATCCGACGAAGAACTTGCATGGTGAACAGGTGGCTGCTGGGTGGCCTGCTTGGCTGTCGGCGGTTGCTGGTGAGGCGATCAACGGGTGGATTCCTCGCAGGGCTGATACGTTTGAGAAAATTGATAAGGTAAGACAAAGGATCTATTTTTAATTCTTTTTACACTTATATTACTGTTAGATTAGAACAATTTTTTGATATCATAGTTTGTGTAAGCATGATCTTATGGATGTGTGACCACAAAATTTGGGTGTGTATGGATCTTTGTTTGGGATTGGATACATGATGTACAATTGTTAGAATCATATAGTCAGTTGTGTACTTGTGTTAAGACATGCTGGAAATATATGTATGGATGTTCTTTTGCAATATAAAGCAGTGTTGTAAGAATCGCTAGGCGTTGGTCGGCTGTTGGGGTACGGACTAGCGATTAATCGGGAATAGGAATTAATTGGATTGGGATTTTTATATGTAATCTTCAGATTTATATATATACGCATACATTTTTATGTGTAATTTTTTTAGGAAGACAAGTTTTAACCCCTCATTGGCTCATTTTGTTAAGTAGACAAGATTAATCACTGATATTTACAAGGTTTGACCGGAACTTGGCCGGAATTTGTCCAGAACTGCCGATTTTTGGCCGTTTAGGACTGCTTGGGGCCGTCGTGGACCGTCTAGCGATTAATTGGCCGATTAGAGGAAAATTACTTGGTGAACCTCTGAGTCCTCTGACTAGCGATTAATCGGATGCTAGTCGGGATTTTTACAACCATGATTTAAAGTTGTAATAATCAAATAATATGTTTGGCACATTTTGATTATCTAAGCAAATCAATAGATAAAGTGACCGAAAAGGCCTTTTTATTTCACCTCTGAATAATCAGATAATTAGAAGCGGAATTTGTTTATGAAGACATAAACACTGATCATAACAACTTGAAATCAGATAATCAGTTCCAAAACATAAATACATGCATATTCAACTATTTTACTTCTTTTCTTTACAGTCGATCATGTCAGTTATGTCCAAAAAAAAAAACTAGATTTATTATATTTAGCATCTTACTCTTATAAATTGCAAAAGTCAATGTGTACTGATGATGCTATACAATATATTGTAATACTGTGATTAGATTGGGCAAGGCACATACAGTAATGTGTACAAAGCTAAAGACACTATGACGGGAAAAATAGTTGCATTGAAAAAGGTCCGGTTTGACAATTTGGAGCCCGAAAGTGTAAAATTCATGGCCCGAGAGATTTTGATATTACGTCGTTTAGACCATCCGAATGTTGTAAAATTGGAAGGATTAGTTACATCAAGAATGTCTTGTAGTTTGTATCTCGTTTTTGAATACATGGAGCATGATTTGGCCGGACTCGCTGCTAGTCCTACGATCAAGTTCACAGAACCTCAGGTTAGCTTATAATATTTTTTTCCCTCAAGTTATATAAAAGAGTAAAATGCCATTTTCGTTCCTGAGGTTTGGCTAGTTTTGCGACTTTCGTCCAAAGGTTTGTTTTTCCGCATCTGGATCCAAAAGGTTTGAAATCTTGCGATTTTTGTCCGGCTCGTTAACTCCATCCATTTTTCTTTGTTAAGTCAGGGGTATTTTTATCTTTTTTGTTAACTTAAAAGGCAATTTGGTCTTTTTTAGCGATATTCAGTCTTTTTAAATAAAGTGAAAAAGACTTAATTGCCCTTTAAGTTGGCAAAACGGACAGATATTCGTCTGACTTAACGGAGAAAAATGGATGGAGTTAACGAGCCGGATGAAAATGGCGAGATTTCAAACCTTTTGGATCCAGATGCGGAAAAACAAACCTTTTGGATGAAAGTCCCAAAATTGACCAAACCTCTTGGATTAAAATGGCATTTTACTCTATATGAAATATTATTTCTTTTTTTTAGGTCAAGTGTTACATGCATCAACTGTTATCCGGGCTTGAACATTGTCACAACCGTCACGTGTTACATCGTGATATAAAAGGGTCCAATCTTTTACTTGATAATGGTGGGGGTTTGAAGATCGCCGATTTCGGTTTGGCATCATTTTTTGATCCTAATCATAAGCAGCCTATGACTAGCCGGGTAGTTACGTTATGGTATAGACCACCCGAGCTGCTTCTCGGGGCCACTGATTACGGTGTAGGTATAGACTTATGGAGTGCAGGGTGCATTTTAGCAGAGTTATTAGCTGGAAAGCCTATCATGCCTGGTCGTACAGAGGTAATTTATAATCTTTTTTATATCTACTAAAAAAGGTTATTACCATAAAAAACGAACTTACGTGCTCATTCTACATGAAAAAGTCCCTCGATCCAGGTTTGCTACCTTAATATCACGAAATTTGTTTGGAATACACACACTTGTAATTTAAAAAAGAAAAACTTTTACCCCTTAAAAGGGTCAATATTTGATTAAGTGACGTTCAAAGTTGTAAAAGACGTTGACGTGGATAAAATTTTAAAAATCTTGACCCATTTAAGGGTTAACGGTTATTTTTCTAATTTTTTTTTCACAAGTACATTTTTTAAGAGTAAAGTGCACGGATGGTCTCTGTGGTTTACCAAAATTTTGGATTTGGTCCCTAGCTTTCCAAAAGTACATAGATGATCCCTGTGGTTTGCACTTTGTAACAAACCTAATCCAAAATTTTGGTAAACCACAGGGACCATCCGTGCACTTTACTCTTTTTTTAAAGAAGCCAAAAGATTTTAATACATCAAAATTGGGCTGAGGGGCTTTTTTTTGTAAAAATGATCAAGTATTTTAATTTTCTATGATGTTAACCCTTCAAAAAATGAATTTGTGAGTTCTTTTTTATTGATTATTTATACAATAGGTAGAGCAGCTTCACAAGATTTTCAAGCTATGTGGTTCGCCTTCCGAAGAATATTGGAAAAAGTCAAAATTGCCACACGCGACCATATTTAAGCCCCAACAGTCGTATAAACGTTGTATAGCAGAAACATTCAAAAATTTCCCGCCATCATCATTACCACTGATCGATACCCTTCTTGCAATTGATCCTGCAGAACGTCAAACTGCAACAGCTGCTTTAAGAAGTGAAGTAAGCATTGCAAACTTATTCGATTATTAGACTATGGGGTGTGGAGGGGCTTGGGTTGGGGGCATTGCTCGACACGTGGCGAGGGTGGGATCCACAAGCTAATACTCAAAAACTAGGGGTGTGGTGGGGCGTCGCTTAGCTGGGCGTGGCCAGCCATGTGGAATTTTTTTTTTCGCTTAGCAACGGCTACCCCCAACGGCTACTTTGAACCAGCCAACCACAGCCCGCCACGTCACCCAGCCCCCCGCCCCACGCCAGGCAGAATATCCACGCCAAGCGGGCAACGCCAAGCCCAACGCCGAGCCGGGGTGGTGTAGCCGGCGTTAAACCCCCTTCAACGCCACAACCCATGGCCCATACCCACCAGTCTTCTGGATTTAAATTTTTTAAAAAAGATTAAAAAAATTGTTTATTGTTATGCAGTTTTTTACAACAAAACCTTATGCATGTGACCCGTCAAGCCTTCCAAAATATCCACCTACTAAGGAGATGGATGCCAAACTGCGCGATGAAGAAGCTAGAAGGTAATACAAAAACATTCACCAAGCCAAAATAAACAAACAAATAAATAATCATTTAGTAAGTTTATTTGACTTGTTTATAAATTAAATGTGAATATTTCTATTGGTAGATTAAGGGCAGCTGGTAAAAACAATGCTGATGGAGTGAAGAAGACTCGCACGCGTGAAAGACCTGCACGCGCTATGCCTGCTCCTGAAGCCAATGCCGAGCTGCAAGTAAACATCAATGTATGCCAAACAACTACTCGTTTTTTTATAAACTTTTATTTCCTGTTACCATCTTTACTTGTCTGCCCCACTGTTCCACACTTTTTCCCACCACCATAGTTTTTAATAGCGCCAGCGGGCGCTTAGCGAAGCGCTCATGTGTCGCTATCTGATTTTGGGGCCTCCATAGCGGGTAAATAGCAGGATTTTATGTTTCTTTTTCTGTTTTAATATAAATAGCGGGATTTTATGTTTCTTTTTCTGTTTTAATATAAATAGCGGGATTTTAGTTTTTTTTGTTATACATATAAAACAGTGTATTTGGATATAATATACATATAGAATATTTCTAAAATTTTCTTCTAGTGTGTCGCTAAACATAAAGTAGTGCCTGTTATTTCATTGATATCACTACGTAGCGTATAGGTAGTTTGTCGCTATCGTCCGATATTCGCTATTAACAACTATGCCCACCGCCACCAGTGAAATAGGGTTTCGGTCAAAATGGGCAACTTTTGGTGCGGGTTAAAATGGGCTGGGTTGAGTTGACCTGAAACCCTTTGTGTCCGTAGCATCTAAATTTCTTGTAAATGGTTGGTGCGTTAAATATGATTACACATATCGTATAATTTCTATTACTATTTAGTAAATGGATTTAGGCGGTTTTATGCATTGAGAGTACTAGATTTTTAACCCATTTGACCCGTTTATTTTTAACTAACTTCTTACCTACTGTTATACGCACCTTTACATCTCATTTTCATACAAATCTGTTATGCTTTGCAGAGACAGCGGTTGATCACACACGCAAACGCAAAAAGCAAAAGTGAGAAATTTCCTCCACCTCACCAGGACGGGACACTGGGTTATCCGTTGGGTTCTTCACATCACATGGATCCTACTTTTGACCCGCCCGATGTCCCGTTTAGTTCCAATTTTTCATACGCTAAACAACCAATCCAAACATGGTCTGGTCCATTGGCCGAGCCTGCACCTATGGGTCGTTCTCGCAGAAAGAAACATAATGACTCGTCTTCAAAGAATCACTAGACTTGCGGCGTGGTAAAAAACCACTCGATACAAAAGGCTGCAAATACTGTTGGACCAATGAGACGATGGGAGTATGGTACGCGCTTTTTACACGCAGAATGCAGAGGTCGAGTATTTTGTTGTTTGTGTTTTTTGCGCAATTCTTATTCTACGCGATGGTGAGAACTGAGAAGCTCCTCTTTCGAGTAATGTAAATGTTCATCTTTTGTTTTGTTTTTTTTTTTTTTTGTTTTTTTTTTTTTTTTTTTTTTGCCTTTTTGTGTTGAAGTTGGTTAGGTCATAAACATATAACTATTGAACAACATTTCACTATATTAATTCCAATGTATTTTTTTCAAGCTATTGACCTTTTGCATGATGTCAGCACCAGATGGTGTTAATATTGTTTTTTTCGTCCCGTGGTTTGTCAAAAATCACTATTTCAGTCCATTAGTTTAAAAATTGCGATTTCAGTCCCTGTGGTTTCACTTTCGTAACCATTTCAGTTCACCTCGTAACCATTTCAGTCCCTGTACTAACTGAATAAATGGATTGAAATGGTTACAAAAGTGAAACCACGTGGACTGAAATGGTTACGAAAGTGAAACCACAGGGACTAAAATCGCATTTTTTAAACTAATGGACTGAAATAGTGAGATTTGACAAACCACAGGGACTGAAATCGCAATTTTTTAAATAATAGATTGAATTAGTGATTTTTGACAAACCACAGGGACGAAAACAATAATTAACTCATATGATTAATTAATAGTGATCTTTGATATCTTTTTGGATAAAAAGAACAGCTGACTTTTTCTCTCCGTACAAAAAGAACGGACATCTCATCCGTACAATAGCAACGTCTCTTTTCTTCACCGGAATCCTTGTTTCTTTTCTTCTCCGGCCGGTTTCTACTTTTTTCTTGCAGGTAAACTCCGGCTAAGGTCACTTCCTCCCTTATCCGGTACAGGTCTAGATTTGTCTCTCACTTTTCTGCTTCGACGACAGAGGCAGATTTCACTTTCTAGCCCCGCCCCCCCCCCCCCCCCCCCCCCCAATTTTCTGGGAGATTTAAACTCCACCTAGGCGACGGGGTTCAGGCAAGTCTCAGTCGACATTTGTGGTTAGGCAAGCTCTGTTCAGAGCTTCAACATTTACGACGTCGACAGCGAGTTCAGGCAAGTTTCAGTCAACTTTTGGGGTTAGGCAAGCTTCTATTAAGAGCTTCAACAATTACGACGTCGCCACCGAGTTCAGGCAACTTTCAGTCAACTTTGGGGGTTAGGCAAGTTGTTCAAATTTGTGAAGATTTAAGACCTTATACTGTTGATTTTTTTGGTTTCTTCCGGAGAAAGTTTTTTCCGACGAGGTTGTGGTGAAAGTCTTGGCGGCGAGAGTCCCACATGTAATCAGGTGCACACGTTCCTGTTAACTATAATTATCACTATTATATTATACATATATATCATACTAAATATACTAATAATAGACTTTGCTTATTACATGTGCACACGTTACTTATTAACCATAACTATCACAATATATTAAATATAATTATATTAATAGAGTTTGCTGAAAAATCAAATATACGTCCAAAAAAAAAAAAAGAAAAAAAAACAACTTTTTAACATAGCTTAATACATATTTTATCATTGTTTGCTCAATGGAATGTGTTGTGTTAGACATGTGTTATTACCATTAAATGTGAGCATTTATGGATTTTTTTTCATTTGATTTGTTTTCTCAAAGTTGGTTGAATTTGATCTGGTAGACATCTTGTGTGCCTCTTGTGTGGCTTATTGTGTTTTCGTGTTAACTCTATTACTTGGTCATAGTCATCTACGCTATTTATTGTCATTGTGTGCTTGTTGCGGATTGCATAGTTTTGCCCTTCGTGTACTTTGTGTTGCCCGTTGTTTGTTACCTTGTGGTTAGTTGTTAGTTGTAAACATTAACAATAGAAACCATGACTTTTACTTGAGATCATGTCCAAGGACGAGAGGTGCAAGGAAGGGTAAAGTTAGAGGGTGTAGTTTACGGGTGGCATCTTGGAACGTAGGAACTCTTAGTAGTAAATTGTTGGAAGTGATAGACGCTCTTAAAAGACGTAGGGTACAGATAGCGTGCCTTCAGGAGACTAGGTGGAAAGGACACAGAGCAGAAGAGCGGAATGGATATAAGTTGTTGTATTCCGGGTCGGATGGAGCCAAGAATGGGGTAGGATTTTTGGTGTCTATAGAACTGCATAAGAATGTAATTGAGGTGATACGACACAACGATAGAATTATGGTGTTAAGGTTAGTATTAGGTGAGCAAGTTGTGACAGTGGTATGCGCCTATGCACCGCAAGTGGGACTAGGAGAACAAGAGAAAAGAGAGTTCTGGGATTGTCTAGATGTAGTAGTAAGGGCCATACCTAGGGAGGAGAAAATTTTTATAGGAGGAGATTTTAACGGGCACATTGGTAAGGACAGTGATGGCTTTGAGTTGGTACATGGGGGTTTTGGTTTTGGCGATAGGAATAACCCCGGTAGAGACCTTCTAGACTTCGCGGCAGCTCACGGCCTAGGTATTATAAACTCGTTCTTTAGGAAGAGGGAATCTCATTTGATCACTTTTAGTAGCGGAGGGCGTAACACGCAAATCGACTATCTTCTGATGAGACAGGAAGATCGACGGATGTGGATGGACTGCAAGGTTATACCAAGGGAGACTATTGCGGCTCAACACCATTTGCTGGTAGCAGATATAGCCATAAAAGTAAGGCTAACTGAGGGGGAGAGGAAAACCCGACCTAGGATCCGTTGGGGAGACCTGAAGGGAGAAAAAATTACTATGTTTAGAGATAAAGTTAACTCGATGGCATCGATGCAGCTAGGTGACGACGCAAACCGGATGTGGGAGGATATGGCGACTACGATCACTACGGTGGCAAATGAGACGCTAGGGGTAACAACAGGAAAGACTAGTGGGCATAAGGAGTCCTGGTGGTGGAATGAAGACGTGCATGCCAAAATAAAGGCTAAGCAACTGAGTTTTAGAGATCTTTTGAGGTGCACAGATGAGGAGGAGCGGCTGAGGGTGAGGGAGATATACAAGAAGGCAAAAAGGGAAGCGAAAAAGGCGGTGACCGAGGCGAAAAACACAGCTTATAAACAAATGTATGAACGTTTGGAAACGAAAGAGGGGGAGCACGATATGTTCAAGATTTCAAAAGCTAGGGAGCGAAGAAGACAAGACCTAGGAGTAGTAAAGTTTATCAAAGGAGAGGATGGAAGTGTTTTAGTCAAGGCACATGACATTAAGTTGAGATGGCAAACCTACTTCCATAATCTTTTCAACGACGGTAGGGCATACCAACAAGATAGCAGCAATCCCAGAACCCAAAGGCGACAACAGAATAATTGCTACTGCAGGAGGATCACACATGAAGAGGTGAGGATGGCACTTAGGAAGATGGGAAGAGGCAAGGCAGTAGGTTTGGACAACATACCGATTGAGGTGTGGAAGTGTTTGGGGGAAGAAGGAGTCCGATGGTTAACACTTTTGTTCAATAGCATTTTCAAGACTGGAAAAATGCCAGATCAGTGGACGAGAAGTGTCGTGGTGCCTTTATACAAGAATAAAGGAGACGCTCAATGTTGTGGGAACTACAGAGGAATCAAACTGCTAAGCCACACTATGAAGCTCTGGGAGAGGGTAATTGAAACTAGAATTAGAAGAGAAACGCAAGTTTCAGTAAACCAATTTGGATTCATGAAAGGGAGGTCAACTACAGAAGCGATACATATTCTAAGGAGACTGATGGAAAAATATAGAGCGAAGAAACAAGATTTACATATGGTGTTCATCGACCTTGAAAAGGCATATGACAGTGTTCCACGACAACTGATTTGGGATAGTTTGGAGGGTCGAGGGCTACCTGGGAAGTATATAGACATAATTAAGGATACATACGATAGAACGGAAACTAGTGTCCGCGCGCCCGTAGGGGATACAGACTTCTTTCCTGTGGAGGTAGGACTCCACCAAGGGTCTGCGTTGAGCCCTTTCCTTTTTGCGGTGGTCTTGGATGAGTTGTCCAAGTTGATCCAGGAGACAGTTCCGTGGTGCATGCTTTTTGCAGACGATATTGTGTTGATTGCAGAAACTAAACAGTGCCTGAACGCGAGGGTAGAAGAGTGGCGATTAGCTCTAGAGGGCAAGGGCCTAAGGATTAGTCGTTCTAAGACTGAGTATCTACACTGTGATTTCAGTGGTGTAGCCGATGACGATGACACCCAAATCACCATTGAGGATCAATTGGTCCCGCAGGTTACTAAATTTAAATATTTGGGGTCGTTTGTACAAAGGGATGGTGACATAGATAATGATGTAACCCATCGCATACAGGCTGGCTGGTGTAGATGGAAGGCAGCCAGTGGAGTATTGTGCGATAGGAGGTTCCCTACTAAACTAAAGGGAAAATTTTACAGGGTTGCAGTTAGACCAGCTATGCTGTATGGAACAGACTGTTGGGCTATCAAGAAGACACAAGCGCGCAAGATGGAGGTAGCAGAGATGAGGATGCTGAGGTGGATGTGTGGACACACGAGGTTGGATCGGATAAGAAATGAGGTTTTTAGGGAGAGATTAGGAGTGGCTAGTATATCGGATAAGATTAAGGAAGGGAGATTGAGATGGTTTGGGCATGTGAAGCGGAGACAAACGACAGCACCAGTTAGAGTAGTGGAAACTCTTACTGTGGAGGGGAAGAGAGGAAGAGGCAGACCCAAACTGACATGGGAAGAGCAGATTAGGCACGATTTACTAGAGTTGCATCTTTCTGAGGACATGGTCCAAGATAGGACTTCGTGGAAGCGTAGGATTAGGGTTAAGGACTTCTAGAGGATACTGCAGTAAGGTCTTAGGTGTATTTTAGGGAAGTAGGTTTTCTTATTCTTTTAAGTGACTTTACCGACGATTGACTTCTTGTGTATATGCCCAGATGATGTTGTATGCCATTATACATGATTTACATTATACTGTGCCACTCTGATCACTTGCTTCGTATAGGTGACTTATTTTTTCTCTAGTCTATTTTTCTATATTCTTGGACTTTATGTGTTGGTTTGCTGTTCGTTTTGGAGCCGAGGGTCTCTTCTGGAAGCAGCCTCTCTATCCCTAGGGATAGAGGCAAGGTCTGTCTACATCCCACCCTCCCCAGACCCTATGAGTAGCTTTGCTATTTGTGGGATTTACTGGGTATGGTTGTTGTTGTTGTTGTTGTTGATTAATTAGGATGTGGTTGACTAGAATTTGGTCAACACCATTTAACCTGTCATGCAAACATGTGAGCATTTCTGGACTGTTGTATTGAAGTATTTAAGGGTTGTTAAAGGTAGTTTTAATTTTATCATCATCAACTAACTTACCAACCAATTAAATAGCTCGTCGACTAAGTGCATATCAAGCAACTAAATTTCATTTTTTGTTGTCGAAGAGAACACGTCTTATGATGAAGAATTGAGATGTTAGACAAGTTTGTCGAGACGTCGACTAACTTGCTTACCTGGTACCAAATGCTCATCCCTATTAACCCATGACCTATTGGTTTAGTGGTATGGTGTCACCCTTACAAATGTGAGGTTGTGTGTTCAAATCCTTGCAAGTGCAAGATAAAGATGAAATTAAGGTGTTAAAAACTTATTGAAGACTTGAGATATTTGGGCCAAGTATTAGGTCCTTCTGGTGTGATTTCTAGTGAACTCCTAATTACGCATTAGGAGTCTTCTAAGCGGGCCATTCCTTGAGGGAATGTTTCCCCAGTTTGTGGGCTCATCAGTCATGGCTTATCAATCTAGGCCGAAATAGGATAGTCATCGTCATTAATGTTTTTAGTTATATGATGTTGATTATCAATTGGGGATTTGATTATCATTATTTGATCGGTTTGTACGTGTGCGTTGATCGAGAGAGAGGGTGGTCGGCTGAGGGGAGGGGCGACCGAACCCTAGGCGTCGCTGGTTGTGGGGTCAGCTAAGGCTGATATCCATGGCAACAGTGGTGATGGTCGACGTTGTTGGTGGCGGTGTTTGTGTGGTTGCATCACCGACGATGGGACCCAAGGTGGCGATGACTACTACCTTGTGCCGATCTGAGACAAGTGTCAACTCACTAATTTTCCTCATTTTTACACTAGAAGAAACAAAAAGATCTTATTGATTTAATGTTTTCAAAGAGGAGTATGATGAACTAGTTTATTCACACATTTTCTAACACGGGAGGAGAGGAGTATGATGAACTAGTTTATTCACACATTTCTGACACGAACACTGACAAACTTGTCATTAAGTTATTGTTATATCCATATAAAAATTGATTTATACCGAAATATTTTTGTAAATTAATTTTTGATAAAATACGTATAACTAACAAACATATAAACTTATTGTGTATAGTCTTTAACATTTTTTTAACTCCTATTATTTCATAAAAAAAAAATTTAATTCTTTTTTTAAACCTCAGCGAAATATGAACTCGTTAGCAACTTGTTAATGTAGGACATGGGTCACGATAATAATAAAAATTATATAAATAAATATAAAAAATAGTAAAGATACCCTCTTTACATATTTGGGAAATTATACTACATGTACCGTGTACAAATCCTTACAAATATAACGTATAATACACCATATGTATTTAAATTGATTCAAACTATGGTCTTTAACAAGAGCTATAACCGCGTCTTCTTGTATAGTCTGTTGTGTTTTCAATCCTTTGTGTATGCTTCAACGAGGTCTTGAACTATGTCTTCTTGTACATTAATTTCTTACAAAAAGAACAAATAAATGTTGACGGTTGTGGCTGAGGCACGTGTTCAACACGCTTTCCTTAAAACAGATTTCGCGCCTCTACTAAAGACGACGCGTCTGTCTCCCAAGGTACAACAGCCGAATCAGTCTGTACTGCCGGAGAAGGCCACACGCCCGAGGTTACACCGGGTAAAACCATAGTGTTAGAACTTTTGGAAACTAAGAATAGAAATGTAGTTGAATTGTGTAGAGAAATTTATCTCTATATGTTTCCAACATATGGGTCATCAAGTACTTGTTCTCCAAAGACTCTTCATGCATACATCTCTCTTTCTTGTATCTAACCCCATCAAAAGAGGCGCATAGCCTACTAAGTATGCAAGAGTCATGGGTGGTGAAAAGTCCAACATACTTAGAGACTTAATTTTGCCATAAAATCTCTAATCAATTGTCATAAAAGAAACTCTACTCAAGAATTGTCATCAATACACCACAGGAAAAGTTTATTATTCTAATAGAAAATTAAACAAGTGACATAAATAACTCTACTCAAGAGTTTGTCACTATATGTAGAATTTAATATTAATAATCTCCCTAAATTTCCATTCATCACATTAAAAAAAAGAAAAATTCCAACAATCCCCTACATGAATGGAGATTGATCAAAACACATAAAATTTCCAATGCAACCTCGACAGTTGCGTATTGCCGGATAAGTAGGTATTCCCTTTGAACTTTCCGTTGTGAAGCATACTTAGCCTCCTAGAGGTTTGTAGACGCAATGTCCTTGAACAAGTCCCCATTTGTGTAGACGACAATACACTTCACACAATACTCTCCTTAGCCGGGTCATCCCCTCATAATCGTGTCCAATAATGGTCGTGGAACACTTTCCTGGTTCTGCGAGAGCTCTAGGAATTGTGCCCCCAATTCCGTTCGAAGCGACCCTACTTCTCTCTAACATAGGTGATTCTCCTTAAATCATTAAAAGCATCGTGGTTACCATGATTACGAAAAATCATTTACCACATAATATGCTTAGCCTCACAAATTGTCACTGAATTTCATAGGAATGAACTAGGACGTATTTAAACACCCTTTTATCGTTTATGGGGTATATATGCCCATATATACTAGCTTATGCATATCAGCTATGCCCCCACAGTGACCACCCTTAGGCATATGAATTCGTTGTTCTATTAAACTTAGATCTTGGGATCTCCAGTCAACTAAGATAGGTTTCCTTCACACACCCTTTTTTCATGGGCTTTAGTCTCATTCCACAACTTGATCTCTAATAAACCCTCAGGTTATTGGATCCATAAAATTATCTTTGTCTTTGACAAGTCACTAAAGATAACTTTGCAGTTGAGATCAATTGTCATGACGTGTTCGTAACTCGAAAGTTAACATTGCCTATTGTCAACTTCTAAGACTATAACCTCAGTGGCCACCTAAATCTGGTTATAATATTTGTCTTAGAATGATATATTTATCATTTAAGGCAAACACATCTCCATTATGCACTACGACAATTGTGTCCTCCACTTAGTCGTCTATTTGCAATGTTAGATTGGATTACAAAATCCTTATTGCTAAAAACAAATGCAAGACACCCCCACATTTAAGTGTTATTGGATAACATCTAGATGGGTTAATGAGAACCATTTCTACATACCTTTATAGGGTTGTTTCTTAAATGGATCCTCCCCCACATTTCTTGCCATTTGATCAACATTTCTGTAACACAACTTATGGCGACATTTATACACATATGATTGAACAAGATCAACCTCATTGTATCAGTGAATTCAACTCATATTGCATTAGCTTACATACGCTTCCGAGCTGACCAAAGCAACACATGCCATTATCATAAGTTTGTCACCAACTTAGAATAATTCTAATTTGACATCTAGAATAAGGTTAGACAATGAGTTCTCCTCATTAGTTTTTCGAACAAACTCTTAAAAGGTTACATGTCTTTTCCTTATAATGAATGAAAATTCTCTTTCAACTTTATCTATACACAAATTCTTTTTGTGTTCATACACATTTGAATGTTTAGAGTTAATTAGTCTCCATCAATACCCATAATTAACCAAGTACTAGTATAACATGATTTAGACTACAATACTTTAGCATGTGAACAGAAGATGCATCATTCTGATTCTTCACAGCCCTAAGGATATCATAATATCACTTTGCAACATTCATCCCTTTTTAAGACAAAATAATGAGACTTATTCATAATCCTAAAACATCAATATTTAGGAAGGTCTCACAAATTATTGTTTATAGCACATAGCTAAATTTTATCATTCATTTAAGGAACATAACTTGTTTACCTTTGATCTCCAACACTTTACCATTGACTCATAAGGACTTAAACATAAGTCTTAATCCAAGTCACTTGGTGAACACATTCATCACCAACAAGATGAATGTTTCTCGTCTACAATCAGTATTATGTGTGAGATAGAGTCAACTAGATCGACACTCAACAACATGGCATTCGCCATAAGTGATTTGCACATGTAGGTCCCCTATTCGTATGGATCTTCAACAGAATTGTCTTTCCAATCAAGAGTGCGGAATCCTCTTGATCAGAATATCACAGAAACAAGTAGAAAACAGAAACAGCGAATCACTTTCAAACTGGGTTTCTATTGATTATCCAAACAAACGTTTTACAATCAATCAAACCCTAACCAAACACAATTTCGTCTAAACCCTAAAGCTCTCACGAAATTCCTCTCACACAATGTTCTGGCTGATTAACTGATTCACTGATTAACCTGAACCCTAAAGCCTAACCTTGTTTATATAACACAAGGTTACTACTTGGGCCAAGGTTAAACATCATGGACTGCGAATTGGACAGGCCCAATTCGCCCCCCATCCCCATAAGTATGGGTTTAGTTAGCCCAAACATTACAACTAACTATTACAAAGCTAAACCCGCTAACTGTTTATCTTTTAACTAATTACAAGATATCCAAAGACCAAATCTAAGCTGTTGTCACAAACATGCACCAACAAACTCCCCCTTGACAATAGCTTCATAAAATAACTTTGTCTTCAGTCGTCTTGCAATCTTCATGTAGTCTTGCACTGTCTTTGGTCTTTGGATAGCTTCAGCTTCAACAACTTCTGTCAGCAACAGACTCCCCCTAAGCTGATGCATCCAATCACCAAATCTTCAAAAACTTTAGCGTTTGAGTAAACTCCAGTTCAGCATTTGAATAGCAATCTTCAAACTCTTCAACTTTGTCTGCAATATAGAAAGGAGGTTCTACCATGCATCCAATCAAACTCTCATCTTCACAGCAACTCATCACTTTAACTTCTCAGCAACACACAGCTTCAATCTGTATACTATAAAACAAACATCTCGAGAACCCATAAGAATTTTTCAACAACGTCAAATAAATTATTATTTTTCAAGAGATAGTTAAACTGTATCACAGATTAAGCATTTTCAATTTTGAACTCACTTTCTAACACTGTCTCCCCCTATCAGCAACAATTCCTCCAAGAATAACAGTTTTCCGTACGTTAAGAATTTTAAAACAGAAAAAGACACTATTTTTGGATTTTTATATTTTCTGAAAGCAAGTAAATAACAAAAGCAATAAACACTCTATTTTTGTGAGAATCACTGGTAAGAAGATCATATCAGCACAATCAAACTGTTTCACACTTGTAGTTAATTCTTTATTTAATTTTTCATGAAAAGCAGTTCAAGACGATTACCAGTATGTTTGTCCTCTTAAACAAAATGCATGAACATTTCAAGTACCATTACCATATGATACGTTAAGGTAATTTTATTACTGATATATTAGTGTGTCCCACTTCAGGATATACCCCCACGATCAAGGTATGCACAAAGATTCATCGTAGTAGGTGAGTATGTTGGATCGAATTCGGACCTAAACGAGTCGCGTAGAAGAGTTTATCTCAGTTTGAACGGCGGAAACAGACAAACCGAGTACAATTCAGCAAGAATTCAATTTAATATGTCGATATTATTGATCTGGACAATGTTTACAACCTGTCGACACTTCGGCAGCACTTCGTGGCTCACCGGAAGACAACACCTCTAACTATCTAAATGATTTCGCTCCAAGGCCTATATATATGGTTGCTGATTTCGCTTTTACATCCCTGACACATAAGCGAAATCATATAATATGACACATGAGCGAAATAGCACAAGGACACATGAGCGAAATCATGTTATGACAAATGAGCGAAATCTCAAACTAAACAAATGAACGAAATCAGAATTCTAAAGACATGAAAGCTTTTGTCTTATGTGAGATGATGTCATTGTGACATCACTTTGATGATGTCATCATGACATCATGTCTGAACATTTTCGCAACGTACTCGAGACACGACTTAAGACGTAGTTGACAGATGAATGCACTAACAGACTCCCCCTCAGATGTTGACGAGTCTTAAGTGTCGAGTCTTCTCAGTCTTCAGTCTATATCAGCTTCAGGCTCCCCCTTTTATCAAGCTTCCGTGCTTTGGGATCGACACCTAGCTTTCCATCTACAAGCTTCCCTTTGTTTCAAACTTGTCTTCAGACTCCCCCTTAGACTCTGCTCTTGGGATCGTAGTCTGGACTATCTGCAACACTCAAACATCTATAAATACAATGTTTTCGTATTATCAATCAAATTCTCTAATCCACTCCCCCTATCAACAAACTTTACAGATTTGGCAGTGTTAAAGAATCCAACTCTCTCACAGTTTATCATCCAAGTTCAAGTTAATGACCTTGGAGATATCACAAACTGTTTTTGAAATTTTTTATTTTAAATCAAGTATCAAATTAATGAACTTGTTTTATTTTCAGAAACACAATCAGCTTACTTAGATTTTGAAACTCAACATCTCAGATATCAGTTGTCGAAAATAAAGCAGAAATCAAAATCTTTTTGTATTTTCTGAAAATATAAAGCAATAAAGAAATATGTACAAACATATTTACAGACAATATTTTTGTTTGAGTATGCGTCAGAGGATCATATCAGTTTCCGACAAGTCACAAGTACCGTTGAGCTTAGTTTTCACATTAAGTATTAAACAATTCACTTAGATTGTCGATATACTGATCCACTTAAATTTTCACACAAATTTCAACTGATTCAGGATACGAATTAGGTGTATTAAGAACTTAAACCTATTCATGTGTCCCACCTCTTGAATATACTCCCGTATCCAGAATCCCAATAATCAGTCTTACAGGTGAGTATACTACAATGATATCTGTATATAAATTAGGTATGCGAGGGCCGAGGGATCTCAGGTCGATACTTCCGTATACGCAAAGAGATATCAGCTTCGACTTTACGGTATGTCCCCTTTAGAGGATCTTTTTGCTTACAACAGCAGCGACTATCAATTTTATTGTTTCATCAGCATGCTGATGGTTTAATGCTATGTTTCAAGCATTGCAGAAAGCATTATCCAAGGACTAGGTCAGAACTACCGTTCAGCAGAAGTCCCGGAATAATACCCCAGACATCATTGAGTATAAAGACCTAGTATATCAGATTATGAGACCTTTCAAACGAGATTTCAGGGGTTACCTATATATCCAAGTAGTGTTCCCCACAAAATAAGCAAGTTTGAATTTAGGTTTATATCCCGAAAAAGTTTACTAAATGTATAAAAACCTACCGACACATCCACGGTGAGATCGTTTAACACATTTAAACTTTCCAATTCTTTAGCGTACAGTAACTGTCTACTGATGTACTATCATTTCCTCTTTCTACGCAAAAACTCAATTTTTGAATTTTATCATGTTTTTGACTTTTTCAAATTTTCAAATGTTTTTGTATTTTCTAACAATATTACTCCCCCTAAAATGCAAAATCATATAAAGAAAATTTGACAACCAATACTGATAGCTTTGTCTCGCCATCCATTTTCTGCTTCTCATGCTCTGTTTTGCAGAAAATATGACACTTTAAACAGAAAATATAACGTACCCCCATGATTTACAACCCATTGATCTTAACAGTTTGAAAACCGTTTTTCAATCTGATGAAAGTAATCATGTTTGTTCAGCCGCGAGGGTTTCGGCATATTCATTCAACACATATTTTTTATTTTTTCAAATTTTTCAATTTTTAGGGTTTTTGAAAATATTGTTTATTTATTTACAGAAAACATATAAACTTCCTGTTTCAACCAACACAGGATCTAGCAGCCTCCTCTCCTTGTTGTTGTGCCAGGCTGCTCCAAGTTCCAATTTTACAATCTTCAGAATTGTTGAGCACCTGCACATTCAGACTACTTGATTACTTGAACAATTTAGCCCAGGTCTGTTGAACCTTAGGCATTTCAACACAATAATTTTCATTCAATGCTGGAAATTCTTTGTCATTTTTCACAAAAACTTTCTCAATTTTAACTTCAACTTTCTCATCTTTTACCAAATCAACATGTTTCTTAACACTCCATGTTTGACCTTTTGGTGTTCCTCGTTTGTAAAAATGTGAATTTTTTTTAACATTTTGATTTTGAACAACAACTCTTGGTTTCCAAAACTCTTGAGGTTTTGTCATATCAACTGTGGTTTTCCAACTCTGTGTTGTTCTGAATCTGGGTGTGTGAGAATTCCAAGTCTGTCTAGAATCAAACCTGTTCGGGTCTGATTTCCAGTTTTGATTCGAAGCAAACTTGTTTGTATTGTACCTCCAAGTTTGTTTTAATTCAAATCTGGTTGACCTTTGTCTCACATTCTCAGATTTTTGTTTCTCAGCATCAAACTTCTTTTTGTCAACATCCACAGATTTTAGATTTGGACACTTGCGTGCAAGATGTCCTTTTTGATCACATTTGAAACATGTTCTCATGGACACATCTTTTACCTGTGGTTGTTGCTTTCTCTTTTTAGCAAAGAATTCATCATTAGACTGTCTCATTTTGAGTTCTTTTTCTTTTTCTAAACTGTCTCCTTGAACAAAACTCATTTTTGCTTGAAAATTCGGAGTTTCATTTCTTTTCCAACTTTGTTTCTTCTTATAACCCAACCCAGCCTTCATGTTCTTCTTTTTGAAACCAGGTTTGGTATACGAACCTCTATGACTCTTACCAACAAACTTTGAAATCTCAGACTTCTCAATCTCAACCATTTTGAAAACTTTATCAACCTTTTCTGAAATCACATTCTGAATCGGGAATACAACATCTAAGAACAATTTGTCCGATCCAATCATGGTATAAACCAAACCCTTTGAATCATCATTCAAATTCTTCTCGGATTTTGTGTTTGTCAGATATCCATCATGAAGATTTCCTTCATCTTCATCCTGTGATTCAGATTTACCTGTAACAACCGACTCTTCTTTCAACACACTTTCAACGACTTTACCTACCACCTCTGAATCATGAGAATCATCAGATTTGGAATAGGTTATGTCAATGTTGTCTGGCAATTGATCTACCATGTTGAAAGCTTTTTCGACCTTTTCCTCATCATAAAATGCAAATTTTCCCGGTGGTGGAACTTGATGAAACTCTGAGCCAATGCCTTTCTTGTTCTGCTCAGACTCACCATCACCCGGTTTTATATTGAAAATTCGTTCAAGCACATATGACGACACGTGGTAACTTTTTAACTTGTTGTTATCCTGTTCTAAACCAGCAATTTGTCGCTTCAACTTAGCAACATCCTCAATATAGGAATTAACAACATCTTGTTTTATCGCATACATTCGTTTAAGCTCTTTAGTTGTTTCAGACATATAATTCATTCTAGATTGAGCATATTTCATTTCATCTTTTATTTTATCAAATGACTCTTTTGTAATGTGATATGATAATTTCATTGAATCATATTCCTTTTTCATTTCTTGACAAGCAATTTCTTTTTGTTCACATTCATTTGTCATTTTCAAAACATTTTCTTTCAAAACTTCATTTTCTTTCTCTAATTTGTAACATTTTTCTGAAAGTTTTTCATCATTTTCTTTAAAAAACTTTTCTTTTTCTAACATCTCTTTGCATTTTTCTTTGAAAATCTTTTCAATTTTTGTGAACTCAAGATCTCTTGTTCTAAATTGCTCATCTTTTTCAGTACAAGCTCTGCACGGTTCCATGCATTTCTTGCACTTATCAATCAGTTTCAAATTTTCAGAATCAGAATTTACCTCAGTGATTGGCACTTCGGTGTTTTCAGCAACCTCTGTCTGCTCAGCAACATTCTGCTTTTCTTCAACACCGACTTCATCACCAGCATTATCAGCTTCCTCATTCTCATTCTTTTCTTCTTTCTGCACCTCTTCTTCAATCTGCTGTTCTTCAGTCACAGCTTCCTCTTTAACCTCTTCAGCAGTTTTCTTCAGATTGTTCACCATTTCTTCAACATTCTTCTTCATTCTCTCTTCGTCCCTTTTTCTTAGACATGATAACATGGCATATCTGATATCCTTTTCATATCTCTTAGCGTATGTGTCATCTTTCAATACTCTTCTATAGTATTCAGCTCTTAACGGGACTGCAAGAAGAACATCATCGAAGATTATGTCTTTCTTGGGAACAACCGGTTCTCCTTCTCTGTTATAGTAGCATTCTCTCTTTTTATCCCATCTTTTGCTACCGACAGCCATCTCATACTCCTCCTGCATATCATCCATTCTGTTGTAGACCACATTTCTTTCTCTGTAAGTCTTCTCACTCAAAATTTCTTCTCGAGTTTTCTCTTTGATCTCAACATTCTCTTCATGGATTTCAGAAGTGTCTTTTTCTTTGTTTTCATCTTGAATCTCAGTAACAAGAGCATAATGTTTATTTAATTCTTCCTGTTTGGCTTCAGCTTTGAACCGTTCATCAACAATGTCATCTATTGGAAGAACCTCACTCCAATCATATCCTTCATCCTCGTAAATTACAGCATAAGCTCTTGATTTTTCTTTCGGTTTATCTTCAATCAACTTTGGCTCTTCTCTGCTTCTATGGTAGATCGCCTTTCGATAATAGTCATCGTTGAACGGATGTTCATTTCCACCAACTGCAGAATTAGTGCATTCTCTCTTGAAATGACCTTTCTGCTTGCATTTGAAGCAGGTCACTTTGGATTTGTCGAATCCAAGCTTTGTTGAAGCACCTCCAAGCGATTGTTTTCCAGTAATCTCCATATACCTCTGAGCTCTTCGAATACAACTAGCTAAACACCAACGGATGTCAATGAGCTCCATCTCTTCCAGATCAATCTGGTTATAGTCTTCTTTGGTCAATTCGGAGTTTCCAATTTTGCCAGCTACTAGACCTTCATATGACTCCAGAACAGATGCAAGGAAACTCATTTGCTGCTTAGCTGCATTTATGCTCATTGCAGGAGAATTCTTCAGTTTAAGAGCAATGTTGCACAGAATTTCTTCAGAATCATCAGAATTTGTCTTTGAAGATGAATGATATCCAGAATGATGACTTGTTGACGTTGTTGTTGGTTCTTTCATCTTTTCACCACAAATGCTGTTTTTGGTGAACCAACGCCTTTATCAGAAAACACACTGCCTTTGTAATACAAGCCAACGTTCTGTTGATGTGAAGAATCAGTCATCTTGTTTTGCTTCTACAACTCCAAATCATGACTTTCAATCTTTTCAAACAAAGCATCAAGAGTAATTGTATCATACAAAGCATCATTTTTCAAAATAAAAACAAACGTTTGCCACTGATCAGCTCGTGGTAACGCTTCAATCACTTTGTCTATCAATTCCTCTCTTGTTTTATTTATCTCTAATCTCTCCAGCTCAATTTTAAGATGACAAAATCTCTCAATCATTTGCCTCACCGACTCTCCTTTTATGTTATCAAACAGATCAAATTATTTCTTTAATAAAGCGATTTTGTTCTTTTTAATCTGTTTACCCCCCTCAGCTTTAAGTCGTAAAGCTTCCCAGACAGACTTAGATGACCCATTATGATTTAGCAGTGCAAAGATGTCATTTCTGATTGCTGACTGGATCAATGCTATCATTCTCTGTTCAGCTCCAAATTCAGCTTTATCTTCTCTAGTAAACTTCTTGAATACAAGATCTTCGCCTTTATCATCTTTTGGTTTTTCATATCCATACTCCAGGAAAAACCAGCTTTCATGAGCATACGCTTTCGCCCAGTTGATAAAACGTTCTTTCCACCAGGTATAATCTTCGATGCTTTCCAGAGTTGGTGGCTTTGAGTGAGTTCCGTAAAAGTTATCATGCTTGATGTTTTCGTTGAGCACCTTCGTGATGGTTTTTGGTGTAACATTTGCTACATCAGACGATTCGGTTGCGAACGCGTTGTAAAACGTATTGAAGAATTCCTCAGCCATAATGCAAACATGTCGACACTTCGGCAGCACTTCGTGGCTCACCGGAAGACAACACCTCTAACTATCTAAATGATTTCGCTCCAAGGCCTATATATATGGTTGCTGATTTCGCTTTTACATCCCTGACACATAAGCGAAATCATATAATATGACACATGAGCGAAATAGCACAAGGACACATGAGCGAAATCATGTTATGACAAATGAGCGAAATCTCAAACTAAACAAATGAACGAAATCAGAATTCTAAAGACATGAAAGCTTTTGTCTTATGTGAGATGATGTCATTGTGACATCACTTTGATGATGTCATCATGACATCATGTCTGAACATTTTCGCAACGTACTCGAGACACGACTTAAGACGTAGTTGACAGATGAATGCACTAACAGAGTATACTGATGTCATCCTTTAAGATATCCTGACAGTGACTAGGTCTGCATATAATCTGTTTTATCATGTTTTGATTTCTTAACAATGAACACCCAAATAAATAGTAATCAAATCCTGGAAATATAAACAACACACTCTATCATGCAAGTATCTTCCCTACCACATATTTCACAAGTCCAATCCAGATTTCTGAAATCTTAACTGGGAATGGGTTGAGAAGAGAACAGAATAGATCTTTAGGAGAGATGGTATAATATACAGATCAAATGAGTTTTTCTCAATTTGATATAGGTTTATTGGGTTTCATTTGGGCACTAGAGGGCCTCTTTCGGGTGTATTAGATCTATAGCGCGACAACGTACAGCTAGGTCAGCATGTATCTGGATGCAGCAGAAGCTGTCGTTGCCTAGCACCTCCAGGTCAGCATATATCTGGATGCAGCAGAGGAGGTACACGACTTTTTTCAGAGAAGATTTCAGAATCAGATCAAAATTGTGTGTATCGGGACAACATACAGACATTCAAATAGAAATGTGCTAATTCCAAGTGACTTTCTTTCCTGAGGTCATGTACAATTTTAGTTCTGAACAGAAAAACAGCCAAGATATCCCCAGATGAAATAACAGTATAAAGACCCAAAACTTCAGATTTTGGCAATCTATCAACGCAAAATTTAAGGTCATTAAACCATACACCACTGATGTGTTCCCCACTCATATTCAGTTGTATTTAAGTTTATATCACATTGGTAAGTTGATTATTTCATGCTTTTTGCCTACTGGTACATCATATAATGAAGCTGCTATCACACTTAAGCATTTTAATTTCAGTTTCAGTGTGACAGTCTAACTTGCTGATGTACTATCATTTCTCCTTTTTCACACAGTGATAACTCATTTTTTATTTTCTATTTTTTTTTTATTTTTCAAATTTTTAATGTTTTTGTATTTTTTATTTTTAAGAAAAAACAGTAAACTATTTTACAAAAATTCTTATGAAAAACCAGTTATTCAGGATTCCTCATCCCGTTGAGTTCGACTAAGTGTTCAAAGCGAGCTCGATCAAAAGCTTTAGTATAAAGATCTGCCAGGTTATCTAGTGTGTCGAATCAGCACTTTGAACTTCAATTTAAATCAATCAATGTAAATATATCAACAATCTCACATCCCCCTTCATATGCCTAGAGCAGCCATTATCAACATAAGTTGATAATCCTCCTTAGCAGCTCCTGCACACACCAACTAAGAAATTAGTTAGATTGGGGGACCCAAGCCTTAATGGTCTTGGGTCATCCAAATTCACCAACCACTGGAACATCCATCCAATATCCATTACTCCTAACTGGAGTCTTGGATCTTAGACCTGTTGATGGAATTTGATTTTGATTTCCACTAGGTCTTTGGTCCTGAGGGTTCCTATATACATTTGGACTATATGACCTTTGAAAATTTTGATTCTGATATCTCGAATTTTGATTCCAAGAAGCTTGATTGTTATAATTTCTAAAGCCATTGTTATAAAAATTTCGACAACCATTATTTTGGTATCGATTTTGATATTGACCTTGACTTCTGAAATTATTTAAATTTCCATTAAAATTGCTTCTAGGTCTCTCGTATCTGCCTGGTGGAGATCTAGGCCGAAATCTTTGTTGATTTCTTTGAAAACGTGGAACATGTGGAGTTCCTGTTCCAGCCTTATCTACACCAACAGCAACATTCTCTGGTTGCTTAGGAGCAGATTTCTTTGGAGAATTTGAGCCTTTCTCCTCACTATCACCTTCCTTCACTGGTAATTTCCCTCTCTGTTTTTCACTAAGTTTTGCTTCACTCTTTTTGTTAGGACAGCAACTAGCTACATGTCCTTTGGTGTGACATTTGAAGCACGATTTCCTTTTTGAAGACTTCTTAGCTGGAGTCTCTGAGGTAGATCCCTTATCAGATGGTGATGATCCCTTGGATGAACCATGTTCAGTTTGCTTTGTTTCAGATTTTTCTATGCTCTTATTTTTAGCAAACTCTACATTTGATTCATTTTCAATAACAGTTGTTTCATTTTTCATATCACTACCTTGAACAAAATTAATCTTTTTAACAAAAGCTTGATTTTTATTCTTAGGCGGTGAATTTTTCCTTTTCAAATCATCACTCTCAGATCCATCACCTTGACTTGATGTGGATCCGAAACTACTTGGTGTAGATGCCATAAAGTCTGCTAGCTCATTTTCACTAGGCAGGAATGAATAGTCATGACTAAGAGGAGGTGGAACTTCATTAAAGCCTTGGAAGCCCACACTTGTCTTGTCATTACTCTTCTTTAACCCACCCATCATGTGTTTCATAAAAAAAAGTAGAATCCCTGAATTGACCTAATTTCTTTTCAAGTTCAACAATTTTAAGTTGTGCATCTAACAACTCTTTGCATTTTTCAGAAATCTCTTTTGTTTTCTCTGCCATCATGTCATGAGCTAAATCTATTACTTGAAGTTTTTCATTTAACTTGCATGTTAAAGCTTCAATTTCAGCTTCACAACCTTTTATTTTCTTCAAGTATGATGATTCATTTCTTTTAACAAAAAAGTTTGCTTCTTTTATGTTTGACATCTCGCTTACCAGACTTTGGTTTTGTGTTGTCAACCTGGCAACCTCACCCTGTAGTTCACGACATCTCAAACATACAGAATTAGATTGTACCTTTTCCTCATGAACTTCTGTATTTTCATCAGCAACAACCTGTTCAGCTTCACTCTCCTTCTCTACTTCAGCATTTTTCACTTCAGATTCAGCATCACTAACACTCGTTTTAGCCTCATCAACTGGCACTATCTCTGCCATGAATGCCTGAGTGGCACTCTCATTCCCCTGATATCGCTTTTGTAATGCATCCCACATATCCTTTGAATTAGTGTACTTGTTGAAGATATGCTTGATGCTATCAGGTAAGGACATTTTAATTGCAGCCAATGCTCTCTTTTCAGCGTCATACTTCCTTTTATCATCCTCTTTCATGTTCACATAGTTTGTTCTACGTTGTCTACCCTCAAAATCGTGTGTTGGGTTTACGTACCCATCTTCAATACAGATCCACATGCGTGCATCCTGAGATTCAATGAAGGATTTGAAACTGTCCTTCCATGTAAGATAATTCTCCACCTTCATCATCTTAGGTGCATTCAATTTTGTCATGTTCGACATTTTAACGCAAACAGACTGGTAAAACCGTACAAAATATCTCCGAAAACTGTGGTTACTAACTTACACCGTTAGAATCGTCTCGAAAAGACAAATCCAATGATATATAATGTCGAAAACCGTATTCGGGATTTTCCAGAGTCTTTTTTTTTTACCCTAAAAATCCAAGGAATCTAATGGTCCAAACGGTTCTGTCTAACGAGCTACGGATCAATTTCTATTTGCAAAACACTGAAATTTTATCGACGCTTGCCAACCTAAATTCCACCACTTAGTTTCTCTAACAAATTCGCTGGTTAATCACTTAATTTCGCTGGTCTGTTATGCTGAATCAATTTCACTGGTTATCTGCTAAAATCGCTGGTCAGTTACTTGTTCAAATTCGCTGGTCAAAATTCGTGATTACAACGACCTGTAAAGTCGCCGAAAACCATAATAATTTCGCTGAGGAAGATTATCCGGTTACCAAAGTCGCCTTTGGATTTTAGGTTCGCCGGTAAGTATGCTAATTTCGCAGATCAGACAATTTCGCCAGTTCAGTTAATTTCGCCAACCAGTAACTTTGGAAACTTAATCTTTTCGAAAATTTTATGATTTTCCGGATTCTCTTATCACAAATCTGCAAAATCGAATCACCAAATCAGCCAACGTTTGACAAACTTTTGATGAACTTAATGAAGAACACGAAGAACAGTCTTCGAATCTTCAAGTTTCTCAGCCAAAATTCTTCAAAACAATCAACCAAAAGCTATCCTGAAAACCCTAAAACCTGCAAAAACAGCAAACAAACAGTGCAGAAGATCAAAACAGCCAACAAAATTCAAAAAATTATATCAAAAATTTCGAAAATTTTAAAACCCTAATTTTTTAGGTTTCAAAAAAAAATCGAAAATCTCCCTGTTTCTCCAAGAACAATTCTGAACCGAGCCTTCAAGAGCACAACGCTCTGATACCAATTGTAGGTCCCCTATTCGTATGGATCTTCAACAGAATTGTCTTTCCAATCAAGAGTGCGGAATCCTCTTGATCAGAATATCACAGAAACAAGTAGAAAACAGAAACAGCGAATCACTTTCAAACTGGGTTTCTATTGATTATCCAAACAAACGTTTTACAATCAATCAAACCCTAACCAAACACAATTTCGTCTAAACCCTAAAGCTCTCACGAAATTCCTCTCACACAATGTTCTGGCTGATTAACTGATTCACTGATTAACCTGAACCCTAAAGCCTAACCTTGTTTATATAACACAAGGTTACTACTTGGGCCAAGGTTAAACATCATGGACTGCGAATTGGACAGGCCCAATTCGCCCCCCATCCCCATAAGTATGGGTTTAGTTAGCCCAAACATTACAACTAACTATTACAAAGCTAAACCCGCTAACTGTTTATCTTTTAACTAATTACAAGATATCCAAAGACCAAATCTAAGCTGTTGTCACAAACATGCACCAACAGCACACATCTATTGTTATTCAATAGGAGATATGTATATTTAGGATGCTCTCCCAAACGAAGGTAAAATCTCTATATAGATCTAACAATCAAATGCTAGACGCATCTTCACATAGATCACTCGGAACAAATCTCGCAAGATTTATTAAAGGTATACAATAACATATAATATTTTTTCTTTCATATGTTAGAATTCACACTTGTTAATTTTCCAATGACTTCTAACGAAGTATGTCGACATGGATCTCGTTTGTGTATTTCATCTCAATACACTCAGTACGTTCTTTCATTATTCTCTCATGATGTGGTTATACATTTGATGTCTCGTCTTTGACATTTAGTCAATGCAACAACTCTCAAGTTGTTTATGTCCAAATATTTTCATGTACTATCCGTTTAAAACCATATTCTTTTAAACAATGTATCGTTGACGTTATAATTTATACGTCACAAACATTAGTGATTTATTTCTTTGTAAAAAAAAATTGCATGTGTTATCCGAATATATTGAACACAAAACAATAAAATACATTGGAAACTAAATCACAAGTGCCAAACACTTTTGAAATTTAAACGGAAGCATAGACGATATGTATACATCAAATACCAAAGTGCTTTTATCTTCAACACTTTATAATCTGACCGAAATCTTCTCAACGATATCATCCCATGGAATGTCTTGAGGTACTCCTTCAATAAGACTCCATACACTTGTATGTACAAGTTCCCCATTCCATCTTAAAACTTTAAGCTTGGACAATTGTGCTCAAAACAACACCAAGTTGTTACAAAGACTACATTTAAGTAGTAAACTTAAACAATTAAATTTGTTCACAACCACACCAAGTTGTTTTTCATCAAATAACATCCACGAAACTGTTACTTTGTTCACCATATGCTACTTCTAGCAAGAGTAGCGAACCATTTGAATTATCTATGTTATGCAAAATTTTGTTTTAAAAATCATTCAAAACAGTTTCTTAGTTTTGCAATATACAATATTAATAATATCAATTAGGGTTATGAAAACATAGATCAAAACCCAAAATATAAAATGCTTTTATATTGTTTAGTCTTACTACACATGTACTAAACGTTTTCTAACACGCATGTTAGAAAAAAATGTTATAACTAGCACATTATAGAATCAAACGTTTACATAAAATGTTTTCCAATGATAAAGTTTATAAAAATAAACCATTTCTCATCATTTTTAATGCACACATAAGCAATTAAATGTTTACATAAAACATTTCCGTTCATTATGGCTTATACAATGAACAATCTCTAACCTTGTATTTGTGATACACATTTTCTAACACACGTGTTAGAAAATTTAAGTCATTTTATATACATAAAACATAACCATTTGGATTTAGAAATCAAAAATTAAAATTGGTGATAAATCTCACACAACAATACCATCACTTTATGGTGATTTAATTCTTGAAGCCAATCAAACATCAACTTCAATGTATGACCTTTTATTTCTAAACCATACAAAGCATAATATAAGTGTTTATATTCATTAAAATCAATGCTACGACAAATTACTTATATAAAATGTTTACATAAAACATTTCAAAGCATTTGTATTTAACCATTTTTAACAATCATGTTAAAATGAAAGAAAATCTAACGCGCACATTAGAAATATTAACATTTCCACAAAATGTTAATTCGACTTGCTATAAACACATATATGGTTCAAATAAATAAGTCATTTCCAATACACACGTTAGAAAATAAACAATTAAAAACTTGCTTCCAAACTAACACTTTCCATGAACGTTTTTAACACACATGTTAGAATACAAATGATTACAAAAATCATTTTCAAATTTAATGGTTTTATAAACCGTTTTTAACACTTTTGTTAGAAGTAAACAATTCCAAAAATTGTTATAAAGCTTAAAAACTTATCAGTTTGTATAAATAACCCAATTCTTAACATGCACGTGTAGAAATAAATGATTACAAAAATTATTATAAGGCTTATTAGTTTATATAAAATAAACCTATTTTTAACATTCATTTTTGTACCATATTAGATAAATAATATGATCATTTCTAACAAGCATGTTAGAACATGAAACGTTTACAAAAAAACGCATTGTTTATAAAAATAAAGCCGGTTTAACGCATACGTTAGAGAATTTTATCGTGTACAAAAAAACGTATGGTTTACACTTATAAACCCGATCTAACACAAAAGTTCGAAAAATTAACGATTCCAAAAATCGTTTCAAAACCAAACGTTTGAACCATATTTCATTTGTATTTTGTATCACGGTGTAGGATTTAAGATTGTACCACAATCTCAATAAATCCAAACAGAACTAGTTGTACTACATACATGTTTCCCAAAAAAGTATTTAAAAGATCATAATCTTTAAAAATATTTTTTATTATTATAAATCCTTTTGTGAACCCAAAATCCTTATAAATAAGGTTTTAAGATTGTAGCAACAATCTCACAAAACCTGTTTTAAGCTTGTAGGACATGGGTTACGATAATAATCAAAATTATATAAATAAATATAAAAAATTAGTAAAGATACCCTCTTTACATATTTGGGAAATTATAGTACATGTACTGTGTACAAATCCTTATGAATATAACGTATAATACAACATATGTATTTAAATTGATTCAAACTATGGTCTTTAACAAGAGCTTTAACCGCGTCTTCTTGTATAGTCTGTTGTGTTTTCAATCCTTTGTGTATGCTTTAACGAGGTCTTGAACCACGTCTTATTGTACATTAATTTCCTACAAAAAGAACAAACAAATGTTGACGGTTGTGGCTGAGGCACGTGTTCAACACGCTTCCCTTAAAACAGATTTCGCGCCTCTACTAAAGACGACGCGTCTGTCTCCCAAGGTACAACAGCCGAAGCAGTCTGTACTGCCGGAGAAGGCCACGTGCCCAAGGTTACACTGGGTAAAACCATAGTGTTAGAACTTTTGGAAACTAAGAATAGAAATGTAGTTGAATCGTAAAGAGAAATTTATCTCTATATGTTCCCAGCATATGGATCATCAAGTACTTGTTCTTCAAAGACTCTTCATGTATACATCTCTCTTTCTTGTATCTAGTCCCATCAAAAGAGGCATATAACCTACTAAGTATGCAAGAGTCATGGGTGGTGAAAAGTCCAACATAATTAGAGACTTAATTTTGCCATAAAATCTCTAATCAGTTGTCATAAAAGAAACTCTACTCAAGAGTTGTCATCAATACACCACATGAAAAGTTTATTATTTTAATATAAAATTAAACAAGTGACATAAATAACTCTACTCAAGAGTTTGTCACTATATGTAGAATTTAATATTAATAATCTCACTAAATTTCCATTAATCACATTTTAAAAAAATTCCAACAGTTAATTGAAAGACGTTGACATAAACAAAATAGTCGATGGGTCACGACCCCATCCACGAAGGTGAGACTTGCTTACATCTCACTCTCCCCAGCTCGTATTATTTCATAGCATGTCTAACTATAACCCTATAAATTTTCTTTTAATTTAGTTGAAAACCTCTTGTTACATAATACTCCAGATACCACTTTCCATTTACACCAGCGTTATGAGGTAATATCAATGTTCATACTAGTTAACGACACCTGATGTTATGAAAGATAAAACTCAATTTTAGTCTAATTTTAACTAACATGACAGAGAAGAGAAATATAATTAGCATGAGTAATTAAGAAACAAAATGTGTTAAAATTAGGAACTAAAAGTTAGTTAAAATTAGAAATAAGAACTGATGATGCTTGTTCATGTTTATTCGTTTAACTTTAACCTTAACCAACAAAAGAACGGATTTGAAAACTTAAATGAACAAATTTTCCTGTTTATGTTCAATTATCAGGAAAATGAATGTGTTCGTGTTCGTTTATATTTGTTAGTTAATATTCTAAACGAACGTAAATGGACGAACATGAACAAACATAAATAAACAATTATAAATGAACATAAGCAAAAAAAATAATAATAATAATAAAATAAATGTGTCCTATTTTGTTTCAAGTCCCAATTGATAATCAAATGAACATAACAATTATGGCTAACTCCCACAATATAAATAAATCAAGAAAACTACACAAAAACTTGATTCTTACAAATCCCTACCCAATACACGACAAATATAGCTAACCTATCACATTAGATTATAACTAGGATTCCTATTAATTAATTACATGATAATTATCTAAACACACATCCTACCATGACGCGAATACGATATCTAGATAATAACCCACCAATTAATTAATAATGTTTATCTTAACAACTCCTTAACTCGAGTTGATCATTATCTACTAGCCGCCTCCACGCATGATGCCATGAGATCGACTAGGAATTCCTGACATTTACCCCTGAATTCTAATTCGTATAAGGGAGATCCTGAACGCCAAGAACGTTTTCTTTGCCTTAATTTTCTTGAAACTCATCTTTGATCTCTAGCTATGTTTCTCGGCTCCTTCTTTACTCGAACATTCTTGTGACATTGTACTCGACTAGTCGTTTCATCACAACTCGTCCTTTAGCCATAAGAACTCGCTCTACCATTGAATCCACTGCGATCTTGAGCAATAACTAGCTTTATAGGATCGTTATGCATTCCCACAGAGTTTAAGCTCATATTCGATTTAAACCACGCTCAAACCCATACTCGTTTAAGCCGAATTTATTGAACCAAAAAATAGCGGTCAAACCTACTTGTTTTTTTAAAGAAAATTTTATATTATATTTCACCAAAAAACTTGCCAAGCTACATCAAAATAGAAGGTAGACGGGCAACAAGTTGCGCCGCCACCCCTTTCTGAATTGCAAACCCTAACCTTCCAAAGACAAGCCCCTGCCCCCTAGGGTTGAATAATTGCTATGGATGACCAGTTGGACCCTGGTCAAGAAGTGGATTGCTTTTGGCCCTAGGGAGCCAAATGTATCAAAGGCAAAAGGGAAAAAACATGCTGGTTCTCTGCGCAAGCTTTAGCGTGCTTATCCACTTTCTTTTATTCTGCCTTTCTTGCTGCTTATCCAGCTACAAACCTGTTTTCCTTTAAACCAACCAAAGGGGAAACCCCCGAGAGGTCCACACAAGCATGTTTCCCCCCAGCCTAGCCAAAGACGAGCAGATCCGTTGGTCGCAAAGTAGATCTCCCTTCCATAGGGTCCGTGAGGAAATTCACAGGGGCCTCTTTCTTAGCAGAAATCCCAGCTCTTCTCAGGATGTTCCACAAAACATCTCGTACCCAGTCATGCCGATATTTAAACCCGGGGAGCCCTTTACAATGAACTGCGTGCTCCCCGTATTTATCAATACAAGCTTTACGACATATCGGGCATGTTTCATCTTCCGGGTACATAGGGATCATCAACCAGTATTTGAGAATGGCTATGTATTCTACTTCAGACATGCATTGTCCCAACCCCTCAATCAGGATAACGGTCAAAAAAATCCTGAGCATGGGGACCCTTCAGGCACTCAAACACCGCCTTCTGGCGTGATGACAAATCAAACACTTCTCCCTGGCTTTGAGCGATTTTGCTAAACAGAGCATTCACCAAAGTTTTTTTTGTGGCTTCGAGGGGGCGGTGTCCTTATTAGAGAAACCGCCAATATCCAAGTTTGGGAGAGAGACATTTAAGCGTTCGTGCGTCTGCTGATAGTCTGGGTCAAGCCTGACGACCCCACTATTTCGAAGGATATGATCCTGTAATTCCCAAGACTGAGCTCTGGACGCCACAAAGGCATAAGCCCTAACATCTCGAGCTGAGGGGAGGCCCAAACCACCTAGACGCATTGGCAGAGATGCCAGACGCCACTGGAGGTCACCAAAGAAGGGGCCATCACCCACGACTATGTCTTCTATAGCCTCCCTGAGGCCATCATCGACCAAGATACCGCATCCCCCATCAAATGGGGTTGACAAGTCCGCAACCCAAAAAGTAACTTAGCAACCCCATGCACGACCTTAGCAGAAGGAGTTCACATTGGGGATCCCTAAGGCAGGGCAAGAGTTTAATGAGGTCAATTGCCCTCGAGGCCCGCCGCCCTGCCAACTCCCCAATAAAGCTTGGATCATGGCTAATAGCTCCACCAAGGAGCTTAACCCCCTTCTATGATCTACCAATCCCTCTCGAGATGTTATGAATGAGGTAGGGAGCCAAATGTACCATAACAAAAGTCAACCAAACTTTAACAAACAAGGAAATATAAAATGTGGAATTCTTCCTTACGAGCCAACAAAACAAATCCGAATCACCACCAGATTTTTTCTGCAAACCTGATTTAAGTGCCACCGATTTTTTCACAAAACCGATTACTCCGAGACCTGCTGTGAAAAACCAATCCATGAAGGGCCTGCTTGGTTCCGCTTTCCATGAACAACCCTTTGCAACATGCTGATTGAAAACCAGTTGTTTTCGACTTGCCGTCGTACGAACAACCTACTCGCTGTCCTCCATTGTAACAGTACGCGCACGCCATTGCTCCGACGAACCAGTACCGCCAACCTCGACCTTCCTGATCGCCGACCCGTTAGACTTCTTAGTTGCCAATTAAGAACCCGAGTACACGTTGATATTGACTATTGAACTTGGCTCTGATACCAATTGTTGGAAATCAGGCCCTTAAATTAACATGCAAACACGATACTTGAACCTTTTTTATTATTTATCAATGGGAGCACATTAATACAATAACCTTAATCCTCTATTTATACTAAACTTGTTCTAGTCCTAACCCGACACAAACTCTATTTTAAATAATAAAATACTAGCTTAGAACCCCGTGTTATACACGGGTTGCTTAAATTTAATTTTATATAATAAGCAATATAGTTATATTTTTAAAATACCATGTATATTGCACGAGTTAAATAAATATAATGTAATCGATTAACACGTATGGTCCTCAAGATATGTATTTAAATTCGATGTACTATTTACTTATTAAATTTTTTATTTGTTTTTTTATTTATTATTAGGTTAGAAACATGTCTATTACATGTGATAGAACCAATGAAATATTAGATGATTATTAATAAACTGAAAAAAATAAAATAAATAGTAAATAAATAAGAGAGATCCATGAAGTTTGTGATATAATATAATTTTCTTATTTATATATCCTATTAAATACTAAATCATCATCATCATCATCATACTCGGTAAATACCACCAATAGCAAAGCTAAGGTAGGGTTTGAGCAGGGTAGATGTAGACAGTCTTACCTCTAGGTCCTCTACCCCGTAGGAATAGAGAGGCTGCTTCCAGTGAGACCCCCGTCTCGATTGTAGTTTTGTATCAAGCCCTTGGACCTAAGACACATAACACTCAAACAATCGGGACAGAGACTGATTGGTGCATGTATCCCGTGTCTTTCAGCTATCAATGTCGCCACATGATGCATGATTAACTATACGCCGCTTTTAACGTTATTTTCACGAAATTAGTAAAATAACGTTAAAGTTAGTACCATTTCACTTTTGCCCCCCGAGCACCCACACATATATACATTATATGTGCACACCGCAAACGGGGCAGCAAATACTAAATAATAATAGTATTAAAAATAATTTAACTAAATCTAATTTAAATAAGAATAAAAACTTAATAAAAAAGTTATTATCCTTATCTAAATTATATTTAGTTAAATATTGTTTAATAGGAAAAAATTGAAAAATAAGATAAGGAGATTATTAATTCAAAGTTTGATAAAAAATTATTATCCTTATCTTTAGTTAAACTATCATTTAATAGGAAAAAAATTGAAAAATAAGATAAAGAGACACCAGAGATTGACACGTGTCAAAAAAGATTTTTATTTATTAGTATAGAAAGATTAACTAGCTAAACATATTATTTTGTAGTCCTAAATAATAAAATATTAACTAGATAAACCTATTATTTTGGAGATGATAATTTTCACCTATAATTAAATCTATCGATAATCAAATGAATATGAAATTATGGCTATCTCTTACAATATTATTAGATGAAAAAACTACACAAAAACTTGATTCTTACAAATCACCACCCAATACACGATATATATAGTTAACCTATCACATTAGACTATAACTAGCTAGGATTCCTATTAATTAATTACATGATAATTGTCTAAACACACATCGTAACATGACACGAATGTGTTATTAGATAATAATCCACTAATTAATTAATAATGTTTATCTTATCAACTCCTTAACTCGAGTTGATCATTATCTACTAGCCGCCTCCACGCATGATGCCATGAGATCGTCTAGGAGTTCCCACCCAACATTGTTTGTTCGTTCGTCGGTCGATTACACAATGCTTGCTTTCTAAAATGTAATTAAGATGACGTGTTGATGCATGATGGACCAATTAATTAGTATTACTAATAACTAACTAATAAATATAGTTACACAAACATAAGCAAATGAAAATAAACCGAAGAAAATAAACAAAGGTTTACAAACAAGTCATGCTCATTTTCGAACGTTTAATCAAATGAACAAAACTTTTTATTCATATTATTCGTTTATCAAATAAATACATAAATGAACATAATCAATCTTCCAAAACTTTATTAAATAAATAAATAAATGAGCATAAACAAACTTCCAAAACAATTCACAAACAGTTACAGAAGAAAGCCAATAAATAAGCCATCCACCAACCGCCAACCACATTTAAACAATCTAAGTTACGTTCAAATGATCAATTGTGCCTTCACCTAAGCAACCCCTATTTACAAATCTGGTAATCTCTTGTTGACCAAAAAAAACAAAAATCTGTTTTCACACGCTAAAACTTAAAATTCACATACGTGTGTGAAAATACTACCAATATGTTGCCAGTTTAGTTGACCTAATCTTGTATAATTATGATCATCCAACCACACTTAAAAAAAACAACCAACTTTACTCAATTACTATAATCTAGCTATATACATTCTAGCAACAATGGCATCCAGTGACACCACAACTCCTCAACATGCCACCGTAAGCATGGAGGTACCACTAAAAACGTCAGCCGCACCACAGACGGAGTATAGTTTAGGTCATCGTAGCTTCAAGAAACATGCGGTGGTTGATCTGCTCTTGAGGGTCTTGCTGTTTGCGACCGTGGTAACCAGTATCGTTGTCATGGTCACTTCTAAACAAACCAAACAAATTCTAGTCGCCCCGGGCCTCGTAATATCAAGGGATGCGAAATTTAGTCACTCCCCAGCTTTTGTGTAAGGTTTTCTTTTTTCTTTTTTTTTAAGCTGCTAACATCATCAACATCATACTCGGTAAATTCCACCAATAGCAAAGCTAAGGTAGGGTCTGAGGCGGTAAGATGTAGACAGCCTCTACATAACACTCAACAATTGGGACAAATGCCAATTAGTGCATATACCCCCTTGTCTTTCTGCTATCAACCATAAAATTAGTAAAATTACGTTAAAACTAGTGCACTTTCACTTCCTCCACTGCGCGCGCGCGAGGGCCCACACATATATACATTATATGTGCATACCGTAAAGCGGGGCGTAAAAATCGAGCTGGGGGTCTCACTGGAAACAACCTCTCTATTTTTATGGGATAGAGGTGAAGCTGTCTACATCTTACCCTCCTCAGACCCTACCTTAGTTTTGCTATTGATGAGATTTACTTTTTTTTTTTTTTTTTTTGAAAGATTTACTAAGTATGATGATTGAAAGCTGTGATATGAAACTGATTTAGGGACGCAACTAAAGCCGTCTTGTTGTAGTCTTTAACTTTAACTGTTTTTGTTGTAAACAATATTTTAGCAACAGATTTTTCCGGTTTAGCGACAAATTTAGGGGACAGAAATTCCGACAAGCATATTCTGTCATTATTCAGCGACATGCCCATTACTAATCTTGCGATAAATTTTGCAACAGAATTTACCGTCGCTAAATTTCGACCTGTCGCTAATTTTCACCGGGTTCGTGACAGAACTGTTTGGTTACAAAACTGCTACGAACTTCAGCCGCAAACGTCTCCTGTCGTAAATTCATAGCATACACTATATCCATTGCAAAACCATCGGACTTCCGTCGGGAAAGACTGTATGAAAAGTGTCGCAGAGGTAGCGACAACATAAATCGTAAAATTTTCACACAAGTACCATCACAGGTGTTTAGCGACGAAAAGACAAGACAAATTTCATCACAATTTCATCGCAAAGTGTACTTGCGACAGAGTTGCGACTGTTCAGTCGGTCGCAAATTTCTGTCGAAATGTTATATCATTGTTTTCAGCAGCTTTCCTATTAATGCTATGACTTATGTTCACCAACCTTACCTCAATGACATCTACTATTTTTGTTATCTTGCAGATACTTTGTAGCAGCACTCTCGGTAGTTGCTTTGTACAGCATCATTACTGGTGTAATCTCGGTGTTGGCCTTATTGAAGCCAGGAGAAAACTCCGCAAAGCTAAAATTCCATTTTGTAATACTCGATTCGGTACGATCTTGAACCATTTTCCTCCCATATTATCAACACATAACAAATTTTTTTAAAAAAAAATAGTATTTTATATATAAATCTATATGTTGCAGATGCTACTGGGCATTGTGGCTGCAGCAACAGGAGCATCAGGAGGAGTTGGATACATTGGACTGAAAGGGAACTCTCATAGCAGATGGAACAAGATCTGTGATAAATATGATTCATACTGTATCCACTTTGGAACCTCTATTCTTCTGTCACTAATATCCTCTATTACGCTTCTACTGCTCGTTTGGCTCTCGGTTTACGTGCTCTCGAAGAAGATTGCAAGGCCATAGATTGAAAAAATATGTACCTCGATCTGATCATGTATAAATTCATGTTACTTTTACTTGTAAGATAACTGTTGGTAAAATTGATATAAATACTTTTAAATAAGTTACAATATGGAAGGAAATGGAATTAATTTACAGTACTGGTAACAACTGGGATAAAAGAAGAACAAGAATTCGGGAGAAGGCGGTTTTTCGCTCCCTTTAAATAGATTGCGAGTATCCACTTAGAGAACTCATTTGCACCATTAGTGGCAACGGGCTCCACAACAACTTATTTCTACTAAGCTTCATCAGCAGCTTAGTAGGAACGCTAGCTAGCTAGCAGTAGCAACTGCTAACTACTATGTCAAACGAGCCTTAAAAAGTATACGTGTAAAGTACACCACCATTGAGCTCAACGATAACACAATTCATTAAATGAACACTGCAAATTCAATTCGTTGACAAAAGTCCCCTTTTGGTTGGCCTAAAATCTTGTCTGGGAGGGGACTCCTGGACCTTCACACGTGTTGTGTCTCGAATTTTATTTTCTGTAACCTTATATATTTTTTTAGTTACACGTCTTTCTATTATTGTATGGTATATGATTATCTTCCGTATTTAAGTTGTAGTGTTATTTCATTAAGTTTGCACATTTCCGGTTTCTTGTATTATACACTACTAGAAACTAAGATATTTGCAACTGACCTGTAACCGTGATCATATTGGTTGCAAAGTTAGCTACCGTTATTAGCTTGGTCGCAAAACAATCACAAAATTTGAGATGCTAAAATTCAGTCACAAATATGTGGAATTTATATAAAATTAAAAATAAACTCTGTCGCATTTTCTTTAAATAAAACTAATTAAAAATAAAAATAAATTGAGGTCACAAAACTTGCAACCATTTAAATTCCGTCGCAAATCTGTAGAGAAAATCAGTCTCGTAGCGATTCACCATTACAATCTCGTAGCAATTCACCGTTGCAAATCATTTATTGTGATTCACATTTAGGGATCATTTCCCACCACTTTTCATTCTGGTTAGTACTGTATTTCATCACATTCAATGATGATTTTAGCATATTCACCTAAATGTATCCATCATCTCATCATTCTGGAGTCGTAGATTCTTGTCGCCATTTAAACCTTTTGTTCCTCTTTTCCTCAACTCTTGATCATTACGTTTTGTTGACTGTTTATGATTTTTTGCCTGTCTTCATGGCTGTATATAGTTTTTTAGGGTGCAAAACGTATAATAAAATTTGGGCTCTATTCATTAAAGAAAATTGTTTTTCTAATCATAATTCCTATATCATCTATGTGTATACATAATTTATAGACCATAAACCCCATCGCCAACAATCCCAAAGCCAGATCACCTATTTATAGTAGAAGCCTAAAAGTCTAATGTTTTTATAAGACACGAAAAGTCTAATCTTTTATAAAACACAAAACTTTTAGTTTGGAGTACCTCTATAGACCGAGAGAGGGTAAACATTGTAGTACTCTAACGCAACTTTAAATCTAGTTCAACAACATAATTACTACACACAAACGACAATTGTGATTGAATAAAAATGGTCGCAAATTTTACAATCAGTTTGCAACCGGATTTAAGCGGTAGTAATATTAGTGAACGACGTCTCCAATCCGGTAACAAAAATATGGCTGTTAACCTTCAGCCGCAAAATTTGCCACATTCTTATTTCGGTCGTAAAACAGCCTAAGAAAATGAAAACATAAATTAATTATGTATGTACTATGTTAGAACCCCGTGTATTACACGGGTTAAATAAATGTAATTTTGTATATTAAATAATAAAAAAGTTATATCTTTGAGAACCTCGTGTATTGTACAGGTTGAGTAAATTTAATTTTATATATGTAATAATGAAAAAAGTTACATGTTTAAGAACCTCATGTGTTATACGGGTTGAGCACATGTAATTTTATATACCAAACAATAAAAAGCTATATCTTGATAGTGGAGGGTTCAAATGAGAATGATATTTTTGTAAGAATAAAAAGAATAAGTTTTAAACCAATAGAAATGCTCCATTTTAGTTCATTTAATATGCGTATTTAATGTTACTAATAAGGGCATATAGGTAAATTTCTAATTGTAATTAATTATCTAACTAATTAAACTTGTAACTCACTTTTAAATATAGTCTTTCAAGATAAAATAATTTAGGGTAAATGACAATTTTCGACATGTGTAGGATAAATTTTAGTATGTATAGGATAAATTCTTAAATGTGTATGATAAATTTAGATATGCGTAGGGTAAATTTCAGTAAGTGAAAGATATATGTAGGATAAATTTTGAAATGTGTAGGATAAAATGTTTTTTCTTTATTAATGAGAGATAACATAATTAATGGAAGGAGTTATAAACTATTTAATGTTTTACCATTATGCTCTTTCTTCTTTTTCTTCTCACATTAAATTTCTTCTCAAATGAACATTCCCCTATCTTGATAAACCCTATTTATTATATGGATTGAATAAATCTAATATTATATACTACATAATAAAAAAAGTCATATTTTTAAAAACTCTGTGTATTACACGAGTTCCATAAATGTAATTTTGTGTAGTAATATCTTTAAAAAAACTAACGGATATACTCGATATACGATGAATGGGGTGATTGCGGTGATGGTTCTTATAAATGTCACGTAAACATAGTTATTACCGTATTTGAGTTGAGAGTTGAACACGGAAATAAAAGTATAGAACCAATAAACATTGATTAATATTTTTGTTTACCCTTTATAAACATTCTTGAAATAGGTTCTATCGTTAACTACTTTAGTTTAATAAAATAAATAAATCATTTACATTATATTAATTTATATCGAAGGGATTAGTCCAAACATTATGTGATGTGTTAACCATATGAAAACGCACGTTTTGACGTATCCGATTGAACTCAATATATCCTATAGTTGCATTGCGATTTGATTAAAACGTAACGTAAATCGAATTTATATCGTACAATCATAACGTATTATACGCGACCCGACTAACTCGAATTTATATTGTCAAGGCAAAAATCTCTTTGAGGGGGTCAAAGTGTCATTTACAAAGATCATAAAAAGTTAAGTGGTTAAAAATTGTATTTCCTGAACTTAAGGGCTAAGAAAGGGTAAAGATAAAATTTGATAAAGTTTTGGGGTAAGAAGGAAACTATAACAAAGTTATAAATATTATAAAATTTTATATTATCTCTTATACAAATTGTTTAAATTTATATTAAATTAAATTTTATAATTATTTTTTAATTGATATTAATTATCTATAAAAATAGATGGCTTCAATGAATGACACGTGTCCAAAACTTAGTTTATTTTATTATATAGTATAGATGTATATATAATTTGTGAAGCTCCATGTAATTCAAACTTTTTAAGTATTTGTTTTAATTTTTTAATAACATTTTACTCATCATTTAATTTTATTTTATTTTAATAACTTGCATTCATCTACTTTTTTTTTAAATTAACTTTGCAACTATTTTTTTTCAACATTGCGATATAACTACGTTTTTTCCACACTGCGATTTAGATTATATTGAAAACAGGTACGTGCCGCTATCGTACTTAACCGAAATTAAACCATTCTTTCGGATTGTTTCAACTGTTCAGCAACTGCATTTAAATGGTCTCAACTACCAATGTTGTTTGGTCGGTTTCATTTCGGTTAAGTTTAATGAAGTGAAAATTTATTATAAACTCCGTTTAAGTTTAATAAATCCGTTTATTTATATTTCTGTATATTTTAGCAGCTTACAAAACTTAAAAAACAAACAGTCTTCTTCTTGCAGACTGCAGAAGTTTAGTCCACCTCTTCTGTTACAAATGTCTGCGAATATTTTAGATCTGAAAAAACAAACAGCACCTGAATAATTAAGGTATTTTAACTTCATTTTAAAATGTAACATGTGAGCATTCCCATCCAAACCATCAAATTATACATACATTCCACTAAAAAACAACTCCTATATCAATATATTTCCACTAAAAACAAATACTTTTTCTCTCTCCTTTTCAATTAAATAATATTATCATCACATTTTTCTCTCTCCTTCACTCACAACCACTTTCAATATATATTAAAAAAATTATATTGGGTGAACAGTGTCCCCCCAAATATCCAGATGAACAGTAACATTTTCTCTCTCCTCCACTCACAACCACTTTTTATACCCTTTATAATATAAAAACTCCCCCTCACATATTTTGATGGATAGAATGTGAATGCTCTAAGGTGTTCGAAAGTTAACACCAATCAAAGCAAGCCAGGATCCGGTTGTATACAACTCGACTTGACAACGTGGCTTCTTTGGCACAGCCTCTAAATTATTGTTTCAACGGTCGTGTGAAGATTTTCTCAAATTTAATGATAGTCAACGTACATATCTTTCACGAAAGATATATTATGTTGTTTTTTTTTTTTTTTTTTTTAACGGCAAATTTGAATCACTGACGGACCACTGGAGTATCATCGTGCCACCAGAGAAACCACCCGATCATATTCATCTCCACTAGGCATAATGCCACACCAATTCAGGAGGAAACCCAATAAACATGGGAAAACCCCCCTTGTGGGAATCAAACCCAGGACCTATTGGTCCTAAAGCCTTATCCCACCACCAAGATGCCACTAGGCTATAAAGCCATGGGCAGATATATTATGTTGTACAATAAAAAAATTACATGAAGAGTATACCTGTGACGTGTTACCTATTCAACCGCAAATTAACTTCTTATATCATGGAAGCAGTGGCGGACCCAGGAATTATTTGCTGGGGGTGCGGATGAGTGGCTCAAGCATATTTTCAAGGGGTGCGGTCGGGTTTTTTGCCTAAAATATACACTATTTTTTTTTTTCAAGGGGTGCGCCCGCCCACCTTGGGTATAACCTAGGTCCGCCAATGCATGGAAGTTGGAACTACTTGCATAATAAAAAAAAAATAATTTGAACTTAGTTTTTATCCTATGTAATAAACTATAAAACTCTTATAATAAAGGTTTTGTATTTATAATTTAATGAAACACTAGAGTTATAAATTTGCGTGATGCGGCAAGCAGCAACTTTCCGCATGATGCGACGGTTTCTCATGGTTCCGTTACCATACCGAGCTTCCAAAAATTAGTACCATATTGCGAATACAACTTAATTTTCAAGGAACATTTTGCCTCTATGTTAAGAAAACATAAAAACAAATACCGAACCCTACCAATGTTCAAAGGATATCGATTTCGTTCCTCGCGAAAAAGAAAAAAAGTTATTATACTGGGTAAAAAAATACTATATTGCGAACACCACTTAATTTTCAATGAACTTTTTTCCTCTATGTTAAGAAAACATAAAAACGAATACGGTACAACTACTGATGTTCAAAGCGTATCGGTTTTGTTCCTCCCGGTAAAGAAAAAAAAATCAAATATATTTAACATGATGTTCGAATAAAATTACGAAAAAACAAAATAATTATAGTAATAAAATATTATATTAACAAAATAACAAATAAAATATTTTATTACAATTATATTATAAAGAGAAATCAAATATAAAAAAAAGGAAAATAAAGATAAGATATTTATAAAATTAAAAGTAAAAGAAAGTAAAATAAAACATTTTGCTGAACTTATTTGATTTGAAATACATTAAAAGTAAAAAGAGAAAATAATAATAAATTATACTTTGCTCTTTAAATTTATATAGAGATAATATCATATTAACAGGTCACAGTTAATTTTTTAATCTTTCAAATATTTGTTGCTATTAAAACAACGTCGATCGTAAGTCATGACATCATTAGATTTTGCGGGATCATATTTTACTATTTTTAAATTTAAGCCTTTAAGAGTGGAGGGTATGGTTAATCATTTTAGGGTGATTGAGTGAAATCATACCCAATAGTATTATGTCATGTCAACTTCCTATTCCACTCCACATTTTGCACTCAATCAGGTGGTATGGTTAATCACCTAGGGTGTTTGAGTTATATATTTTTTATTTTCTAGAAATTATTCATAAATAAACAAAACATATTTTAATGTAAATAAAGGTACTTTTAATTAGGGGAAGGATCCACTAAAAAGTGGATTTTGCCTAAGTAGCCTAAGAAGGAATCTTAACCATTCATTTTTTAAATCAATGGTTAAGATGAAAGGGTAGGAGAAAGGAGGAGTGCAAGGGTATCTTGGGAAAATCATATTTATGGACTTTCTCTCTCCACATGCAAGTCACATGCATATTCCACCCTCATTTTTTAAACGTTCATAACTTTTTTATACGACATTATTTTTTCATAAAAATTTCACCGTAAAATCGAGCGTCTTTTTATCTTTAATTTGAGTACCATATTGCTATATAAAATATGAAAACTAAAAAAACCCACCAAAATGTGTTGTATTTCTATGTTGTATAATATTTTTTTGTGCTGGATTTTTATACTATATTTTTGTGCTAAATTTTTTGTGCTGTATTTTTTTGTCTTAAATTTTTTTTTCTTAAATTTTTTTTTCTCATTTTTTTATGCTAGATTTTTTTGTACTACATTTTTTTGCTGACTTTTTTCGTGCTATATTTTTTTGTACTATATTTTTTTGTGCTATATTTTTTTTGTACTACATTTTTTGTGCTAGATTTTTTGTACTAGATTTTTTGTGCTAGATTTTTTTGTGCTAGATTTTTTTGTTGTATTCTAAAAAAACAAAACAAAAGAAGTGCCACATGTCATTTTCACTCCTATTTATAAGGACCAAAATACCCTTCCTTCCTACTAATTAGGTGTGCCACATGTCATCACCACAATCCTTCTTAGGCTACTTAGGCAAAATCAACTTTTTAGTGGATCCTTCCCCCTTTTAATTAAAAAAACACATTACATAAAATTAAAATAAATAACATGACATTAAAATATAAAAATAAATTTTAAAAAAAATGCCTAATTTAACTATTCGTCGTCGGAATCCGCTAAAAGGTGGGGTAAATCTTGTTCTCCAAGATGCTCCACAAGATCATATTTAAGTCTATAATGCGTATCTTCATCAATGAGCTCGTTATAAGCAGTGTCTTCGAAAACAGGTTCGACTGGAGGATCCCGAATATGTACCGGTGCAATCGCGTTTCCGTCGTCTTTTAGAATCATATTATGCATAATAATGCACGCATATACGATCATCCTATTTTTTTTAACACTCGTAGCACGCATCGGGCGATGAAGTATATGCCATTTTGCCTTTAAAACACCAACAGCCCACTCCACGTCTTTTCTTGCTGCCTCGTGTTGCCTCTTGAACTTCTTTTCTTTCACAATGTGAGGATACGGAAATGATTTCACAAACACGGACCAAGTATGGTAGATTCCATCGGTAAGATAGTATCCACGCTTGTACAAGTGGTTGTTCACGTAAAATGGGCATTTTAGTGGAGTTCCATTTCGCTCAGTAAGAAATAACGGAGATTGTTGGAGCACGTTGATGTCGTTTTGTGAACCTGCTGGACCACAAAAAACATGCCAAATCCATAAATCCTGAGAGGCCACCGCCTCGAGCATAACTGTCGGGTGACTGTGACCCCCCTAATATATTGACCCCGCAACTCCGTTGGACACATTCTCCAAACAAAATGTGTACAATCAAGACTACCCAACATCCCAGGAAGGTGATGTTTCTCCTCATGAGCTTGGTACAAGAGCGCAACGTCGTGGCTAGTAGGTCTACGTAAAAACTCGGAAGCGTATAAATTACATACCGTTTCGCAAAAATATTCCAGACTTTCTCGGGAAGTCCTTGTGGACATATTTAAATACTCGTCGAACTCGTCTGGTGCGTTACCGGTTGCTAGTTGCTTAATCGCCGAAGTAAATTTTTGCATCGATGTAAAACTCTTCCTACCACTAGCATCCGCGGCGTCTTGAAACCACGAGTTATTCGCTTGCACGTCACTCAAAATTTTTAAAAACAACCTTTTGGACATACGAAACCTTTGACGAAAAACCTCTTCGTTGAATACGGGCTCCTCGACAAAATAATCTCTCATAAGGTTTTCGTGACATTTCACTCGATCTCGACGGACAGATTTCCTTTTTCTAGAAGTGCCCGTGTCTTCCAGTTGAGCGGCTTCGTTAATAAGATTTTGGAAAAAAAATTAAACTACTATCGCTCGAGGAAGAATCATCATCTTCACTAATATCAACTAAAAGGAATAGCGGTGGTATATCATCCATTGAAAAAATAGAAGAAGTGAATTTAAAAAAAAAATAGAGTTGGTTGGAGAAGAGTTGTGTGTTTTAAACTGATTGAAAATAAGGGTTTTATATAAAAAAGGGAAACAGTCAAAAAAATAACATTCAAAAATAAAAAGCTAACTGTCAAAAATAGGGGAAACGGTCAAAAAAATCAAATCAATCACTCTCAATCATTTCGGTAAACTCTCACCGATTTTCATACTCTCTCTCCAACTCACCGATCAACTTCATCAACTCGGTATAGTCACCGATCGGTGACTATAACTCCCCGCAATACTCACCGCATATTATACCCTCCACCCTAAGGTAATAGTATCGTTATAGTAAGTTACATTTTTTTCATATGGCTTGGGTAAAATCCGGATTTATCCACTTAGTCATGATTTTTACGAACTCGGTCTCTTTGGACACTTTTGCTTCTGTAAGTGGATCATTGGCTTAACGGTGGTCATTTTAATTGTTAGGTCATGTGTAATCATAAAGTATCTTCGGGACGTTATGCGATACGTGTCGCGTAACGTCATAGAGGGATTTTATAGGGTGTTATATCACTAGAGTCCGTAGTCATAAACCCTCTATCTCATCATTACTCAAGTAATTAATTTTCAATTTTTCCAATTAATTTCTAACTTTATAAAATTTAAAACCATTTCATTAAATAAAAAAAAACATTACAATAAAATAAAAGAAACCTTAAAATAAAATAAAATAAACATTACACTAAAAAAACAATACATCTATTATTCGTCTTTATCTTCGTTATCTCCTTCTTCCTCTTTGTTTTCTCCAGCATCCAAACCTATGTTTTCAAAGTTCCCGGCTTCGAATTCCTGAACTTCTTCTTCCTCGGAATCTTCTTCGACGTCACCATCGTGTCAAACTGGGCAAATCGCCCAAGCATGCTCGACCAAATCCGCCTTTCACGCATTATGTATATCCTTAGATCGCAATAGTTGAGCATTTACGAGTCTCTCTTCCATTGTTGCTTGGGTTCCTTCAACTACATCTTACGGAAAATAGTTTTGGCATATCGCATTTCCATCATCCTCTATGATCATATTATGCATAATGATGCAAGCATACATGTCCATTCGTATTCTATTCTTATGCCACATACGGCAAGGATTTCTGATAAAATGTCATCGTTGTTGAAGAACCCCAAAACACCTCTCGATGTCCTTTCGCGAAGACTCTTGTAGCTTTTTTTAAAATACTGTCTTTTCGCATCGAACGTTTCAGAAAACGTTTTAACAGTATTCGAATACTCCGGGTATATACCATTGCCCAGATAGTAGCCATGCTCTTAGTCGTTCTCGTTTGCATGAAAACCGGCATTTGGTATCATTCCAGAAATGTAGCTCTCTAACAATGGTGAACACTTGAAGGTATTAATGTCGTTCATACACCCGGGCTACACCAAAGAAAGCTGACCAAACCCAAAGGTCGTATGATGCAACCGCCTGTAAAACCAAAGTTGGCCCTTTCTGGTCACCCCGTGTATGTTGACCTCGCATTGCGGTTGGACAATTATACCAACGCCACTGACTACAATCCAAGTTACCAATCATGCCAGGTATTCCATGCTTTTCTAGGTGCACCTCGTATATTTGTTGAAGGACGTTCCAAGTGGGATATCTCAAATAACGTTTTCTATATAACTGGCATATACCTAAAATATAATTAAATATATAAAAGTTTTACTAGTGATGTACTTAAAAATAAAAATAAATATATAAAAGTGAGTAAAAAAAATACCATAGCAAAATTGTTCCACGCTATCTGGTGTTGTTTTCTCTCTCATCTTCAAGTACTCTTCGTTGATGTCGTACGTGTTTCTGTGGGCTAGTATGCGTAAAGCGGAAGTTACCTTTTGAATTGAGGTGAACCCTAAATATCCTCTCGCGTCCATTCTTTGCTTAAAGAAGTCATACTTAGCTTCCAAATCGTTATTAATGCACAAAAATAACATTTGGCTCATCCGAAACCGCCGTCTAAAAACATTGGGTCCGTGAACCGGTGTGGGATCAAAATAGTCTTTCATCAATCGCTCGTTCGCGGCTTCACGATCTCGTAAGATAAAGGTGCGCCTCAAAATGGGGCGTGGAGGAGAACGCCTAACGTCTTCCATTGCTTGTATCGCGAGAGTACATGCACTCGTAACCGCTTCTTCCTACTCCGCGATTTCTTCGGGTGAAAAAAGTCTTCGGTAAATATTGGAGAACGAATCTTCCGATGGGGAACCCATTATTTTTTTAGAAGAAAGTGGGAGTAATTTCTAGATGTTTATAAAAAAAGATAGAGAAGAGGGAATGGGAGTGTGATGAATTTAAAAAAAAAATAGGAAATATGGGGATATTTATAGATATTAAAAATGAATTAATTTCTTTTTAATTTTCTGACCGTTGCAATGGTCCTTTTTTGAATTCTTCTTTCTCACACGCCGCGATACACATAGTGGCTTCATAAAAAAAAACCCATAGCACCCCTGATTCGGTGTTGGGCGGCGCAATAGGGCGTCATGGCCCTCTTCCCCGTTATAAAACGTCCCATTACATGTGATCTTAAGTCCATATGAATTTACCTTTTACCATTAATCCTTAAAAAAACTCACACACAAATACCCACTTGTTATATTAAAGATATTAAATAGTCGTTATGGGATTGCTTTAGCTTCAATTTCTTTTATATACAATCTTTGAATCTCTCACATTCTAAAGAAATGAAAAACTAATTAGAACTTCAAATGTACAAACTTGATTTATAATCATTTTTCTTGCCCTTATTTATATTGTTTACAAGGTATAAGAGCCGCAAATATTTTCTTTGTAGCTCAATACGAATCATATTAGATCAGAAATTAAAACTACACTTGCTGATCTTGTTGCCCACTCGAAGACATTGAATTCCACGGATATTTCAATAATTGAAACAAGTAAGAGCAAGACAAAACATATATGCCACCCCGTGGTAACAACTATTACAATTTACAACCTCAATTATCAGGGTTGTAGCTTAGTTGATACCCAGGGGTGCCCCCTCCATATACCTTTCGGAATTGAAGGAAGTAGATGGACTTTTTGAAGGATAATTGAAGGGTCGTAATAATTTCACACCCCAAAATCTTAATTTCACAGCTTGTATACAGGTCGTATAATGTTATACGGTCCGTATAGAATAATTTAACATGACAAAAATTGGCTCGTATCATGTTATACGGCTCGTATAATGTTATACGACTCGTATACATAGAGAAAAATATTAGGCCGTATAACATTATATATGGGTTGTATAACATTATACGAGTTGTATAGCATTATATGAGGTTTGGGTCATACAACATTATATGGATCGTATAACATTCTATACGGGTCGTATAATGTTATACGACCCGTATACTGGACAAGAAACATTCTATGACATTTTTTTTGTGCAACAATCAGTTATACGACCCGTATAACTCTATACGGGCCATATACATGTAGGGGTGTGAAAATAAGATTTTAGTGGTGTGGGAATAGTATGAGCCTAATTGAAAACTAGCACAATGGCGGTGCTCTAGGGTGTTAATCTTGGATATCTGTTATATATATATATATATAGTAGGAGTTGGGTGGAAAGTCTATTTTTCCTAGAAAGTCTAGGAAGGAATAAGAATTGGACATGTGTCATTGAGGGATTTTAAGTAGAAGGGCTATCATGTAATTTCACATTTTAATTTTATTTTTGGAATGTATCTTCATTAACTAAAATTCCATGATTTTCGGATTTTTTATTATTTTCGAATTCAAATCTGGAAGTCAATGTGTTCATTAACTAAAATTTCATGTCACATTACATCGCATATTCCATTGTTCAGAAGATTACTGGAATTTATCAGCATGTTCTCGGTGCTGTGTTTTAACAGTTTACAGGGCTAAAGTCAATTTTTTTATAGATCCCACAATATAAAGATGGTAAAAACAGTGTATGAATCTGATTGCTGTTAAAACACAACTGTATGAATCTGATTGCTGTTAAAACACAACTGTATGAATCTGAATGCTAAAACACAAGTGTATGAATCTGCTTGCTGTTAAAACACAACTGTATGAATATGTTTGCTGTTAAAACACAACTGTATGAATCTGAATGCTAAAACACAACTGTATGAATCTGATTGTTGTTAAAACACACATGTATGAATCTGGATGCTAAAACACAACTGTATGAATCTGAATGCTAAAACACAACTGTATGAATCTGCTTGCTGTTAAAACACAACTATATGAATCTGTTTGCTGTTAAAACACATATGTATGAATCTGTTTGCTGTTAAAACACATCTGTATGAATCTGAATGCTAAAACACAACTGTATGAATCTGTTTGCTGTTAAAACACATCTGTATGAATCTGAATGCTAACACACAACTGTATGAATCTGCTTGCTGTTAAAACACAACTGTATGAATCTGTTTGCTGTTAAAACACATCTGTATGAATCTGAATGCTAAAACACAACTGTATGAATCTGCTTGCTGTTAAAACACATCGTCAAGAAAACGGAGATGATAAGAATAATATTTGAATGGTGATGATGAACTCGGAGATGGTGGAGATGGAGAAGTGTTTTAATTTGATCTGGTGCTCTCCATCGTTTCTAAAGTCATCTTCTTCCATGATTGTAGTTATTTTTGGTAGGGATTGGGGTTTCCAAGATGGGTTTGGAGAGAGAAAGAGAGGGAAAATCGCTTGAATTTAGGAACTGGGAGGTTATCTAATTGATTTAAAACACGACCATTGACAAAATTGCCCCTACTCATTTAAAACAATCAATTAATTAAACTCAAATATTACAAGATTGCCATTGATTTAATCTCAACCCTTAAACACACCAATCGGATGGACCAGATCGCTTCCTAGACTTTCTAGGAAAAACACACTTTCCGTGCGAACCCTACTCTATATATATATATATATATATATATTTACGGGTAAGAGTATAGAGTAAATTTATTTGGATTTAACTAGAAAAACTAAGCACCGTTAATCCATTGGACCATCTACGAAAGCAAGTAATGTCAGAAGAAACTAAATTAACAAAAAAAATATTTACCCACGGACCAAACTCGCAATTTGATCCAAACCACAGGAACCAAAAAATGTACTTTACGCTTGAAGTAAATAATTAACATTAACTTTCGTTAGAAAAAAAATTGTTGAAGTCACCTCTAGGCTCTAGAAGCATACACCTTTTGGAATTGAAGGGAGTAGATGGACTTTTTGAAGGATAATTGAAGGGATGTAATAATCTCACACCCTAAAATCTTAATTTCACACCCTGTATACGGGTCGTATAATCTTGTACGGTCCGTATAGAATAATTTGACATGACAAATATTGGGTCGTATAATGTTATACGACTCGCATACATAGAGAGACTATTAGGCCGTATAACATTATATATGGGTCGTATAACATTATATGGGCGGTATAGCATTATATGAGGTTTGGGTCGTATAACATTCTATACTGGTCGTATAATATTATACGACCCGTATACATGGACAAAAAAACATTCTCTGACATTTTTTCTGCAACAATCTGTTATACGGCCCTGTAACTCTATACGAGTCGTATACATGTAGGGGTGTGAAAATAAGATTTTAGGGGTGTGGAAATAGTAGGAGCCTAATTGAAAACTAGCACGATGGCGGTGCTTTTGGGTGAAAATCTTGGATATCTGTGTATATATATATATATATATATAGGGTGGGAGTTGGATACAAAATCTAATTTTCCTACAAAATGTAAAAAGTCATAAAACACCATAATGTCAACCATAAAACACAACCAGAACCCAAGAATAACAAAGTGAAGATTACTAAAACGCCATATTTGTGGGTTTTGTGTTGTGTTTTGGATGATTAGGCTTTGATTATCGAATGACTAACATTAGTGTGCTTAATGTTGATTATCATGTTGTGTTTTATATTCATAGTTCTACGATGGTGTGTTTAAAGTTTTTATGGAATGTTAGTGTGACACCTGGGTCACTGCGACCTTCAAACAAATACTAAGCCAATGAAATATTGTATTTCATACTTGGGATCCGTATAAATATGTGTATCTTTTGCACATATCAATTTTTGTTCGATTTCAAGCTCTAAATCGCTTTCTGGAAGGTTATACGCGCACTGGTGCGTAAATATAACCAGTTTAATGCAAAGAACACTCCAGAATAGTGAAATAGGCTTAACATACCTTAAATAACCTTTACATAACTTAGAAATAAGTTTTGAAGGCTTTGGTATGGCAAAAAATCAAGTTAAATCGCTTACAGGGACTAAATTCGACAAACTGTGAAAGTATGTCAATTTGTACTGTAATAGACATTCCGGAACATGACCATAAGTTAAACACACCTTAAATATCCTTTATATAGCTTAGAAATAGGCTTTGAGGGGTTCGGTGTGCTAAAATAAACTTTTGGGTCATTCAGGGACTAAAAGCGTCAAAAAGTGCACAAGTTTGCATTTTCGCACATAACTTACGTTCTGAATACATCCGGACATCCAAAAATTTATGTAAGCACTAAAATATTTTATTTTAGTGTTTGGCTTGAGAAAAATCCATTCGTCGCGTCATTTGGATCGTTTTTCGCGCTTATGCGCATTCCGTCGTAATTAACCGAACATCGCGATCATACGGCCAAACGAACCGACATCCGAGATATTTTTGAGCACATTTTAAGTTCCCTATACTTTAACTTCATTTTAGAGCTTTGAAATGGGGTTAACGGGCCTTACACGTGTCAGAAATAGCTTAAATGCACAACAGGGACCAAACTGCCAAAAATCAAAGTTCTGGTCTACAAGGTCCTTACGGACCTCAACATTGTGAGTGTTGAGGTCCGTAAGCAGTCCCCAGACAGCAGAAAACTTGCAGAAACATTGAATCAGGTCCATTCCTCTTGTGCACATGGTATTGGGCAATACTAGGGGCTCAAATGGTTTTCAAAAACCACTATCTTGAGGTGTATGGCCAAGATCAAAGCACGGTTTCCAAGAAACGATCTTAACGGATCACAGAAAACTATAAATACCCCCCCCCCCATGCCATTGCAAAACCCACTAGAATTTTGATTTGAGAAGCTCTAAGTTGAAACCATTGTTTCATACCTGAGCTACTTGGATCGAGATTAGCATTCGGGGACCCTTCGTAAGTATTCCTTCGTTCTTTTATTGCTTTTCGAGTCCGAAAGTCAAACTTCGTTCCACTTTGACGTTGACCAGTTCATGGTCAATGCGAAGTTCGTTTGAACTTCGCAACGTGATTGTAATCACGATGGTTATAGTCCCTTGTGACTATGCCTACTGATTACCACGTTGTCTAGGGTCGCAAGGGTAAGCGATCTAATAAATCGCTTATACCTTCGAACCCGACCCATTTGGTCGGTCATTAGGATCCGACCAAATACCTTAGGTGACCATAGTATATAGGGAATAACCTTCCGAGGTTATACCTTATGGTCGCTTCGTTAAGTAGTTGTATGATAGGTAGTTTATATGCCTTAGGTAAATTACCAAAATACCCTTTTCATGTGTAATCGGTAATTAAGCATATGTAACCTAAAATTTTGTCACATAACTGATTACGTAACATATTTAGGCATATAACACTTGTCATAGGACTAGTTAGACGTTCCGAACGCGTTTCACGCGAACGATGCGTTAAATTAGCATAAGCTACCTAAACGGGTCGTAATGGGTCGTAAGCACTTATGTTAGGTTTCATTTACTATGTAGGCTTTGTTAAACCATATTACACGAGTCTCCACACTTGTTTGGTTTACGAACCCTCATTCTATCCGATCCTCTGATTTAGGTCCGGTTTATTAACATAGTTACCTATATTAGGTGCCGTTTGATATCCGTGATCTCTAGCATTGTTTGGTTGTTACTCAAGGACTACTAAGCAATCTCAAGTGAGTACATAGACCCCTCTTTTACTGTTTCCAAACTGTTTTGGGGTGAAACACATGTGCCTACTTGTTACTTTCATGCTTTCCTGTTTTCACATCATATACTTGCTATGTTTATTAGTACATTTATAGTACATGATTTCAATACATTTTATGCTATGTATACCCATTGTGTGCATACTTAGTACATCACTTTACAATACATTTCATGCTATGTACGCCCATTGTGTGAATACTTAGTACATTGTTTTACATTGCATTTCTGTTGCATATGCTCATCCAGCATATGAACACAGTATACTACATTTTGAACCGTTGTAACCATTTGACTATGTGAACCGTCGTAACCCTTGATTATATGAACCGTTTGGAACTATTGAACCGTGTGAAACAGTTGTATCTGTTGACATGATTTACATTTGATAATAGACATTTGACTATACATAAACATTTCTACAATTGTTAAACATTTTACTTTGGTGGTTTGGTTTGAGTAAGTGATTTAAGTAACGAGGCGTATGTAATATGATACAAGCACGGTGGATACGCCGCTGGTACTTCCTATATATAAGTGTTTGTATGGTATCACATATTGTAGCGTTATTTGAATCATTTCAATTTGAGACATATAACATTTTATACAAATAACATACTTTTCATAAGACATTGATTTACAAACAACTTATCTTATACAAACTCATTTTACATGGTTATTCATTTAACCATACATTATTCTCTTATTTATACATATCATCTAATCTAATCGTTTTTCAAATGATTTACAAGACAAAGCAAATTACAAGGTTCATGACTAAACATTTTCTCAAACATAAGTCATGAATTCTGTTTTCACAAAACCTATGTATCTCACAGGCATTTTTATGCTGACGTACCTATTTTCACATGTGTTTTCAGGAGATGATGCATAGGACTTATCAAGACATACTTAGGCGGACCTGTGCCTTAGTGACTTAAAACGAGACAAGAACTAGTTAATTTATGTTATGTACTCTTTGGTTCTTGTTTAAAACAATGTAAACTTTCATGTTTGATTAATAAAACGAAACTTTAATTGCCATGGATTTGAAACAATTAATTCTGTTACAACACTCCCCGACGTTTCCGCCATGTTTTGTATGTTCTACGTGGTCGGGGTGTGACAGAAAAGATGGTATCAGAGCCAATGGTTATAGGGAATTAGGTTATTAGTAATGCTTTGACCTAGTCTATAACCTTCTTAGGACCCTAACGCGAGTTTACTTGCGTTAAGTCATAAAACAATACCGTCACCTATCCTTAGGCGACGACCACAACAAGAACATAAATTTCAAAACCGCTTTGAAAACTAATCATCTGTTCTAGGATGTTTGATTACTAGGTTTTGAACCCTCTGTTATAAGGTTTTGAACCCCTTTGAATTTTCAAAACTCTCGTCAAAGTTTTGGGTCCTAAATAGTGTGAACACGTGCAAACTAGAAGAGTGAATGCCTGTACCCTGGGTTTTCTGTCTAAGGCTAGAGTGTTCGTACAAATCCACATAATCGGACCAATCACTCTTACCTGGGAACTCTTGGGGTGAGTGTTCACTTATAGGCGAGCATGTCTTCGCGATACATTATTTTTGACCTATTTACTTTGATTAATCACCGGGGTCGTTTGTTGCTTTGTAGTAACAAACAAATGACCACTATCCTTGCTTTCATCAGATTTGTTTCATCGCATTCTTTTCGTCTAATTCTCTCACTCGTTTCCTTTCATGTTTCCTCTTTTAGAATGCCTCCGCGACGCAAAAACCAAATAGCGACTGCCGAACTGGCAGAAATCATTGCACAACAAATGGCTGCTCAATTCCCAAACCTCTTTGCTCAATGGAACCAAGCCAACAACAACAACAATGCTCCATGCAATTTCAAGAATTTTAACTCGGCTAAACCGCTCAAGTTTAGTGGTTCTGAGGGAGCAACTGGGCTTCTTCAATGGTTCGAGAGCATTGAGAATACTTTCCGTCACGTTCAGTGTCCTAAAAATCGCAAGGTCGAGTTTTCTTCGAGTGTGTTCCAGAAGAGGGCCTTTACGTGGTGGAACGGGGTTATGAGAGATCGTGGTGCAGAAGTTGCTCTAGCATAGACATGGGCTAAGCTTAGGGCTCTTATGATGAAGGAACTCTGTCCTCGTCACGAGATCAGGGCCTTGGAAAGGGAATTCGACAATCTTGAGCAAGACAGCGGTGAACATCGAGCATACACTGATCGATATGAGGAGCTGAGTCTGCTATGCCCAAACATGGTCACGCCTTTGGATAAGGCAATCGAAAAGTACATTGATGGCCTCCCTGACTCAATACAAGACATTGTGACTGGTAGCAACCCTACTACAGTTAGACAGGCCATTGAGCTATCTGCAACCTTGACTGAATCAAAGATCAAGAAAGGTAAACTTTTTCGAAAAGGTGACAAGAAACCGGTCGAGGAATCGAACCCAATCGAGGAATCAAAGACCATGGATGAACAGACTGGATCCCCTAAGAAGTCAAAGAAGCGAAAGGCTTCTCAGAACTTCGCCATGGTTACTCACAATGATCAACCCGTCCCCAACCAACCAGCTCAACCCCCTGCTAGGAAGCCGTACAATGGAACTGCACCCTTGTGAAACCAATGTAGCCTCCATCATCATGCCAATGTAAAGTGCCGCAAATGCCAAACTTGTGGACTTATAGGCCATACAGCAAGAGTCTGCCCAGCTGCAGCTGCACCAAACCAAGCTGGCAACAACCCTGCTCAAGGTCGTTTTCTACTAGGTTCTTGCTTCAACTGTGGCGAGATGGGTCATTTCCGAAGAAATTTCCCAAAGCTTGCTAATGCAAATCCAGCACAGGGATGAGCATCTGACCGACAACATCGTGTAGAAATAATCACGTCTTATGTATTATTTTCTTTTGTTGTCATGGTCCATGAAACAGTTGTTATCATTGTTTATAAATAAATCTTTTATTTACATTGCAATGTAATTATGTGGTTGTATGTATAAACAACATATCTCCTACAATACCGACAATCAAGGAACCGTATTCCTTGAAGAACAGACTACCCCCAAACTTTCTTCCACTTTATGATCTCTTGCGTTTTCCACGAAAATCCTAAGCACCCGTTGAAAATGACTCCGTTTGTTCGTTTTCGTTTCTGAAGATTGTCCGTTGAGGAAATGAATATCCATTTGATTATCCTTTTCATTTCCATTTCTGAGGAAGCACCCGTTGAAAATGACTCCGTTTGTTCATTTTCGTTTCTGAAGATTGTCCGTTGAGGAAATGAATATCCGTTTGATTATCATTTTCATTTCCATTTCTGATGAAACACCCGTTGAAACTGACTGCGTTTGTTCATTTTCGTTTCTAAAGATTGTCCGTTGAGGAAATGAATATCCGTTTGTCTATCCTTTTCATTTCCGTTTCTGAGGAAGCACCCGTTGAAAATGACTCCGTTTGTTCATTTTCGTTTCTGAAGATTGTCCGTTGAGGAAATGAATATCCGTTTGTCTATCCTTTTCATTTCCATTTCTGAGGAAGCACCCGTTGAAAATGACTCCGTTTGTTCATTTTCGTTTCTGAAGATTATCCGTTGAGGAAATGAATATCCGTTTGTCTATCCTTTTCATTTCCATTTCTGATGAATCACCCTTTGAAAATGACTCGGTAAGTTCATTTTACGTTTCTGAAGATTGTCCGTTGAGGAAATGAATCCCCGTTTGTTTATTCCTTCATTTCCGCTTCTGGAGAATACTCGTTGAGGAAAATGACTCCGTCTGTTCATTTTCGTTCTGAAGAATGTCCGTTAAGGAAATGACAGGATTATGCCTTACATGTCTCTGGTGGTTATTTGACACAAAGTCACAAATAGACTCCTACGAATAAATTTCGGGACGAAATTTCCTAAAGTAAGGGAGACTGTGACACCTGGGTCACTGCGACCTTCAAACAAATACTAAGCCAATGAAATATTGTATTTCATACTTGGGATCCGTATAAATATGTGTATCTTTTGCACATATCAATTTTTGTTCGATTTCAAGCTCTAAATCGCTTTCTGGAAGGTTATACGCGCACTGGTGCGTAAATATAACCAGTTTAATGCAACGAACACTCCGGAATAGTGAAATAGGCTTAACATACCTTAAATAACCTTTACATAACTTAGAAATAAGTTTTGAAGGCTTTGGTATGGCAAAAATCAAGTTAAATCGCTTACAGGGACTAAATTCGACAAACTGTGAAAGTATGTCAATTTGTACTGTAACAGACATTCCGGAACATGACCATAAGTTAAACACACCTTAAATATCCTTTATATATCTTAGAAATAGGCTTTGAGGGGTTCGGTGTGCTAAAATAAACTTTTGGGTCATTCAGGGACTAAAAGCGTCAAAAAGTGCACAAGTTTGCATTTTCGCGCATAACTTACGTTCTGAATACATCCGGACATCCAAAAATTTATGTAAGCACTAAAATATTTTATTTTAGTGTTTGGCTTGAGAAAAATCCATTCGTCGCGTCATTTTGATCGTTTTTCGCGCTTATGCGCATTCCGTCGTAATTAACCGAACATCGCGATCATACGGCCAAACGAACCGACATCCGAGATATTTTTGAGCACATTTTAAGTTCCCTATACTTTAACTTCATTTTAGAGCTTTGAAATGGGGTTAACGGGCCTTAAACGTGTCAGAAATAGCTTAAATGCACAACAGGGACCAAAACTGCCAAAAATCAAAGTTCTGGTCTACAAGGTCCTTACGGACCTCAACATTGTGAGTGTTGAGGTCCGTAAGCAGTCCCCAGACAGCAAAAAACTTGCAGAAACATTGAATCAGGTCCATTCCTCTTGTGCACATGGTATTGGGCAATACTAGGGGCTCAAATGGTTTTCAAAAACCACTATCTTGAGGTGTATGGCCAAGATCAAAGCACGGTTTCCAAGAAACGATCTTAACGGCTCATCGAAAACTATAAATACCCCCCCATTCCATTGCAAAACCCACTAGAATTTTGATTTGAGAAGCTCTAAGTTGAAACCATTGTTTCATACCTGAGCTACTTGTATCGAGATTAGCATTCGGGGACCCTTCGTAAGTATTCCTTCGTTCTTTTATTGCTTTTCGAGTCCAAAAGTCAAACTTTGTTTGAATTTCTGCGTTGACCAGTTCATGGTCAATGCGAAGTTCGTTTGAACTTCGCAACGTGATTGTAATCACGATGGTTATAGTCCCTTGTGACTATGCCTACTGATTACCACGTTGTCTAGGGTCGCAAGGGTAAGCGATCTAATAAATCGCTTATACCTTCGAACCCGACCCATTTGGTCGATCATTAGGATCCGACCAAATACCTTAGGTGACCATAGTATATAGGGAATAACCTTCCGAGGTTATACCTTATGGTCGCTTCGTTAAGTAGTTGTATGATAGGTAGTTTATATGCCTTAGGTAAATTACCAAAATACCCTTTTCATGTGTAATCGGTAATTAAGCATATGTAACCTAAACTTTTGTCACATAACTGATTACGTAACATATTTAGGCATATAACACTTGTCATAGGACTAGTTAGACGTTCCGAACGCGTTTCACGCGAACGACGCGTTAAAGTAGCATAAGCTACCTAAACGGGTCGTAATGGGTCGTAAGCACTTATGTTAGGTTTCATTTAGTATGTAGACTTTGTTAAACCATATTACACGAGTCTCCACACTCGTTTGGTTTACGAACCCTCATTCTATCCGATCCTCCGATTTAGGTCCGGTTTATTAACATAGTTACCTATATTAGGTGCCGTTTGATATCCGTGATCTCTAGCATTGTTTGGTTGTTACTCAAGGACTACTAAGCAATCTCAAGTGAGTACATAGAACCCTCTTTTACTGTTTTCCAAACTGTTTTGGGGTGAAACACATGTGCCTACTTGTTACTTTCATGCTTTCCTGTTTTCACATCATATACTTGCTATGTTTATTAGTACATTTATAGTACATGATTTCAATACATTTTATGCTATGTATACCCATTGTGTGCATACTTAGTACATCACTTTACAATACATTTCATACTATGTACGCCCATTGTGTGAATACTTAGTACATTGTTTTACATTGCATTTCTGTTGCATATGCTCATCCAGCATATGAACACAGTATACTACATTTTGAACCGTTGTAACCATTTGACTATGTGAACCGTCGTAACCCTTGATTATATGAACCGTTTGGAACTATTGAACCGTGTGAACCAGTTGTATCTGTTGACATGATTTACATTTGATAATAGACATTTGACTATACATAAACATTTCTACAATTGTTAAACATTTTACTTTGGTGGTTTGGTTTGAGTAAGTGATTTAAGTAACGAGGCGTATGTAATATGATACAAGCACGGTGGATACGCCGCTGGTACTTCCTATATATAAGTGTTTGTATGGTATCACATATTGTAGCGTTATTTGAATCATTTCAATTTGAGACATATAACATTTTATACAAATAACATACTTTTCATAAGACATTGATTTACAAACAACTTATCTTATACAAACTCATTTTACATGGTTATTCATTTAACCATACATTATTCTCTTATTTATACATATCATCTGATCTAATCGTTTTTCAAATGATTTACAAGACAAAGCAAATTACAAGGTTCATGACTAAACATTTTCTCAAACATAAGTCATGAATTCTGTTTTCACAAAACCTATGTATCTCACAGGCATTTTTATGCTGACGTACCTATTTTCACATGTGTTTTCAGGAGATGATGCATAGGACTTATCAAGACATACTTAGGCGGACCTGTGCCTTAGTGACTTAAAACGAGACAAGAACTAGTTAATTTATGTTATGTACTATTTGGTTCTTGTTTAAAACAATGTAAACTTTCATGTTTGATTAATAAAACGAAACTTTAATTGCCATGGATTTGAAACAATTAATTCTGTTACAACACTCCCCGACGTTTCCGCCACATTTTGTATGTTCTACGTGGTCGGGGTGTGACAGTTAGGATTTAGATATTATGTTTTAGTGATTTTCACTCTATTATTTGTGGGGTTTGAGTGTGTTTTATGGCCAAAATTGTGGTGCTTTATGACTTTGTACACTTTGTAGGAAAAATGGACTTTGTATTCGAACCCCAACCTATATATATATATATATATATATATATATAAACAGGATCAGGAGAAAACGCTCAAAAGTGTGAGAATGGTGATAACGCTTCCTGGCCTAACACGTGTCACGCCGCTTAGAGAAAGGCGAAGGGGCTTTTTTGTCCTTTCATATTTCTTTTTTTTAACGCGTGTCACTTCATCTTTCCTTTTTTTGGCGTTTAATAAATATGCGGGCGTTTTATTGTTTTTAGATCAAAATCATAGTAAATGTTTTGGCATTTTAAGTATTGTTTTGGCATTTTTATTGTTTTTTAGATCAGGATGCAGGCTTTTAATGTAAAAAACATTAGTATTTTTGTTGATTTTATTATATCAAGTGTTTTGCCATTTAGGATAAAGGCCTATAATGTGACAAGCAATTATGACGTTTTGAAAGATAAATAAATTTCAATTTTCCATGTAGTGGCATTAATATAACTATAATGTTTGGCAATAATGATACCGTCTCTTTATTTTACTGTTTCTTTCAATTTTCATATGTCAATTGGTGTTGATTTTTCCAGTAATACTTTGTTGCGTTTTTGGCGTTTTATATAGCAACATTGTATTTTGCTAGCATTCGTTCTCACAATTTTCAAACTTTCAGGAGTTTTGGTGTTTGTAGTTTTTGTCGTTTTATATTCAATTTTTTTTTAAAATAGTAGAGAATTAGATGATAAACAACAGAGAATTACATAACAGACAATAGAAAATGAAAAAAATAAAATAAAAATTATAATCTAATTTCTCATTCAAATCTTCACTGTCATCAATCTCTTCTACTTTAACTTTTTTGGCGTTTTGAACCTGCTTTTGAATGTCTTATGTAGATCCTTATTTTCCTAAATAACGGTCGTCTTTAGAAGATGCTTATTTTTTGTGGCATCCTTTATGGTGGGTGGATATATACTTGTTTGATGACATGTTGAAGACCAACGCATGCTCTAATGTATTGATCCCTTCATGCCATCAATATATCCATCAATAACAAAGTGACACGATGTCATATGAGTGTCATCAGTCTCTTTATCTTGAATATTTGTCTATCTCATTCAGCAAAAGATTATAGAGATACCCAACTCAGAGAAGAATCCATTCAGTGTAACTTCATTCAGATCAATACTCAATATAGCATAATCGAGGTTCTTCATCTGTGGCTTTTTTTAAGTATTTTTTTTTGGCGTTTTTAAAGTGAATGCTTTCTAGGAAATATGGCGTTTGTTTCTGGGTTTGTGATAAGTTGTTTGTGCAGAGAAGTCTCTCTTTATACGATGTTTTTGGCGCATAGTTTAGGCGGGATTTTATTTATAATAAATGATATTACTAAAGTAGCCGTCTTTTCAGTTACTGTGTATTTTTACTGTTTTTGTTCTGCTTTTTATGAGTTTTTAGGGGTCATAGACTTTCCATCTCCCAAGTTTGGCGTTTTTTAATGGGTTTATGTAGTTTTTGGCGTTTTTTTTTCATTTTTAACCTTTATTAATTAATACTTCTGCAAATTACTTTCATTATAGTTTGGGAGTTTTTGGCGTTTTTACTCCATTTATGGCGTTTCATATGCATTATGACTGTTTGGCGTTTTATTAAGATAATGTATTTTTTATTCTAAGCTGAAAAATATATAGCAAACAATAGAAAAAGAAAATTAAAAAAATAAAAATAAAAACAATTCATCTTCCAAATCTTCACTATCATCAGTCTCTTTCTTCATTGATTCATGTTCGCTGGTGGTTTGGCTTAGCCATGCTTGTGTTTTTGTGGCCGTTTGAAAAGACAAAATGACATGAGTTTTTTTTTTTTTGAATATGTATCTTCAAACAACTCATTAGTGTCATTCGTCTTTTCATGCCATTAAAATATTAATCAAGAACAAAACACAGAAAATGACATAAGTCTGACCCCAGCATCTTTTTGTTTATAATTTGTCTATCTCATGCAACAAAATGTTATTTGAGTCACAGCACCTCAGGGAAGAATGCATTATCCGAAACTTTTGCGTAGAAAAATATTTGAATATACAAGAAACGATATTTGGCATTTTTGGCGTTTTACTGAGGAAATAGTGTATCTGAAAGAACCGTCGATTTTTATGGAATCTTTGATGTTTGAGAGTTTTGGCATTTTCCAAGATGAATGGTATATAGTAGAAAATATGGCATTATTGAGTAGTTGTGTTTGATGTTTTGGGGATTTTGGCGTTTGTAAGTTGAATGGTATATAGTAGAAAATATGGCGTTTCAGGTTCTGGGGGTGTGTTTTTATGTTTGGGATGTTTTTGTTTATATAGCGATGTGTTTTGGTCCGTAATGGCGTTTTATTCATCAGTATGGCGTTTTGGTATAGAGGTGTAAAGACGCTTTTACCCTTAATGAGGCGCGTCTACGTAATAAAATTGATGATCTTTACGAAAACGCCACCGCGCCAATCTAGTCCATAGATTCTTTTAATCGGATGATCGATAAGCGTTCTCACCGTTCTCACACTTTCTACCGTTTTCTCCAAATCCCGACCCTATATATATATAGGGTCAGGATTTAGAGAAAACGGACGAAAGTGTGAGAACGGTTATGGATAGTCAGATCAAAACAATCAATGGACTAGATTGCGCGGTGCCGTTTTCGTAAATAACGTCAATTTTATTATGTGGGACGCGCTTCATTAAGGGTAAAATGGCCTTTTACTGCTCAAATCAAAACGCCAACCAAATGATAACACACCATTCAAAAAAAAAAAAACAAAAAAAAAAAACAAAATGCCATTAAATAAAGAACACCAAAAATTAATGATAAAACGCGTTGGAGATTACAGGAAGAGGAAGCAACACAGTAACTGAAATTCAGTTATTAACATTTATTAGAAAAAATTCCCACCTAAATTACGCGCCAAAAACATCATTATATAAACGACATAAAACATCGCTTCCATAATCACTTCAATCTATCATTTATGCAAAAACATCTTTAACCAAAAACGTCAATTTAACCAAAACGCCAAAAATGGCAACCATCGTTTGATGGAGATACACTCTGGCAATCAGGCGATTCGTCCGCGTTTTGACAACAGAAGGAGGGTGTATGTTAGGACGATCAATGCAATTTTGAAGATGGAAGAAGAGGTACAGAGGGGTATTCTATCTCTTGGCATCGCTCTGGATACCGAATGCCATGAAACACATATGCTTATGAAAGCATTAACAAGGAAATTTGGACAAATCAAAGCAAATGTAAAGCCGGACCCTGTCATGACATCATGGCGTTTTGATGATGAAACAGACATGGTGACCGTTATATACCACAACGGAGAGCAGGAAGACTACTGGCTTGAAAACATCATGATAAAGCAGGGGCTTGGGTTCATGGAAGAATTGCATAATGCCACTTGTTTGAACACAAAAATGGACTAAAAAATGGCGTTAATGCAAGACATGTTCAAATGAAGGCTTCAGAATCTTCAAGAACAAGAAGACGATGAAAGTGAGGGTGATGACATGGATGAAGATCAAGATGAAGACTCCGAGGAAGTAGATGGCGCAAGTGATGGATACTTTTCGGATAAAGTACCTTCTGACGAAGGGTTTTAATTTTTTTTTCTTCTGTGTAATCTTTTTTTTAAGATAATTAAATGATATATTTCTCTATTTATTTGCAAAACGCCAAAAAAATACTACAAAAAGTTATTGCTTACAAAACGCCAGAAATAAGAAAAAATATTTTCCCTGCTTAATATTTTATTTTCTCCGTTTTTGTATTTTGTAATCTTGGTCTGCATAACACCATTTAAAAAAAACGCCAAACTTGAAAGATAGGACGTCTATCACCCTAGAAACTGATAAAGCTGATCAAAACAGTAAATACAAACAATAACTGAAAAGACGGTTACTTTATTACTATCATTTATTATAATAAAAAATCCCACCTAAACTACGCGCCAAAAAACTCCTATAAGAGAGGGTCTACACACAATGAATTGATCACACCCAGAAAAAAAAACGTCATGTTCTCTAGAAACCACTCACTTTAAAACGCCAAAAAAAGTTAGTTAAAATAACCACAGATGGCAAAGCTTTCACTGAATCGATTCTTCTCTGAGGGGGTTATCTCTATAATCTTTTGCTGAATGAGATGGACAAATATTCAAGAAAAAGAGACTGATGACAGTGATACGTTATCATGTGAGCTTTGTTCTTGATGACTATATGCATGGCATAAAGGGATCAACACAAGTGTAAAATGCTATTTTGGACTCCATTATTATAAATAGCATCAAGCAAGAGTTGATCTTCAATAACATGCCACCAAACAAGAATATCACACCAAAAAACAGGATGCGACTAAGAAGCTTCGTCTAAAAACGACGGGGATTATGTAGGAAAGTTGGCATCTAGGTAAGTTATTCAAAGGTTCAAAACGCCAAAACAAATTCAAGAAGAAGAGGCTGATGACAGGGAAGATTCGGATGAGAAATTAGATTACCATTTTTAATTTTTTTTCTTTTTCATTTTATATTGTTTTGTTATCAAATTATCTGTTGTTTTGTTATCTAATTCTCTACAAATAAAATACATTATTATATAAAACGCCAAAAACTACAAACACCAAAACGCTAGTAATATGAAAACTGTGAGAACGGGTGCTGTCAAAACACCTTGTCAAATGTATTAAACGCCAAAAAATTCGACTAAACGTCATAAAAAACATTTGGTCTTATTGTAATCTTATGAAAATATTAATGACTCGTAGTGAATTATTATACAACGCCACAAAACGCCAAAAAAATTGACCAGAAAACGCTATAACACCAAAAAATTATCTATGTGACACAAAAACAATTAATTAAACGCCAAAAAGTTTAATGAATACAATTAACGCCAAAATAATCTTAGACGCTAGAAATGTTATAGCGTGTTGGGAAAATAAAAGAAGATTGAAAAGACAAAACAACCCCTCATTCCCTAATCATATCTCGCTCCGCGTGTTGGGCCAGGATGCGTTCTCACCGTTCTTACGCTTTTGGGCGTTTTCTCCTGATCCCGTTCCTATATATATATAGGGGAAAGATAATTCGAAAACCCATGTGAGTTGAGAAAACCCAAATAAACCCTATGTAACATTTTTATTTTTTTCTAAAAAAAATAGGGAATGTAATATAAATGTACATGGACCTATTTATGAAAAAAATGAAAAAAACGCTTACTAGTTTTAAAAAAAAAATGTTGAAAATTTGTATGTTTTTCGGTTTATCCTTCCCCTATATATATATATATATATATATATATATATATATATATATAGGGGAAGGTTCATTGGGGAACACTAAAAAAGTGGGGAACAACAGGGAACTGACTCAAACGAACTCCGATTGGACTCATTCCAGCGGCCTTGGAACCGGCTCGTCGAACCCTAACTAAGATCTCTTAACCCTAAATCCTAACTCCTAAACTCTAAACCCTAAAGTTAAAAAATAAGGCTAAAACCCAAGCTAAACCGTAAAATCTAAACTATAAACCCTAAAAGCTAAACCCTAAAGGCAAAACCTAATGCTAAACCCTATAGCTAAACCCTAAAGCTAAACCCTAAACCCTAAAGCTAAACTCTAAACCCTTAAGCTAAACCCTAAAAGCAAACCCTAATATATTTAGGGTTTAGGGGTTATGATTCAGGGTTTAGGGTTAAAAGATCCTAGTGAGGGTTCGAGGAGACGGTTCCAACGCCGCTGGAATGAGTCCAATCGGAGTTTGTTTGAGTCGGTTCCCCACTGTTCCCCACTTTTTTAGTGTTCCCCAATAAACCTCACACTATATATATATTTACGGGTAAGAGTATAGAGTAAATTTATTTGGATTTAACTAGAAAAACTAAGCACCGTTAATCCAATAGATCATCTAGAAAAACAAGTAATGTCAGAAGAAACTAAATTAACAAAAATATATTGATGCATGGACCAAACCTGCAATTTGATCCAAACCATAAGAACCAAAAAATTTACTTTACGTAAAGTAAATAACTAACATTAACTTTCATTAGGAAAAATTGTTGAAGTCACCTAGGCTCTAGAAGCATATAGAAGCATATACCTTTTGGAATTGAAGGGAGTAGATGGGCTTTTTGAAGGATTATTTTTTTAAGGATAATTGAAGGGTCGTAATAATCTTACACCCCAAAATCTTAATTTCATACCCTGTATACGGGTCATATAATGTTATACGGTCTGTATAGAATAATTTGACATAACAAATATTGAGTCGTATCATGTTATACGGCTCGTATAATATTAAACGACTCGTATAGATAGAGAAAATATTAGGTCGTATAACATTATATATGGGTCGTATAACATTATACGGGTCATATAACATTATATGAGGTTTGGGTTGTATAACATTATATGGATTGTATAATATTATACGGCCCGTATACATAGACAAAAAAAACATTCTCTGACAGTTTTTTGTGCAACAATCTGTTATATGGCCCGTATAACTCTATACGGGCCTTATACATGTAGGGGTGTGAAAATAAGATTTTAGGGGTGTGGGAATAGTAGGAGCCTAATTGAAAACTAGGTGAACAAATCCTGGCCATTGATCTACACACGTGTATGGACAGGATCTCATCATCAAATCGTAAAATACACTAGCGTATTTCAACATCAAATCCTGGCCATTGATCTACACACGTGTATGGTCAGGATTAGTTCACTCAGTTCACAAGCTACACTAGTGTTCACTCTTGAACCTAATCCTATATATATATATATATATATATATATATATATATATATGTTAGTCATTCGATAATCAAAGTGTTATCATTCAAACACACAAAACAAAACCCATAAATATGGTGTTTTATAGGGCTGTAAACGAACCGAACGAACACGAACAAGGCCATGTTCGTGTTCGTTCGTTAAGGATATTAACATGTTCGTGAACTGTTCGTGTTCGTTCGTTAAGGAAATTCAATTGTTCACGAACAGTTCGTGAACACGGATCTCGAACACAAACGAACACAAGCAAATAAAAACGAACATAAACGAACATTTAAGTTGAAAATAATAAATAAAAACATTGTTATCCTTAAACTTTGGATATAAGTAGTTAAATACAACCATCAAATGATAAACAAAACACAAGAAGTCTACTACAACCCCCAAACGATAAATCAAGTTTAACTAACTTAGATATCATCATCATCATACTTAGTAAATCCCACTAATAACAAAGCTAAAGTAGGGTCTGGGGAGGTAAGATGTAGACAACCTTACCTCTACCCGTTAGGAATAGAGATGCTGCTTCCAATGAGACCCCCGGCTCGATAGTAGTTTTGCATCAAGCCTTGGACATAAGGCACATAACACTCAACAATTAAGACAAAGGTCAATTAGTGCATGTACTCTCTTATCTTTCGGCTATCAACGCCACCACATGATGCATGATTACCATCCTCATCTTTTAATATTATTTTCACGAAATTAGTAAAATAACGTTAAAAATAGTGCACTTTCACTTTTGCCCCCCGAGCGCCCACACACATATGCATTATATGCGCATACCGCCAACGGGGCGTTCAACTAACTTAGATATAATTATCCCAAAGAAATGTCTTAGAATGTCCAAATATTAGCTAACTTAGAAAAAATAGAGTTTCAGGTTTTCAATATGTTTAGATAAAAGGTTTATTATTTATTATTTTTTAATATAATCAAACGAACGTAAACGACTGAACATGAACTAACGTAACCGAACATATTACCGAACGTTCACAAACGCAGTCGAACGAACGAGACCTGTGTTCGTGTTCGTTCGCTAAGCTAACCGAATGGATTTTTTTTGTTCGTGTTTGTTCGTTAAGCTAATCGAACGAACATAAACGAACTTCCAATCGAACGGTTCACGAACTGTTCGCTGAACGTTCGGTTTGTTTAGAGCCCTAACTGTTTTAGTAACCTCCACTATGTTATTTGTGAGTTTGGAGTGTGTTTTATGGTTGACATTATGGTGTTTTATGACTTTGTACACTTTGTAGGAGAAATGGACTTTGTAACCAACTCTCACCCTATATATATATATAGGGAGCCGCTAGAATGAGAACCACCACGAGTTATGAGAACCACGAGAACCGCGCCCCGCGGGTGGCCGTTGACCACGAATTTTTTTTTACACCTAGATCCGTATATTTTAAGACCGGGTGTAAATTTTGGGTTCAAACGGCGCGCCCGATGGGGTAGTTTTTTACGCCCAAAGTTTGGGTTTTTTTAATTTTTCTTTTTTTTAACCAAACTTTGGGCGTAAAAAACTACCCCCTCGGGCGCGCCGTTTGAACCCAAAATTTACACCCGGTCTTAAAATATACGGATCTAGGTGTAAAAAAAAATTCGTGGTCAACGGCCACCCGCGGGGCGCGGTTCTCGTGGTTCTCATAACTCGTGGTGGTTCTCATTCTAGCGGCCCCCTATATATAGGGAGCCGCTAGAATGAGAACCACCACGAGTTATGAGAACCACGAGAACCGCGCCCCGCGGGTGGCCGTTGACCACGAATTTTTTTTTACACCTAGATCCGTATATTTTAAGACCGGGTGTAAATTTTGGGTTCAAACGGCGCGCCCGAGGGGGTAGTTTTTTACGCCCAAAGTTTGGGTTTTTTTAATTTTTCTTTTTTTTTAACCAAACTTTGGGCGTAAAAAACTACCCCCTCGGGCGCGCCGTTTGAACCCAAAATTTACACCCGGTCTTAAAATATACGGATCTAGGTGTAAAAAAAATTTTGTGGTCAACGGCCACTCGCGGGGCGCGGTTCTCGTGGTGGTTCTCATTCTAGCGGCCCCCTATATATATATATATATATATATATATATATAGAGAGAGAAAGTATAATGTACTTCAGGGCTTAACCTACATTAACATACATGACAAAAAATATAACGTGCGTTATTATCATAGAACGTGCGTGATTATAGTCTCATGCGTGATTATGTGGTCCCATGCGTGATTATACCCCTGATCCAACGGTTACCATTGTCTCCTACGTGATGTATGATAAGGCTTTTTGTATGTTAACCTTACTCTATATATATATATATATATTTACGGGTAAGAGTATAGAGTAAATTTATTTGGATTTAACTAGAAAAACTAAGCTCGTTAATCCAATGGATCATCTACGAAAGCAAGTAATGTCGGAAGAAACTAAATTATCAAACTTTTGTCTGAAACTCACCATTGGTTCTGATAATTTATATCTTATTTTGTACAAACAATCAAACAAGCATATTATCTAAGATTAAATATATTATGTTTAATATTTAATTTATAGCCATTATAATCATTTACATAATATAGATTAAAATATATAATAACCTATTAAATAATTAGCTGGTAATTGTTGATAGACCATATTACCCTTATTAACTAATTAGGTTTCCTCCTGTGTGCTTATATAAGGAGAATTATGTGGAGGTTAAGGGGTTAGACAAATACACATTAGAAACACCCCATAAGCATAACATCACCTTCGACCTCCCTCTCCTAAGCCGATACCCTTTTCGGTTTTCTAAGTCCCCATCATCAGTCAGCACCCTAAGGAGGAACCAGATCACGATGACAAGCATGTCGAACTCCATTACTGGATTCTCCACTGCACTATCTGCTGTAACAGGTACGTTTTAATGTTTTCTTTCATGTATAAACATAACTGAATCCAGCATATTAGGGATTCAATTTTTAAACTCAATAAGGATTAATGGCTGCATACAATCCATGTCATATTGATCCTAATCCAAAGATTAAAAAATTATTAAATATCAAAAAAGGAAAATTCAACCATAACTAAATATCTTAGTAACATGACATTGATCTAACCTAACCTAGACACAACTATAATTTTTAAGCACGTAGGTAGGGGTGGGCCCATCCTTTGAGAACCGGAATCACCCACACTTTTTTATATGCTACCTGTATTAATGAATTTTGATTAGTTAACCCGGCCCAGAGTTACTCTTAGGCTAGACGGTATGGTTGAGGCTCATCCTTGGAGGATGACCCGTCATGTAGATCGGGTGTGAGGATGGAGCAAAGAGGACGGAGGTAAGGAAATGGGGGATGGGCCTAAAATATATATGTATATCTTGTATGTATATGTGTGTGTGAGAAGAAGATGGAACAACTTTTGTCCTTATGCTACCGTCGCCATCGTCCCACCCACACCGTTTGAGACGACGCCGAGCCTGGCGGGAGGGTGTTTGGGGGCGTCGTCTTTTGTCGACGGGGCTGAACGTTCCCCACGCCGTCAAGCCTTATAAACGATTTGCTTTATGGGCATAACAAAACACATTTGGTTGGATTGGTAATCATGTTGTCCCCTAAATGAATGGAGCTGGGGTTCAAATCCTGTGGATTCAACCATCTCGACTAGCAATTATTGTGTTAATGGCTAGTACGTAGTAATGATTAGTTAAATGTGTACAGATAATACTTTCTTCCTGATCAAAGTTCGGCCGCCGTAAGCAATTGTTTTGTTAGACCATGGGGTGTGGTTTGGGTAGTCCCTTTGGGGACTATCCGCCACGTAGGCGTCGCCACGTCAGCATGGATGAAGGATCATCCTTTTGGGGACTACCCAAGGGTAGGATGTGGAGGATAGTCCTCCCTCCCTTTTTATTATTATTTTTTTCATTGATTTAGTTAAATAAGTAAACAAAAAAATAACCCTCTCTCTCTATGGGGTGGCCCACATTCAGCTCATCCCAAACGTCCAAAAGAAGCTGGTTGCGCCGTGACGAGGGGAGAGGGGCGGTGTGGGATGAGGGAGACGACCCAAAGCCGGGGGTGGGGTGGGGGGATCCCACACCCCTTGGTCTTAAAAACAACTGAAGTTGAAATTTAATCACATTCAAAATCCATGCCCTATATTTACACTGCCTTTTTTTTTTTGCTGACTCGACATTTTCTAGCATAAAAGTTTAAATAGCCCAATCCAGTAAAATGTCTTATTGATAAACATACACAAACAGAAAAATTGGGAAAAGTAACTCTGCTAAACTAGATGTCGTGGTGTGTGTTTTGAAACCTGAATCATTTTAGGATATTAAAGAACAAAATCAATATCTCAATAAAAATAATTTCTTTTAAATAAAGGTTCAAATAAAAGAGAAAATTTTCTATCTCACTCTAAACTTACAAAATATCATATTTTTTAATCATATATTTTTAAAATATAAGCTTTCAGAATGTACAAATCTCTAAAACTATAACTTGAAAAATATGGATGTTTACAAGTTTAAGTTAGGGGTGCAAACGAGTTGAACTACTCGCGTGCTACGTGAACACGGCTCGAAACAAAAAAACCTTAACATGAACTGAGCTTAAACGAGCTCGAGCCTAAAAGCAAGCTTGTTATGAGTCCGAGCCCAAGCTTCACTTATCGAGCTCGAGCCGGCCCGTGAGCCTAAACGATATATAATTTTTAGTTAATATAATAAATATATATTCCAATAATGATAATTACTATTTATAAAATTTTGAGAAAACTAAATTATATTTTTTTTTTTGAAGGTAAATATTTATATACTATTAAAATTTAACCAAACAAATTACACCAAGATAGCCGGTAGGCGGGCAACAAGCTGCGCCGCTACTCCCTTTTGAATAGCGAAACCTAACCTAGTAAAAACGAAACCCCGATCTCTAGGAGACGAAATGTTGCTGTGAACAACCCGTTGGACCCGTTCAAGAAATCTGATGGCTTCTGGGGCTAGCGAGCCAAAGGTATCAAAGGCAAAAGGGATAAAGGAATGTTGATTATCCTCGCAGGCTTGTGCATGTTTGTCCATTTTCTTCGCTGCCGCCCTTGCAATCGCCTGACCCGGGACAAAACCTGTATCCCGAAAGCCTACAAGGGGGGAAACCCCGGTAAGATCAACACAAGCGTGTTTACCTGCATCCCACCCGAAAACTAAAACGTCCGCGGGGCGCAATGTGGATCTTCCTTCCCTCGGATCTGTCAAAAAGTTTACGGGGGCTTCTTTCTTCACCGAGATCCCCGCCCGTTTGAGGATGTCCCCCAAGACATCCCGCACCCAATCGTGCCTATACTTAAAACCCGGCAGTTCTTTACAGTGCAGAGCATGCTCCCCAAATTGGTCTAAATTATATATAAATAATAGTTATAATTAATATAAATTAATCAACAAATAATAAAAGAGTCAGGCCCGAGCCAAGCTCAAACTTTAAAAACTACCTACGAACCAAACTTGAGTTTTAAAAACAAAGCTCGATCGAGTCAAACTTTTAACTCAAACTTTTATAATATGAGCTCAAACTCGAGTCGTGTGAACTAAATTTTAAATATTCCAGCTAATCAATGTTTATTTTTTTGTTTTATAATAGAAAGATAAGATCGACTTCCATATCATGATCAGACCGTTCCAGCATATCCGTGATTAATTAGTAAAATAATTAATACTGGTCAACTGAGATAATGTCGAATACGACATTCACGTACCATTTTGTTTTGTTTAATTTTACAAGACTGAGTACATTGACTAAATATAGAATGCGTGAGCTTATAATGTAAAACCTCTATAAATTTATATTGAATAAATATAGAATGCGTGAGCTTATATATAGCATCGCTTGAGCCGAACACACTTCTATTTTATAGAAACCAACGAGAGCTAAAAAAACTCTTAATGATTATAAGTTTATAACCTTTTTATTTACCAACGCATGGACATACAGATAAATAGATTTAATATACATATATTGTTTTAAAATTTTGGTTATCGTACTTTTTAGGGTCAGGATTTAGAGAGAACGGTAAAAAGTGAGAGAACAGTGAGAACAATTATGGATCGTCGGATCAAAACAATCTATGGATTAGACTGGTGCGGTGGCGTTTTCGTAAATAACACTAATTTTATTAAGTGGGCGCGCTTCATTAAGGGTAAAAAGGTCTTTTATTGCTCAAATTCAAAACGCCACCTAAAATGAGAACACACCATTCAAAACAAATAAAATGTCATTAATACAAAACGCCAAATATTAGTGATAAAACGCGTTGGAAATTACAGGAAGAAAAAACAACACAGTAACTGAAATTCAATTATTAACATTTAATAGAAGAAATTCCCTCCCAAATTACGCGCAAAAAACATCATTATATAAATGACATTAAACATATCTTCCATAATCACTTCAATCCATCATTCTAAAAAACATCTTTTACCAAAAACGTCAAGTTTAACCAAAACGCCAAAAATTGCAACCGTCGTTTCATGGAGATACATTCTGAGAATCAGAAGATTCGTCATATGTTTTGACAACAGAAGTAGGGTGTATGTTAGGACAATCAAAGCAATTTTGAAGATGGAAGAAGAGGTACAGAGGAGTATCCTATCGCTTGGAATCGCTCTGGATAACGAATGTCATGAAACACAAAAGCTTATCAGAACATTAACAAGGAAATTTGGACCAAGCAAAGCAGATAGAGAAATGGACTCAGTCATAACATCATGGCGTTTTGATGAAGAAACATACATGGTGACCGTTATATGTGACAACAGAGAGCAGGAAGACTACCTACTTGAAGACATCATGACAAAGCAGGGGGTTGGGTTCATGGAAGAGTTGCACAACGGTACGTGTTTGAGCACAGATATTGACTTAAAAATGGCGTTGATGCAGGACATGTTCGAATGAAGGCTTCAGAATCTTCAACCATAAGAAGCCAATGAAAGTAAAAGTGATGGATTAGATGAAAGACTAGAAGAAGACTCTGAAGCAGAAGACGAAGGAAGTGATGGATACTTCTCAGATAAAATACCTTCTAACGAAGAGTTTTAATTTTTTTTTGTTTTCTTTTGTGTACTTTTTTAAGATAATAAAATGCTATGTTTCTCTCCTTAGTTTCAAAACGCCAAAAAATACTACAAAAAGTCAATGCATACAAAACGCCAAAAATAATAAAAAATATTTTTCCTGTTTAATAGTTTCTCTGTTAGTGTATTCTGTCATCTTAGTCTACAAAACGCTATTAAATATAAAAATTCCAAACTTGGAAGATGGGACATCTATCAGCCTAAACTGATAAAGGTGAACAAAACAGTAAATACACACAGTAACTGAAAAGAAGGTTACTTTATTACTATCATTTATTATAATAAAAATCTCGCCTAAACTACGCGCCAAAAACATCCCATAAGAGAGACGTCTCTGCACAATCAATTGATCACACCTAAAAACAAACACCATGTTTCCTAGAAACCACTCACTTTAAACGCCAAGAAATAGTTAAAAAAACCACAGATGGCAAAGCTCGTTTCTTCTATATCCACTATTATTCTGCATGAAGTTTCACTGAATGAATTCTTCTCTGAGGTTGGTATCTCTATAACCTTTTGCTGAATGAGATGGATAAATATTCAAGAAAAAGAGACTGATGACAGTGATATGTCATCATGTGAGCTTTGTTCTTGATGAATATATGCATGGCATGAAGGGATCGATATCAGTGTAAATGTTATTTTGGACTCCATTATTATAATAGCATCCAAGCAGGAGTTGATCTTCAATGACATGTCACCAAACAAGAATATATCACATCAAAATACAGGATGCCACTAATCAGCTTCGTCTAAAGACGAGCGTTATGTAGGAAAATTGGCATCTAGCTAAGGTATTCAAAGGTTCAAAACGCCAAAACAAATTCAAGAAGAAAAGGCTGATAATAGTGAAGAATTGGATGAGAAATTAGATTATCATTTTTAATTAATTAATTAATTTTTTTCATTTTCTATTGTTTTGTTATCTAATTATCTGCTGTTTGTTATCTAATTCTCTACTAATAAAATACATTATATCTGTTTAAAAAAATTGTTTATAAAACGCCAAAAACTACAAACATCAAACGCCTAATAAGTATGAAAACTGTGAGAACGGATGCTGGAAAAGCACCTTGTTACTTTATAAAACACAAAAAAAATGCCAAAACAATGTATTATTAAAAGGGGAAAGTGAATACGGTGCTGTTAGACGTATAACCTTACGCGTCAAACCCATTAAAACTACGTAGTTTTGATTAAAATCCTTAAAAAAATAAAATAAACCTTTTATTTACACACAGCCTACATGTTACAAAAAGAAAAGATGTTACAAGGATCTATCTTCCAAACTTCCCAGCCACATTAAAACTCCTTGCACCTGCTATTAATCCAGCGAAAGAGGGTCGCCACAATCTCTTCCATTAACGACCCATCCTCTCTGTTTACGCCTTTGAAATTCTCTTGTTTCTTGCTTTCCACATACACCACGTTGTATAAGCGATCCCCATGAGCGTCTTATGAAGCAGCACAGAATCGGCCTCATTCATCTGAGAAGACAGACAGTTATATAAAATTATGAGAAGAGAGTGAGGAACAAGTTGGTTGGAAGACAGACAATCAAAATGACTTGAAACTTACTATCCATGACATGGACTAAAACTGCTTTGGGACAACAAAAATACAAAAGTTGTTTAGATCGACATATTGTAGCCCAAGTAAAACAACAATACAAGATTTTTTGCTAAAAACTCACAACAAAATCACTAATCTAGAGACGTGGAAGTAGAAGATATGTGAGGCCTTATTGTCTTCCAATCAAATCATACATTTTTAATCATATATTTCTTTTCTTTTTTTATCATCAATAAACACCAGAAATTGTTACTAATAACAACACATTCAGCACTCAAACAGCCAATGAGAACCCAGGCATGTCAAACGAGCCAGAAAACTTCTTGACATCAGCCTTGAGTTGTTCGATCTCCTTAAAAAACATACCAATACGAACACCTCCTGGGGCCAAAGCACTGCTGTCACCGAACACAGCATTCTTGTTCACAGTGATGTTTGCAAGATCATAGTTTATTATGTTAGAATGGGTCAAAAGAAGAAATAACAATTCATTTATTAGTTGAGCACCTTAAGGTCAATTACATCGGGTGAAACGTCTTCAACTGCAAATCCCCATGGCTTCTTTAATTTGATCTTCATTCAGATTCTACATTCATCGACTATTCACTGCCAATCACCAAAAATAATTTGGAGCCCTAGAAAAAACACGTCCCCTAAGCCCTTGTGATCGATTGGATTAAGGATTGAATCAACTATAATTAAGCAGAACATCCAAACAAAGTTGAAGATATGATTCGAACTAAAAGGGTTTTAGGAATTACATATCTGAACCATTGCTAATTTGAGCCTGGTGTGAGATCAAGATGTTGTGAAATTGGGTTTAGGGTTATGAACACGATGGTGATAATTTGAGCCTGGTGAAAATGTTTTGAGAAATAAAAGGTTTATTTTATTTTTTTAAGGATTTTAATCAAAACTACGTAGTTTTGATGGGTTTGGCGCGCAAGGTTATACGTCTAACAGCACCGTATTCACTTTCCCCTTATTAAAAACACCAATAATTGCCTAAATGCCATTAAAAACAAATCGCCAAAACCCTGAAAAGATGAGAAGTGTTACAGCCTTAACAGGTGAAGCTGAACAAAACAGTAACTGCAAACACTAACTGAAATGACGGAAAACTTTATTACTAACATTTATTATATTAAAAGTTACGCCATCGTAATTGAATTTATTTATCTTTTCCAAAACGCCATAATTGTCTGTCACATTATAGGCCTGCATCCTACATGGCACAACAATTGATGCAAAAAATACACTTCAAAAAAATTACTGATGTTTTTTACCGCCAAAAACAAATATCTACCTTGCGCCAAAAAAAGCTCATTATATAAGTACAACAGCTAAACAAAAGCTTCACACTCCACACATTAACTAAAAACGCCACACCTTGTCTAAAACGCCATACAATTTAAAAAAAATGGCCCATGTTATTGCATGGAGGTTTGAGAGGTCAGCGAGACATTTCGTCATAAAGTTCTATGACAGGAGAAGGGTGAAATTCAAAACAATCAAAGTCATACTTAGTATGGATGAATCCGTTCAGAGGGATATTCTAGCCCTTGGGGTCTCAGTGGCCTACGATTTTGAGAGGAATCGAACGGTAATAAGAAGATTAAAAAGCAAATTTCCGGAAAATGATGATGATGATGATGTTGAAGATACTGATCTACCAAAAGTAACCAGTTGGAGTTTGGATGAACAATCAAGAACGGTGAGGATGAGCTTTCAACACCGGAGGGGTTTTTTATTGACAACATCTTATTAAACAGCTCTGTGATTTAGCACCTTTGAACAATGCTAGACCCAGCGTTGTGAATACATTCAAGTATAGGATGCAACAAAGAAGAGACGAGATTACGACGTTATACGTTAATGAACAAGATGATGATGAGTCTGAGGAGAGTGATGAACAAAGCGATGGTTACATCTCAGATGTAATACCATCCACAGAAGACTATTAGTTTTTGTTTGATTTAGTCTTAGCTGTACTCTTTTAAACTACTAATGAATTTAAAAACGCTATGAACGCCAAGAAATTTACCTTGATGACATATATGAATTGTTGAAATCTACAAAAACGCCAATTGAATTTGGGAAACGCCATGGAGGAAAATAAATTATAATTACTAAATGATTTTATTGAATTTGGGGACACCATAAACACCAAAATATTTACTATGCCCCTGATCTAAAAAACAATAAAAATGCCATGTATTTGTTGAATCCTACTAAACGCCAAAAAAATAAAGCGGTGTTGTGAGAGCGTTTAAAAAAAGAATATAAAATGACAAAAAAGCCCCTCTGCCCTTCACTATATATCGTGTCACGTGTTGGGCCAGGATCCGTTCTCACCGTTCTCACACTTTAGGGTGTTTTCTCCTGATCCCGTACCGTACTCTTTATACCGCATATACTATACTATATGTATTTAACCGATTTAAGTTTTTATTAGTTTGATTTTTCTCAAATAATCTGCTCTTGTTAGCTTTAAAAAAATTGAATACACTGTTGTATTTATTTTTCTTCATAAACACTCCGATATAAATTTTGTTGAAAACAAATTTGTTTTATAATTAAGTGCATTTTTGGTACCGTATCGAACCGGATGAAACTTACACCACCCGGATAATTTTGATATTATATTAACCGGTATCGGTATTCAGTTTTTGGGTTTTGATTCGATGTAAGATACAACTTTATTTTTCAGGTTACATTAGACAACTTTTGTGTAATGAACCATTGTAAATAATCTTCTTTTTGTATAGTAAACTATACCGAATACAGGCGCCGTAATGAACCGAGTTGTGATCGGAATAATGTATTTTTTATGTAAAGTATACCAATTGCTGATACCGTAATTGTAACGAAATGGACCAAACCAATACCGACTAAACAACGTCGGATTGGTATCGCTATTATCGGAAACGGTATTAGTATTCGTTTTCATGGGTTTTGATCAATGTGACATATTTGTTTTTTTAATATAACCTTTATAAAATATAAATATAGCGTTACGACGTATTTATTATTATCTACGTCTCGATACAAATTTTAATCAGAATCAAACCTATAAAAGGCACTTACATATCCCACTAGTTAGTTTACAAGCATCGACTTATAATTAATTATAAACTAGTTTTTTTATATCGCGTGTTGCGGCGAAACCGAGCAAATGATAATATAAAACAAACGTGATTTTAAAATAAAGCATGTTGTTTAGAAAGTCAAACCATTAGAACGATTTAGTTTATCATCGTGCCGTTTTATAATACCAAATAAATACTTTATTTTGAGTATAACCTCGTTTGCAAAACTTATAACGGAATGTCACGGAACAAAATCAAGCAAAACTACGTACTTAAATTTTAAGAAAAAAATTATAAACGTAACTTATTAAAGAAGTATCAAATTAATCGATAAATTAATATATGTTCAAAAAAAGAAGAAAAACAATTATTAGAAAAAAGGTAAAGGAATGTATGTTAAAAAAAAAAGAAAAATATGTTACTAAAAGTAAATATAATAATAAACTATATAGGGTCAGGATTTAGAGAAAACGGTGAGAACGGTTATGGATCGTCAGATCAAAACAATCGATGGACTAGATGTCGCGGTGGCGTTTTCATAAATAAGATCACTTTTATTAAGTGAACGCGCTTCATTAAGGGTAAAAAAGTCTTTTGACTTCTCCACATAAAACGCCAAACTCATGAATAAAACGCCATTAAATTCCCGCCTTAACCTACATAGCACACATCATCCTAATCTAAACGCCATTAGTAAAACGCCAAACTTTGTTTTTAACCGATAAAGCTGAAGAAACAGTAACTGAAACGACGGAACTTAATTACTAGCATTTATTATAATAAAATCGCGCCTAAAATACGCACCAAAAACTTCCTATATAAATAAGCTCTCAGACCTTCTAATAACCACACCAAACCCAAAACGCCATATTTTCCTATATACCGTTCTTCTTTGAAATGCCAAAAAACCCAAATATCAAAGATTCCAATGGATGTTTCTTTGAGATACAATATTTTCTCAGTAAACTTTCACTCAATGTGATGGGCAAAATCCTTATGCGGGGATATTGTCCATCACATTGAGCAAAATCTTATTGAGTCTATCCTCAATATAAACGGCAAAATATACAAAAACCACAAAATTGCAAAAACGTCAATTCTTGGAGATTCAGTTTTGTTTTCAATAAAGTCTAGCTGAACGGGGTGGACAAAATTGTTAGACATCTTTCTTAACTGGGGATTAACAATGTTGTCCATCTCGTTCAGCAAAACATGATTGAGTTTAGCATGACCAAAATTAGAGGTTTAAGGTAGTTTTATTTAGTGGCGTTGTTTTTTTGGCGTTTGATTTGCTTGTCTGATCTTATATTGTTTGTTATGTAACTTCGAAGTAGCATGTTATGAACAAATAGGTAGAAAAAAAAAGATGGAAACAAAAATGATATATAAGAGATGTAAAACGCCAAACTGAAATCTGTGTGTGTTCTGTAAGAATAAAATACAAAACGCCAAACTACTCTTCACTGGCTCTCGAAGACCTTGTCGATCTTTTTTTAATTATGGCCTGTTTGCATGTCGATGCGTAGTGTCCATAGCCTTTGTAGTTCTGACACTGTCTTTCTTTGGCCCCGGGTTTTGACTTTGATTTCTTTTTCTCGATTTGCAGTGACAACAACTTTTGGTTGAGAACCAACAGCTTTTAGAAAAATTCTCAACAACCAAATATACGTATCAGCAGTTTCTGAGGCCAATAATGCAACACTAAATGTAACATTGAAGTGGTGATTGTCTATACCAGTGAACGGTACAAACACCATAGCGTATCTGCATATGAAAACGCCATGAGAAATGAAACCATAGTAAAACGCCATTGAATGCAAACTCTGAAAAACGCCAATGCATGTAACCAGTTAAAATGCCAAAAGAACATTAAAAAGTAAAATTGAATTATAAAAATATTACTTGTTGGAATGATACGTTGCGTCAAACGAAATCACATCACCAAACACGTGGTAATTACGTTTGGCTTGATCGTCACACCAAAAAAGTCCCTTCAAACGATTGTCTTTATCTGTGAAGTAATCGTACGAGAAATTAGGCTGGGACTGTTTTGTTTCATCCAAATGTCTCACAACTATCTCGGCGTCGTATTCCCTCATAAACAAGTTAATTCGCTGTAACACCCCAATCGCGTAATACAACAACATGCGGCGGAAATATCGGGGAGTCACATTACAAATTGCTCACAACTACTGGTACTAAATTGTTTCATTATTATTAACATCGTTTTACAAACAAAGAGAACATGTAATTATCTTTTGATTTAGAAGTCTAAGGCCCGAATGCAATCCTATGCGATGCATGCTTGAATAGTTGCTAACCTGAAACATATGTCAAAATAAAGTCAGCATAAAAATGCCGGCGAATACATAGGATTTATTAGCCAATTATTTGGCAAAACATTTGGTATTGCAATACTTTAACAGCTACGACAACTGTCAATTGAAAATAAATCTTGAAGCCAAAGAATGGCAAAACTCGTGACAAATAGCTTTGTATATGGCAATATGATTATTACTAAGTCATTTTTATGCCTTACATCGTAATCTCGTTTAAACCATCGTGAAATTCGTTAATATGTTATTAGAAATCCAATCAAGGATTAATAATAACTGTTTTGAAATAAATCAAAACTTGTGTAAGTATTATATAAATCAAATCAATGATTCATGATAATACTTTAGATATCCTTCTAAGAATCTAACAAATAAAGGTATGGGAGGTTCTACGAAGATTTCGATAATTGAATATTGAAACAATTGTACACACATCCTAAAGTGATTCGGATAACGCTACAAGAATAATAAAATAAGAACACTTATATATAGGAAGTACCAGCGGCGTATCCACCATGTTCTTATTTTATTACACCCGTTTCGTTATCTAAATCACAACTACCACATAAACACATAATCGTCAACTTGTTCCATCTCGCAAACATGCATTAAAGTACACAATGAATCCAAACGGGGGCTCCAATATTAGTACTCTAAACATCCCATATATGTCTAGCTATGAAGATAGATAGATACTACAGGGATCAGGTTCTCGTCACATCGTCTAGTCAAACACGCATTAAAGTACACAATGAATTCCAAACAAGGACTTCAATATTAGTACTCTAAACATCCTACAAGTATGTCTAGCTATGAAGATAGATAGATACTTCAGGGATCAGGTTCTCGTCATATCGAATCATTGTATCACAACATCCTAAATCCTAATGGTGATTCGGGATAACGCCACAAAGGGTAATACAATAAGCACACTTATATATAGGAAGTACCAGCGGCGTATCCACCATGTGCTTATTGTATTATCTAGTTTCGTTATCTAAATCACCAACAATCTACACACAACCAACCATCGAGTCGTAAAGTACTTCTTAAAAACCTTACTATGAAGATAGGAAGATTCTAAGACTGTACTTCAAATATCCTATAAGAATCTAACAATGAAGATAGGTAGATCTTTTAGGAACTCGGATAAACATCGCATTTGCATAATCAGAATAGTACACATAAAAGTACTTAGTAAACACATATATGCCATACATTTCGAAAACAAATCGATTACACATATGAATCAACCCAAAACATTTGAATATGGTAAAAGAGGGGAACTATGTACTCACCTGGGATTGCATATAGTTCTTGTTCAAATGATATAACAAAGCTCAAAGGATTAAAAGTTCAAGTGACGAAGCGGCTCCTAGTGTAACGGATACTATGTTACTGAATCGACACCTAAATCGGAAGATCGGGTAGAATGAGGTCTTGTAAACCAAATGAGTATTGGAACTCATGTGATATGGTTTAACAAAGCCTACATTCTAAATCGGAACCTAACCTAAGTGCTTACGACCCGTTACGACCCATTAAGGTAGCTTATGCCACTTTAACGCGTCGTTCGCGCGAATGCGCGTTCGAGACGCCTAACTAGTCCTATGACAAGTATTATATGCCTTAACTTATCTAATTACGTTATATAATCAGTTTATATGTCAAAACATGTGTTACATATGCTTAAAATGAAATTATGCGTAAAAGGGCATTTTGGTCATTTTCCTAAGGCATATAAACTACCTATCATACAACTAACTAAACAAAGTAACCATAAGGTATAACCTCGGAAGGTTATTCCCTATACAACTATGGTCACAAAATATGTTTGGTTGGATCCTAATGATCGACCAAATAGGTCGGGTTTGAAAGTCTAAGCGGTTGTTAAGACCGTTTATCTTACGACCCTATACAAGCACTAGACTAAAAGTAAGAGTTAAACATGTTTAACTAAGTTAGAAAACAAGTTTTGATATCAAAACAAAGTGTTTTGATACCCGAAGATAGTTTCGTTGCAAAATAGGCATAAACGCGTATTTTGACCGAAACTATGACTCGTCACTACACCTAATTAACGTGGTAATAAGCAGGTATAGTCACAAGGGACTATGACCATCGTGATTACGCTCACGTTACAAAGTTCAAACGAACTTTATGTTGACCAACTCGTGGTCAAAGCAGAAAGTCAAACACTGTTTGACTTTCACGTTTGAAAAACAATAACGAGCATGAAAGAAGCTTACAAAAGGTCCAAACAAGGAAGGATTTGATCTGAAGCACTCAGGTATGAAGTATTAACTTCAACTTAGAGCAAATTCAGATCAAATGGTGTGAGGAATGAATGAAATCAAGTTGGGTATTTATAGGATTTCATGAACCGTTAGGATCGTTTCTCGTAATTTGTGCTTTAATATAGACCTTGCATGTGTTGCCCATGGTTTATAATACTAGGGGAACTTAAAAACCATCAAATGGTAATGCAAAACAAGGATCAAAACCATTAAATTCAGCCAAAATGACCAGATTCATAGTTTCTGTCTGACATGTTGTCATGGGCCGCGTAGACATGTACATAGTCTTACGCGCCCCTCCTAAGCCAACTTTGACAGATTGTCAGTTTTACTCACTGCAAGTCCAAAACTTGGTTTTTGATGCATTTTTGACACGTTTAAGCCCCGTTAACCCCATTTCAAAGATCTAAAATGAAGTTAAAGTATAGGGAACATGAAATATGCTAAAAAAACATCTCGGATGTCGGTTCGTTTGGTCGTACGGTTGCGTTATTCGGTTAATTACGACGGAGGTCGTAACGAACGCGAAATCTATCCAAATTACGCGACGAGTGGTATTTTTGCATTCCAATCGCTAAAATATAATATTTTAATGATTACAAAAATTTTTGGCTGTCCGGATATGTCCAGAACGTAAGATATGCGCGAAAATGCAAACTTATGCACTTTTTGATGCTTTTAGTCCCTATTGATCAAATAAGTATATTTTCGCATAACGAACCCCTCAAAGCCTATTTCTAAGCTATGTAAAGTATATTTTGGGTACGTTTAGATTATGATCAAGTTCTGGAATGTTCCTTACCATGCGAATCAGCAGACTTTCGCAGTTTGACGCAAATAGTCCCTGAGAGTGAATAAACTTGTTTTTGACATACCAAAGCCTTCAAAACCTATTTCTAAGTTATATAAAAATTATTTAAGGTATGTTAAGCCTAGGTCACTGTTCCGGAGTGTTTGTCGCATTAAAATGATTACGTTTACGCATCATTTCGCGTTTAACTTTCCAGAAAGCGATTTAAAGCTTGAAAACGAACCAGAATCAAAACGTGAAATTGTAAAACACAAATAAACAAATTTTGAGACCAAAACACATTGTTTATTTGATAAAAGATAGTGTCCTATATCGTGCAGTGTTTACGGAGCACAAGTGTCACAGTTTCAAGGTGTCTCCTTACGCGGCCCGTGTAAACAGCCCAGTTCAGCAAACATGTTTTCTGAATCAGCAGCTGGTTTTCTGGGTTTTGAGCATGGTTTTGCAACTCTAGGGGCTTGTTTTGGGCACCCATAGATTACCAAAACAGTGGGCACACATGGATGGTTGAGATTGAAGCTCATGAATCGAGGAACGATCCTAACGGTTGTCCAATTTCTATAAATACCCATCATGTTCCATTTGCAATCCTCACACCTTGATTCATTTCTACTCTAAGTTGGGGTTTCCACACCTCATACCTAAGCAAATTGAATCAAATCTTAATTGCTTGGACCTTTTGTAAGTTTCTTTCATGCTTTTATCGCTTTTCAAGCGTGAAAGTCAAACAGTGTTTGACTTTCTGCTTTGATCGGTCAATGGTCAACAAAAAGTTCGTTTGAACTTTGCAATGTGAGCATAATCATGATGGTTATAATCCCGTGTGACTATACCTATTGATTACCACGTTGATTAGGTGTAGTGACGAGTCATAGTTTCGGTCAAAATGCGTATTTATGCGTATTTTGCAACCAAATTATTCTTGGGTATCAAAACCCTTTTTTTTGGTATCAAAATTGTTTTCTAACTTCATTAAACATGTTTTAACATGTTTAACTCATCACTTTTAGTTTAGTGCTTATATAGGGTCGTAAGATAAGCGGTCTAAACAACCGCTTAGACTTTCGAACCAGACCCGTTTGGTCGATCATTAGGATCTGACCAAACATGTTTTGTGACCATAGTTGTATAGGGAATAACCTTCCGAGGTTATACCTTATGATCACTTCGTTTAGTTAGTTATATGATAGGCAATTTATATGCCTTAGGAAAATGACCAAAATGCACTTTTTATGCATAAATTCATTTTAAGCATATGTAACCTAAATTTTTACATCTAAACTGATTAGGTAATATTATTAGACATGTTAAGGCATATAATACTTGTCATAGGACTAGTTAGGCGGTCCGAACGCGTTTTAAGCGAACGACGCGTTAAAGTAGCGTAAGCTACCTAAACGGGTCGTAATGAGTCGTAAGCACTTAAGATAGGTTTCGATTTAGAATATAGGCTTTGTTAAACCATATTGCATGAGTTCCTATACTCATTTGGTTTACGAAACCTCATTCTATCCGATCTTCCGATTTAGGTCCGGTTTATTAATGTAGTTATCTATATTAGGTGCCGATTGATTTCCATGATCCCTCTAGCTTTGCTTTGTTGTTATTCAAGACTTCTAAGCATCCTCAAGTGAGTACATAATCCCATCTTTTACTGTTTTCAAATATTTTGGGGTGAAACACATGTGCCTACCTGTTACTTTCGTGTTTTTCATGCTTTTCATGCTTTTATATCATATACTTGCTATGTTCATTAGTACGCATATAGTACATGATTTCATTATGTTTTTGCTATGTATGTTCACTTAGCATGCTAGCACATTGATTTTCATATATTACATTTTTTTTGCATATGTTCATCCAGCATATGGACACATTGTTTTACATTTTGAACTGTTGGAACTGTTTGATCCATGTGAATTATTTGAACTGTTGGAACCGTTTGGAACTGTTTGATCCATGCAAATTATTTGAACTGTTGGAACCGTTTGGAACTGTTTGATCTATGTGGATTATTTGAACTGTTGAACCATTTGGAACTGTTTGGTCTATGTCTGAACCATTGGGTTAGGGAAGTGATTAGGTAACGGGGCATGTGTAATGTGATAAAAGCATGGTGGATACGCCGCTGGTAATTCCTATATATAAGTGCTTTTAACACATTATATTTCGTTGCGTTATCTAGATCACTTAGGCAAGTGTTTTCAAAACGAAGTTACATTACAAGGTTTTTCTATTAAAATAAACCACTCGAGTTTTTATTACAAAAACGATTTACAAGCTGGGTTTACATAAACAAATGTTTTTGAGTTAAGATTCATGGCATCGAGGTTTTATAAACTATAATTAATTTGTTTTGACTTGGTTATTTAAATTTACAATATAAACATTTTACAAAACTTGGTTTTCTAATTATCAATTAACAAAGTTGTTTGAATTATTTTCAACATGTAAACGCGCCATGAATCTGACACTCACATAAAACCTATGTACTCGCCGGCATTTTTATGGTGACGTATTTTCACATATGTTTCAGGTACCATAGTTGATGATGATTGATGATGTTATTGATGCATGCTCACATAGGAATGCACGAGGCCTTAGTGACTTAATAACAATGAAAGTTAATTTGTTCATTATTTGTTTCTAATTTCAATACAATGTAATAAAATTAATTCAATAAAACGAAACATTAAGCCATGTGCTATGATACCAACTTTTCTGTCACACCCCGACCGCGTTAAAACAACAAACCGCGGTGGAAAGGTCAGGACTTTGACATCTGTGTCTCTATGACCATCAAACAAATACCAAATCAATGAAATATTGTGTTTCATACTTGGGATTTGTATAAATATGTGTATCGTTTGCACATATCAATTCTCGTTCGATTTCAAGCTCTAAATCGCTTTCTGGAAAGTTATACGCGAACCGATGCGTAAACGTGATCAGTTTAATGTGACAAACACTCCGGAACAGTGAAATGGGCTTAACATACCTTAAATAACCTTTACATAACTTAGAAATAAGTTTTGGAAGGTTTGGTGTGTCGAAATCAAGTTTATTCGATCGCAGGGACTATTTGCGTCAAACTGCAAAACTCTACCGATTCATATGGTATCGAACCTTCCGGAACATGATCATAAGTTAAACATACCGTAAATATCCTTTACATAGCTTATAAATAGGCTTTGATGGGTTCGGTATGCTAAAATAAACTTATTTGGTCAAACAGGGACTAAAAGAGTAAAAAAGTGCATAAGTTTGCATTTTCACGCATATCTTATGTTCTGAGTATATCCGGACATCCAAAAATTTTTGTAATCATTAAAATATTTTATTTTAGTGATTGGCATGATAAAATTCCATTCCTCGCGTAATTTGGATCGTTTTTGCTTTCGTTCGAGTTTTCATCGTAATTAACCAAATAACGCAACCGTACGACCAAACGAACCGACATCCGAGATGTTTTTGAGCACATTTCAAGTTCCCTATACTTTAACTTTATTTTAGAGCCTTGAAATGGGGTTAACGGGGCTTAAACGTGTCAAAAACTGAGTTTATTGCATGCAGGGACAATTTCTGACATTCTGCCATTTTGGTCTCTAGCGGGGCGCGACAGGCCTCTCGTGGGGCGCCAGAGACTGATCTGGGCAGATTCTTTGATTCAGCAACTGGATCGAATTTTAGGGGTTATCTATGCAAAATTCTCAATACCATGAGCTGGTTTTAGACACCCATAGTATTCCAAATCAGTGGGTACACATGGAGGGCTAAGATTGAAGCTCATTTATCATGGAACGATCCTAACGGTTTTGATAAATCTATAAATACCCACCTCAATTCATTTGAATCCTCACACTTGATTCAATTTCTGCTCTAAGTTGGAGTTTTCACACTTCATACCTGAGCAACTTGAATCAAATCTTCCTAGCTTGGACCCTTTGTAAGTTTCTTTCATGCTTTTATGCGTTTTTAAGCGTGAAAGTCAAACAATGTTTAACTTTTTGCTTTAACCAATCAATGGTCAACACGAAGTTCGTTTGAACTTTGCAACGTGAGCGTAATCACGATGGTCATAGTCCTTTGTGACTATGCCTACTGATTACCACAATATTTAGGCATAGTGACGAGTCATAGTTTCGGTCAAAATGCGTATTCATGCGTATTTTGCAACCAAACTATTCTTGGGTATCAAAACCCTTTGTTTTGATATCACACTTGTTTTCTAACTTCGTTAAACATGTTTTAACATGTTTAACTCGTCACTTTTAGTTTGGTGCTTACATAGGGTCGTAAGATAAGCGGTCTAAACAACCGCTTAGACTTTTGAACCCGAACCGTTTGGTCGATCATTAGGATCCGACCAAACATATTTTGTGATCATAGTTGTATAGGGAATAACCTTTCGAGGTTATACCTTATGCTCACTTCGTTTAGTTAGTTGTATGATAGGTAATTTATATGCCTTAGGAAAATGACCAAAATGCCCTTTTTACGCATAAATTCATTTTAGGCATATGTAACCTAAATTTTTTACATCTAAATTAATTAGGAAACATTATTAGACATCCTAAGGCATATAATACTTGTCATAGGACTAGTTAGGCGGTCGCGAACGACGCGTTAAAGTAACGTAAGCTACCTAAACGGGTCGTAATGGGTCGTAAGCACTTAGGTTAGGTTTCGTTGTAGTATGTAGGCCCATATCATATGAGTTGCAATACTCATTTGGTTTACGAAACCTCATTCTATCCGATCTTCCGATTTAGGTCCGGTTTATAAATATAGTTACCTATATTAGGTGCCGTTTGATTTCCGAGATCCCTCTAGCTTTGCTTGGTTGTTATTCAAGAATTCTAAGCATTCTCAGGTGAGTACATAGTTTCCCCTCTTTTACTGTTTTCAAACATTTTTGGGGTGAAACACATGTGCCTACTTGTTACTTTCGTGCTTTTCATGCTTTTATATCATATACTTGTTATGTTCATTAGTACACATATAGTACATGATTTCTTCCAGGTTTTTGCTATGTATGTTTTATTAACATGCTAGCACATTGGTTTCATATATTACATTTTTGTTGCATATGTTCATCTAGCATATGGACACATTGTTTTACATTAAACATTTCTACTTTGTATGTTCATTTAGCATATTTAAGTACATTATTTTCATATAACATGCTTACATTTGGTATGACATTTAATGGGTCATAAATACATTCATTAACATCGATCATGCCGTTCGTTAGTAGGTAGTGGTACCATAGGAATTGACAACTCCCATTCCTGAAATCCTAGGTTTGTTTGGGTGGAAGGAATGACCGAATTCGATATTCAGATTTTAGATGAACCTTTAACTTGTTAGGGGTTTGTCGGCACAGTCACAAGGCTTGAATGTTGGCGTTAGAACAATACCGCATAGATGTTTGTATCAGTAAAGCATGCATTTATTTTACAAAACATAACTTTTGATTTATTCAAATACATTGTTTTGTGCATATGGTTAGAATATATACTTTTATTTATTTTACCATACATAACATTTGATTATACATGATCATTTTTACATTGGTGGTTTGTTTGGTAAATGATTTAAATAACGAGGCGTGTGTAATATGATAAAAGCATGGTGGATACGCTGTGACACTCTAGGTTTTTCCGAGCAAACACCCTGTAATTGCTTTGTGCGTATATATGTATATATATGTTATTAAATGAAATTGGTGAATCACCTTAGTGTGCTATATGATTAGTTGTATGTGTATGTAATATATATTTGTGCGTATTAGTGAACCGAGACCATGACTCGAGACCCCTTGGTCTCGAGTGAACAGTAAAGAAGTGGGCCGGTTGGGCCTTGCACATCTCGAAACCCACTCTCCTTAGCCCACTCGGAAACCTTTAGAGTGCACCTCTTGTTATATATCAACCTAAACCCTCACACTTTCTCCTTTACACTCTCCCTCTCACTTCATCCTCACTCTCTCCCTCCTCCCGTCCCTCTCTCACTAAAACCCTAAAAACCTCAACAAAATCAGCTCCTCCTCCTCCTTCTCGGATCAAACCGGCTACCACAAGGGATTCTCAGAATTGCTTGTAACCATCACTTGGAAGATCTTTCATCAATCTTTTTATTGTTGTTATGATCCTTAGGTGATATCTTTGGTACAAAGTGTGTCTTGAATGATGCATATGGACGATAAGATGCTTCTTTGATAATAATATGTGTATTTGAATGATAAATGGAGTAGATTTTTGTTTAAAGTGATGAAGGATATATGAACCGTGATGCCTTAATAATTTCTTGCCATGTTGATATGAAACTTGTTAAGACTTGTTGCCATGATGATCTGAATAATAATTGTTTAACATGTCTTTCATAAAGTGACTATGGTGTGTGTGTAGATTAATCTGTTTTAGTATTAGAATAAGGAAGTTTAATCCATTTTGATGAATAATAAACAAAGGATGAATACATGGTTGAATGTGCTTGATGAACAACATGAATGTCATGAAAATAATTGAAATATGCTTGTTTGATCCATTTTGAATTACAATTAGACAAAGAAACATGTTTAACCGGATAGTACACAAAGTGGCATGAAACCTCAATTCCATTGGATAGTACATAAGGCAGGTTCTAGAAGGTTCGGACACCAGATGTGCGACTCGAAACCTTCGGTCTCGACTCGAGATCATCGAACTGCAACTCGAGACCGAGTAATGGTGACTCGAGACCATATGTGACAACTCGAGACCGGACAAGCAGACATCAAGGACTTGAAATCAGCAAGGTCTCGACTCGAGATCTTACGATTCCGACTCGAGATCTTCTAGATTGCGACTCACACCAGCATTACTCGAAATCTCATGGTTGCGACTCGAGACCGCACGTTCTCGAGTCGAGACCATCTTGTCTCGGATGGGCCGATTGTCACCAATTATTGGGCCAAACATGTGTGGACTGTGCATACCATTCTATTTAGGTTTCCGTGATTCTGTTAACTGCTAGTATGATCGGATAAGGCCCATTTACACTTATGATTTGTATGAAAGGTGTAGACGTTTACTGTTTAACTGCTACGTATTAGAATAGGCCCGATAACTTGCTGGATAATCATATGTTATGTATGCTATGTGTTAAGTTACGTGTAGATTATATGTGATTACTTGTACCCCAACTTGACCTATATTGGTAACCATGCTAGGACGTGGTGACCAACGTGATTGACCGAGTAAATACTCTACCGAGCAACCCAAGGTGAGTTCATACACTAAAAGCATGCGTCCCAGGGAGGGACACGAACAACTAAATAATGTTTTCAAACTAATGATTTCCGGGGGAATATACAAACGGTACTCTTGTACTACTACATCCGGGGGAAATACGTTTGGGTATTATTTATAAATCACAACTAGCAACAATAAACGAATCTCTATCACATTAAGTCCCTGCTTATAGTACCGATTAATCGCCGGGGGCGAACGGGTTATTAGTTGATAGCGCTATTAGGTTTGACAACCTCACACCGTGACCGGGGGAGATCAGGCGTGAACTATAGACCATGCATCTCGGTCAATGACGATAGACATTGACCTGGGGCACCAAATCTTCTCGTCAACAGTTTCGGTAATTCAAGTTTAGTAGCTTTCATATGGGGTAGCTCCCCATGACGTGATTATAAATGCTTTACCTAAACAACCTACATTTTCTTTTGAAAAGCTAAAACTAGACATCTCGTGAACTCGCCAACATTTCTGTTGACACCCTACTGCATGCTTTGCAGGTAACCAGTGAATCAGGAGCTTGCAGCTTGGGGATATGTAGTGGTCGTCTTAACCCGTGTGTTGGGTTTCAAATAATCTTGAACAATGAACTTTGTTTTGAAACTGTTTGGTTTATGCTTCCGCTGTTTGTTTAAACTACCATTTGAGCTTAAACTTTTAGAACTTTAAAAAGATGGTGTTTACTAACTACTATGGTTGGTGAATACTTTTACTATTAATCAACGCTCAGTATAATTAGTGGCTGGATCCTGGTCAGTCACGCCTCCAAGCGGTGGTACTCCGCAAGTGGATTTTGGGGGTGTGACATACGCCGCTGGTACTTCCTATATATAAGTGCTTTTATGATATTACATATCGTAGCGTTATTGTAAACCATTTCAAGTTAGGCATATTACATTTTACACAAATATCATATCTTCATGAAACATTGTTTTACAAACAACATATTTTATACAAACTCATTTTACCTGGTTATTTATTTATCTATACATCTTTCATTTATATCATCTGATTTCTTGTCACTTTTTGTATGATTTATAAAAGAAAACATTTTTATAAGTTCATGACTACTTTTGTTAAACATTTTCTTTAAACTTACAAGTCATGAATTCTGTTTTAATAAAACCTATGTATCTCACAGGCATTTTTATGCTGACGTACCTATTTTCACATGTGTTTCAGGTGCTGTTATTAGATGATCATGATGCAAACATAGGATTGGACGAAGGCCTTAGTGACAATAAAAGATACAAGCCAGTTAATTACGTTATGTTTCTTTGTTTTTAAGACGTTGTAACCTTTTTTTAATTCAATAAAACAAAACTTCAATTCCCATGTGTTATGAAAAAATGATTCTGTTACGACACTCCCCGATGATTCCGCAGCGGATTGTTGTTTTACGCGGTCGGGGTGTGACAGAAGAGTTGGTATCAGAGCTCATGGTTATAGGGAATTAGGTTATTAGTAATGCTTTGACCTAGTCTATAAACTTCCTAGGACCCTAACACAAGATTCTTGTGTTTAGATCTTAAAACAAATACCTTCACTTATCCTTAGGTGACAACCACAACAAGAACACAAATTTCAAATCCGCTTTGAAAACCAATCATCTGTTCTAGGATGATTTATTATATGGTTTTGAACCTTTAAAGTTTTCAAAAAAAATCTCGTCAAAGTTTGGGACTTATAATGTGAACACGTGCAATCTGGAAGAGTGGATGCCTGTATCCCGAATTTTCTGTCTAAGGCTAGAGTGTTCATACAAATCCGCAAAATCGGACCAGTCACTCTTACCTGGGAACTCTTGGGATGAGTGTCCAGTTATAGGCTAAAGCATGTCTTCGCGATACATTAATATGACACACTTACTTTGATTAGTCACCGTCTCATTTGTTTGCCTTAGGTAACAAACAAATGATCACAATTTTTTATGAGTTCTCATTCTGTTTTGATTATCCGATAACATTTCACTTGTTTTCTCCTATGTCTTCCATTTCCTTTAGAATGTCTCTTCATCGCAGCGACACTCAAATGTCCGAGCAGGCTACCAAATTTGCCCAGCGAATAGGCGAAGTAATCCTGAAGACTGCTGAATTAGTTGTTGCCATGTCTCGTCTCAAGGATGAAGCCACCCAAGAATCACCAAAGGAAACAGAAGCCAAGCCTTCACCAAAATCAAAGAAGCGTAAAGCTTCAAATAATCCTCCAACCGTTGCACCAAATCAAGCAGGACCTAGCCAGGTGGCAGCACCACCAGCCAAGAAGCCGTACTTGGGAACTGCTCCTTTTTGCAATCAATGCAATGGCCATCATCCGAATAAAAAACCATGGCGCAAATGTACCCACTGCGGACGATGTGGACATATGGTTAACGTGTGCCGCTTTGCTATCCAAAACAAAGTTGTTGCAAATCCTGCTGTTGCTCAACCTCCTGCAAGGAAACCTTATGATGGTACTGCGCCGATGTGCAACAAATGTAATGCACCTCACCGAGCTTACCTGCAGTGTCGTCTGTCTGCATTATGTGGGCGACTCGGTCACCTGGCAAATGCTTGTCAATTCAACCCAATCCAAGGTGGTCCAAACCAACCCCAAGTCAACCCTGCTCAAGCTCGTTTTCCATCTGGTACTTGGTACAACTACGGCGAGGCGGGTTATCTCAGGAACAAAAGCCCAAAGATTTTCAATGCAAATCTGACCCACTGATGAGCATTTGGCTGATTAGAAGAAGCTGCTGCTTTGAATAATTTGAATCTTATGCTTTTGTTTCTTTTGTTGAACTCTGAAACAATGTGTTTAGTTTATAAATAAATCATTGTTCGCAATTCTGATATACAAGTGTAGTTACATTTGTGTATGGCATACCCCTACGATACCTACGCCAAAGAACTATGTTCTTTACAAACTACTCTTGTAGTTCTCCCATTCACATGATTGCTCATAATTTCCTCAAAAAAATTCTAAGTACTCGTTTCATTCTAAGAAAACAAAGTACAGAATATAAGTGACAATTTTTAGACGATTATTCAAAATGTCACTTTAAATCCTTGGTTAGATAACTAAGGGTATTTTTCAATTTCGTACCCATATCATTCATTCTAGTTTCCATAACAACATACATAGTATATGTTTTTCAAAACAACCTTCATGATTTCAAAATATTTCATACAGTTTGAAAACAATTTTAACATAGTATATTTACTTAATATATCAAATGCATGATTTCAAAAGCATCATCCATGTTTTCAAAAACCTTATACATAATTTCAAAATTCATCTCACATGATTTTAAAACATTTTATAAATATACTTACCTAATACACCTACCTTATGATTTCAAAAGTATTATGTAAGATTTCAAAAACATTAAACTCATTTCTAAAGAACCCCATGCATAGTTTTCGAAAAGCATTATGCTCATATTACCCAACCTTCAAATTCTGCTTCATATGTCGCCTTGGCATATCTAGCATCTGAACTTCATGAGCATTTTACCTCGTGTTTTGACTTAAGCACGTCTAGTGCAAGGTTTCGAAACATCTTCTTCTATTCAAATTCTAAAAATCCATATGGGATCTTATTATCTTCACAATTAGATCCTTGTGGATGATTATCGCTCAAATAGGAATCCTTAATTGAATTCGTTGTATGCTTTAATACGTACATTACGATTCAATAAGGACAAAGCCGAATTCCTACTAAGATCTTCCTATCTTCATAGTTAGATTCTTGAAAATGTTTAAAGTACCAAATAAAATCCACGGATTGGATTCCTGGTGTGCCTTAAATACTCGTGTTCAAGTTAACAAACAAATTAACAAAATGATAACAAATTAAAGATCAAGATAAATAATTATGTGTTTATGTGTTTTCTTTTATGTTTTGTGTTTTTGTGTAATCTGGATATTTGTTATCCAAATCCTAGTAGAATCTTCCATATCTTCATATGAGGGATTCATAGTAGGATATTCAAAAGGTACTACCTTAAATCCTTAATGGGCTTCTACGTAATAGTTAAGACCCTTGGATTATATAGTACCATTCCATGATTCAAAAGCAACCCTTTGAGTGGTCTAGTAAAAAAAAATGATTCAGGATTCGGTTAAGAATGGCATGTGATGCTATAGCTGAAAAGACTCCTTGGTGGTCTATTTAAAGAGTTAATTTATTGATTTAATTAAAAGTACCCTAGGGTGGTCTAGTCACAATCATTACAGGTTCGTTCATTGTTTCTTCCCCTACACATTATAAAATGCACTGTGTGAACTATGCAAGGAATTACGTAATTATGGATGCATACATAATTATGAAATTTAGTGCACGAAAACCACAGTAAGATTTATCATGTGTAAGAACCGATAGTGGCAATAATAACGAAACGTGAACAATGTAATGGAAATACGGTGGACGCACCAATGGCGCTTCATATACTTGTATATAAGTGTCCCTCTTACATTGCAAGCATGATGTTATTTAACGTTGCTAGAAGTTTAGAACCCTAACCAGTGTTGTTTTTTTCTTTTCGACTTCATGTTTCGAGCTCTCACACGTTTCCTCTAAATAAATTTCGGGACGAAATTTCCTGAAGTAGGGGAGACTGTGACATCTGTGTCTCTATGACCATCAAACAAATACCAAATCAATGAAATATTGTGTTTCATACTTGGGATTTATTTAAATATGTGTATCATTTGCACATATCAATTCTCGATCGATTTCGAGCTCTAAATCGCTTTCTGGAAAGTTATACGCGAACCGATGCGTAAACGTGATCAGTTTAATGCGACAAACACTCTGGAACAGTGACATGGGCTTAAAATACCTTAAATAACCTTTACATAACTTAGAAATAAGTTTTGGAAGGTTTGGTGTGTCGCAATCAAGTTTATTCGATCGCAGGGACTATTTGCGTCAAACTGCAAAAGTCTACCGATTCATATGGTATCGAACCTTCCGAAACATGATCATAAGTTAAACATACCCTAAATATCCTTTACATAGCTTAGAAATAGGCTTTGAGGGGTTCGGTATGCTAAAATAAACTTATTTGGTCAAACAGGGACTAAAAGCGTCAAAAAGTGCATAAGTTTGTATTTTCGCGCATATCTTATGTTCTGAGTATATCCGGACATCCAAAATTTTTTTTAATTATTAAAATATTTTATTTTAGTGATTGGCATGATAAAATTCCATTCGTCGCTTAATTTGGATCGTTTTTGCGTCCGTTTGAGTTTTCGTCGTAATTAACCGAATAACGCAACCGTACGACCAAACGAACCGACATCCGAGATGTTTTTGAGCATATTTCAAGTTCCCTATACTTTAACTTCATTTTAGAGCCTTGAAATGGGGTTAACGGGGCTTAAACGTGTCAAAAACTAAGTTTATTGCATGCAGGGACCATTTCTGACATTCTGCCATTTTGGTCTCTGGCGGGGCGCGACAGGCCTCTCGCGGGGCGCCAGAGACTGATCTGGGCAGATTCTTTGATTCAGCAACTAGATCGAATTTCAGGGGTTATTTATGCAAAATTCTCAATACCATGAGCTGGTTTTGGACACCCATAGTATTCCAAATCAGTGGGTACACATGGAGGGCCAAGATTGAAGCTCATTTATCGAGGAACGATCCTAACGGTTTTGAGAAATCTATAAATACCCACCTCAATTCATTTCAATCCTCACACTTGATTCAATTTCTGCTTTAAGTTGGAGTTTTCACACTTCATACCTGAGCAACTTGAATCAAATATTCATAGCTTGGACCCTTTGTAAGTTTCTTTCATGCTTTTATGCGTTTTTAAGCGTGAAAGTCAAACAATGTTTGACTTTCTGCTTTGACCAGTCAATGGTCAACACAAATTTCCTTTGAACTTCGCAACGTGAGCGTTGATGTGTGCAAAATGCAACATATAAATTACATCAATTGTGGCATAAAACTAACCATTTTTTAGTACTAATGTTGGAAAAAGTGTGCTTTTGTCTTCCTTTTGTATTTTCAGGATTAAATGAGCTCAAATTAACAAAAGAAGCAAAAAGACATCAAAATCTAACATAAATACAAGAAAAGGAACAAGACGTGACATGCCCGACCCTACGACAGCATCTTCCCAAGCAAAACAAGAAGAAAGGAGTCTGAACACGCCCCGTGGTCAGCCAGCACGGGGGCGTGTCCAAGCGTCAGTAGAAAAGACAGAGTGGTAGAAGCTTCTCTTGCCCACCACGGGGCTGTGCTCAGCGGACATGGGCCGTGGTCAACTATAAGATTCGCACAATCTGAGCAAATCTTCATAGTACAAAGATTCTTCTGCACACGGGGTCGTGCTCAGCGGACACGGGGGCGTGGTCAACTAATAAGACAAGCTGCATTAAATGAAGAAAGAGAAGGATGTGGACACGGGGCCGTGCCCACTGGACACGGGGCCATGCCCGAGCTTCTGTTCAGCCTATAAATAGGAGTGCTTGGCTCAAGCTCAAACCATCCCTTGGCACACCACCTCTCTCACACTTCACCCACCACCCACCACCCACCACCACCATAACACCATCATCCACCACCATCATCCATTGTCCATCATAGAGTGTGTGAGTCGTGTCGGGATCCAAGATTGATCCTAAGAGTTCTTGACAATCAAGGCCATGTTTGCCTAAGTCTCTTACATCACTTGGTGAAGACAAGTGTCTAGTGTAATACTTTTTATTTCTAATCTTTTCGCACTTTTTACTTGGTTTTGTATTAATGACTTTAATAACTAGTTTCTTATGTTGAAGGTGATTCTTCCTTATCGTTTGCCCGTGGTGTCTTGGCATTATTTTACTGTCTATATAAAATAAAAGATTTTCACCATTCATATCTCCACGGTCTATATGGAGGTATGTTGGCTACCTGGTCGGGGGTTAAGGGAACGGTTTGGTAAGAGTCTTGCCATTGTTCAGCGTTTAGAGGTCCTGCAATGGACCTGGGTCAAATTTAGTAGAACCTCCTTCAATACTTAACGGTATTGGATGGCGGGGGTCCAAACTCTTTGATCCCCTCATAAGTTAACTACTATTAATACTATAACCCGGCTATTTAGGACTGTATCCCTGCTGACTCAAACTACTTAGTCGAGGGTAACGTCACCTCCAAAAGAGGGGCCTACCATAATTTGCATTAATAACTTAATTAATTATCTTTCAATAATCCGACCCTTTAGGATTGTATCCTTGCTGACTCAAACTAATGGGTTGAGGGTAACGTCACCTTCAAAAGAGGGGCCTACTACAATAACTAAGATAATCTCTTAAATAAGTGCAAAAGTGCGGAAATAATCAAAGGTTACACTATACACGAGTCGGAGCCAAGTGATTCATCTTGTCTATCTGTTTTTCTTTTATTTTTATTTTTCAGCATTTTAGTTAGTTTTTATTTTTCTTAGTTTAAAACATTTTTCTAACTTTTTGATTTGATTAGACGTTGAGGATAAACTGGTACTAAAAGCTCTTGTGTCCTTGGACGACCTCGGTCTCTTACCAACACTATACTACGCTCACGATGGGTGCACTTGCCCATATGTGTGTTTAGTGTTAGTAAATATCGTGTTTTATAAATTTAAAACTTGGCTAAAAAAGTGTTAAAGAGGCTTAAAATATACACCTAATATATATAACACTTCACACGCATCAAGCGTAATCATGATGGTCATAGTCCTTTGTGACTATACCTACTGATTACCACGTTATTTAGGCATAGTGACGAGTCATAGTTTCGGTCAAAATGCATATTCATGCGTATTTTGAAACCAAACTATGTTTTGATATCAAACTTGTTTTCTAACTTCGTTAAACATGTTTTAACATGTTTAACTCGTCACTTTTAGTTTAGTGCTTACATAGGGTCGTAAGATAAGCGGTCTAAACAAACGCTTAGACTTTCGAACCCGACCCGTTTGGTCGATCATTAGGATCTGACCAAACATATTTTGTGACCATAGTTGTATAGGGAATAACCTTCTGAGGGTATACCTTATGGTCACTTCGTTTAGTTAGTTGTATGATAGGTAATTTATAAGCCTTAGGAAAATGACCAAAATGCGATTTTTACGCATAAATTCATTTTAAGCATATGTAACCTAAATTTTTACATCTAAGCTGATTAGGTAACATTATTAGACATGTTAAGGAATATAATACTTGTCATAGGACTAGTTAGGCGGTCCGAACGCGTTTTACGAGAACGACGCGTTAAAGTAACGTAAGCTACCTAAACGGGTCGTAAGCACTTAGGTTAGGTTTCGTTTTAGTATGTAGGCCTTGTTAAACCATATCAAATGAGTTCTAATACTCATTTGGTTTATGAAACCTCATTCTATCTGATCTTCTGATTTAGGTCCGGTTTATTAATATAGTTACCTATGTTAGGTGCCGTTTGATTTCCGTGATCCCTATATCTTTGCTTGGTTGTTATTCAAGACTTCTAAGCATTCTCAGGTGAGTACATAGTTTCCCCTCTTTTACTGTTTTCAAACATTTTGGGGGTGAAACACATGTGCCTACTTGTTACTTTCGTGTTTTTCATGCTTTTATATCATATACATGCTATGTTCATTAGTACACATATAGTACATGATTTCTTCCATGTTTTTGCTATGTATGTTTTATTAACATGCTAGCACATTGATTTCATATATTACATTTTTGTTGCATATGTTCATCTAGCATATGGACACATTGTTTTACATTAAACATTTCTACTTTGTATGTTCATTTAGCATATTTAAGTACATTATTTTCATATAACATGCTTACATTTGGTTTGTTTAACGGGTCATAAATACATTCATTAACACCGATCATGCCGTTCGTTAGTAGGTAGTGGTACCATAGGAATTGACAACTCCCATTCCTGAAATCCGTGGTTTGTTTGGGTGGGAGGAATGACCGAACTTGATATTCAGATTTTAGATGAACCTTTAACTTGTTAGGGGTTTGTCGCCATAGTCGCAAGGCTTGAATGTAGTCGTTAGAACAATACCACATAGATGTTTGTATCAGTAAAACATGCATTTATTTTACAAAACATAACTTTTGATTTATTCAAATACAGTTTTTTGTGCATATGGTTATAATAGATACTTTTATTTATTTTACCATACATAACATTTGATTATACATGAACATTTTTACATTGGTGGTTTGTTTGGTAAATGATTTAAATAACGAGGCATGTGTAATATGATAAAAGCATGGTGGATACGCCACTGGTACTTCCTATATATAAGTGCTTTTATGACATTACATATCGTAGCGTTATTGTAAACCATTTCAAGTTAGACATATTACATTTTACACAAATATCATATCTTCATGAAACATTGTTTTACAAACAACATATTTTATACAAACTCATTTTACCTGGTTATTTATTTATCTATACATCTTTCATTTATATTATCTAATTTCTTGTCACTTTTTGTATGATTTATAAAAGAAAACATTTTTATAAGTTCATGACTACTTTTGTTAAACATTTTTTTAAACTTACAAGTCATGAATCCTGTTTTAATAAAACCTATGTATCACACTGACATTTTTATGCTGACCTACCTATTTTCACACGTGTTCCAGGTGCTATTATTAGATGATCATGATGCAAACATAGGATTGGATGAGGGCCTTAGTAACAATAAAAGATGCAAAACTAGTTAATTACGTTATGTTTCTTTGTTTTTAAGACATTGTAACCTCTTTTAATTCAATACAACAAAACTTCAATTCCCATGTGCTATGAAACAATGATTCTGTTACGACACTCCCCGACGATTCCGCCACGGTTTATTGTTTTACGCGGCCGGGGTGTGACACTTCGTTGTAGTTTTTAAATTCAACTTTACTTGCACCGACGTCTTCAAAACCGTCAAACAAGTCTTCATAACATTAAACGCCTTTACTGGACCCAAATTCAACTTAGACATGCTGTGTATAACATGCCTCTGGAGCTGAGTGAGGTGTCGTTCAGTTGGAAGAAAATGCTTATCAGGACGTTCAACAAGATCATGGTTGTGCTCCTCGTCAAACTTATAGACCTTCCATGATCCAGCCTAAAAAATTTCTCATAACAGTGCACCACAATCAGTCCTCTTTGAAAAGTTGGATCGGACTAAACGTTCCTTTTGATTGGGGTCCAACATATCAACCTTCTTGTTGGGATTGAACCCTATCAGAGGAACAGATAATTAAAGCCAAAACTGGATCAGAGCAGTGGATCCGAAATAAGCAGATGTTATGTATTCAAGTCTCTCCCCTTGAAAGTGGTTTCAACATCTGATGACCTCCAATCCACTGATCGGTACAACTGCTGACCTACAATTGCTGATTAAGTCCAAGACTAATGAAGACTAAAGCCCTGCTGTTCAATCTGTTGCTATGGGTCAAGCACTGCTGAATATATCAAGTGCTGCTGGGTTCACATCAGTGGAAGGATTCAGCAATAGTTTAGTTTGTCTTTATGTAATGTAATGAATAACAGTTGTTAGCATAGCAGTACTTGTATAGATCAGTTGTTAGAGTTTGTTAGGAGGTTAGATGTCACTTTCATGGTGACGTCAGCAAAGATTCCTCAGTGGTTTGTCCGTGCCTATAAATAGAACAGTACCCTGTACTGTTCTATTAGCTCTTCACCATCTTTCTTCCTGTACGAACAAATCACTGTGAGCTCAGGCTGCGGGGGAGTTTGTTACATGCATGCAATTGTAATCGTTGATGAAATAAATTCAATCATTCGGTTCATTGTTGAAAATGTGTGTTGAAAGCAATTCTCCTGTTTGATTGTGAAAAGTTTGTTACCATTTTATTTCGCTGCACTACTTGTTCATTGTTCATCTTAATTCAAACATAAAACACAATCAAAACCAAACTCAGATCCTAACAATTGGTATCAGAGCTTGGACAGTCAAATTTGATTTAACAATCATTTTGACATAAATAGTTCAGCTCACAATCGTTGATACTGATAGTTTGTTCATTTTGTTGAAAAACAGAGCAAGGTTTAATCATCATCAAAGTTGATTAATCAGTACCTGTAAAACAACCAGGATGACGTCACAATCACAAGATGATAAGAATAACATTGGCTCTCTTTTCAAACCACCCATGCTTAAGAGTAATGAATACAACATCTGGGAGAGAAGGATGGGTCACATCCTCGCTCAACAGAACACTTGATGTTGGAGATCTGTTGTTTTTGGGCCCCATGTTCCTATGGTGCCAAGTGCTGAGGATACAAAGAAGTTCGAACCTAAAAAACCTGAAAACTATACTGAGACTGACTTTCAAAAGTTCGAACTCGATGCCAAAGCATTTAGCATCATAGCATCTGCATTACCCAATGAAATCTATGCTGTACTGTTACATTGTAACAGTGCCAAAGAGCTATGGGATGCACTGAAGGAACAGTTTGGGGGAACGGAAGAAGTAATTGAAAATAATAGGGAAATTCTGAATCAACAGTATGAAACCTTCTGTCACATCAAGGGTGAATCACTGACTCAGCAGTTTGAGCGGTTCAGTTGTCTCATTAGTGAGCTAAGACTTGTTAAAGTTACATTTCCAAATTCAACTCAAAATAGCAGGTTTCTTAGATCACTACTAGAAAAATGGGATACCATTGCATTTGTAACTAGAAATTCTGCTGAGTTCAAGGATCTGACCCTGACCCAACTTCATGATAGACTCCTGACCTATGAAAGGGAGTTAAACCAGAAAAAGAAGTTGCAAGAGTCTGGCAAAGTTGCTGATGATTATTCATTTGGCAACACGGCTCTTTTTGGTCAGGAAGAATCTGGTAGCAGTAGTAAGGATCAGAGTTATGATCATTTTATTGATATAACTGCTGGTGGAAATTTTAACAACTCTGATTCTCACTCTGCAAATTATGCTTTTACTGCAAATTGTGAAAACCAGATGTCAGATAACTTGTGTTTTGAACTCAATGATTTGCAACACTTTGATCCCACTGACTTAGAATGGATGGATATTTTGCATCAATTGGCTTTGCTTAGTGTAAGAACAAGCAAATTCTATAAAAGAACAGGGAGAAAATTCCCAGGGTTACATGGGAATTTAAGAGTGGGGTTGGATAAATCAAAACTGAAGTGTTATAAGTGCAATAGGCTAGGTCATTTTGCTAGGGAATGCAGGAGTCAAACCACTGGTCCAATAAATCATCCCAGCTCAAACCCTAGACCACAACATTAAAGCACTGTGCACTATACCCAATATACCCATGCAGCACATGTTAACACTGCTCACTATGCTATAACCCCTGTGACTGTGCATTATGTTCAAACCACTGTTCCACAAATTCAGTATGTTCAAGCCTCTGTCCCTCAGGCACAAGTGCAACCTGTTGCACCTTAACAAGCTGCTCCAACAGTGGTACAACCAGATCAGCAAAGCTTTTTCACCCAAGGCTTTGTTGACTGGAGCAGCATGCCTGATGAGCTTGGTGATGAAAATTTTGCACTCTATACTTCTAATGATACTTTTAATGATGAATTTTGTTTGATGGCATTAGAGTCAATACCAGAAGGGGTAGAAACTAAAGGTGAACAACTAAGTGCTGAAACAGTGGATGAAGAGACTGAAGTAGTGGTTACTGCAGTTGCTGGTGAATTACTGCTGGGAGAAAATTCAGAAACCCTGATTGAACCACTGTCTGACCCCTGGTCCAGAGAAGACAAAGAAGAAAAGGAAGAGAAGAAAGTAGGTGAGAAAGAAGTTAGAGCTGATGAAGAAGGTGATCATCAATGTGATTGTGCCATGATGGCTGCTGCCAAGGTATCACCTCAAGTTCTTAAAAAACTGTGTTCAGACAAATGCATTATTGCATTTGCTTGCATTAAAGAGGTAAATGAAAACCTTAGGGATAAAATCTTAACTGATGAAGTCAAATTTGAAAAGTCATTGAAAGAACTTAAAAACAAATTGGCTGGAAAGGACAAGGAAATCAGCAGTCTCAAAGAAGAGCAAAGCATAACCAAGACTCAACTCCAAACTATGGTAGAAAAATACCAAGTTTGTAAAAAGGAGTTGGAGTCCACCCAAATCACTTGTGAAAGATGGGTGGAGTCGTGCAAAGGTTATGAGGTCATGCTTGAGAAACAGCTTGAAAGCAATGTCAAGTTTGGAATAGGATATAGAAAATATGATGAACTTGAAAACACTGCTATCAAACAGGCTGGTTCAACTAAAATAAAACCAACCAACAAGAATGGCCAAGAAGTTAAGATAACTAACAAACTTGGTAACAAAATCACTCTGGAAAGATCATTTGTGGGGTCCTCAACTTTTGAGGAAATTGAGAAATACCAATTTAAACCCACATGGTCTGATGAGTGTGACATTCTTGAAAATTTCAAGCCCATGGATTTCACAACCACTGATGGTGTCACAACTCCAAAAGCAAAGGTCATTCCTATCAAAGACATCCCAACAGTGGTTCAAAACTCTGTTGCTAAGGAGTCTGAGAAAAGGAAGAAAAGAGAAAAGATCAAGAACCTGTTTTGTGATTTTTGTGAAAAGAGGAATCATCTAACAAAAGACTGTTTTCATCTAAAAGCATATGATCTAAACAAAACAAGTGTCATTGTACCTGCTGAAAGCTGCACCATCTATGGTAAAACAAACCACAAAACTCAAGGATGTGTGTAACTCAAAAACTTTGATGTAAAAAAGAATGAGTACACTGCAAAAACATCCTTAAGTTCATCAACATCATCTGTCAAGTTCACCAAGAACCAACCACTATTTGTACCAGTCTAAACAGCTGTTACAAAACAGCTGAACCAAACATCTGTCCAAAGAGATGTTCAAGTGACTGATGCACCCCCTGCCAATCAATTCAGAAGAGGTAAGGGACAACCACCATACCAAAGGATCCCACATGTTTATGAGGCTTACAAAAGGCCTTCTAAACCAAGAGTGAACATGCATCCTTTTGGTTATCAGCAGGTGATTGGTCAAGATCCACAACAGTGGTTAGAGAAAAACAGTCCTAAAACTGTCCAAACCCCTGACCTAACCACTGCTCATCCATCTGAACTCATCCCAGACACTGTTGAGACCCCATCCAAAGCCTTATTGGCTTTGGAGACCCTAATGAACTAATCCTTTTACTTCATGTGCAGGGAGCTTCTGCATGCTTAGATAGCCTTTGGTATGTAGATAGTGGAGGCTCCAGGAACATGACAGGATGTAAAGCCCTTCTCAAAGATTTCAAAATCCATAGAGGGGGTGATATATCCTTTGGTAATAATAGTAAAGGGAAAGTTCTGGGGTCTGGTACAGTACAGTCTGGTAATGTAAAAATTGAAAATGTCAATCTGATATACAATCTAAAATTCAACCTCCTGAGTGTTTCACAAATGAGTGATAAGGGGTATGGATCATTCTTCATAAAGGAGTGTTGTAGGATTGTTGGACCAGAAATGGTTGAAAAGATTGAAGCAATAATAAAATCTGGAAAAACCAAACTTGTTGCTCAAAGAAGTGGCAATGTTTATGTGGTGGATATGTCAAAAGAGACCCCCCGAACTGATGCCTGTCTGTTCTCAGCTGCATCAAACAAAGAGACAGAATTATGGCACAGGAGATTGGGGCACACAAATCTCAAGACAATCACTGCCATTTCAAAACAGGGGTTAGTAAGAGGTTTACCTCAAAAACTGTTCACCTGTCCTGTGCATTGTGTTTCCTGCCTAAAAGGAAAACAACATAAAAGCTCCTACAAATCCATTGATGAGTCCAAAACAACCAAATGTTTGCAAATGCTTCATATGGATTTGTTTAGCCCAGTTAAAGTCATGAGTCTTAAGAAAAAGAGGTATTGTTTGGTTATTGTTGATGACTTTTCTAGGTTTACATGGACTTACTTTTTACACTCAAAAGATGAGACTGCAGGCATTCTGCAAGACTTTGTGAAACAGGTTGAAAAGCAGTTTGACCTTCCAGTAAAAATATTCAGAAGTGACAATGGCACAGAGTTCAGGAACAAGGAGTTAGATGATTTCTGTGTGTCAAAAGGAATTGTGAGGCAATACAGCATTCCAAGAACACCAGAACAAAATGGGGTTGTTGAAAGAAAGAACAGAACATTGATTGAGGCTACCAAAACCATGCTTGCTGATTCAGGTTTGCCATTAACTTTTTGGGCAGAGGCAGTAAACACTGCTTGCTATGTCCAAAACAGAGTTTTAATCAACCCCAGGCATCAAAAGACTGCCTATGAACTGTTGTATAAAAGAAAACCATTGATTTCATATTTCAAGGTTTTTGGCTGCCCATGCTTCATTTTAAACTTAAAAGATTCTATCTCAAAGTTTGCAGGAAAAATTGATTGTGGTTATCATCTGGGATACTCAACCACTGCTAAGGCCTATAAAGTGTTTAACACAAGGACCAAAACAGTGGAAGAGACTTTGAATGTAAAGTTCAATGAACTTTCATCAATGAAAATCCCAGCAAACCCTGCAGAATTGTTTGATCTTGATAAATTCACTTTTGAAAATACTGCTGTCAAGACTAACAGTGCATGTCCATCAGAGGATTCATCACCAGACTATGGGTATGAAATCATCATTCCTCAACAAAAGTCTGTCACAATGGGAAGAGCAGCAGATGTTCAAAACAGCTGTCAAAGCTCAACCACTGCTACCTCAACAGTTGTTGATCAAAGTAGCCCATTAACTGCTGCTTCCACATCATCAAACACTGTTGATAAAAGTCCTCAAACAGTGGATAAAAGTCAGCATGTGTCCACACCATTACCACCTATTCCACCACCTTTTGAAGCCACTGCTGGATCATCAAAGTCACCAGCAGTGGTTAGCTCAGATGATTCACATCTGCAGCCCTCCCCACTCAATGCCATTGTTCCATACCAAGGAGAGCTCATCTTCTTGAAATCTCATCCACCAGACCAAATCATTGGCAACATCAATGATGGGGTGCTCTCAAGAAGTCAATCCCAAAACATTTGTCTTTTTGCTGGTTTTCTATCTCTCCATCAGCCAGTCAAGTACCAAGAGGCACTAAAAGACAACAGCTGGGTAGAAGCCATGCAAGAGGAGCTCCAACAGTTTAGAAGACAACAAGTTTGGGAGCTTGTACCATTGCCAGAGGGTGTAAGTCCTATTGGCACAAAATGGGTCTTCAAAAATAAAACTGATGAAAGGGGTATTGTTGTCAAGAATAAAGCCAGGCTTGTGGTTTAAGGGTTCAGACAAGAAGAGGGCATTGATTATGATGAAACATTTTCCCCTGTAGCAAGACTTGAAGCAATCAGAATATTTATGGCCTTTGTTGTCAACCACAACATCAAGGTGTACCAAATGGATATCAAATGTGCATTCCTCTATGGTAAGATTCAAGAGGAGGTTTATGTTTGTCAACCTCCAGGCTTTGAGGATCCATTTAATCCAAATCATGTCTACAAGCTAAATAAAGCTTTGTATGGCCTGAAACAAGCACCAAGGGCCTGGTATGAAACTCTTTCCACCTTTCTACTTTCCATTGGTTTCACAAGAGGTAAAATAGATAAAACATTGTTTTTAAAATGGAGAGGAAAGGATTTGATGATTGTCCAAATCTATGTGGATGACATCATCTTTGGGAGCACATGTAACAAAACGTGTGAAGAGTTTAGGCAACTCATGACAGCTGAGTTTGAAATGAGTGCAATGGGTGAACTCCAGTGCTTTCTTGGTCTCCAAGTAAGGCAACTGCAAAATGGCACTTTTATCCATCAAGGCAAATATGCCAAAGAACTTTTAAAGAAATTTGAGATGGATGATTGTAAGCCATGTAGTACACCCATTGTAACCAATAAAGTAGTCATATCTGATGAGAATGATGAATTGGTTGATCAAACTTTGTATAGAAGCATGATTGGGTCTTTATTGTACCTAACTGCATCCAGGCCAGACATCATGTTTGCAACATGTGTTTGTGCAAGATCCCAATCAGCCCCTAGAAAGTCAAACCTTATTGCTGTAAAAAGGATATTCAGATACCTAAAAGGTGCTCCCACACTTGGTATCTGGTATCCAGCTGATGGTAAAATTGAGCTTTCAGGTTTCTCAGATAGTGACTTTGCTGGATGTGACAAGACAAGGAAGTCCACTTTAGGAGGGTGCCAATTCCTAGGCAGTTGTTTAGTGTCTTGGCAAAGCAAAAAGCAAGCAGTTGTTTCCACATCCACTACTGAGGCAGAGTATATAGCTGCTGCAAGCTGTACAGCCCAACTGCTTTGGCTTCAAAATCAGTTGCTGGATTTTGGTATCACTGCCTTAAAGACACCACTCATGTTGGACAGTCAGGCAGCAGCAAATATCATCAAAAATCCAATTTCCCATTCAACCACCAAGCACATTGACATCAGACATCACTTTGTGAGGGATTGCTATGAAAAAGGTTTGATTTCTATGCACCATGTTCCAACTAAGGATCAGCTGGCAGATGTGCTAACCAAAGCATTAGACACATCCACCTTTGAAAGCTTGATCTCTAGGATTGGCATGCTAAACATAGAATAACAGGAAAAATCCTGTTTTTCTATGAATAAAAGCATTAAAATGTTTTCAGAAAATCAAAAATCCATCCTTAAAAATAGATAAAAATGAATTTTTCGTTAAAATCCTTAAAAGTATGCCATAACCACTGCTTTGTTCAAAAGTCTGTTCTACTGAAAACTCTGTCCACTGCTGAAAGTCAACCCCTGTTCTCTCATTTTCTTGATAAGCACTGTTGTTCAAAATCAGTGTTTTATCCACTGATGTGCTATCCACTGATAGTAAAAATCACCCACTGCTTTCATTCTTACCATTACAACCACTGGCCTTGTTCCATCAGTGGTTTTCATAAAAACACTTGTCCTTCATCTCGTCAGGGGTTGGCACGTGGACAGTACATAGCGGTCAGATCTTTTGTAACCGCTGCCATGTCAGCATTCACTTTTTCTTTTATAAAACCCTTTTTAAAACCCTAAACAGGGTTTTACTGTCGAATCAAATTCACAAAAATTAATTTCTCAAAACAGTTTCCATTTCCCTCTCTCAAATCCTTCAAAACCTTCATCGATCTTCTCCAAAATGACAAAATCAAAGTCATCCACAAAATCCACTTCAAAATCATCTCCTAAAAAGGCCACTCAAAAGGCTACACCCATCGAAATACCATACAAATCTCCTCACAATTATCTAGGTCTCCTTACAAAACCCGGCACCACCGATGCTTTCGATTCCATCATTGACATTATGTCTGCATCAAAGTACAAAACTTTGTTAACAGCAGATGTTCCAATTTACTTGAAAACCCAAAGAGAGTTTTGGAAAAATATTACCCTTGACAAACAAGGCGAGGATGTCATAGCCATTAACTCTTTTCTAAAGGGTAAAGCTGTCAAAATCACACCACAATCCATCTCGGAAGTCTTTGAACTCAATGATCAGCAAGGTAAAAGTTCTGTTCCCGAAAATGAGTTAAAAACTGATTTCCTTGAAAGGGGTTATGCAGAACAAATAAAAAAGGATACCTTACAAAAGGGTAATTTTCCACCTGCAACAAGATTTTTGTTCCATACCCTACTTATGTGTGTTTCAAACAAAACCACTTCTTTTAATGAGATACCATTAAAGATTCAAAACCTGGGATGTGCTATTCTTCAAGATGAAAATTTCAATTACTCCTAGGAAATCTTTAATGACTTGGTTAAAAACATTGATAAAAAGCCATTCTTACTTTTTCCAAGATTTCTAAGTTATTATTTTGAAAAGAAATTTGGTAAGGATGATGCTTCTGTAATAAAACAAGTTGAATATTTTCAAATAAACAGCTTAACTGCTGAAACTTTTACAAGAATGTCAACACCTTGCAAAACACAAGCAGAGGTGCCTGAGCAGACTTTAGCAGCTACCACTGCTCCTCAGGTATCTGCTGTTGAGCCCACTGCTCAAGGTGATCATAGCATCAAAACAACTGCTTTGAAACCCACACCTAAAATCACTAAAAAGCCAAAATAAAAGAAAACTCAAAAGCCCCCCAAACCTACCAAAAAGGCAACTCTGGAGGATGAGATACCAGAGCAACTGCCAGTGACAGCACAAAAGTCACAAGAAACCACTGCTACTACTTCCTCACAGCAGTTGGTAGTAATATCTCAACCCATGGCTGAAACTCCTCCTGCTTCTTCTAAAAAAGAACAGGTTGTACAAATAGGGACACCACAATATGATGCTCTGGAATCACTTGCTTCCATCATCCACAGCCCAATGCCCGGGGCCAATTCTCTTTCTACACCAAACCTCACCTCCACAATTCCCCCACAAACAAAAACATTGTTGGATGTTCTTGATTTGAACCAAGCATAAACCAGTCCTTCTCAATCACCTTTCAATGAGAATATACCTCCACAAGTGACTGGGTCTGATGTATCAATCATTGCTAACCCACCAACAAGACCTGAGGAGGTTACACCCCTTGAGTTACAAGTAACTCTTGGTGGTAGTCCAAGTGAAGCAGCCACTACAAGTGCTGAACCCACTGGTTTGCATTTGGACAGTGGTTACATCAATAAGAATTCCTTGGAGGCAATTTCTTCTATGGGAACATTTGTGTATACAGTCTTCACTGGTTCACTAAAAAGTGTCTCTCTTTTTGAAGGAAGAAGTCCCCAATACCAAGAAAAAGGGGCATCAGTGGATGACTATTGGAATACAATCCCTAAGTCAACCATTGTTCCAACCACTGTTAGTGGGAAATCAGATGATCCCACTAAGTTGGGTGATGGTTTAAAGTACCTAGAATTGACGGATAGAATTGACAAACTGGATACCTCTGTTTCAGAAATCAAAGAAATGCTGCAACAGTTGTTGAAAGTTCAAAAAGTGCAACCCACTGCTGTTCCAGCTCAAGCACCTGCTCCACCACAAGCACCTGTTGCAAATGAGTTATGGAATCTATTCAACCCCTGCTCCAACAACAAAGACAAATGGCTGATCAGCAGCATGATAAACATGTTCAAATGCTGAGAAAAATGATGGAGTTAAGGTTTAAAGATACCCAAGCTGACATCAAGGCTATAAAGGCCCACATCCTGAACACCACTGGCACTGCTCCTCCCACTGTTCTCTTCATTGATAATCCTCCTCCAGATAATGCAAAAAAGGGGGAGAAAATCAAACAGTGGAAGAAAAAGGGAATTGAAGATGGTCTTTATATGGAACCAGAAAAAGAAAACATGACTAAAGACATTCCTTTGCCAGATGGTAGTAAAAAGATTGATGTTACCACAAATGCACTTGAAGAAGCAAAAACAAGTGTAAAGAGGGATAGAGAGGCTAAGGATAAAGTCAGGTGGGAACAGGAGAAAATAGCTTTTATTGAGCTGAATGCACAGGGTCCTTCTGAACCTATGGATGATAAAAATCCTAAGGATGAAAAGAAGAAGCCCACAAGAAATGTGAGGCAACCCAAAACCACACCATCCAGACTCACAAAGCATGCCTCCAAACCACCCACCAAAGGCTCCAAACCTCAAACTACCACCCAAACAGCTGTTGTAACTCCTGTTGTATCAACAACTGCTGATACTTCAGTAGTTTCAACAACTGTCATCCAAACACCTGCCATCACTTCAACACACACCACTTCAAAACACACCACAACCACTGCCTTACCACCACCACCACCAAAAATCATCTCACCACCAAAACCACCATCACCACTAAAAACAACCTCACCACCATTACCTCCTGCCAAAAAGCAGAAGACATCAGATGTTACAACATCTGTTGTAATGACAACAGTGGTTGAAACACCAGTTGTTTCAACAACTGTTAGTCAACCACCTTCTACCACTCATATCACCACCACTGATCCACCCAAAACATCATCAGCCTCTCCTACAATAAAAAAGGAGAAGGATTTTTATACCTGATGATGATTCTCCATCACCACAACCAACATCCTCACAATCTCTTTCACTTGTTAATATCCCAAACCCTGTTCCTCTCTTATCAGCTCAAGTACAACAACAAATCACTACCATCACTCCTGCAGGTTTCCAGTATCCTCCTGAACTTATAGCAGTCAGAGAAGAGATCAAATCCTTCTACTTTGAGGATGATCCTGCTAAAAGGAGATTGCCATCAGTTGAAGGATATCCTAGGCCTGACAACATTGAAGAGTACTTGAAAATTAAGGCTCAACAGGCAGAGGATATCTCCAAAAGAAACTCTCAAGGAAAAACTGACAAAGAAATTCAAAGGCATTATCAATTTCTGCTCACACAAGTCAGATCTTTGGAGCAGTTTGCAAAGAATGTTTGTAAGCAAGTATCAGAAAGAGAAGATGAAACCCTGAGAAAACACTACATTGAAAATATCATGACTTTTAAGAAGTATAAGGGTGAAAAATATATGTACAAAGAGTGGACCATTCCTGAGCTTGAAAGTGAAGCAGCCAGGATTCAAGAAATGATTAAGAATAAGGTCAAACACACTCCTCCAGATTGGTCAAAGTACAAAAAAATGTGCCTGAAAAGACATTGGAGCTAAAGAGAATGAAAGCGGAATTAGTTGTCGTTGATTATGGGTCCAAAAATCAAGTGATGAGATAGAGAGAAGACAAAGTCAGGACCACCTACAAAAGGTTGGAGGAATTAAGGAAGAAAGATCCTAAAGTTCCACAAAAACCTGACTACCCTAAAGCAGAGGTTTCAACAAGACCACCAAAGCTGCAAATCAGGAGATCCACTGCTCCAGCTGGTACTGGCATCTACAAAAGAAGACAACAAAAACAGCTGGATGTTGAAACAGTGGAAGAATTAATGGCAGGAGATGACCTTGTAAAAGAGGGCATTAAGAAGATGATAGCTGAAACTCTTGGCCTAAATCAACCTACAAGCACTGCTCAGTAATTCATCACAAGGCCAGCATCACCAAACACCTCATCTAATAAAAATCTCCCAAGAAACCCACCAGACTCAAAAGTACTAAAGTGGAAAACTGACAAACAGACACATGTACTGACAGTGATCAAGTCTAGTGGAGAAGTGAAGAAAATAACAAGGGAACAAGCACTTGGCCTAAGTCTTGAAGATTTGCAGGATCTCCTTGATCTTCCACTGTGCAGGGATGAAGATGACACAGATGCCTTAGGCTTTGAGTTACAACTCAAAGGGCAAATAAGGGAACTGTTGATGAGGCAATAAAGATCTACCAATAATGAAGGGTTTTGGCATTATCTGTTCCAGGGGGAGATTGTGGGGATTGAACCCTATCAGAGGAACATATAATTAAAGCCAAAACTGGATCAGGGCAGTGAATCCAGAATAAACAGATGTTATGTATTCAAGTCTCTCCCCTTGAAAGTGGTTTCAACATCTGATGACCTCCAATCCACTGATCGGTACAACTGCTGACCTACAACTGCTGATCAAGTCCAAGACTAATGAAGACTAAAGCCCTGCTGTTCAATCTACTGCTATGGATCAAGCACTGCTGAATATATCAAGTGCTGTTGGGTTCACATCAGTGGAAGGATTCAGCAGTAGTTTAGTTTGTCATTATGTAATGTAATGAATAACAGTTATTAGCATAGCAGTACTTGTATAGATCAGTTGTTAGAGTTTGTTAGGAGGTTAGATGTCACTTTCATGGTGACGTCAGTAAAGATGCCTCAATGGTTTGTCTGTGCCTATAAATAGAACAGTACAGCCTATACTGTTCTATTAGCTCTTCGCCATCTTTCTTCCTGTATGAACAAATCACTGTGAGCTCAGGCTGAGGGGGAGTTTGTTACATGCATGCAATTTTAATCGTTGATGAAATAAATTCAATCATTCAGTTCATTGTTGAAAATGTGTGTTGAAAGAAATTCTCCTGTTTGATTGTGAAAAGCTTGTTACCATTTTATTCCGCTGCACTACTTGTTCATTGTTCATCTTAATTTAAAGATAAAACACAATCAAAACCAAACTCAGATCCTAACACTTCTTGTCCTTATATACCACAGCTCTCGTACACATGTAATACTTAATATGTAATACACCTTTGGAGTTTATCTTTTAAGTCCCTTTACTGACTGAAAAAACCACAAGACTTGGCATACGTAACACATTAAATAACAATCATCGAAGCTTGTGAATATCATGTCCATTCTGGGCTTTATTTCTTCACTAACGTCAGGAATGATAAATGGTAATCAAGTTTTGGGGCAAAACCCTTCACTCGAGGAAGCAACTTCGTCTGAGAAAACACAGTGAGGAACAAAAAATTCAGGAAAACGCCATTAAAAATAGAAAATGTCTCGTAATAACATTATAGATTAAAATGTCATTAACTGAATAATAAACAAGACATAATAAACACATAATTTGAAAACGCCATGATGAAAACGCCAAAATACGCACACCAAAACTTTATTGATTAACAAAAATAATGAGTTAACAATACTAATGCAACGTGATAATGAAAACGCCATGAGATGAATAATTAAAAACAGTTAACAACATAAATAATTAACAAATATAACATCATAATGAAAACGTCATAATTAACAAAACTGATGTTTACACAAATTAACAAATAGTAATAACTAATGTTTACAAATACTACTAAATAATATTCAACACTAATCAGGTGTAAAACGTCAATGATCGTAAAAACGTAAGAAATATACTAGATCCCAAATGACAATTAAAATTAATAATGAAAACTCCAATTATCATTTCTTACTGATTGTTTAACTACCAATGAAAACACGAATAAATTGAATACATGAACAACGCCATTGTTAAGCATACAACACATTATGAAAATATTAATTTAAAAAAAACAATGAAACAAGCATAAAAAGAACAAAACGCCATATCTGTTGCATGATTTGCTGGAATAAAAATATGAAACGCCATCGAATTTTACTTTGTCGAACAGAATCCACGTTAGACGCCATAGATTTGAGAAAGCTTGGAAAGAAGGTAACAACTAACACGAAATCTTTGGAGTTTTAATTTGAAACAGATTTATAACGCGAATAAGGAGGGAACGTATAAATGGACAATCGTACCCCTGCACATCAATTAGCGCCCCCTGCCACGTGTTGGGTTAGGATCCGTTGTCACACTTTAGGGAGTTTTCTCTTGATCCCGTATCAATAAACTATTATAATATAATAAATAATAAAATAAAAAAACTATTTATTATTATAAAAATAAAGTTATTATTCATCATCCCTCGAAATCAATATATATATATATATATATATATATATATATAATTGTTGAAAATTTACAAACATGCAAAGTTCAAAACAAGTGAAACCACTGGACAATTGTTTGATCACTGATTTAAAAATAAATAAATTATTTTCTGGTGAAATAACTTTCGTGGGGAACACTTAAAAACTAATAAATACTTTTGATATGGGTGTGCATATTCACACATCTTAATCTCTATTTCCATACCATTTAAGACGCCTCGTATAGGCTGTCACAGCCCTCGACCCCAGCCCGGTAGCGGGAGCCGCTAGCCAGTTAGATGGTATCGGTGTTTATTAATTTGCAACGGAATGTATTGACAAGAAATGGTTTCAATGGAAATCTGGTAAGTAACTTTGAAAAGAAAAGGAGTTTTCCAAGAAATCTGTTGACTTGATATCAAAAGTCAATGTTTTTGTAATCATAAGGATTGTCAAAATGAGTATAACAAAATAAGATCTGAACTCATGAATAAAGGATATTTCAAAATGAAATCACATGCGTAACAAGCAATGCATGTGCGACATAGGGATTGGTCAAGAGATGAGATAGATGAGTGTTGGCCCTTTGAAAGAAAAATAAGGACCTTTTAATATAAAACATTGATTCGGAATCAAAAGTCAACTAATACTTTAGTACAGGCAAAACGTACGGGTGCTTATGTTAGAATTTGTTATTACTTCCTTTGTCGTATATACTTATGCATTCTCCTTAGCTTCATTTGGGTTTCTATCCTGGTTACCGGGTGCCTTAGATAGTTTTGGGCAGTAAGGACAGATGTGACCTGGTTCTCCACATTTGAAACATATGTTATTTTTCCTTCTACATTCTTCCTCTGTATGTCCAGTCTTCTTGCAGAAGTTACAGTGATGTGTCTTCCTTGAATGGCGTTTTCCTGAACACTTCTTGTTGTAGTTTCTGCAGGTAGGTTGCGTGATTGTTGGTTCCATTCCTTTGTCCTTATATGATTTGTTGGAGCGGATTTCCTTATAAGAGTAATTATAGGTTGTGGTTTTCTTTCGTTTGGAGGATGGAGTTTTGATACGAATATCATGACATCCATTAATACTAGGGTTAGGTTTGAAGTGATGGGTATGCTTACAGTGGGTAGTATGATTCTCGTTTATAGGCACATAAATTTTAATAGCTTCAATGATCGAATGTATGGCATTTGATATTCCTTGAGCTATTATATTTTCTGTAGTATTCCTATTCAAAGAATTTTCATTATTAGCCTGAATTTCCTGATTACATGTTATTTCCTTTGATATCTGAATTACAAACATGTTCAGATATAATTATCACAGAACTAAACCAATTATATAGGCATATTTTGTTGCTCATATTATGTTTAGCACAGTTATAATCATACCTATCAGTATGATGCATTTGATAGATATATATATACATATTATAATTTAACATTTTCTTTCACTATATATTTTGTTAAAATATAAGGAAAGTATATATATTATATTATGTGTTGTTTATTTCTTTTTTGTAATAACTTTTCTCTATATTGCCTTAATTTGACTATATTTTTAGAGCTCATGGCTGGATAGGTATTCAGAAAATAAAGATAAGGGTTTTATATGAAATTCTAAGATTCTCCGTCATTGACCCACTATTGTTCTTCAAGAGGTGGTGCTAGTACAGATATCCTTAAGGTTTCTTTTGGGTTAAAGGTGGGTATTGGTTAAGAAATTATCAAAAAAGATCTTGAGTAAACATGTATGTTTGTTTCTTCTGTTATATAAAATCTTGTTTTTCCACAAAAGATATTTGATTATTATATTATGTATACTATCAAGAAATTTTGTTCTGTATATGCATACGTATACAACAGTTTCAATTTCCTATATATATATATATATATATATATATATATATATATATATATAGATAGATAGATAGATAGGGAGAGGATCATGAGAAAACTAGATATAAACTAGAAAACTAACTAAAAACCACTAAAAAGGAGGGAGGAGACTTTTAATGAAGGAGGGGGGGGGGGGGGACTTTTAATGAAGGAGGGGTAAAATTGGAAAAAAAAAATATAACTTTTCAAACATTTCCCATTTCTCCATACGTTATCATTTTAAAACAAAAATGGCACCATAAGATCACAATTTTTTGTATCTTTCATTCAAGTATATTCGAGCATATTTTTTATGACATAAAAAAAGATTTATGGTGTCGTCTTGTTTTCAATACTATTATTATAGTAGTGCACATGTGCAATATAACATGTACTACAATTGCATTACATGCTTAAAATTAACCTTTTGAGTCTAGTTTAGCTTTTAGGGTTAGTTTTTTTGGAGGTTTATAATTAGGATTAGGTTTTTGGGTGTGGGGGGGGAGGGGGTTTAGGTTTTTGGGGGGTGGGGGTGGGGGGGTTAGGTTTTTTTAGGGTTTATGTTTAGGGTTTAGTTTTAGGTTTTCGGGAGGGTGGGGGTGGGGGGTTTAGGTTTTTGGGGGGTGGGGGGTTAGGCTTTTGGTGGGAGGGTGAATTTAGGTTTTTTGGGGGTGGGGGGTTTAGGTTTTTGGGGGGTGTCGATGGGGGGTGGGTTCAGTGGTTTAAGCTTTATGTATTAGTGCACATGTGCAGTAAATTTTTTTTTAAATTTTTTTCCATACATAAAAAGTAGCGATTTTTCTATAAAAAATTGTAAAAAAAAATTGGTATGTTTTTAGGTTTTTTTAGGCTTTTTTTGTTAGTTTTTTGGTTTTCTCATTTAAACTAGTTTTCTCATGATCCATCCCCTATATATATATATATAGGGGACCGCTAGAATGAGAACCACCTCCAGTTGTAAGAACCGCGAGAACCACTTTCTGACCTTTAGATCAAGGAGATGGATGGATGAGATTGAAAGTATTTAAAAATAATATTAAGTATTTTTTTGTTTTATTATGTCTCTAATATTATAATCTAAAAGGGTATTTAGGTAAAACCACTCTATTTTGTCTTTTTCACTTTATTGTTTTTTATTACTTTATTGTATTATTATATTGCTTTTTATTTTTTAAACATAATTTTTTTTTATTAAAAACATTTTTAAATTCAAATTTTTTTTAAAGATTTTTTATACTTTTCACAATTTCAGTTTTACATTAAACTTTTTACGTTTTACGTATTTTTGACGCGCCGTTTTTACGCCGGGTTTTTTCAAGCGACGTTTATTTAACACGCCGTTTTTTTAACGCGCCGTTTTTTACGCGCCGTTTTTTAACGCCGTTTTTTACGCGCCGTTTTTTTAACACGCCGTTTTTTACGCGCCGTTTTTTTAACGCCGTTTTTTACACGCCATTTTTTTAACGCCGTTTTTTACGTGTCGTTTTTTAACGCCGTTTTTTACGCCGTTTTTTTACGTGTCGCTTTTTTACGCACCTATTTTTTACGCCGTTTTTTACGCGCCGTTTTTTTAACGCGCCGTTTTTTACGCGCCTATTTTTTAACGTTGTTTTTTACTCGTCGTTTTTTAACGCCGTTTTTTACGCGTCGTTTTTAAGCGCCTTTTTTTTACGTTTTACGCGCCGGTTTTTTACGTTAACGTTTTTTACGTTTTACGCGCAGGTTTTTTACGTTAAAGTTTTTTTTACGTTTTACGCGCCGGTTTTTTACGTTAACATTTTTTACGTTTTTACGGGCCGGTTTTTTACGTTTTTACGGGCCGGTTTTTTACGTTTTACCTAAAACTTTTTCGTTTTACCTAAAACTTTTTACGTTTTACTAAAAAAAAATTTAACGATTTACGTTTTACATAAAACCCTTTACGTTTTACGCGCCGGTTTTTTACGTTAACGTTTTTTACGGTTTTACATTTTACGCGTCGGGTTTTTACGTTAACGTTTTTAACGTTAACATTTTTAAATTCAGGTTTTTTACGTTAACGGTTTTTTTACGTTAACGGTTTTTTACGTTAACGTTTTTTTCGTTTTAGTAAAAAAAAAATTACGTTTTTACGTTTTACCTAAAACTTTTTACGTTTTACGTTAAAAAAGTTGACGGTTTAACCTTTTTTTTTACAAAAACATTTTTACGCAAAAACGAACACCAAAAATCGCAAACTCGGGAGGTGTCTCAGATATATTGTTATCATCATCGACTAAGGGGGGAAATAAAAAAACCAACAACATCAAAACAAAGTGTATCTCGAAAAAAATAAGCGGGGTTTGGCTCAGATTATCCGATAAAACAAGAGGCTGCAAAAAGTGGGGTTGCAGGTTCAAAAAGCCCTACCCTCCGCCGTCCTTGTCGCACCATCGTCAGCAAAATCTACGTTTTTTTTTTGCATCATCGCCGCCCATCCATCGAATCAAAACCCACAGATTCATAGAACACAAATCAAAACCCCCCAAACATATCAAAAAACCATCAGATTCGTAAAACTTAAAAATTTTAACCAGATCATTCAAACCAGAAGGAACATGAACATGTTTCAAACCAGATCATTCAAACCAGAAGGAACAGGAACATGTTTCAAAAATCCTCAGAAGTTTAACCGAAATATCAACTGTGTGAAACTTTGAACAATATTTTCAGATTTTCAGTTTCAAATCTTTCTGTTAAACAAGTTGAAATTGATTTATAATGTTCAAAATCCTCAGAAGTTTAACCGAACATCATCAAATCATTCTGAGATTCAACAAAATTTCAACTGAAAACAATTTGAAATATATAATCGACATACCAAAACTGATCGAAAATCAACCGAAACAAATTCGATTTCACCGGACTTCACACCCACCACAAAACCCATCTTCGCCGGACTTCACACCACCACAACCCCACCTTCACCTTCAACGTTAAACACCAGCACAAACCCCCACCTTCATCGGACTTCACACACACCACAACTCCATCTTCACTGGACTTCACACCACCAAAACCCCCTACCTTCACCTTGAAACACCACCACAAAGCACATGATTTAACCCACCCCCACCGTCAAAACCCACCACCACCGTCAAGGGTAGTTTATGGTGAAGGGATGACGGTGGGTCGAAGATGGTGGATGAAAGTAGTTCGCGGCGGAGGTACGGGTTAGGAAACGGTGATGGAGACGGTGGTCCGATGGCCAGTGACGGAGGTTGAACGGTGTGATGGTGATGGTACATCGGCAGCGGTGATGGTGTTCGGTTGTGAGTGGTACGGCGGCCGGTGGTGGTGAACGGTGGGTCTGGGTGGAAGATGTTTGGTGAGGTGTGATTGTTGTCAAGGAGTGTGGTACGGCGGCCGGTGGTGGTGGATGGTTGTTTGAATTTCAACATAGGAGGACTCTGCAACTTTCTAAGAGGTGAGAGGATTACTATTTTGAAGAGAGAGGGAGAAAGGGCTAATGAAATAAAAATAAGAAGACTGACAAGCATTAAATGGAGAGAGAGTGTGGTGACTTGACATATGTGTTAATTGACCAATATACCCTTTATGTTGGCACAATGTGATTGGTTGAGATTGGTTCTCACGGTTTTTACAACTGGAGGTGGTTCTCATTTTAGCGGCTCCCTATATATATAATACCAAACTATAAGAATCCAATTATATAACTAATGGTATTAATTATTCTGCTTATTCTCATAACTATATTCATACTTTTATACTAACAATAGTAATAGCATATTGAAATAAATTTCTATTAAATTTTTTTTGAACATAATATTTTGGAATAAAAAGGGTAGATAATTAAAAGAAATAAATTTAATAAAATATAAATTTTCAGACAATTCTATCTTTAATTAGAGGGTTGAATCATGTTGGTTGTAAAATATTAGAACTTCGATTCTTAATTTATTTATTTAAAAAAGTATTATATTAGATAATAAAAAGTTTGGTGTTAAATTCGATTCATAATATATTAAGCAGTGAAGCATTACTCCTATCTTAGAATATACATACGTATGACTCAAATATAATTTAAGGGATGAGTTAAATTATTAAATAGTAAAAATCCTTAAGCTATTTTATGTCGATAGGTATGTGTTGTGTACATATATTTTAAATCATCTAGTTATACAATACCAAATATTTGTATGAAACATCATTTGTTTCATTAATATAGGTTATAAAATATAAAATATTATATATATATATATATATATATATATATATATATATATTTGCATACTTTTCATGAAAATGTACATGTGCTTATAATATAACATGATCATATGGAATAATATTTTCATAGGGTTATTATGAAAATCTTGTTTTTAATTATTGTATTTAAACGATAAACATGTTTTAAGTATGCTAAAATATTATATTTTAACAAAATTAATATAATTATATGTTTTGTCAAAACTTTTACAAAAATATATATATTTAAATCGAGCAATATTTTGGGTTATATCATAAATCATAAAACATACTACTTTCATCGAATAATATTTTATATTATGATATTTCAGTGACATTCTACCTAAAGGGTGTTATCTTATATCTTTGATTAAGATATTAATGTCAATATCATAATATTATTATAATTTATATTGAATTGTATTCACATAAATATATGGGTATGATATATATCACAAAATTTAATATTAATATATTATGAATATATTCCCTTTATATATTTATAGCATAACATACTGTAAGATACAAATAGGGGTTACACATACTGAGAATTTAAATGACATAAAATCACTTAGGTATAATACATAAATTGTATTATCTTAATATTTATATTACGATATTTTCGAAATATCATACCTGAATTGTGTTATCTTATATTAGTATGGAGATATTAATGTTACTATCGTAATGTTGTTATAATATTCGTATTGAATTATATTCATATAAATATATGATATATATATATATATAATATCATAAAAATTGATAAGACATAACATTATTAATATATCACCTATATACATATATATATATATATACACATATATATATATACTTTTTAAATATAGCATAACTAGGAGATACAGATATGGGTAACACATATTGAGAATTCAAAATTCGTTAAATGACATAGAAATCATAATAAACATATTAAGATTTTATGTTCACAGGATAACACATAAGGTATTAATTTCCTTACATAGATGTTTAAGATTTAGGTATTAGAAGAACACTTAAATGGCTTAAACAAGTGGCTTAGCCCTGATACCACCATCTGTCACAACCCCCGACCCCACCCCGGGAGCGGGAGCCGCGAACCCGTCAGATGATATCGGTGTTTATTAATTTGGCAGCGGAAAACTTTCATCACGACCGTAGTTAGAAAATATTTTTGTCAGAGTTAAACACCCAAAATGTTTAAAATACATAAATGGGATAAAACCCAAGTTTTTGATGATAATACATTTATAGGAATAAATCATTTTTATTGAAAAACAAAGTCTCCTTTTTATTTAGGTAACTTTTATAGCCACTTTTCTAAGCCTTCAGTGCTCTCCAGCTGGCTTCTATTGACTTCACACTAAGTTACCTGAAACGCGTTTTAAAAACATTTATCAGCAAGAAATACTGGTTAGTGCATCCCAGTTTAATCAAAACAATTTTATCACTTTTACAGTATTGAGGGCATCTGCAATTACATTTGCTTATATCTATCCAATTACTCTTTTTCTTGGTACTGTCTTTCCTGACTCGTTGGTCATGCTACAATTCCAATAGTAACGAGTTTCAAGTAATGTATACAAAACCCCAATATACCGGCAGTAATTGTAGAATCGCAAATATTCAATTACTGTTAAGTGTTTATTTAAAACATTTGAGGTTTTAGTAAAGAATTTTGACTCATAAAAGTAATTTACAAAAAGTGTTAAAAGCAGATGTACTCACATTTATATGCTTAGGTATTTCTACAGGCTTCCTGGTAATATTATAGCTTCCTGATAATATTATAGCTTCCTAGTTAATTTTAAACAATGCACATGTGTTAGTAAAATAACCCAAATTGTATTAACCTTACAACTCGAGACAGAACTCCAATGACTGAGTCAGGCAGAGGCTTGACATGCATTACGGAGTCCTTGATCAATCGAGTGTAACACGAGACAGAATTCCAACGACTGAGTCAGGCAAAGCCGACATACGTTACGGAATCCTAAATCTATCGTGTAGGGTAATAGCAGGGTTATAATACTTACAACGTGGCAGAGCTTCGCTTTATAGGGGGTATTAGGCTATAGCTTTTGCCTTCAGAAATTGAGAGAGAAATAAGAGATTTGAACGACTTGGAAATGACGATCTTTGCTCCTTTTTTAGCTGGTTGAGCAAGCTATCGCGCCCCGTGACGGCCTCCTTTAATTCCCTCACGGGCCGCGAGGGACCGTATGGCGGTTTTAGGGTTGGTGAGTCACAGGTAGGTTCGACACGTGGATGGGACACGTGGCTTAAAGGGTGTCCGACAAGTAATAGGCTGTCGCGCCCCGCGAAGGAATCCCCTTCGTTTGTCACGGGCTGCGACAGCACTAATTTATTTGTTTTTCATAAATATAAGTGTTATTCGGGTCCGTTTCTCACATACGAGGTGTATTTAAGAATGTTTAGGGTCGTTTCTCGAGGGTTGTTACATAGGCCTAGATAGGGCGTCCAGGGTCTTTAAGACGCCTCGTCTAGGCCTAAACGGGGTGTCTAGGGTTTTTGTCTCTGACCAGAGACTAAACCTCGTGCAAGGTCAAATCAATCACATCAGATGGGGCGTCTAGGTCTAGACGATAAAGGAAGACGCTCGTCTAGGCCTAGACGCGACTTCTTGAGGACTGATTTGACTATCTTTCTGGCATGTGAGTAAAGTGATATGGGGCGTCTAGGGCTGTACAAGGCATACATATTGGAATTAAATAGGGACATGTAGAGCATTTTTCAACCATCGAAATTCTCTGCTTCTTCTCTGCTTCTTCTTTGCCATCTATTTGATATCATTCAAAGTGCTGAAATGTTATCATACTGGGACAACAACTATTTCTTTGGGCCGTATGCTGGCGAGTCATGGGTGCCCGAAACCGTTCTGGTAACAATTATTAGCTTAAATTACTTGTTGTTTTAATTATTCACTAATGATGATACCGTTTTTAGGAGGAGACTGGCGTTCCTGATTCTAACGAGCAAGAGGAGGTTGTGTCTAGTGTACAAGGAAAACAAAATAGAGCGTTTCTAGATTTGAACACACATCCCCCTGCTGATGAAACATCCCCTGTAGATGACTCATACCATGCTGATGAACAATGTTATCCAGCGCAACAAGGGTATCCGGATTATGGATACATGTGTGAATATTCTTACGTGGAACAACACTAACCTGATGGATACGGAGGAGACGGTGGTCATCAGCAATTCATTTCCCCGAGCAATCCTTACGAAAGTTACAATGCATCACAGTCTTTGTACGTTCAACAAAACTATCCGGACGATGGAGGATATGGTGGTGAGGCACCCCCCATCTCGGGCAATCCGTACTTCACAAAGCAGGTATCAAATTTATTTAGGTACGTTAGACAGATTAATAAATATAAAATCTAACCTAACTCTATCGATGTTACAGATTTTTAACTCTCTAGATGAACTAAAGAAATGGATGCAAGAAATGGAAAACACGGATGGTTTCGTTATTGTGACCCGTTGACCAAAGAAAATTTGGGGAAGGACCAGGAGGGTATGGCTTGAATGTGACCATGATGGTGAGCACCATACTACAGCAACGGTTAGAAAAGCCGGAAGTAAAAACACCGGCTGCCCGTTTTACCTACTCGCGGTGCTAGACCATCCGTATGAAATCTGGGGGATAAAAGGGGGAAAGACTGAACATAACCACAAACTTTGTGAGGACCTTTCAGCCCACGTGTTTGTGTGAATGTTTACTCCCAAAAAACAGAGATCTTCTTTGTTCATCCCTACTCGAGTGATTTGTGGCGTGCATTCACGCACGTCTTGTTAATGGATTCGACGTACAAAACAAACGTATACAACATGCCATTTTTCCAGATTGTTGGTATGACACCTACCAACTATTCGTTTTGTATCGCGCATGCTGTTATTCTAATAAAGAACGGAGTGATAACTTTGTATGGGTATTTGAGAGGATCTAGTCAATGTTGGATGAATGTATGGAGCCACGTGTGACTGTAACGGATAGAGACTTGGCCCTAATGAGCGTGTGTGCTAAAGTATTTCCAAACGCCTCTAGGTATCATTATACGCAGGGGCTAGTAGTGGTTAATTGACCCACTCTTTTAGGATTTTGGCAGGTGATTGCAGGGGCAGATACTTGGGAGCACGATAAGGCGTGGGGAGGATTTCACATGTTGATGACCCATTGTACAGGTACGTACGTTTATTACAGTAGTTATGGTGATTATTATTATTTATTAATTTTCGTATTTCGCTAACACTATCTGCAGGTATCTACATAGGATGCTCTCTACTTCTATTACGGCTCGCGGCCACAACCGTTAGTGGTGTACGCGCACCGACCTCTTTTTATTTTATTGTTTGTTGTATAGGAGGCCGTGCGCACTTGCACGCGCTCTAGGCCAGTACTTCGCCTCCGGCCATTACCGGCAGGAGCGCAGATTTTTGTATGGCGGCGCATATGTGACCGTCATTTCCCGTTCGTTGGGTCATTAACCGGAGGCGGACCCACAGTTTCTGCTGCCCATAGCGCCGACGCGGATGGGTTTTCAGACGTTGTGGGGGATGAAGCTGATTAAGAGGTTGGATGTCATCGACTAGCGGTTTAAAACCCGCGGAGGTCTCATATGGGTTCTGCAGGACCTATCGGAGCAGTTCGATCCAGTCTATCCTCCACCAGATGCTGCAACGGTCGTGCAAGACCCTTTGATGGATTTAGACGGACCAGCGATGCCACAGCCGCCACCACCACCTCCCGGGGCGCCCCAGTTTCCACGACACGTTATTCCAGGTCAAGCCCCGGGAGCTGCAGCAGATCCGCATTTACGAGCCGACGTTGACAGGCTTATGGATTTGGTGGATTGGTTGGTTCGGGAGACGCAAGATATACGAGAGAGAGGGGTTACCTGCCATACCGCTCCCACCACCTCGAGCACCACATCATCAGCAGCAGCCGCATCAGCCAGATCCAGATTCAGATTCGGACTCGGACCCGGAGGCATAGACCAGCTGTATGTACATATTTTGGTATTTCGTGTTAGTTGTAGTTTATATTTTGTTATGGATGTACAAACTTATCTTATATATGTCATCTTTATGTTTATTTTCAGTTATTCGGTTACTTAATGATTGTTTGTCTTAAATTGATATTTCGTAATAAATGATAAAACCTTGACATTGAAATATAATACGGAAACAATATAATTTTCAAAATATTAAATAATATTTACACGATATAATATTTGAACTCGGTTATTAAAATGTTGAAAACGCTATAACATTTGAACAATATAATATTTTAATGGTAGTGTAATATTTGAAAAAGTAAAATGTTAAAAACAATGTAATATTTAAACGATCGAATGTATTTAAATGGCCGATCTTGAAAACGGTAAAATATTTTTATCGAAAAAATAAAACTTTTCTTTAAAAACACATATTTTCACTCAAAAAAAAAACATCACCCACCAAAAACCATCAAATTACCCCACCAAAACACCCATTTTTCAACTAAAAAAACACCCACCTTCTAGACCCCTCGTCTAGGCTTAGACGGGACGTCTAGACCCCTTAAACTTTGTGCCCGACATCCCACTCAGAGCTCCTTGATTTCAATGTCTAGACGCCCCGTATAGCCCTAGACGAGGCGTCTGTAGGACAACCGTTCACAAAATAAATATGATAATAATTTTATTAATCAATTTTATAATTACAACTCATAAGTAAGAAGAGAAGCAAACTGAAAGATAATACAGTACAAGAAATGTAAAGGAAACTAAGAACATATTACAAAAGAAAAAGGAAAGAAAACATAAAACAACGGTGACTGAGGCACGTGAAAATCACGCTTCCCTTAAAACAGATTTCGGGCCACCCAGGTGAACCCGTCTGTTTCCCAGGGTACAACAGCCTAAGCAGATTGTACTGCCGAGATTAGACTAGCACCTGAAAGAAGAGTGCGCAGAGATGCAAAGTTAGGAAATTCTTTGATGTGTGTGTGAATTTAATAGTACAATGAATTCTGTAACTTATCATTTGACTGGTGGAATTTGAACAGTCGTGCAAAGTGCGCCACATTGCGCTCGTGCCCGGGCGCGGGCGCGTGTCGGGTGCTTCGCACCCTCCTGGCTACCACTGGGTGTGAGTTGTCACACAAGAATACATTCGTGTTGAGAATTCTAATTATAAATCCACAAAAGATCTATCTCTCCACCTATGTGAGACAAACTCAATTTTCCACATGTTTATGGTTCCAACACACAAACTTAATGCACAAGATCTCTCATTCATCTTGGCTTAATTATTAAATAATTATTATATTAACTCATAATATAATATTATTTATAAAATTTCTAACAGCGTCTAGGGCACCAAAGATGTCCAAATAGCCCAGCCGAGTGTACATGGGCGGATCTTAGTGGAGCCGTGGCAGGGCCACGGCCCTGGCAAGTTTTTCGGCCGTAGTGCTAATTTTCCGTATTTCAATCGAAATTTTGTATATATACTATGTTCGGCCCTGGCAAGTTTTTCGGCCGTAGTGCTAATTTTAGTGCCCGTGTCTTTCGGCCCTGGCAGGTTCAACGGACAAGATCCGCCACTACGAGTGTACTGTGAATAGATTGAGGCTTTGATAGGGTTAATTATCTATTTATGTCAATGAAAATTTTCACAATTGAGCCTTTGATAGGGTTTATTATCTATTTATGTCAATGAAAATTTTCACAATATGGTTACACATTTTATTCAGGCTACCTTACTTGCTTGCTTACGTTATCCTCTCTAACAAGATATAACAAAATATATAAGCTTGCGTGAACAACCTACAAATATGCTGTCACGAGTTGACCAAAATGCTGTATAAATCAGCACTCGGTAGCAACCACCAAATTAACTACAACTTCACAAAAATACAAACTTGCGTACTGGGGCGCGACCAACCCACATAGCGCCGGCCACACCGGGACGAAGGGCGCTATGCCCAAAAAAAAATTCAGAGCGCGAAAAATATCGCGGCGCTATCGATGGATCTTTTGGACTTTTGACCGTTGTCAAACGGTCATATTTAAAAAAAAAAAAAATCATTTTTTTTAATTTTCACACTATAAATACATTCCAACTCTTCCATTTTTTTTTACAAATCAATACATTCCAACTCTCATTCTCTCTATATTTTTTAAAAAGTGTTGAAGCTACTCTCACCTTATTCAAAAAAATGGGTTCCCCGTCGGAAGACTCGTTCACCAATATTTACCGAAGATTTTTTTCGCCCGAAGAAGACGCGGAGGAGGAAGAAGCGGTTACGAGTGTGTGTACTTTTATGATGCAAGCACTTGAGCACGTTCGGCCTACTCCCCCTCCACGACCCATCTTGCGGCGCACCTATATCTTGCGAGATCGTGAAGCCGCGAACGAGCGTTTGATGAGAGACTATTTTGATGCGACACCGGTTCACGGACCCAATGTTTTTAGACGGCGTTTTCGTATGAGCCAAAGGTTATTTTTGCGCATTTCTAATGATTTGGAAAATACGTATGATTACTTTAAGCAAAGAATGGACGCGCGAGGATATGTAGGCTTCACCTCAATTCAAAAGGTCACATCCGCGTTACGCATATTAGCATACGGAAACACGTACGACATCAACGACGAGTACTTGAAGATGGCGGAGAAAACAACCCGAGATTGCTTGGAACATTTTTGCTATGGTATTTTTTATTGACTTTTATTTATTTACTTACTTTTATATATTGATTTTTTAGTAGCTTACTAGTAAAACTTTTATATATTAAATTATATTTTAGGTATATGCCAGTTATATGGAAAACGTTATATGAGAGACTCGCAAATGCTCAGCTATTGCGATCTAGAGAAATACATAACACGTTGAAGGCGGATTTGGTTGAGCATGCTTGGGCGATTCGCCCAATTCGATTCAACAGTGATAACGACGAAGATTCCGAGGAAGAAGAGGTTGAGGAATTCGAAGACGGGAACTTTGAAGACGTAGGTTTGGATGCTGGAGAAAACGAAGAGGAAGAAGGAGATAACGAAAATGAAACCGAAGAATAAATTTATTTTTTAGGTGTAATTTTTTTTTTCTTTAACTTTTTTTTATTTTAATGTATTGTTTTTTATTTAATGGAATGTTTTTTAATTTTATAAAACTTATAAATTAATTAAAAAAATGAATATTAACATAATTGAGTAATGATGACAAAGGGGCTTTATGACTACGGCCTCAAATTGCATAACGCCCCATAAAGCCCCTTGCTGACGTGGCGCGCCACGTATCGCATAACGCCCCCAAAAGGGCGTTATAACTACACATGGCCTAACAAGATATAACAAAATATATAAGCTTGCGTGAACAACCTACAAATATGCTGTCACGAGTTGACCAAAATGCTGTATAAATCAGCACTCGGTAGCAACCACCAAATTAACTACAACTTCACAAAAATACAAACTTCAATTTGCTTGCTATTGAAATTCCGGCAACCATGCCAACCATCGACACCCCAGAGGCGCCCTTAAAGTCATCAGGTGCACCGGAATACTCGAGTACTAAAGGTCTGGTGGTTGATGTGGCTCTAAGGGTCTTGCTATTTGCAACAGCCTTGGTTGCTATCATTGTTATGGTCACTTCTAAACAAACCAAAATGATTCCAGTTGCACCAGGTCTTGCAGTACCCATGACTGCAAAATTTACTCAGTCCCCAGCTTTCATGTAAGTTAATTTTTGGGTGTAAACCAGCTCCTGAGTCGAGCTCGTCTCATTTAACTTATGAGAGATCAAGCTCGAGCTTGACTCGTTTTGAGCTATATTTGTAAAGCTCACGCCAGCTATGCTTATGGGTATGTTACAAGCTAGCTTGAGTTTGGGCTCGGTTCATTTATTATTTTAATTAATTTATATATATTTATAATTATTGTTAATATATATTTTTCATGTATAACATAATATGTATAATTTAGATTTTTTTGTCGTAATTTGTATATAAGAATTATTAATATATAATTTGTATGTAATACATCAAATAAAAGTTGTATAAAAATTTAGGGGCGGATTTAATCAATGTTCAGGGGTGGCAAGCCACCCCCTTAAAATTTGTTAACTAACGTAATATACCTTGAAATTAAACAAAAAAAAAATAATCAGGCCCCAGAGGCACCTTATCTGAGAGTTGAGACCGCTGCGTGAAAAAGAAAACTGTGAAGAAGAAGACTCTTTGTCTTCGGTATAATTTGTTTTCTTTATTTTGGTTTTGAAGGGTTTTTAAATAATGGATGTTAAAACATTGAAAGTCTATAATTATTATATCTTTTCGTTGTAGAGAAATTGTATTTACAAGGCCCAAGGCATATCTTTATTGCAAATATATAGATTTTACATCCTGATATGATAAAGGGTGTTAAGATTCACACATCCCTTCCCTCTATCTTTATCTATACATATATAGATATATGTAGAGAGATAAAATGAACGTGTAAAAGTAAGATTTAGAGGTGTGAGAATGGTGGAAGTCATAGACAAAAGATCAAATACAAATAACTTTAATGTATAAAACGTACGAAATGAAAGTTTTCCTGAAAAAACACGGTGACATTTTCGTAATTATTTTATTCATAAAGTAATTATCAAAATTTCTCTACAAATGATTTTGTAGGTAATTTTCTATTTGAATTTAAGTAATGTTTTAAATCTACAAAATTTGTAATATGTCTATGTTTTTTTTTTGTTTCTTTGATTGTTGTTTAATATCTTTACAAATTTATATTTTTTGATTCAATATTGTTTTTATTTAATAACTGTAGTGCTTAAGTACATTTTTAGGATATTAGGTGTATATGTTTTCACATTATAAAATTGGTCGGTGTTCTAATCAGTCCAGCCAGTCGAAGTTGTTCGACCAATGAACTGATAAAACACTCGATTTTATAATCGGTATTTTTTTTTTAAAAGAAGCTATCACCCATTATGTGAAATTAAATTGGCTCATGATTTTAGTTGTTGGTGTAGTTCTATTATGATTGGGAAGTATTTTAACTTTCAATTATTGAAAGTCAAAACTAGTTTATTAGCTGATGTGAAGTGTGAAGTTTTTTTTAATGCTTTTAAAAGTTATTCATAATCTACCCATTGTCCACGAAGTTGGAAAAATATAATTCATTCTATTTACATATTTATAAAAACATTGAAAGTCAAAACTAGTTTATGAGCTGATGTGAAGTGTGACGTTTTTTGAATGCATTTAAAATTATTCATAATCTACCCATTGTCCATGAAGTTGGAAAAATATAATTCATTCTATTTACATATTTTATAAAAACAACAAAACTAGTCGAATCCACATTTTGTGTTTAGCATATTTACCCAAATAAATTATCACTACTTGGCCCGTTATTATTGGTTCATTTAAACCACTTCGTCCTATCCATTTTTTTGGGTGTGCCTATTGGCACACCAAACCCTAGCAAAATTAGGGTTTATCTACGCAGCGTATTGGTCAATACGCAGCGTATAGGGTTAACCCTCTACGCTGCGTATTGACCAATACGCTGCGTAGATAAACCATGGATCTCAGTGTCTGATAACCAATCATTGCACAGAAAACAAGGGTCATATAGGCTGCGTAGGGACCTCTAAGGAGCGTATATAAAGCTCCATTTTTGTATTTTTTTATTATGTATTCCTTTGTTTATTTATAAAAAAAAAAGAAAATTATTTATAAAAAAACAATATTATTGGTAAATAATACAAATATAAATTATAAAAATTAAAAATAATATAAATATTATGAATTATAAAAATTAAAAAAGAAAATTATTTATAAAAAAACAATATTATTGGTAAATAATACAAATATATTGTTTTGTTATCGTTTAAATTAAATTATCGTATTCCTTTGTTTATTTATAAAAAAAAGAAAATTATTTATTAAAAAACAATATTATTCGTAAATAATACAAATATATTATATTGTTATCGTTTAAATTAAATTATCTTATCGTATTGCATCGTATCGTATCGTATTGCATCATATCGTATCGTATAATGTATAGTATATAAGTCTCGTATAGAGGCCTATACGGGTGTTATTGTATAGTATAGTATCGTATCGTATCGTATCGTATCGTATCGTATAGTGTAGTATAAGTCTCGTATAGGTTTCCTATAGGTCTTGTATATGCATATAGGATTAGACGGGACCTAAACCACACCTATACGATACGATATCACACTTATAGGCTTATACGAGGTTAATACGTGACCTAAACCACACCTATACGATACGATATCACACTTATAGGCTTATACGAGGTCAATACGTGACCTATACGACGCTATACGATACGATATCACACTTATAGGCTTATACGAGGTCAATACTTAACCTATACTACGTTATACGATACGATATCACACTTATAGGCTTATACGACGTCAATACGGGACATATACTATGCTATACGATACGATATCACACTTATAGGCTTGTACGAGGTCAATACGTGACCTATACTACACCTATACGATACGATATCACACTTACAGGCCTATACGGGACATATACTACGCTATACGATACGATATCACACTTATAGGCTTATACGAGGTCAATACGGGACATATACTATGCTATACGATACGATATCACACTTATAGTCTTATACGAGGTCAATACGGGACATATACTATGCTATACGATACGATATCACACTTATAGTCTTATACGAGGTCAATACGTGACCTATACTACACCTATACGATACGATATCACACTTATAGGCTTGTACGAGGTCAATACGGGAACTAAATCACACCTATAGGCCTATACGGGTGTTATATCGTATCGTATAGTATCGTATCGGGTGTTATTTTCCATTTTTTTTATAAATAAACAAAGGAATGCACAAAAAAAATACAAAAATGGAGCTTTATATACGCTCCTTAGAGATCACTACGCAGCATATAAGACAAAAATGACACAACTACCCTTGTATTTGGCTTCGTATAGCCTCAATACAAGGGCATAAATGACATTTTCAGACCTTTACATACGCTGAGTATTGGTCAATACGCAGCATATATAAACTATAAGGGTTAAAAAGATAATTTTACCACAGGTTTGGGGTTAAAAATAATTTTACCACCCTTTAAATACGCTGCGTATTGACCTATACGCAGCGTATATAAAGGTCTGAAAATGTCTTTTATACCCTTGTGTTCAGGCTATACGAAGCCAAATACAGGGGTAGTTGTGTCATTTTGGTCTCATACGCTGCGTAGGGACCTCTAAGGAGCGTATATAAAGCTCCATTTTTGTATTTTTTTTATTGTGTATTCCTTTGTTTATTTATAAAAAAAAAAGAAAATTATTTATAAAAAAACAATATTATTGGTAAATAATACAAATATAAATTATAAAAATAAAAAATAATATAAATATTATGAATTATAAAAATTAAAAAAGAAAATTATTTATAAAAAAATAATATTATTGGTAAATAATACAAATATATTGTTTTGTTATCGTTTAAATTAAATTATCGTATTCCTTTGTTTATTTATAAAAAAAAGAAAATTATTTATAATATTGTTTTTTTATAAATAATTTTCTTTTTTAATTTTTATAATTCATAATATTTATATTATTTTTTATTTTTATAATTTATATTTGTATTATTTACCAATAATATTGTTTTTTTATAAATAATTTTCTTTTTTTTTATAAATAAACAAAGGAATACACAAAAAAATACAAAAATGGAGCTTTATATACGCTCCTTAGAGATCACTACGCAGCATATAAGACAAAAATGACACAACTACCCTTGTATTTGGCTTCGTATAGCCTCAATACAAGGGCATAAATGACATTTTCTGACCTTTACATACGCTGAGTATTGGTCAATACGCAGCATATATAAACTTTGTGAAAAAATGATCCCTCAAACCTACCAAAATGACCCAAAAAAGTCTAATGGTTTATATACGCTGCGTAGAGAGCTATACGCAGCGTATATAAACCTTGTTTTCTGTGCAATGATTGGTTATTAGGCACTGAGATCCATGGATTATATACGCTGAGTATAGGTCAATACAAAAATGGAGCTTTATATACGCTCCTTAGAGATCACTACGCAGCATATAAGACAAAAATGACACAACTACCCTTGTATTTGGCTTCGTATAGCCTCAATACAAGGGCATAAATGACATTTTCTGACCTTTACATACGCTGAGTATTGGTCAATACGCAGCATATATAAACTTTGTGAAAAAATGATCCCTCAAACCTACCAAAATGACCCAAAAAAGTCTAATGGTTTATATACGCTGCGTAGAGAGCTATACGCAGCGTATATAAACCTTGTTTTCTGTGCAATGATTGGTTATTAGGCACTGAGATCCATGGATTATATACGCTGAGTATAGGTCAATACGCAGCGTATAGGGTTAACCCTATACGCTGCGTATTGACCAATACGCTGCGTAGGTAAACCCTAAGTGTGCAGATAGGCAAACTGGGTGTGCAGATAGTTAGGGCCTTTTGCATTCGTTGACAACAAATTTTGGATCCGACACTTATAAATAATAGGCTTTTTAGACTCTGGAGTTCAGTAAGAGATGCTCGGGCTTGGGCAGTTGGGCTCATTTATTAAAAAAACTTATTTTTAGGCTGGAGCTCGATTCGAGCTTTGAACGAGCCGGTCTTGAGTATCTCAGGAGACATTTAACTCATTTACACACCAATAAGTATCGACATTTAGACCAATCTGGTACTATGTGTTTTTCAATTAATGATTATGCGTTTGGGCTCATTAACTGGACATGTTATCCTGCAGATATTTCATAGCAGCAGTCTCGGTTGCTTGCTTGTACAGCATCATTACGACTGCGGTATCGGTTTTGGCTCTCATGCGAGGAGGAATATCTACAAAGATGCAGTTTCATTTCGTGATGTTTGATGCTGTAAGCACTTAAAACATACTTCGTTGGGTTCTATTGACATCTTTCTTGTTCAGTTTTTCCATTTAATGAATATGATCGTGAAACTACTTTTACTAAAATAATAATCAAGTTTTAAAATAAGACCATTTATAAAAGTAAAAATCACTAAAATATCGGTTTACTAAGGTATATAGAGTTTTCAAAGCTTGAGACTACCCATTCTCAAATTCAAACTGTTTATTTTATTTTTGTTTAATTTATTGTTGCAAACTAGTTTTAGTTTCTTATTTTCATAAGGGTTTTTTTTTTGTTTAATGTTGTCACATAGTTTTTATTATGGTTTTGTATAATTACTCTTTAACTGTTTTTTAATGTTTAAATTTTGTCTTCTAGGTTTTTGTTTTAATTTTGGCCCTAACTATCTGCACACCCAGTTTGCCTATCTGCACACTTAGGGTTTACCTACGCAGCGTATTGACCAATACGCTGCGTATAGGGTTAACCCTATACGCTGCGTATTGACCTATACTCAGCGTATATAAACCATGGATCTCAGTGCCTAATAACCAATCATTGCACAGAAAACAAGGTTTATATACGCTGCGTATAGCTCTCTACGCAGCGTATATAAACCATTAGACTTTTTTGGGTCATTTTGGTAGGTTTGAGGGATAATTTTTTCACAAAGTTTACATACGCTGCGTATTGACCAATACTCAGCGTATATAAAGGTCTGAAAATGTCATTTATGCCCTTGTATTGAGGCTATACGAAGCCAAATACAAGGGTAGTTGTGTCATTTTTGTCTTATATGCAGCGTAGTGATCTCTAAGGAGCGTATATAAAGCTCCATTTTTGTATTTTTTTTTGTGTATTCCTTTGTTTATTTATAAAAAAAAGGAAAATAACACCTGATACGATACTATACGATACGATATAACACCCGTATTGACCTCGTATAAGACTGTAAGTGTGATATCGTATCGTATAGCATAGTATATGTCCCGTATTGACCTCGTATAAGCCTATAAGTGTGATATCGTATCGTATAGCGTAGTATATACGATACGATACGATATCACACTTATAGGCCTATACGGGACATATACTACGCTATACGATACGATATCACACTTATAGGCTTATACGAGGTCAATACGGGACATATACTATGCTATACGATACGATACGATATCACACTTACAGTCTTATACGAGGTCAATACGGGTGTTATATCGTATCGTATAGTATCGTATCGGGTGTTATTTTCCTTTTTTTTATAAATAAACAAAGGAATACACAAAAAAAAATACAAAAATAGAGCTTTATATACACTCCTTAGAGATCACTACGCTGCATATAAGACAAAAATGACACAACTACCCTTGTATTTGGCTTCGTATAGCCTCAATACAAGGGCATAAATGACATTTTCAGACCTTTATATACGCTGAGTATTGGTCAATACGCAGCGTATGTAAACTTTGTGAAAAAATTATCCCTCAAACCTACCAAAATGACCCAAAAAAGTCTAATGGTTTATATACGCTGCGTAGAGAGCTATACGCATCGTATATAAACCTTGTTTTCTGTGCAATGATTGGTTATTAGGCACTGAGATCCATGGTTTATATACGCTGAGTATAGGTCAATACGCAGCGTATAGGGTTAACCCTATACGCAGCGTATTGGTCAATACGCTGCGTAGGTAAACCCTAAGTGTGCAGATAGGCAAACTGGGTGTGCAGATAGTTAGGGCCTTTTTTTAAACTTCTATTAGGACAGTTTTGCAATATATATATTTTTTTAATTTAAAGTTTTGTCAGCTAGGTTTTTTTAAAGTTATTTTAACTAAATTAGCTATTATTCATAGGTTTTAACTAATTCAATGTATGTTTCGCTTAACTTTTCAAAACAAGTTATGACTTTTTGGAAAAGTTAATAAGTCACAATGGAGTGATTTATTGACTCTTTGCCTCACATAATAATTTCATGTCAAACACATTTTAACTTTTCAAAAAGTCAATAAGCTAATAAGTCACTAAAATAAGCAATCCCACACCCCCTTAGCTATTATTCATAGGTTTTAATTTATTTTTTCTGGTCACAAGCTAGAGACGCATGAGCGTGCGCTTACATGGTGTAAGGTCGCAAGATTTCGTTAATCTTGTGCTGATGTGGCGCACGATGAACATGTGTCGTCGTTTTATTTTAGAGGAAAATTATTAATTATAATTAGAAAAATAGTCGATGCATACTTAGTTATTTGTCAAAATGGCCTGGTCAAATAGATACTTTGGTGATTTTCTCTTTACAATATTATAAACATTTAAATACATTTTAAACCTTTTTTATAATGTTTGATCCGTTGATGGATATGATATAAATCATTTTCGTATATGAATGAGTAAACATCACCACTAATTCATCATTCCATCTTCCTTCACTAAATTAATCTATGCATATGGTGCAGCTGCTACTAGGAATTGTGGCTGCAGCCACAGGAGCAGCAGGCGGAGTCGCATACATTGGATACAAGGGAAACACTCACACTCGATGGAACAAGATATGTAATACGCACGACTCCTTCTGCTTCCACATTGCATCCTCACTTGTGCTATCACTCATATCATCGATCACACTTTTGCTTCTTGTTTGGCTCTCCCTTTATGTACTTTCCAAGAAGATTGCAAGGCGTTAGTTGATCGAAATGCTGATTATTAATTTCTCATGGACCAACTGTTTGATGTTACTTATTGTTCATTTCGTCGTCATTCTGTATATGTTTTCCTTTTAGTTGGCTTGTTATTGTGAGGATTGTACGATATCATTGGTTAATTTAAATTGTCTTACAAAAGCGTTAGAGGTCCTAAGTTGCACAAGAGTGTAGATTTAAGAAATTCTAAGAGAATCAACTTCTTTTAAAATAGTTGTATTTGATTTGCAAATGGAATTCCGATCCTTTTATGCATGGTTGATATATTCTGACAACTTGTGCATCAAGTATAAAGATAGGTTAGTGAAGATCCAGAGATTAGGACCGAAGGTTGTAATCTCGGTTGGATCTTGTGGATACTTCGATGGTCTGAACCTGCAAAATGGACAAATCGTTAGGCTCGCCGCAGAGATGGGAGGGCCCCTCTGCGACCACCCTTCGGCGTGAGGATAAGTATTTGATAGAGAGAGAAATTAGGACGAAGGTTCAGAAAATCGTACTTATGTTGTACTTGATGGGGGTATTTATATTGGTCGACTATGATGACGTCATCCGGCCGGACGCACCTATTAGTGGCCCGTCTGCTGGCGATTGGGGGACAGGGCTTTTAGGATATTCGTCCTTTGTGATCCGGTCCGGCCCTAATGAGGAAGGTCCGTCCTCGGATATGTATCTTCAGTTAGTCTACACTACTAATCGGATTAGTTGGCTACTTGAGACAAATCACAAATCACTTCACAGTTGCTCCATATGGTTGAGTGTTGGGCACTTTGAAGCTATAAAAGATTACAAAAAATATTTTGTCCGTTGGTAACAGTTATATATCGAGATGTTAAACTCGAAACGGAGGCTTCTGCAAAGATTAGAGTTTCAGCTTATGACGTCACTACTAGAAAATTTGAAATTTCTCACACCATTTTCCGTCGGAAATGCGTCACAAATCACGTTTTCCTACAAATTTAGAACAAACATTTGATTTAGCAAAACCCCTCATAGGAAACTGGTTTCATACGCACTTCTCTACCCATTTCCAACATAAAAGGGGCGTCAGACATTGTGACACATATCCTACGTTTTTTCTTAATTATTATTTTGTATTGTGACAACTGTGCCTTCAGTTATCATTATCCAATCCCGAATAATTTCATATGCAATGAAACCTTGTGTTTTATTTATTGGATTGTGTAATTATCCATAGCATTTGCACAATATCAAACCTTGTTCAATTTCAAACCCTTAAGCAATTTCTGGAAACTTATACGCAAACTGTTACGTAAACGTAATCAGTTTAACGCGATGTAGACTCCGGAACAATGACATAAGCTAAACCTACCCTAAATACCCTTTACATAGCTTAGAAATAAGTTTTGAGGGGTTCGGTATGACAAAAACATGTCTATTCGAACTTAAGAACTATTTGCGACAAAACTGCGAAACGAACGTTGGTGACCGCGCGGATAATATTAAAATCCTAAAAATATTCTGTTATGATTAAAATTTTATTTTTAATCATGTTCGTGTTGAAAAATAATTTAAAACGCTTAAAAACGTTATTTTCAAGTTTAAGCGCGTACCGCGTGTTACTGCGTAACACAGTGCGTACACTGCGAAACACGAACAACGCAGCCATTCTAGACAACTGATATTTATTTTAGTAATAATTTGGTGGGTTTATTTTTATAGAACAATAAAAATAATTTAAAACGCCATAAACCGGGATTGAAACGCTAGATAAAATACCCGGTGTCCAGTTTAATACCTGTTTTTAACCTACATATATTATAAAATGTATAATATGCATATACATATGTGTGTATTCGTGTATGTATGTGAGAGAGTGTCACCTCTCACACAATCTTGACACTTGTTGAATTGCATGTGCATGCAATCTCTTTCCTCCATATATTTCTTTTTCTAATAAAATCTTCCATGAACCAAGACAATCTCACTCCTCCTTTATCTCTCTAAGCAAACGACCAACACACACTCTCTCCCTTCCATTTTTGAAATTTTTGAAGTTCTTGTGAGAACCAAGCTAAATCCAAGGTGTTTTCAAGTTCGGGTGAAGGTCTAAGAAGGTTTCTAAGGTGATTACAAGAAGAAACAAGCTCCATAACATCAAAATCTTGTCAAAACCCCACTTGAATCTTGAAGGTATAAAAAATATATATTTTTAAAAATATACTCTTGATTCTTGGTGTTGTTTTTGATGTTGGAAGTTTCTATTGAATCTTGAATATTTCACAAACTTGAAACTATAATAAATGGGTTTTTAAACAAAATAAAAATGGAAGTGTATATGTGTGTGTGTGGCCGTGAATGTATATATATACATGTTAGAGGTTGTGTTTTGATTTTTGTTAAATCTTGATTGATGTGATTATTGGAAGATTAATGCATACATGATCAAAAAAGATATTTATAAAAGTTCATATGATTGAAGATGAATATATGAAAAGTGGAATTGAAAGTATGTAAGTATATATATGTGTGTCGTGTATATGCATATATGTATGCATGCACATGAGTTTTGTTCATTAGTTCATAAATCATACATGCATACATATTGTGATGATGATATAAATGATTAGATGAACATGATATTTTAGATTATATCAGGATGAAATAAATGTGTGTTTTAATACATTTAAACTCATGGATGATGATAATAATATGTTGGTCATGCATTAGATACTTGTACATAAGCATGCATGTTGATTTAATGATCAAGAAATGATAAAAATGTTTTATTATGGCAAAGATGATTTTAGTCAGATTATAAACATTAAAAATAATGTTATTTGGTGTGATAAAATAGTACATATAATACATTATTTCAAGGACATTTTATTTGGCATATTGACTTAGTATGCCTAGTACATGATTTCAAGGATCCATTTTTGCTTCATATGTTGACTTAGCATATTTAGCACCTTGATTTCATGAACACTTTACTTAGTATGTTGACTTGGCATTACTTAGTACATAGTTTACAAAGACATTTTTACATGACATGCTTATATTGATTATGACATTTTGGTATGTTAAACCAGACATTAATTATTACTCGACATATTTTCTACAAGGACAAGATACTTTTTATACAAAGACTTGACACACTTTATACAAAGACATAACATCTTCTACAAAAGACATATTTTGGTTATTAAGGTAACCATGCATCATACTTTATAATCATTTGATTTTCATATGATTTTATAAAAGAAAACATATTATTATTTTAAATGGTTCATGGCCACTTTTTAATTAAACATTTCAATTAACATTTAAAGTTAGGAATCTTCAACACAAAACCTATGTTACTCACAGGCATTTTTATGTTGACGTACCATTTTTTTTACATATGTTTCAGGTGCTATTGTTGAGCAGTCATCACATAGGACGGACTTGGCCTTAGTAACTTTAAAAGTCTTCAAGACAATTGTTATGTACTATTTGATATCTTCCAAGACAATGTAATCAATTAATTCAATAATACAAAACTTTATATACCATGTGTTGTGAAACAATTTGTAACGTGACTCCCTAATGTTTCCGCCGCGTCTTGTTGCATATTACGCGATTGGGGTGTTACAGATTGGTATCAGAGCCCATGGTTATAGAGAATTAGGTTATTAGTAATACTTTTGACCTAGACTATAACCTTTCTAGGACCCTAACACAAGTTACCTTGTGTTTAAAATAATACCATCACCTATCCTTAGGTGATTACCAAAACAAATCCACAAGTTACAAATTCATTTTGAAAATCGATCATCTATCCTTAGATGATTATTTTTTGGGCTTAACGCCTTTAAAAGTTTTCAAAATATCGTCAAAGTTTGAGTTTTAATAATGTGAACACGTGCAATCTGGAAGGGTGGATGCCTGTACCCTGAGTTTTTTGTCTAAGGCTAGAGTGTTCGTACAAATCCGCATTATCGGACCAGTCACTCTTACCTGGGAACTCTTGGGGTGAGTGTCCACTTATAGGCTAAAGTGTGTCTTCATTATGCATTATAAAGGCTCATTTACTTTGATTAGTCACTGTGTGTCGTTTGTTTGTTTTAAGTAACGAACAGTTGGCCACCTTCCTTATGTTTTGTCGATACTTTCAATACCCCTTTTGATTATCCAATACCGATCTCACACACTTCCTCGTGTTTCCTTTTCTTATCGAATGCCTCCTCGACGTGATCAAACTCAAGATGCCGCTATGGCAGCCATAATCACTCAACAAATCGCTACTATGCTCCAGAACCTTATAGCCCATATTAATCAAGTGAACAACAACAATAACAATGCACCTGTTCCGTGCAACTTTAAGACTTTCAATTCGGCTAAACCGCTCCAGTTTTCTGGGTCTGAAGGAGCAACTAGGCTCCTACAATGGTTCGAGAGTATCGAGAGTACGGTTCGTCACGTTCAATGCCCGAATGAGCGAAAGGTAGAGTTTATGTCCAGTGTTTTTCAGAAAAAGGCGCTTACATGGTGGAATGGTGTGATGAGAGACAGGGGTGCCGACGTGGCAATGGCTCAAACTTGGGAAGAGCTTCGTGCACTTATGATGAAGGAGTTTTGTCCTCGTCATGAACTGCGGGAACTGGAAGACGAATTCCACGATCTCAAACAAGATAGTGGAGAACATCGTGCCTACATCGACCGTTACGAGGAGTTGAGCTTATTATGACCTACAATGGTTACGCCTTTGGATAAGGCAATCGAGAAGTATATTGATGGCCTTCCTGATCTGGTTCAGGATATAGTCACTGGTAGCAACCCCGCTACTGTTAGACAGGCTATCGAATTGGCTGCTACCCTGACTGAATCACAAATCAGGAAAGGGAAATTGTTTCGCAAGGGCGACAAAGAACAGGCTACGAAGACCATACAAGAGAAACCCAAGGAAACCAAAGCTGAACCTTCCAAGAAATCAAGGAAGCGCAAGGCTTCACAAAACCTTGCTGTGGTTACTCAACCCAATCAAGTGACTCCTAACCAACCAGCACAACCCCTTGCTAGAAAACCATACAATGGAACCGCACCTCTGTGCAACCAATGTAACCTTCATCATCATGCCAGTGTACCTTTCCGCAAATGCTTAAATTGTGGACTCATTGGTCATACGGCTAAGGTTTGCTGAGTTGCGACTACACAAAACCACGTTGTTAGCAACCCTGTTCAGGGACGTGCTCTTAACGCTGGAGTTAACAAGGCTCGTGCCAACAATGATGCAGTTATAAACAACTAGAATTTTACATTTCGATTTCTTATGTTACCCAAGACTTATGTACACTTTCCAGTTATTTTGTTATGATATTAGTATTTCCATATTAAATTACAAATTGACATGTTTGTTCATATATGTTTAATGTGTGACTACATACTGAAACGCGGAGTTCTCATTCTTTATATTGAACAACTCTTGTATTACATCTCTAATGTGATCGCACATTCTTTACCAAACCTATAAACCCATCTATCCGTGAAACACGTGTAGCCTTATTGGCTAGTGGAAAGCATGTGAAACGCACGCATTATTTCAATTGATTGAAACAAAGCATCTTTCTTTGACCATGTCCATAATTCACCACTTGGCAAGATAAACTATGCAGACTATGGAACTAGTTAAGTAATTATGGGTGCACACAAAATTTCGAGATTCGATGCATGGAAATCATAGTGAGTCCTGTTGAGTGTGATGATATAAAATCTAGAGTGATTAGATAAGGAGATGATTGTAATACAGTAAGAACATGGTGGATACGCCGCCGGTACTTCCAATATATAAGTGTTCTTATTGTATTATCTGTCGTAGCATTATCCAAATCACTTGAGGATTTTATGTTATTCCAGACCCATGTGTGTTAACTTAAACAAGAATCGAAAGCCATCTACATTCATTTTCGTTTCTGATGAAGTATCCATTGAGGAAAAATGAACTAGCTACTCATTTTTCGCTTCTAAAAGAGATATCCATTGGGAAATGAATAATCTATTCAAAATCCACATTCATTTTCACTTCTGTTGAAGTATCCATCGAGGAAAATGAATTATCCATTCATTTTCGCTTCTGAAGAAATATCCATTGAGAAAATGAATAAATTCATTCCACTTCTGACGAAGTACCCATTGAGGAAAATAAATTATTCATTCATTTTCGCTTCTGAAGAAACATCCATTGGGGAATGAATAATCCATTCATAATTGTAACACCTCGAAAATTCACGTCCTATAATGTATTGACACGTGTCATAAGCTTGAACGTGTGAAAGAATACTCTAGAGGGACTAAAGTTGACAAACATGAAAAGTATGTGAATATAAGGGTTCAAATTGTCAACAATGGACAAATATACTTTACAATAACCCTACATAACGTTTATACCTTAAAACGAATAAATCATGGATCATACGAAGCTAGTTGTGAAAGAAAGTGAGAGATTACAAACTATAGGGGTTAAATGTGTCAACATGTTTAAGTTATACCTCTGAGTGACCTTTTAGCAAACCCGAGGCTTTATAACGATTAAATATGCTCACTAGAATGCACGATAAAAAATTTCATAAAGTTTCGTTATCGTATGAGAAAGTTATGATCAAATTCGTATACAAGGGGTTAAAAGCGTCAACGATGAAGTTTATGACTTTCCGGGTAACAATAAAGTTAACCGAGGACTTAACAAAGTGGGTGTAAGTCTTGAAGCCCTTATAAGTCAATTTAGAGGGCTCATAGTGCAAGAATTAAAGTCGAAACAACTTAAAAATGGACCAAGGACCAAAACGCAAGAAATCAAAATTCTGATTTGGATCAGAAGGGGCATCGCGCGACGCGATGGCCCCTAGGGGGCTACGCGTGGCGCGAGGGGCCCTCTGATCCGAAATCTTTGGGCTATGGTCTACTAGGTGCATTGTAACCGACTTATAATCGATTTTCCTCATCTTGGACGACCCCTAAATGACTCCTAGGCCCTTAGGGACATCTGTGGATGATCCATGGCCATTGCTAGGCTTGTGTGTCAACAATCTATGGGGTTTTGAACACTATATAAAGGCCCTTGTTGCAACCATTTTGATCACACTTCATTTCTGCATTTCTGGAGCTTCTTGGAGCTTACGAGCAGACCCTAAACCTTCCTAATCATGCATAGGACTTCAGTAAGTATGCTTAACCTTTCTTAGTTAAGTTTTTGCTTAGTTTTAGCTTAAAAGTCAAACCGTCGTAATTACCGTTTGACTTAACGATTAATCATTGTTGGTTCAGTGATTAGTCGAATTGAAAGTAGTTATAAGTTGGTAATTATGTGGGCAATAAACCCCTTAAAAGGGCTCCCTCTGATTCCCACTCTAACTAGGTCAAATGTCGGGTCAAACTTGTTATTAAAAAGTCAACAGAATGCTTATTTTCCAATTTATGCATAGTTAGCAATGTAGAACCTATACAACCTGTTTGATCATTAATATAACTTGCTAATTAGGGTAAGAACATGTCTAAACATGTTCAACCCGACAATTTTCAGTAGAGACCCGGTTCGGAACCGAAAGTCGCATAATTTGACTTTTGCTTTGACTTTCAGTTCTGACCCGTTTAAGCATGGTTTGGAAATGCGTTAGAGCTTCCTTAGGACCAGGTTACATGATAGTATAACCCTCTGTGGTTGGATCGTTGATTGTCCGATTCGTTTACACGTTTCCATTAAATGCTCAATGTTGACCATAATGCCCTTTTGGCCATACAACGAGAATTTTGGAAATATGAAAGGACAATAATCTTTATTACTGATTTATAAACATGTCCCTAAAATTTCACATCAGTTGGAGGTCTAGATTATGAGTTATGCTCATTAGCGTAATTATAACGTCTTTTAGTATTTAAAAGGCGTCATTAGCATAAAGCCTATCTAAACCTAGTTTTTGACACCAAACCTTTTACCCACTGATGTAATATAATATTTTGGGATTTTTAAAGATTTTTAATTATTTTTAACCTGCTCATAACCTAAGGTTATGGCCTTGTTTCGGTAAATACCGATTATACCCTTTTCGGTCATAAAATGAGTTCTACATAATATTTTGACACCAATCCAATTGCTACTGATTTAATATAATAAATAAAGTATTTTTAAATTTATAACCTGATCAGAAAACTCAGATTTCCTGTATAACCCGGAAATCGCTCAAAATAGCTTTTTACGCGTATTAAGCGCATAGTTTAGGTTTAAAACCATTTTTTCACATAAGACTTATTACCAACTGATATGACCTATTAAAATAAGTTATTTTACTGATGTATTCAGACCCGAACCTCAGAAGTTCATTAAACCTCTTTTATAATCTTTAGAATGACCAAAATACCCCTACGGGGCTTATTTTGAGATTAAACTCGTTTTGGGCATAATGGAAGGTATCCTATTGATATCACAACATATTTAGGGCATATTAACTTAGGAAACCTGTATATGACTATTTTGGTTACTCGTTACGCACTTGTCGCATTCGAATCGGCTTATGTAACTAGTTTACGTATATTAGCCGAAACGGGTCAGACCTTATCATCTTTATCTCAAGATTCAGATTGTGTTTAGATTACCCATATAATACAAGTCTTCAAACTTGTCGGGTCTAAATCGCATTCTATTTCGGTCTTCGCTTAATCATGCGTTTTGAACCGTAAACCTCTCCTTAAAACTAACCGGTCTAAGTTACGACTTAAATAAGACCCATTAGGAATCTAATAGGTTAATACAACCTTCGTTCCAGATTGAGAGCCCCAGTAGAAGTACTTGTGCTTGCTGATTAGAATATACGGCTGAGTATAAATTGCATTTGCTAGCTCAGGTAAATACTCTTAACTTATTTTCCCTATACGGGCTTGGGATACGGTATTATAATAATACCGCTTGGTCGGGTATTGAATGTTTAATCATATTCTGATTAAATTATTGAGGTAACCCGTTTTAATCTGTATTGTTTGAAATAAAAGCCTTTAGGGGTTAATGACCATGTCCCGGATATCCTTGACATCATTGTATTATAAAATGGCCACGCCTTAAGCACGGGGTGTAGGCATACACTGAAAGTTGCTTAAAGGGAAACGGTATCTCACTCTCTTGTGGGCTTATACTTGTGGCGTGTCTGTTAATCTTGACTCGGTTTCTATATCGAGCCCTGAACGTACAACGAACATGTAAATCTGTATACAAGATTATAAATATAATTGTCCCAAGTATAAAAGATTAATTTTGCCTTGTGCATTTTAATCAAAGTGTCAAAATAGTTTCGTGCCTTGTGCACCTAAACCAATTTTCATAAACATTTCCAAATGAGTCGGTTGAGTGTATTTACCAGTGAAAACTGACGTATTTTCCAAAGGTTAAGTGACAGGTACTGAACGTAATTGGCTGGAAGCTCAGGGCGTTAATAAGGAATCTTGCAAGTTCTAGGCGTCTAAAGTCTGTTGAACAATGTTTATGTTTTAAGATCCGCCTGTGGATCCTTTACTTTCCGTTGTAATACTTTGATGTTACGTTATATTCGGATTGTAATATATTTATATTTTGCTTCCGCTGTGCATTCATATATTGTGTTGTTTGACTATGATGATATCAACTACGTCACGATACTCCCCACCGGGCCCACCGGTAATACGTGGAAATATCGGGGTGTGACAATAATCTATTCATTTCCGCTTCTGCTGAAGTATCCATTGTGGAAAATGAATTATCCATTCATTTTCGCTTCTAAAGAAATATCCATCGGGGAAATGAATAACCCAATTCATTCCACTTCTGACGAAGTATCCATTGAGGAAAACGAATTATCCATTCATTTTCTCTTCTAAAGAAATATCCATTGGGGAATGAATAATCCAGTCCTGATCCTTTCATTTCCACTTCTAACGAAGTATCCATTGAGGAAAATGAATTATCCATTCATTTTCGCTTCTGAGGAAATATCCATCGGGGAAAATGAATAATCTATACAATAATCCTTCATTTCAACTTCTAACGAAGTATCCATCGATGAAAATGAATTATTCATTCAATTTCGCTTCGGAAGAAATATCCATTGGGAAATGAACAACCTATGCATCTTTCATTTCAACTTCTGACGAAGTATCTATTGAGGAAAATGAACTATCCATTCATTTTCGCTTCTAAAGAACATCCATTGAGAAATGAAACATGAACCAATCCTTATAGATCTATCTATCTTCATAGTTAGATTCTTGTGGGATGTTTAAAGTACGAAAATTAAAGTCCTTAATTGGAACCTTAGTGTACTTTAAATGCGAATGTACAAATTGATGACAAGTTAATGGTTATGTGTTTAGTTGATTCATTGTACGATTATTCAATCCCTGTAGAACCTTCGATATTTCACTATGATAGATTCTTAAAGTGGATATCTAAAGTGCTACTTTAAATCCTTGATTGGATTTCTAAGAATACTTTACAAGACACTAAAACAAAGAGCAAAACCCTTACAAGACCTTTCTATCTTAATAGTTAGAATCCTAAATGATACTCTTATAACTGTTGATTAATTTGGTTTTACCATTAATCAATCTCTCGCCCCTACTTCCTGCATTGATCTAGGAAGTATCCATTAGGGGATGAGCATCATAGGTATAACAGCCCATTCTCACTTCCTACAAAATCTGAAGGAGTATCCATTGGGGAATGATAAAGTTATGCCTTACGTGGAACTCCTTAATGGGTTATTCTAGGCAAATGAATAGAACCCTAGATTCCGCACAAGACAATTACTTGACACAATTTTTGCAAACAGGCTCCTACGAATAAATTTCGGGACGAAATTTCCTAAAGTAGGGGAGACTGTGACAACTGTGCCTTCAGTTATCATTATCCAATCCCGAACAATTTCATAAGCAATGAAACCTTGTGGTTTATTTATTGGATTGTGTAATTATCCATAGCATTTGCACAATATCAAACCTTGTTCAATTTCAAACCCTTAAACAATTTCTGGAAAGTTATACGCAAACTGTTACGTAAACGTAATCAGTTTAACGCGATGTACACTCCGGAACAATGACATAAGCTAAACCTACCCTAAATACCCTTTACATAACTTAGAAATAAGTTTTGAGGGGTTCGGTATGACAAAAACTTGTCTATTCGAACTTAAGAACTATTTGCGACAAAACTGCGAAACGAACGTTGGTGACCGCGCGGATAATATTAAAATCCTAAAAATATTCAGTTTTGATTAAAATTTTATTTTTAATCATGTTCGTGTTGAAAAATAATTTAAAACGCTTAAAAACGTTATTTTTCAAGTTTAAGCGCGTACCGCGTGTTACTGCGTAACACAGTGCATACACTGCGAAACACGAACAATGCAGCCATTCTAGACAACTGATATTTATTTCAGTAATAATTTGGTGGGTTTATTTTTATAAAACAATAAAAATAATTTAAAACGCCATAAACCGGGATTAAAACGCTAGATAAAATACCCGGTATATCCAACTTAATACCTGTTTTTAACCTACATTTATTATAAATATGTATAATAAGAATATACATATGTGTGTATTCATGTATGTATGTGAGAGAGTGCCACCTCTCACATAATCTTGACACTTGTTGAATTGCATGTGCATGCAATCTCTTTCCTCCATATATTTCTTTTTCCAACAAAATCTTCCATGAACCAAGACAATCTCACTCCTCCTTTCTCTCTCTAAGCAAACGACCAACACACACACTCTCCCTTCCATTTTTGAAATTTTTGAAGTTCTTGTGAGAACCAAGCTAAATCCAAGGTGTTTTCAAGTTCGGGTGAAGGTCCAAGAAGGTTTCCAAGGTAATTACAAGAAGAAACAAGCTCCATAACATCAAAATCTTGTCAAAAACCCACTTGAATCTTGAAGGTATAAAAAATATATATTTTTAAAAATATACTCTTGATTCTTGGTGTTGTTCTTGATGTTGGAAGTTTCTCTTGAATCTTGGAATATTTCACAAACTTGAAACTAAAATAAATGGGTTTTTAAACAAAATAAAAATGGAAGTGTATAGGTGTGTGTGTGGCCGTGAATGTATATATATACATGTTAGAGGTTGTGTTTTGATTTTTGTTAAATCTTGATTGATGTGATTATTGGAAGATTAAGGCATGCATGATCAAAAAGGATATTTATAAAAATTCATATGGTTGAAGATGAATATATGAAAAGTGGAATTGAAAGTATGTAAGTATATATATGTGTGTCATGTATATGCATATATGTATGCATGCACATGAGTTTTGTTCATTAGTTCATAAATCATACATGCATACATCTTGTGATGATGATATAAATGATTAGATGAATATGATATTTTAGATTATATGAGGATGAAATAAATGTGTGTTTTAATATATTTAAACTCATGGATGATGATGATAATAATATGTTGGTCATGCATTAGATACTTGTACATAAGCATGCTTGTTGATTTAATGATCAAGAAATGATGAAAATGTTTTATTATGACAAAGATGATTTTAATCAGATTATAAACATTAAAAATAATTTTATTTGGTGTGATAAAATGGCATTAAACTTTGTCATAAAGTTTATTAGCTTTGCATATTGTACATGTAGCTTAGAAAGTGATAAAATATGTGAAATTTGCATGATTTATGTGGTTTATGTGAGACCTACACTACCATGAGTATAACCACTATTTTACTCAGTAAATAACATGGGTTATGTTAAAATATCAAGTCGTTATGATTTGGGATGGTTATGGTAACGTTTGATGCAAAACTATGCGGTAAAACGGTTAAAAATCGGCTTTTCGGAGGATTTTTATAAAACTGTTTTAGATCAGTAACTAAACTGATATTTTTGCTATAAAAATAAGTATTTTAACTTATATTAAGTTTACTTGGTGTTTGGTTAGTCATACATGACTTCCGACGCCCAAAAACGTTACCGAATCACAAAAATACATGTTTTTCAATATACACTAGAATGGGTTGTACATGGGTAAACTGTATGTGTTACAATGTGTTATGTGTTTTATAATATGTGTATTATGACATGTTAAGAGTTGACAAGATTACGTGTATTATGATATTTACTATATGTCACGTTTGAGTATATATATTACGACGCGCAAATCGTAGATATATTGCTTATAGCATGATGAGGGTCACCAATAAAATCGTTCAAGTCGCAAAGTTCTTAAAATATATATATGAACGCATACATATATAAATACACCAACATAATAAAAAATAATAACTTTTCGAGAAAATCTCAAAGTTATGTGAAAATTCTAAGTATCGGAGAAACTTAGGTATTTTGTGAGTTTTGATTATTAAATCGTTCTTACTCAATTTAGGACGAATAAACAATTTGAGGGATTGTGTTAACACATAAAAACGCACCCAAAGGTGAGTACATAGTTCCTCTATTTTATGTTTTTCAAATGTTTTAGGGTGAAGCATATGTGCATAACTTTACTTTCCGTTTTCATGACATTATACATGTTTTGTTACATAGTACATATAATACATTATTTCAAGGACATTTTATTTGGCATATTGACTTAGTATGCCTAGTACATGATTTCAAGGATCCATTTTTGCTTCATATGTTGACTTAGCATATTTAGCACCTTGATTTCATGAACACTTTACTTAGTATGTTGACTTAGCATTACTTAGTACATAGTTTACAAAGACATTTTTACATGACATGCTTATATTGATTATGACATTTTGGTATGTTAAACCAGACATTAATTATTACTCGACATATTTTATACAAGGACAAGATACGTTTTATACAAAGACTTAACACACTTTATACAAAGACATAACATCTTCTACAAAAGATATATTTTGGTTATTAAGGTAACCATGCATCATACTTTAAAATCATTTGATCTTCATATGATTTTATAAAAGAAAACATATTATTATTTTAAATGGTTCATGTCCACTTTTTAATTAAACATTTCAATTAACATTTAAGGTCAGGAATCTTCAACACAAAACCTATGTTACTCACGGACATTTTTATGCTGAAGTACCGTTTTTTTTTTACATATGTTTCAGGTGCTATTGTTGAGCAGTCATCACATAGGACGGACTTGGCCTTAGTAACTTTAAAAGTCTGCAAGACAATTGTTATGTACTATTTGATATCTTCCAAGACAATGTAATCAATTAATTCAATAATACAAAACTTTATGTACCATGTGTTGTGAAACAATTTGTAACGTGACTCCCCAATGTTTCCGCCGCGTCTTGTTGCATGTTACGCGATTGGGGTGTTACATGTATCACTATTATTGTTATTATGATAATATAGTTATCATCTTTTTATACAATTTTTTTTTCAATTAGTGACACATTTGAGACAATTTATTTTAATTTTTAATTATTTTTCTAGTTTGGCAACACAATGAATAGATTTTTTTTAAAAAGAATCTAATTTTCGTTGTGACGCATTTCTTACCAATAGAAAAAAATATAATTATCTTTTTTGACACATTTCTGACGAAACAAAAAAAATAGAAAAGTCTAGGTGTAATCTAATACTAATAAAAGAATATGCTTAATGTCACATGACATGCTCATACTAATAAAAAAGTTTATATAATGACACATTTCATTCTCTTCTTCAATTCACTGATATTTTTATTATTAATAATTAATTAATAAAAAACAATGAAAAATTCCTTAAGTGCTTAATACTTTTAAATCTTTTATTGTTTACTTAGTTATTGATCATTTACTTTTAACTTGTCTAAAATATTTAATTAGTTATTAGTAAGAATTTTACTTATAAGAGTGAATCTCAAGTTTTGTCCTTTATCTTTAGGCCACTTTGCAGGCGGTGTCCTTTATGTTTAAATTTGACGAGTTTTGTCCTTTATGTTTAAAAATCAAGCACGCTTTACCCTTTATGTTTAAAAATCAAGCACGTTTTGTCCTTTATGTTTAAAAAATCAAGCACGTTTTGTCCTTAAAAATCAAGCGCGTTTTGCCCCAAAGGACAAAACGTGCTAGATTTTTAAACATAAAGGACAAAACTCGTCAAATTTAAACATAAAGGACACCGCCTGCAAAGTGGCCTAAAGATAAAGGACAAAACTTGAAATTTCAAATATTGTCAATGTGACAACACCTTCTTATTGTTTAAAAGAATTTTTTTACTATATGTTTAAAACATCTATTAAATAAATTATTATTTTATGAGTAAATTACAAGTTTTGTCCTTTATGTTTGTCCCAAATTTCAGGCGTTGTCCTTTACCTTTAAAATTGATGAGTTTTGTCCTTAATGTTTTCAAATCTTGCACGTTATGTCCTTTAGGCCAAACCCAGTTAGATTTTTTAGTTAAAACTGATCATGTGCAAGGCATGTGAGGGTACATTTGTCATTTCACCTTTTCAGGGGGTATTTTGTAAATAATTGATATTCAAGGACTATTTTGTAAAAAAACATATAAATAAAAAATATAAAAAACTGATCTCTCCATTCTCTCTCTAAACTCATCTCTCTCTCTCTCTCTTAACTTACCTCTCTCTAAAACTCCCCACCACCAACCTGCCACCACCCTTCATCACCACCATCCCTCCTTCTCAAGACCTGCAACTTATTATTATTTTAAGAGTAAATTTCAAAGTTCGTCCTTTATGTATGTCTAATATATCAAAGTATGTCCTTTATCTTTAATAACCTCAGAAAACATCCTTAATGTTTGAAAAACCAATCAGGTTATGTCCTTTACCCTAAACCTTGTTTGTTTTCCTAGTTAAATCAGGTCATGTGAGAAGCACATGAGGGTATATTGGTCTTTACCTTAATACTAGAAAAATAAAAGAGTAAATTACAAAGTCCGTCCTTTATGTATGTCTAATATATCAAAGTATGTCCTTTATCTTTAATAAGCTCAGAAAACATACTTAATGTTTGTAAATCCTTACATGTTACGTCCTTTAGTCCTAATCCAGTTACTTTTCATGGTTAAATTTGACTAAGTCAGCCCCACATAAGGGTATTTTGGTCATTTTATCATAAATATTAAAATAAATAATAAAAAATTATATATATATATATATATATACATACAGCTCTCTCTCTGTCACAACACACATCAGCTCTCTCTCTCACACATAAACACCTCTCTCTCTCTCTCAACACACACCAGCTCTCTCTCTCTCTCTAATCGCCGGACCACCACCACCGGACCGACAACCACCGCCAAACACCTCACCAGACCGACCACCACCGCCATACACCTCACCGGACCACTGCCACCACCTGCACACACCTCACCGGACCACCACCACCTCCACACCCCCACCGTTGGGCTCCAAAACGATTATACTTCAACGAAACGGTTACTTTGAGTCGGTTAGTTATCGGAGACACTCAAACAGCCACTTTGTTCCTCGCCGCCGCTTCTCCGCTGTACGCCGCCGCACATTAAGGATGTCATCATCGCAGTTAAGGATGTCATCATCTCAGTTAATCGCCACCGTATGCGGTCTTCGTTCTACTGCCCTCTTTTCTCTCTCTCTAATCGGATCGAATAGGTGGTGGTTGTGGGGAGATTTGTAGTTTGAATCCGGATTTGGGGTTTGTTTGGGGTTAGTAGCTTAAATGTAGATTAGGGTTTGAATTTTGTGGTGGTGTTCAGATCTGTACATATTCAGATCTGAATATGCAGGTTGGGGTTGGGCGGTGGTGGAGGTTTGTGCAGCGGTGGTGATGATGGAGCTATGGCGGTTGACGGTGGTGATGGTGTTGGTGATAGTGGTGGGCGTGGAACAGAGCTTTTAAGTGAGATGAGTTGCAGGTGATGATGAATAAGCTTGATGATTTGATTGCCGGAAAACTGGTTTGAAATTTGCCGGAAAACTGGTTTGGAGCAGATTAAAGTTGCAGGTGAAGTGGTGGTGGTGGCAGATCTGTGGCGGTGGCAGCTGGGTTGTGGTGGTGGGGTTAGGATAGTTAGAGAGAGAAGGAGAAACATTTAGTCTGTATATATTTATTGTTTTTGATGATTATTTATTTTAATATTTATGATAAAATGACCAAAATACCCTTATGTGGGGCTGACTTAGTCAAATTTAACCATGAAAAGTAACTGGATTAGGACGTAACATGTAAGGATTTGCAAACATTAAGTATGTTTTCTGAGCTTATTAAAGATAAAGGACATACTTTGATATATTAGACATTGATGTGTGTAAAATGCAACATATAAATTACATCAAATGAGGCATAAAACTAACCCTTTTTTAGTACTAATATTGGAAAAAGAGTGTTTTTGTCTTCCTTTTGTATTTTCAGGATTAAATGAGCTCAAAAACGCAAAAGAAGCAAAAAGACAGCTAAATCCAACATAAATACAAGAAAAGGAACAATAGTGGACTGCCCGAACCCTCAACGGCACCTTCCAAAGCAAAATAGAGAAAACAGAAGACTGAACACGCCCCGTGCTCAGCCAGCACGGGGCCGTGCCCAAGAAGCAGCAGAAAAGACAAACCTATAGAAGCTTCTATTGCCCACCACGGGCGTGCTCAGCGGACACGGGGGCGTGCCGAAAGTACTGCAGGCGCATTAATTGTAATTGCGAATTACAATTAATGAAGAGAGAGAGTGTCAGACGGGCACGGGGCCGTGCCCAGCGAACACGGGGCCGTGCCCAGGCTTCTGTTCAGCCTATAAATAGGAGTGCTTGGTTTCATTGCAACTCATCCCTTGGCACACCACCTCTCTCACACTTCATCCACCACCCACCACCATCACAACACCATCATCCATTGTCCATCATAGAGTGTGTGGGTCGTCTCGGGATCCAAGATTGATCGTAAGAGTTCTTGATAATCAAGGCCATGTTTGCCTAAGTCTCTTACATCACTTGGTGAAGACAAAGTGTCTAGTATAATACTTTTTATTTCTAATCTTTTGCACTTTTTATTTGGTTTTGTATTAATGACTTTAATAACTAGTTACTTATGTTGAAGGTGATCTTTCCTTATCGTTTGTCCGTGGTGTCTTGGCATTATTTTACTGTCTATATAAAATAAAGGATTTTCACCATTCATATCTCCACGGTCTATATGGAGGTATGTTGGCTACCTGGTAGGGGGTTAAGGGAACAGTTTGGTAAAGGTCTTGCCATTGTTCAGCGTTTAGAGGTCCTGCAATGGACCTGGGTCAAATTTAGTAGGACCTCCTTCAATACTTCACGGTATTGGATGGCGGGGGTCCAAACTCTTTGATCCCCTCATAAGTTAACTACTATTAATACTATAACCCGGCTATTTAGGACTGTATCCCTGCTGACTCAGACTACTTAGCCGAGGGTAACGTCACCGCCAAAAGCGGGGCCTACCACAATACTGCATTAATAACTTAATTCATTATCTTCCAATAATCCACCCTTTTAGGATTGTATCCCTGCTGACTCAAACTACTGGGGTGAGGGTAACGTCGCCTTCAAAAGAGGGGCCTACTACAATAACTAAGATAATCTCTTAATTATGTGCAAAAGTGCGGAAATAATCAAAGGTTATACTAGATACGAGTCGGAACCAAGTGATTCATCTTGTCTATCTGTTTTTTCTTTTATTTTTATTTTCAGCATTTTAGTTAGTTTTTATTTTTCTTAGTTTAAAATATTTTTTTCTAAACTTTTGTTTTGGTTAGACGTTGAGGATAAACCGGTACTAAAAGCTCTTGTGTCCTTGGACGACCTCGGTATCTTACCAACGCTATACTACACTCAACGATGGGTGCACTTGCCCATATGTGTGTTTAGTGTTAGTGAAATATCGTGTTTTATAAATTTAAAACTTGGCTAAAATAAGTGTTAAAAAGGGCTTAAAATATACACCTAATATATACGACACTTAAACGCGCATCAAGTTTTTTGGCGCCGTTGCCGGGGACACAAGGATTTTAAGAAAGTTAGGAATCAGCGGCCTAATCATCTTTTATTTTTCTTTTTATTTATTTTTTTTTTTTTAGGATTTTTCTTAGTTTTTCAGCTTCTGCAGCGCTCAGCACGGGCCGTGCTCGGTCAGACACGGGCCGTGCCCAGCAGTCATCACTGGCAGTTTTTATTTTCTGAGTTACAGAGAGCTGAACACGGGGCCGTGTCGGTGCAACACGGGGTCGTGTCCAACTCCCAGTAACAGGGATCCAGAAATCAATTACTGCGCCTCTGAACACGGGCCGTGTTCATTGAGCACGGGGCCGTGGTGAACATTCTGACCAGCGTTCTTTTCTGTTTTTGTTGCAGGACTTGGAACCCAGGCGCCACATTTGAACCTCCTACGTAGTGCATGAGCTCCAGTTCTAGTAGAGACATAAAAGAACCCCTAGAAGAACCCGAGCGCTTTCTCAGAAAAAGACTAAAAGCTAAAAATCAAGAGAAAGCTTCGGGGGACCCACTTCCAATGGCGGACCAACGTACCCTCATGGATTACCTACGGCCTACCGTAGGCAATCTTGGCGCCGCTATCAATGCCCCGAATGTCGAGGCCAACAACTTCGAACTTCGGCCGCATTTGATACAAATGCTCCAAAACTCCGCAACCTTCCACGGGCTTGCGGACGAGGATCCCCATCTACATATTACTAACTTCTTAGAAATATGTGATACCTTTCGGATCAATGGAGCATCAAATGACGCCATCCGCCTTCGTATGTTTCCTTTTTCACTAAAAGACCGAGCTAAGGCTTGGCTTAACACCCTCCCAGCTGGATCGGTAAACACCTGGGATGAACTCGCCCAAAAGTTTTTGTATAAGTATTTCCCTCCTGCTAAAACGGCTAAATTAATGACTGAAATTAATACATACTCACAAGAGGATGGGGAATCCTTATATGAAACTTGGGAAAGGTTCAAGGAGCTTCTAAGAAAGTGTCCTCACCATGGTCTAGCGGTATGGCAACAAGTATCCACTTTCTACAATGGACTGTTGCCACACACTAGACAAACACTTGATTCAAGCTCCGGGGGACTCTTAGGTAATCGTCGCCCAAATGAAATATATAACCAAATTGAGGAAATTGCTCAAACCAATTTTCAATGGCACACTCCCCGGGGTAATAAATCTATTGCCCCGGGCGCCCATAAGGTTGATGAAAGCACCCCTTTACAAGCCCAAATCGAGGCCCTCTCTTCAAAAATCAAAAGGCTAGAAATGACAAAAACGGCCTCGGTTATGGCTTGTGAAGGGTGTGGTGGGTCACATGAAAATTGGAGTTGTATGAAAGAATTAGATGAACAAACTGAAACGGTAAACTACTTGGATAATAGACCTAGGCCGTCGGGTCCTCCAACGGGTACCTACAACCAAGGATGGCGTAACCACCCAAATCTTGGTTGGAGAGATCCCGGCAATAGTAGTAACCAACAAAACCAACGAACTAATTTTCAACAACCGCAAAATTTTTCTCAACAACAAGGTGGAAGAGAGAGGCTTGAAGATACGGTATCTCGCCTCATCTCTGACACTGAAAAGAAAAACTCGCATCGATTTCAACAATTGGAATCAAATTTTAGAAATCAACAAGCTAGCATTCAGAACGTTGAAAAACAATTAAATCAACTAGCTCAAAATTTCTCCGAGAGACCACAAGGCGCATTACCCAGTAATACCGAACCGAACCCAAAGGCAAAAGTCCATCTCATCACATTAAGAAATCGAACCGTGGGTCCCGAGGATGCTCCATTGCCGCCAAATGAAAGAAGTCATTCTAGCCAGCCTATGACTCCTCCTGCGCCAGAAAAGGCTTCTACAACAAATCAAGGGCCCACCAAGACTCCTCCAATCCCGTACCCCGGTAGGTTAAATCGTCAAAAGACCGATGAGCAATTCGCAAAGTTCGAAAGCTTGCTAAAACAATTGCATGTTAATATTCCTTTTATTGAGGTCCTAACCCAAATGCCTAAATATGCAAAATTCATGAGGGATTTCCTCACTCACAAAAGGAAAATTGAATCATTGCAATTAGTTAACCTAGGCGAAGAATGTTCAGCTCTAGTACTCAACAAACTTCCACAAAAGAAAATCGACCCCGGGAGCTTCACAATCCCTTGTTCGATTGGGGAGTCCCCCGTCCGAAATGCTTTAGCCGATCTTGGGGCTAGCATCAACCTCATGCCCACCTCAATGTTCAAGCGACTCGGCCTAGGAACAACAAGCCCTACAAAGATGAGCATACAACTCGCCGACAGGTCCGTCAAATTCCCACATGGGGTCGCCGAAAATCTTCTAGTTAAGGTCGACAAGTTCGTCTTTCCAACCGACTTTGTTATCCTAGACATGGAAGAAGACACCGAGGTTCCTCTCATCCTCGGGAGGCCATTCCTAGCCACCGCTCAAGCACTGGTGGATATGAATGACGGAACTATAACATTAAAGTTTGGGGATGAGGAAGTGAAATTTGAATGTGGAAGGCGAGTAGAGGAAGAAGATCCGGTCAACTACATGAAGGTCATAGACTCAAGCTTGGATGACGCTCTCCGACGGTGTAACATGGGATGCAACACATCCCACTTGGGTAACATATGACCAGGCATTGGGTCTAGCCAAGGACCCTTATAAACGTGGCGCACCATGGAGGCATTCCACGGAACTATCCTTAGTTTAATTTAGATTATTTTTTATGTTTTCTAGCTAGTTTAATTTTCAGGAATAAAACACACTCATGATGGTAAAGGATGAAAAGGGGAACGAGAAAAATGATCCCATGCACAAGAACAAGGCAACCCGACAATTTTCTCCATTTCAGAAGGTTCAACACGGGCCGTGCCCAACCAACACGGCCCCGTGTCGAACCACCTGCAGAAAACACCCAGTACAGGTACCTGGACACGGGCCGTGTTCACCCAACACGCCCCCGTGTCCAGACTTCTGTTTCTCTTATTTCAATTTTGTTACTGGCACTTGAACACGGGGCCGTGCCCGGATAACACGGGGCCGTGTTCAGTGCCCAGTAACACAAATTTTTGCTTTTTAAACACTATTTTACACATCTAATCCACCTAAAAATTTATTTTTGGGACACATTGAGGACAATGTGTAATTTAAGTGTGGGGGGATGCTAAAACCTTGAATTTTGCAAGTCCTAAATACAAGCCTTACACAAAACTCTATTGGAACCGCTAATCACCCCAAATTTTTTCAAAAATTTCATTTTTTTTTCTTGTCTAGGTTTAACTCGGGAAATTCAAGTTCTCAAAAAGGTTATATTTTTACAAATTTACAACCGATAGCGTAGTGATAAAAAAGAACCAACATAAGAAAATTATGAAAAGGCATGACAAACTTATTTAAAATTTGATTATATATACTTGATCACATAAAAACTCATTCCCACAAAAGTGAGTTTTGAGCCTTTATTGAGCACACAATTTCATATCATTTGACTAAATGCTCATTTTTCGTTTCTTGTGTGAATAGCCGCTTGGTTCTTACGACTCTAGAACTTGCCATGACAATACATTCCCGGTCCTTATCAACTTAAACCCGAGTAAGTACATGATGGAGGCATTAGGACTAACCTTTTTCACTTCTACACCATTATTTTTCTTTTTCTTTTACCACCTACCCAAAAAAAAAATCCCCCTAGTTAGCCCCTTTGAGCCTAAACCTTTTCGTTTCATCACCCAAACAAAAACCCTTTTCACCCACCAAAACCTTTTTCATTTTTAACCTTTTATTTTAGTAACAAGTTCGGTTCTTCGTAAAAAAAAAAATATATATATGAAGCAAAAAGAAAATAAACAAACAAAGTAATCAAAAATAACTTTGTTTGAATAAAAGCTTCATTAAAAATAAAAAGTTGCAAAAATACGAAAACCGACACTTGTTACGCTTTTAGCCCTTTTTCTACTAACCACTAACCCAACCACCTACCTTTAACCCTAGCCAACCCTTAACCCACAAAGTCCTCTTGATATCTACAAAGGTATAAAAGTTAAAAAGGAGGAGGTTTGATTTCTTGGCAAGCCTATGGTAGGAATAAGTTCCGTGCCGCTCTCGAGTGATTCACTAAAAATACACCTTCGGCCGAGTGTGAGTGATTTCCCCGCGAGGTATGTGAACTTGTATATAAATAGAATTTTAAAAATGCATGTTATGCCCAAATAAGTAATTTCTTTTATGAACAGTTCTAAATAAATCATTACGAATAGGAGTGTAAATAAATAAAAATAAAACACAAAAAGATCTTGGAAATCCCGACACTCTATGACAAGCCCCAAAACCTTCTCTTCTACCTATTCCATTTGGGAGTGTAAGCCACATATTAAAGAGTTTTGCTTGAGGACAAGCAAAAGTTCAAGTGTGGGGGTATTTGATGTGTGTAAAATGCAACATATAAATTACATCAAATGAGGCATAAAACTAACCCTTTTTTAGTACTAATATTGGAAAAAGAGTGTTTTTGTCTTCCTTTTGTATTTTCAGGATTAAATGAGCTCAAAAACGCAAAAGAAGCAAAAAGACAGCTAAATCCAACATAAATACAAGAAAAGGAACAATAGTGGACTGCCCGAACCCTCAACGGCACCTTCCAAAGCAAAATAGAGAAAACAGAAGGCTGAACACGCCCCGTGCTCAGCCAGCACGGGGCCGTGCCCAAGAAGCAGCAGAAAAGACAAACCTATAGAAGCTTCTATTGCCCACCACGGGCCGTGCTCAGCGGACACGGGGGCGTGCCGAAAGTACTGCAGGCGCATTAATTGTAATTGCGAATTACAATTAATGAAGAGAGAGAGTGTCAGACGGGCACGGGGCCGTGCCCAGCGAACACGGGGCCGTGCCCAGGCTTCTGTTCAGCCTATAAATAGGAGTGCTTGGTTTCATTGCAACTCATCCCTTGGCACACCACCTCTCTCACACTTCATCCACCACCCACCACCATCACAACACCATCATCCACCACCATCATCCATTGTCCATCATAGAGTGTGTGGGTCGTCTCGGGATCCAAGATTGATCGTAAGAGTTCTTGACAATCAAGGCCATGTTTGCCTAAGTCTCTTACATCACTTGGTGAAGACAAAGTGTCTAGTATAATACTTTTTATTTCTAATCTTTTGCACTTTTTATTTGGTTTTGTATTAATGACTTTAATAACTAGTTACTTATGTTGAAGGTGATCTTTCCTTATCGTTTGTCCGTGGTGTCTTGGCATTATTTTACTGTCTATATAAAATAAAGGATTTTCACCATTCATATCTCCACGGTCTATATGGAGGTATGTTGGCTACCTGGTAGGGGGTTAAGGGAACGGTTTGGTAAAGGTCTTGCCATTGTTCAGCGTTTAGAGGTCCTGCAATGGACCTGGGTCAAATTTAGTAGGACCTCCTTCAATACTTCACGGTATTGGATGGCGGGGGTCCAAACTCTTTGATCCCCTCATAAGTTAACTACTATTAATACTATAACCCGGCTATTTAGGACTGTATCCCTGCTGACTCAGACTACTTAGCCGAGGGTAACGTCACCGCCAAAAGCGGGGCCTACCACAATACTGCATTAATAACTTAATTCATTATCTTCCAATAATCCACCCTTTTAGGATTGTATCCCTGCTGACTCAAACTACTGGGGTGAGGGTAACGTCGCCTTCAAAAGAGGGGCCTACTACAATAACTAAGATAATCTCTTAATTATGTGCAAAAGTGCGGAAATAATCAAAGGTTATACTAGATACGAGTCGGAACCAAGTGATTCATCTTGTCTATCTGTTTTTTCTTTTATTTTTATTTTCAGCATTTTAGTTAGTTTTTATTTTTCTTAGTTTAAAATATTTTTTTCTAAACTTTTGTTTTGGTTAGACGTTGAGGATAAACCGGTACTAAAAGCTCTTGTGTCCTTGGACGACCTCGGTATCTTACCAACGCTATACTACACTCAACGATGGGTGCACTTGCCCATATGTGTGTTTAGTGTTAGTGAAATATCGTGTTTTATAAATTTAAAACTTGGCTAAAATAAGTGTTAAAAAGGGCTTAAAATATACACCTAATATATACGACACTTAAACGCGCATCAGACATACATAAAGGACGACCTTTGAAATTTACTCAAAATAAAATTATAAAAAACCCTTATGTCTCAACTCTCTCTCTCTCTTCCTTTTCCTCAACTCTCTCTTCCTCTTTCTCTCTCTAACTTCGTGTATCATATCACACAATCTCCAACGATTAATTTCCGGCGAGATACTTATCTTCTCCGGCGAGCTATTCCAGTTTTTCCAGTTTCAGATATGTTCTTCATCTTCTCCGAATCAATATTCCGATCAGAATCATGCTATGTGTTAAACCACATACCCCTCCGAAACCCCTTTCTTGCTCCGACAAGACCACCACACACCCACAACCCCTCTTGCTTTCTGATCGGTCACCGACGACTCGTTTGTCTGGCAACACGCACACCCACACCCTTCCTCTCTCTGGTTCGACAACCCCCAAAACCCACCCAGCTCCATCGTTCTATTTCCGACGCTGATGACGGCGGCGCGTGGTGGCACGTGGCGATGGTCCGTGTCTCGGACCGATGGGTTTCACGGTAAAGTACCCCCCTCCCCTGTTTCCTTTTTTGCTTTGTATCTTGACTGAAGTTTGATGACAAATTCTGTTGTTGATGATGGTGATTGACTGAAGATGGTGGTGGCCGGTAACGGCACGACCACCTGAGTTAGTCCAAACACAGAGTTGACTGAAGATGGAGTGATGATAAAGATGGTGGTGGCCGGAAACTGATCACCATTCTAACCCCAAATCTCAGGGCAGTCATCAACAGAAAATGACGGTGGGGTTAGGTTATTCCAGATTTGGGGGGAGAAAATAATGGTGGTGTTAGGTTTTTGTAGATTTCATTTTTATTTTGATTTTGGTGTTAGGTCAAAATTTGGGTTTATGAGCATGATACTGTGGTAAATTTCAAAAAAATAATGGTTGCAGATCTCAATTCTAACTTGAAGATGGTGGTGGACTGGTGGTGATAGTAGTGGGTGGGTGAGTGAGAGAGGGAGGAGAGAGAGAGTTGTCTGTATATATTTATAATTTTTTTATTATTTATTTTAATATTTATGATAAAAGAGTAAATTTCAAAGTTCGTCCTTTATGTATGTCTAATATATCAAAGTATGTCCTTTGTCTTTAATAACCTCAGAAAACATCCTTAATGTTTGAAAAACCAATCAAGTTATGTCCTTTACCCTAAACCTTGTTTGTTTTCCCAGTTAAGTCAGGCCATGTGAGAAGCACATGAGGGTATATTGGTCATTTTACCCTAAATAAAAAATATATAAATATCCTAAAGCACCACTGTAAATCATGGTCCTCTCTCTCCCAATTTCTCTCACAACTGTGTGTCTCCCACTCTGCAAATCATGGTTCTTCTCCGATCAAGCACCGCTGCTATGGCCACCCCACCATCTGAACCCATATCAACGCACCACCGCTCAATCACCTGGTCTTCTACTCCGGTGAAGCACCTTGTTGCACCATCTAGTCTTCTTCTCCGGAGAAGCAGATCTGAAACAGCGGTGCTTGATCGGAGAAGAACCATGATTTGCAGAGTGGGAGACACACAGTTGTGAGAGAAATTGGGAGAGAGAGGACCATGATTTACAGTGGTGCTTTAGGATATTTATATATTTTTTATTTAGGGTAAAATGACCAATATACCCTCATGTGCTTCTCACATGACCTGACTTAACTGGGAAAACAAACAAGGTTTAGGGTAAAGGACATAACTTGATTGGTTTTTCAAACATTAAGGATGTTTTCTAAGGTTATTAAAGACAAAGGACATACTTTGATATATTAGACATACATAAAGGACAAACTTTGAAATTTACTCATGATAAAATGACCAAAATACCCTTATGTGGGGCTGACTTAGTCAAATTTAACCATGAAAAGTAACTGGATTAGGACTAAAGGACGTAACATGTAAGGATTTGCAAACATTAAGTATGTTTTCTGAGGTTATTAAAGATAAAGGACATACTTTGATATACTAGACATACATAAAGGACGAACTTTGTAATTTACTCTTATTTTAACTATATATATATATATATACTCCATCACCACCACCCTCCACCTCCACATTCACTGCTACTTGCATCAAAAATCCCCAAAAATCAAAAACCTAAATACCAAATCTAAAACCCCTAAAAATCCCCAAAACCAAAAAGATCAAAAACCCCCAAAAATTAGAAGATCTAACAGATTGTGGTGGTGCTACATTCATCATCAAATCCTTAATCATTCGAAATTAGGTTCACCAACACCCTTCGACAACAACCACATCAAAACCCCCCAAAAAGTTAGAAGATCTAACAGGTGGTGGTGGTGCTACATTAACAAACTGAATGCCATAGTATCTTTCAAGAAGAATCCCTGTAACAGAGAGCTGCAGACATAAACAAAAGATGGAAAACATTGATTTGATTAAAAATGAACATTCATAACAGATTAAATCAACGTAAGCGCAATTGCATTCCTAGAAATCAACTCTGATGAAACTCAAACATATCGCTCATCAGAGGACGATGAAGAACAACAATCAACCAGAAGCCCGTGGTCACGAGGAATCGCTGCCTTGAAGAAGATTCATGAGTGGTCGAAGGATGTGGTGTGATTCGCCAGTGATAGGAGGATTTGGTGTGATTCGCGAGTGGTCGGAGGATGTGGTGTGATTCGCGAGTGGTCAGAGGCATCACTATGAATGAATTTGGGGCTGTGATTTTAAGGGTTAGGGTTTCGAAACGTGGTGGTGGTAAGAGATGAAGTAGAGAGAGAAAGAGATTAGAGTGTTTATATGGTATTCAGTAATATATATAGTATTTTAGTTTTTTAAGTGTTTTTTAATTAATTAGGGTGAAAAGACAATTGTACCCTCATGTGCCTAGCACATGATCTGATTTAACATAAAAAACTAACTGGGTTAGGGCCAAAGGACATAACGTGCAGGATTTTGAAACATTAAGGACAAAACTCATCAATTTTAAAGGTAAAGGACAGCGCCTGAAATTTGGGACAAACATAAAGGACAAAACTTGTAATTTACTCTTATTTTATTTTATAATAATAAAAATGGTAAAGAATAGTTTAATTCGATACTTGAAAACCGGTTTACTTCCATGCTTTGAAAACACTGTAAATGCTATTAGACTCGTGTAATACACAGCTTTAAGGATAGAGTATCTTCATAATAATTTTGATACAAGTCTATACTCATCGGATGTCATAAATGGAGTTCTATTTTTAGGCTTAATTGCTAAATCATTGATAATTACCAAATGTCAGTGTTCGAGTGACGTTATCAAGAAATATTGATCGAAAGAATGATTTATGTATGTGATCGTCAGGGTCTGTAAGGCAATTATACTTCCCCACGTTATGAGGTAACTTTTTCTTCTCTAACGGGCCCATTCTTGATAAATTTGGACTTTTCTGCTACTCCTGCTAGTCTGTAGCTTGAAGTGAAGTCGTACTCAGTTGCTGGGTTGTAACCCGCACAGGCACGGGGTTTGTACACCTCATGTCCCGTGAGGAGTCTGCTAAACACACTTGTTGTGTCACCTTCATGATACGATGGATCAAACTCATTTGACTGGTCTACCAATTCATCTGCTATTTTGCACGGACCTAGATGGTCGCACACAGGAGTACGCCCTCGGGGACGATTGTAGTAAGTGTCATCATACTGCCTTGTGTTAGTATGCGTGTTGCGCATGTTGCTGACACTACGATAGGCATCTCTTGGATATTGTTTTTGTTCGCTAGTAGCCCTCGCGGTGGCGCGCGAGGGTGTTCTTTGATATGACTTTGTGCTGTAATCCAACTCCTGGTGAGTTGTGTGTACACGTTGTGCCGATTGAGGCGAGATATGTTGCATGTTGGCTTGTTGAGTTGGTGTTTGTTGCGCCATCATTTGGGCTTGTGTACACATCTGCATATATGCCATGTTCAAGACTGCTTGAGATTTCACATACCATGACGCTGGTGTCTCTCCCCCAGGAAGTGAATGGAAAAGGTTGTTCATCACACCAACATTTTGAGCAGCAGGGTTAGTCTGTTGGTTTGTGTGAGTTGCACTACCTAGGACATTAGTAACCCCTGCTTCAGTAAATTCCCTTCCAGTATGCTCATACGTTTGGTGGTTTTGGATGTGCGTGTTGTCCGCCACCGGTCCAAACGGAGAGTGTTCACCGAAAGTGGGAAAAGATGAGCTTGGATCAGCCATTGATCAAAGTTGGAAAGAAAAATAGATGAAAATAGTGCAAAAAGTGTGGTGGGCGCCAATTAAGAAACACCAAATCAACACAAGGTTGGGTTTAGCTGGTTTGTCTCGTGAATAATGGTCGATCTTTGTTCTTTCCTCACCAAATACCTTGACTATCTTTTGTTGGTCCTGCAGAACGAAATAACACCGGTGAACTCGTTACAATGAGGAGAGGTTGGGGGTTCTCCTTGTAACCACCCTCCTGCGTGAGAATAAGTATCCGCTTTGAGGAAATAAGTATGTGTATAGAGTGAGAGAGTAAGAGAAACGATCCTTAAACCTGATGGTGAAGTCCTCTATTTATAGCCAAAGGTTTGTGAAGGAGGGAGAAGCCAGTTGGTCGTTCGCCAGCTGCCAAATCATGGGGAATATCCATTTTGTCCCCTCTGACATGACAGGACCATTAATCTGTACTAAGGCTGACTTGGCACGATGTCTTTCGTTCCACCTCAGCGTTTCCTTGTACTTCTTGTCGGGTTGTCTATAGTTGTCCTTTGGAGATTGTGCGACATGATCTGATATCCAATGATTGGTTCCACGTAATGTCCTTTTCCTTAGTTGTCGCCAGTGTTCTCCCAGTCGTCATCAGTGGTGCCCCACGTCTGTCTCCAGGTTTGTCTATCGACCTTCTAGATTCTTCTGGACGACGAAGTTCCTGGAGTGGTATGGTCTCTTGTGTGCGCGCCTACGCATGCTATTTGGGACTATACCTCTTCAGCACGTCCATTCATCAACACGGGCCAAAAATCACCCTACACGAATACTTTTGCGTATCATCAACAAAACACAAGTTAAGACGATATTTGTATTATCGTACATTCAACAATGTATTATCAACAAAAATGTAGTGTTATATTTGTAATTATTGTACATTCAACACATATGAATTTCTCCAACAAAGTCAAGCACGACATAATAGCTTAATGTGATTTAAATCATGAATCTGAGTCAAAGTGGACAAGACTAAGTAATAGGAGATTGTAAGTGATACAAAAATATTGTTTCGCCAATGATTTTCTTCAAAGTAGACTAAGTAACAGGAGATTGTAAGTGATACAAGAATATTGTTTCCCTAATGATTTTCTTCAAAGTAACTAAAACTTCAAATACATAAGAAAAATATCAAGTCATGTACATAAACCAAATTGGAGTAGGAATGTTTGATATTCAATTTCAATTCAACTAAACCGAAAATCAAAACAAACCGGAATGCATATTCGTTTTTGTTTCACTTGTAAACCAAAAACCGAATTAGGTAATCGGTTTTTGGTTCTAGAGTACTCAATTCGTTAATAGGACTAAATCAATGATCCCAAATTTCATAGATCGGACTATGAATTTTTCTTTTTGTATAGCCCACTAAACATCTACCCCACTACAAAACTGAGAAACTCAACATAAACTAACAAAGTAACAAACACTCATTTTGTGAAATTTCAAATCATCTCAACTTAAATCCGAAACCGAACCGAATTATAATCCAGTTTTCAATTTGGTTTGGCCAACTTTTGAACTCCGTTTAGCTTCCTATTTCTACCGAAAAATATTCAATTAAGAGTAACCGAAACCCAAACCAATACTGATTTATGAGACTTCCATCGCCTAATATAGTGATTTTATTTAAATCCAGAGTAAAGTGCAATTTATGTTCTTGTGTTTTCAGGGATATATCAGTTTAAGTCCCTATTTTCAAAATCTCGCATGCTAAGACCCTATGGTTTACCTTTCCCAACACAATTCGTCCTTCTGTCAAATTACAGAAAGGAAACGTAAATCATAGGGTTAATAGATTTAAAATCCCCCAACTATGGTCATTTGGCCAATGGCACTCTCAACTTTCACTTTGGCTCAGACCACTCCCAACTTAACACATCGATTGTCATGGCACCCCCTCGTTAAATATTCACTAACCAGGTTACTAAAATTATCCTATGTGGCAATTTAATCTGATGTGGCATTTCATACGTGTCGAGTATACTCATTCACCTTCTTTAAAAGCCCCAATCCCTAACAAACTCATTCTGTAAACCCTAATCCTAACTCATTGAGCAAATCAGACGCACCTTGGAGCAAATCCATCATCAACATACGATTCGGTCGATTTCCGTAAAGAACAAGCCCTAATCTTGAATCAAAATGAGCTCCTCTTCTACGTCTTCATCCATAGTATCCAGAAACCCTAAATTGTTTAAGGTTGATTTGGAGGGTAATGTGTACTGCCATCATGATGTTGTAGCAGTTGTTCGAGTTGTTGGACGAAAAAGTGTGCGGCAAGGTCAACAATTCTATGGAGGCTCTCATTGGCCGGTATGTTCCACCTTAACTCCAAGTATTTTTCTTGAATTGAATTGATTGATTAACTGAGGTGTTGTTGGCTTTTGCAGAGATCAGACTGCAAGTTCTTCTTATGGAAAGAAGATGTCGACAAAATGTTCAACCAACAAGCATCCCAGTGCAGGTTCAGTTCAGAAGACCTGAAATATGAAAACATGGTCTTAGTAGAAGAGAATAGGTGGTTGAAAGCAAAGATATCTGGAACAGAGTCGAAATGGAACAAGCAATATGTGTTAACCTTGTTTATTGGCATTAGCATAGTGTTGTATATGTTTAGGTAGTATGAACTGTGTTCTTGTTGTAATTGTACACTTTTGATGAAATTTAATGCAAAATCCTACTCCTTGAATGTATATATCTGCACATGTATTGATATTACCAGATTAGTCAACATATCCAAACTGTATTTTGACCAACGAATGTCAAAGGTCATGATATAACAAGAAACATACCTCTAATGGGTCTGCACATATAGCTGCACATCTGTATTGCATAATGGGTCTGCACATATGGGTCAAAACTGCAAGTGTCCAAACTGCACAATGCATATGGGTCAAAACTGCAAGTGTCCAAACTGCACAATGCATAATGGGTCTGCACAATGCATATGGGTCAAAACTGCAAGTGTCCAAACTGCACAATGCATATGGGTCAAAACTGCAAGTGTCCAAATCTGTGTATGTTGTCCAAGCTGTAATGACCAAATCTGCACTATGTAATGACCAAAACTGCATAGTATAATGACCAATCAACCAAAATGCATAAAGATCATAAGCAAGACTTATACCATTACATAACCAACAATTATAACATTACCAAAAGTTACCCTAAAGAGTTATAACATCACCACAAGTTATCCTAGAGAGTTATTACATAACTTAAAGTTGTCCAAACAGCCAACAGCACAAAAAGGTCATAAAGACCACACAAAAAGTCAAACATGTCCATTTATCACAAAAAAGTCAAACTATGACTTTTTAACTGCTGCTTTGTATGTTCCCTTTCCAGTTGACTTGACAGTTGACTTTTTAGCTGACTTCTGGCTGGAAATTTTGCTTCCCTCCTGGGTAGATTGCTGAGTTGTTCCTTGTGAAGGTACTGGAGTAGATTGGTGAGTTGTTCCTTGTAAAGGTACTGGAGCAGATTGCTGAGTTGACTTCTGGCTTGACTTTTTTGTTCCCTTCTGTCTCTTTTTAGCAAACCCTACAACATACAAAACAAAAGTAGTTAAAGCCTACAATATACATAGACAACTGTCACTAAAACAAGTAATTCACCTGCAGTAGATTGATGATTTCCCTGTTCAGTACATTTTCTCTTATTGTGACCTCTACCCTCACAATTACCACAAGTCATTATCACCCCATGCTTGGTAAGTTTCCCTGGTCTCTTTGGATCCTCATGAGGATCCCTCTTTCTATTCTTCTTAGGCCTCCCAGGTTGAGATCTTATTGGTGGTGGATCCATAGGGTGGTGAATCTTGGGCCAATACCTTTCACTAGGCATTGGAGGGATTGAGAATTCATAAGCCTTCATGTATGTGTCTTTGTGGTAACACATATCAACATAATCTTCTGCATTTTTATGCAAAAACCCAGCTACTGCACAAACATGTTTACATGGATACCCCCTCAAATCCCATTTCCTACATGTGCATGTTCTATTATCTAGATCAACTGAAACATCATCAAAATCCCTGACTTGAAACACATGGTATGATGAGGGATACACCTCACATCTATATGCAACCTGTTTTGAAAAATCAAGCTTGTCTTGGATTTTAGGGCATATAACAACATCCCTGGCACTCATTTCTGTTCTTTTAGTAACCATCCTACTCATGACCTGAATCCTTATGTCCTCTAACATGTGTATAATGTGTTTTGACCTTGCATTGATGATAAAGCCATTAAAAGTTTCAGCCATGTTGTTTACTCTAATATCACATTTTGTGTTAGTGTTCAAATAGCACCTGTTGAACCAATTGGGATTTTGCTTCAGTAAGGCCTCTACTGCATCAGGGTTTATGCTCCTCATCTCTTCAATGGCTTGCAAGTAATCAGCTTCACAATAGGCCCTAGTTGATTTCCAAAATAGCTCCTTCAACTCTTCATCTTTGTATGTCTTGTGCCAGTTAGCATAGATGTGTCTTGCACAGTTTCTATGCTCTGCCTTTGGCCATACCATTGCAACAACATTCAACAGACCCTGCAAAACCAATACAACAGTGTCACAGATAAGTGATGAATAAGCTAATTATTGGTTAGGGAGATCTACCTTTTGCTGGTCAGATATAAATGTCCATGATTCACCATCATCAGTTACTCCCAAACACTGCCTAAGCTCATCCATAAACCATTCCCAACTCTCATTATTTTCCCCTTCAACTACTGCCCATGCCAAAGGAAACATTTGGTCATTACCATCCCTTCCCACAGTTGTTAACAACATCCCTCCAAGGAATGTTTTAAGAAAACACCCATCTAAGCACAATAGCTTCCTGCATCCTGCTAAAAAACCTTTTTTTGACTCCATCAAAACAAACAAACAGTCTAAAGAATGTTTCACATGTGGCCTCTGGATCATGTAACACTCTTTGGCTTTGTTTAGTGAACAATATAGATAGAAGGGACACCCTGGTACACACTTCACAGCTAAACGACCTTCTTCCTTATTATCACTCTTTGCAATGATCAGACTCCTGCCGTTAGTCACAACATACCTTCTCATTGCCTCCTTAAAACGATCCCTTGATGCAAACCTTATTCCAACTTTCCATGTAAACTTTTTCCAGTTGGTGTGTTCATTTACACTTGGAGCAGTTTCTTTGTACTTCTTACCTCTTATATCATCATCCTCACTCTCACCAGGAGTAGCAACATCACCATCAGATTCCTCGTAACTACTGTAACCCTCTACATGTGCACACCCTGCATCATTAGACTGACTTAACTTACCTTCTTTTTCATAAGGTTTAGTACACTGTTCAACTAACTTCTTTTTAGCTTCAAGTTCATCCTTATTAGCTCGTTTACTGGCATCTTGTGACTGTCTCCATTCAGCATCTTCTCTGTCTGAATCTGAGAAAGCTATTTCATCATGAACCTCATCTTCATTACTATCATCAAGAAAACCTTCGTCTTCATCTGAACTTGACTCTTCTGTCCCATTTAAGTCAGCTTTATAGTCACTGTCTTCACTGTCATCTTCATCTGCACACTGCTTATCAAAACCACTCCTTTCTTCCACTAAAACCTCTTCTCCAATAGGCTTCTTTTGCAAACCATCTGTTTCTTTCGATACACCCTCTTGAACAATAGACTCCTCATCCAAATCAAATGCCCATGTAGCCTCTTGTACACTAGGCTGATTATTCAAACCAACTGGTTTATCAGCAAAAGCCTCATTTCCTGAGGCAGTGGATTCAGATCTAGGGACTTCAAGTACAAGAGGGTTACCACTTTTGTCAGATGCCCTACTCACTCTACTGACATGGACTACTTTCTTTTTGGACTGGGTTACAAGTTTTTTGGGCCGGCCTCTTCGTTTAATGGGTTGGGAACTGGATTGGGCTTGTGGTTTACTGGGTGGTGAATAAGATTGGGCTTTGGGTTTACTGGGCTGGGACATGAATTGGACTTCTTGTTGATGGGTAATTGGAGCGACTTGAATAAAGACCTCCATGAATGGTTCACACCATGTTAGAGCCTTTAATGCAATCTCCATAACATCATTATCATCCCCAAAAAACTTGAATTCACCAGTATCAGCATTTAATCCATACATGTAAAAATCCTTACTTTCATAACACCCAGAATCCATTGCATACTCTAACAACTCAAAGTATGCAATGTGATCAACATCCATACGTATCAACTTTGATTCACCTCCAATATATTGAGGTTGATCAAAACTAAAATCCAATGTTCCACCATACCATAGCATCACATCGATAACCTCCATCAGTGTAATCAGTGAACAATACCAATATATTGAGAGAAAACGTACCTCTGATCGATTAGGGTTTGATCGCCATTGATGAACTTGAGAGCTTCTGATATGTTTTTATCTTGGTTTGAGTGAAGTGATACTGTGTTTTGGGGATTATAAACTTCACGAATGAGGGATTATCCACATCAGAGCATACTTGACACGTATGAATGCCACATCAGATTAAATTGCCACATGGGCTAATTTTAGTAACCTGGTTAGTGAATATTTAACGAGGGGGTGCCATGACAATCGTTGTGTTAAGTTGGGAGTGGTTTGAGCCAAAGTGAAAGTTGAGAGTGTCATCGGCCAAATGGCCATAGTTGAGGGTGTTTAAATCCATTAACCCTAAATCATAGGATCCTATCATACAAAATTTTAAAAATAAAGACACAAGTTGATCCGTCCACAAATCACAAAAACTCAAATTTTATTGCATCTTCAAAACCAAATAGGATTTCTTATCTAAAAGAGTAAATTATAAAAATCGTCCTTTATATATGTCACTTATTGCAAACTGTGCCATTTATATTTAATAATTACAGAAAACGTACTCGATGTTTGTAAACTCTTGCAAGTTATGTCCTTTATCCCTAACTCAGTTAATTTTTTGTGGTTAAATCTGACCAAATGGACTCCACATGAGGGTATTTTGGTCTTTGTACTCTCATGTAGGGTCCATTTGATCAGATTTAACCACAAAAATACCCTCATGTGGGTCTATTTAGTCAGATTTAACCACAAAAATTAACTGAGTTAGGGCTAAAGGATATAACTTGGAAGGGTTTGCAAACATCAAGTACGTTTTCTGTAATTATTAAAGACAAAGGAAACAAGTGACATAAGATTTTTGTAACTTACAAAACAACGTTTGGTTGATTCAATCTAACGTGGGACATTCCTGGGTTTACAAAGATCAAAATGGGTTCTTACCTACCCCTTTCTGAAGTCTCCACCAACCACCGTACTCATCCTCCTCACTTACCACTGCCACCAATCCTTCATCTTCCTCCCTCACCACACCTACAATGGAGAACATGGCAGAAACTGAAGGGCTTAGAACAAACTCAACCTTAATCTGTGCGCCCATAATGGCGGATACGGTGGATCAGATGTTGGTTCACATGAATTCGGCTAAATCTAGTGGTGCTGATCTTGTTGAAATCCGGTTTGATAGCTTAAAAGGGTCTGGTTCCCATGAGGATATAAAGACCCTTATTGAATCTTGTCCTCTCCCCACACTTTTCACTTACAGGTGATACTTAATCTGCCTTATCATGGTGTATAGGCCTGTAAACGAACCGAACATCCAGCTACCTGTTTTTGGCGGGAAGTTTGTTTATGTTCGTTTGTTTGAGAAATGAAGGGGAATTTTATTCCATTAATTAAATGAACGAACACGAACAAGGGTCGTGTTAGTTGTATACTTAGTTGTATTCGTGAACGTTCGGTAATATGTTCGTTTATTTTGTATCTGCTCATTTCGTGTGTTTTGTTTAGTTTATTTTGGGTCATTAGAAATTAGATTTTTCAAACATTATTATATCAAGTGCTTAACAAGGTGATTATGTATAATGTTTGGGATTAAGAATGCTGTTTTTTTTTTTTTTAATTTATTAAAATTGGTATATGTTCGTTTGTGTTTGTGAACGACTTCTATTCCTTAATGAACGAACACGAACAAGAAAAAGAATCTTCGTTCCATATATGTTTGTGAACAAGTTCAATGCTAAATAAACGAACATGAACAAGGCTCCGTTCGGTTCGTTTACAGACCTAATGGTGTATGATTCTGTGTTGTTTTGTAGACCAACATGGGAAGGTGGTCAGTATGATGGGGATGAACAAAGTCGATTGGCTGCTCTTAAATTAGCAATGGAGTTGGGAGCTGATCACATTGATGTTGAGCTTCAGGTTCCTTTTTTAGTTACTCACTTCGTGATCATGGGTTCGGGTCCCACAAATGTTTCAATCGGATTTCTCATTTCAGTTACTCACTTGCAGGCTGTTGATGAGTTCAAAAACTTAACGCGTGGAGATAAGCCTTCAAAATGCAAACTCATTGTTTCATCTCACAATTATCAAAATACTCCATCGCTAGAAGACCTCGAGAGCCTTGTCGCCAGAATACAGTCAACAGGAGCTGACATTGTGAAGATTGCAACAATGGCTGTAGACATAACTGATGTAGCGCGAATTTTTCACGTAACCGCTCATTCTCAGGTTAGCAGCATCAGCTCGTTTCAATGCACCTTATTATTTCTATCGGTGTGACATTTGTTAAGTGAAGAACTAATATAAAAACAAAATGATATAAAAGTGGGTAGTAAACATTCTTCTTGAATTGTCATGTAAGAAAACCTCATAATATTTACCTGTTTTATTTTTTAGAGTAAAATGCCATTTTCGTCCCTAAGGTTTAGTCAGTTTTGCGACTTTCATCCAAATGTTTGTTTTTCCGCATTTGGATCCAAAAGGTTTGAAATCTTGCTATTTTCATCCAACTCGTTAACTCCATCAATTTTTCTCTGTTAAGTCAGGGGTATTTCTGTCTTTTTGTATACTTAGATGACAATTCGGTCTTTTTCGCACATCTCTAGCGAGTTTACATAAAGTGAAAAAGACCGAATTGCCCTTAAAGTTAACAAAAATGATGGAAATACCCCTGACATAACGGAGAAAAATGGATGGAGTTAACGAGCCGGATGAAATGGCAAGATTTTAACCCTTTTGGATCCAAATGCGAAAAAACAAACCTTTGGACGAAAGTCGCAAAACTGGCCAAACCTCAGGGACGAAAATGGCTTTTTACTCTTTATTTTATTTACGTAACTTGGTTAATCTTGCAGGTTCCAATAATATCAATGGCAATGGGTGAGAGAGGTTTGATATCTCGATTACTGAGCCCGAAATTCGGTGGATATTTGACATTTGCTACCCTTGGACGTGGAAAGGAATCTGCCCCCGGGCAGCCGACAATCCGGGATCTTTTGGATGTGTTCAATTTCAGGCAAATAGGGCCTGACACGAAAGTATTCGGTATTATCGGGAAGCCAGTCGGGCATAGCAAATCGCCTATGTTATACAATAAAGCTTTTAGATCAATTGGCTTCAATGGAGTTTATGTACATTTGTTGGTGGATAATGTGAAGAATTTTCTCGAGACTTACTCGTCCACAGATTATGCCGGGTTCAGGTTATTTTATCGTTTCAAAATCTTTCCGGTTGTTAGAATTAGTAAAATCTAAATGTATGATCGTTGTTGAATGCAGTTGTACCATTCCTCACAAAGAAGCGGTGGTTGAATGCTGTGATGAGGTTGATCCTGTTGCAAAGGTAAATTATATTGTTAAAAATTCATAAGTGAGGCATTGTTTTACATTTATTATGTTACTTGTTGTCTATAACAGTCAATAGGAGCAGTCAATTGCGTTATTAGGAGACAAAATGACGGGAAGCTATATGGTTGTAATACAGATTATGTAGGAGCTATTACTGCTATTGAGGATGGTCTACGAGGTTTCCTTCTCTACTTCCTTTTAGAGGTGGCATTATGAGTGGGTTGTATTGGGTCAAAACAGGTCCAGGAGGCCGGTTGGGTTGACTTGCAAACATTTTTTTGTCCATTTTTTTTAAATATTTCTCAATAAATGATGCTTTAGCATACCTACAACAACAATGTGTTACAATGATGATCAATTCTTTGAGTAAAAACAATTTGAGATGAAGCATGCGTTAAGAATATACAGGGGACTTCACCTTTCAACCCGTTTGAGATAAAACAAAACCTAAATTGACGTATTGAAATTGCCACTCATACTGTTTCAGCTTCAGGCGTTCAAAATGGTTCAAATGGGTCACCCTTGGCTGGTAGACTATTTGTGGTTATTGGTGCTGGCGGTGCTGGAAAAGCACTTGCTTATGGAGCAAAAGCGAAGGGTGCAAGGATTGTGATAGCCAATCGGACTTATGGTTAGACCCTTCTCTTTAGTCTTTACGAGGCTTAAGTTGATATAAAACATCATGCTAATATATGCGTTCTTCAGTTCTTCTCAAGACGTTTTAGTGTTCCGTAAATTCTTAGATAAAATGACCGGAAAAACAATTTGTGAAAAATGAGAGATTATTATCCAAACACACCTTTAGATACAAAATTTATACACCAATTGCTTAAATGTTGTTCCTATTTTTATACCGTATAGAGCGTGCTAGAGAACTTGCTGAGATAATCGGCGGAAAGGCTCTGTCTCTCGCTGACTTAAGCACTTACAACCCAGAAGACGGCATGATACTTGCAAACACTACTTCAATTGGTATGCAGCCAAATATTGACGAAACTCCTGTTTCCAAGGTTTCATGTCCACCATTCTCTGATCATCTATTATATTTACAACCCCTTGCTCTTGAAAACTTATGATGATCTGAGTTGAATAAATTCACGCGTATCGTTTTGTTTTCTTTCTTTGAGCAGGAAGCTTTGAAGTCGTATGCACTGGTATTTGATGCTGTTTACACGCCAAAAATCACCAGATTACTTCGGGAAGCAGGAGAATGTGGAGCCTTGATTGTTACAGGGGTTGAGATGTTTATAGGGCAGGCTTATGAACAATATGAGAAATTTACAGGATTACCTGGTAAGGTTTAAATGCAAAGTCATGATGTGGAATTAATAGCGCCATATCGCATTTCTTGTAACTATTATAATAATTTTCAACTGCAGCACCTAAGGAGTTATTTAGGGAGATCATGGCAAAGTATTGATCGTGTCGGTTATTCATGGTATGCACCTCGTTTTATCTCATCTTCCTTTATTTTGATTAACTCGTTTTTGCTTAATCTTCATCAAGTTACATCTTTCTATACTAATAAATGAAAATCATTTTTTGACACATGTCACTCGTTGGTGCATCCTCATCCTTATTTTCGTATTTCTCTCTCTATTAAATAAATAATATTAAACATCAATTTAACTAAATCTATTTATCTTTTTTTGTTTTTCTTTTGATAATCTGAAATTTAATTTAGTAGTTGATTTCTTATACAAATAAAATCAATTCTTCTAAAATGGAAGAGTTAAATGCTTGGTTGGTCCCTGTGGTTTCCAAAAATTGCAGACTTGGTCCTAGTGGTTTACTAATTACACGCGTGGTCCCAAAACTTGTCAAAAATGCACTCGGTTGGTCCCCAGCCCTAACATCAGTTAAATTTATCAGTTAACTATGTGTGAAATGACTATATTACCCCTGAAAGCCTAATCATCTTCTTCAACCTCTTTACCCCTGAAACCCACCTCTAACACCACACATACTCCTTCCACAATCACTGCAGCTTCGGTCCATGATCTCCTTTCATCCTTCATCCACAGCCCATCATAGATATCAATAACTATTCTACGAACCTTGTATCTTTCACTGCCGTTTGATTGGCTATAAGAATACAAACGTCAACTGTAAATCAGAAACTCATTTTTATTTGTTTAAAAGTCATAAATGAAATCAAAATATCAACAGGAACGAGAATCGTATACCAAAACAGTGAAGGTTCGGATTCCGGTCGTCTTCTCCGGTGATGGAAGCAAGCCATACTCTCAGATCCACAAAATCTGACCGTTGATTGGGTTGGATCCGGTGTGTGCGGTTACACCAGAGTGTTCTGTGCACCCGCACCGGATAATCGTTCGGAAAGAACCGTTGCCGGAATAGACCTCAACCACGGCGACATTGCTGGATATCTACCGGAGGAACTTGGTCTGTTAACCGATCTGGCGTTGTTTCACATAAACTCGAACCGGTTTTGCGGAACAATTCCGAAAAAGTTTAAGAACTTGAAGATTCTGTTTGAGCTTGATATCAGCAACAACAGGTTTGCCGGAATATTCTCTCGCGTTGTGCTTAAATTACCAAAATTAAAGTTTTTAGATCTCCGGTTTAATGAGTTTGAAGGTAATGTGCCTAAAGAATTGTTTGATAAAGATTTGGTTGAGAGGTTGAGGTATCGAACAGTGTGGTTGAGAGGTTGAGGTATCGAACAGGGGGGTAAACAGAGATGAAGTGGGTTGGGTTTTATAGTGTCCAAAGGTCTTGGGATTTAAGGAAATAATTGGAGAATTGATTGTATGATGTCTTCATTGAGACCAGGTTCAAGATTTATCACAGAATTGGAAATCCTAGATTGGTGTCAATTACTGAAAATCAGGGGTTTGTCGGCGGTGGTGTTAGAGGTTGAAGAAGACGATTAGGGCTTGCAGGGGTAAGAGGTTGAAGAAGATGATTAGGCTTTCAGGGGTAATATAGTCATTTCACACATAGTTAACTGAGAAATTTAACTGATGTTAGGGCTGGGGACCAACCGAGTGCATTTTTGACAAGTTTTGGGACCACGCGTGTAATTAGTAAACCACTAGGACCAAGTCTGCAATTTTTGAAAACCACAGGGACCAACCAAGCATTTAACTCAAAATGAAACCACAAACTTTTAGATATTGTTAACTGTTAATCTATATTAAAATCAATAGAGTACCATCAAAATAAATATGTATAGTGATAAAATTTTCGATAATAAAAAAGTCAAACGTTTTTGATGAATAATGAAATCCATAGAAATAATAAACATATTCAAAATATAATAAAAGTAGGGTTATTATTTGATAGCTATTTTGGTGTAACTAGGGTTAAGACCTGCCCGCTTTGCGGCGCGGGTACATCGTAAACATTGAATAGATTAGTTCAAACGTTATATGATGCATTAACCATATGAAAACACACATTTCGACGTATCCACTTGAACCCAATGTAACCTGTATAAGCATTGTGATTGGATCAAATGTAAAGTAATTCAAATTCATATCGAACAATCATAACGAATTATATGTGACCCAACTCATACATAGAAAACGTAACGGATATGAAGGAAAATATGCACATGTAATCGAAAGGGATTAATTGGAGCTTTCGAAAAAAGGGGAGAAAAAGAAACCATAATTTGACTCCACTCGGTTCGAAACAAACTTTACGAAACATACATAAAATAAACATTAAAACATATTATATTTGACCTGAATCATTTCCCAAAAAAGTCTACGTCGAAACGTAGAACAACTTGAATTTATACCAAAACATACATAAAAATATGTACGTAAAAATGGTTTCTTTAAACGAAAACGTATTATATTTGACCTGACTCGTCTATAAAAAAAGTTTATGTCGGAATGTAGAACAAATCATATTTATACATACTCGTACATAAAATATGCACGTAAAAATAGTCTTTAAGTAAAGGAAGTATAGGGTAAACCGAAACAAAATATTGGTAAAAAATTTAATAGGTTAAAAACGTTCGTAAAACCGTGCCAAATACCACCAATGCCACAACGACATCGACTCTCAACATCGTAAAAATAAAATAGATAAAATGGTAAAAATCACACTGAACGAAAAGCAGACTAAAATCGTTGAACCACGCACACCCGTTAGAGTGTTAATGCGAAGAAATTAACCAGAAACGTAAAACGTAGAAAATAATAACTTAGTTGATCTAGGACCAGCCCGTTGCGGCGAACTTTTCAAAAGGGAAAAAATGAACGCGTTGCGATGGGTCTGTCAAATATGAAAAAATAGAGCAAAAAACGTTGAACCTCACATGCACGCTACGACATGTTAACTCGCAAAATTTAGAACGAAACGTAAAACGAAAAACTTGCGAAAGATAAAAAGTATGGGGGACCAAAGTTGTAAATATTAAAGTGTTAGTGTTAAATTATAAAAGATGGAAAACTTTGGGTTAAAAGTAAAAAAAAATAAAAGGGGTTAAAATACAAAATATGAAATGCTTGGGTTAAAAGTGAAAAATCAAGTTTTTTATTTTTTTGAAAAACTCCCCAAGCTTGGGGTACAACTCCTAATGCACAAAAAAGTTGCTTCTTTATAGTGTAATAACACACGTGTTTATTTAATTTGAGCAATACATGAGTGTTTTTTATATACTTAACTTTTTTTTTTGTTATAATTAAATGTATATAACATTACCTTAACCCCAACTGTGCAATACAAGGGATTCTTATGGTATATAAATAAATTATATAATCAACTATTCACAATATCACATCCTAAATCCCTTTGATTTCATAGTTAATCCTAAAATCATCCTTTAATATAATAAGTAAATAGCGCGTCAAAGTTCATTTTTTAACTATTTTATTACTTCGTATATAAACTTATATTTAATCAACCCGTGTAACACACGGGTTCTAACCTAGTTAGCATTAACCGTAAATAATAACTAATATGATCAACTTGAATAAAATCGGAGGAAATTTTGCAATCCAGTATGATCAACAAAAGTATACTACTAGATGCCAAATGTAGGTATCAATTTCGACTCATATGCTTATGAATGGGTCAGTAACTGATCAACTGAGTAAAATCCAAAATAATATCTAAAAAAGGGAACAAAAGTCGCTCAAGGTATACTTTCAATGCGTAGAACCTCATATAGCTTGTATCATTCAGAAAGCGTTTTAGGTCAACCTAACCCTACCCTACTTGTTTAACACTTTATTCTGATAATAATCTAGTTAATCTTACACACGATTTAGTAAATTGTAAGTTGTAAGTGTTTTTATACACTGTGAGTGACATTTGACATGTTTCATTATTAGTCAAGCTTATTAACGTTACCCATGCGACCGTTTGGGATCGGATTTAACTGATATTGACCTATTTTTAGGAAAATGGGTCAACACGGGCGCTCTAGTTTTCAAGATCCAAAGTTATCTTATGCTGTATACAGAAACTGAAGGTTTCAAAGCAGCTAGGGAGCAGGGATGTGATAATTTCAATTATTGTTTGTGTATCATTTGTATTTTTGGTTTTCTGATGGTAAAAATTGATTGTTGTCATATGTTATTTTTTGTAAAATAGTCTTGGGTATCAAGTAACACTCATAAATCTTTGAAAACTAATGGTTCCTAACTTACTTTCCTATATATTTTGATTTGAAGTGTATTGTTAGCAGTAGCGGATTTAAGATTTTTGTTATTTTAGAGATTTTTGATAACTAGAGTTGTTTAACGAGTTGAGTTGGGGTCAAGCTTATGTAATTCAAGCCGAGTCAAGTCGTTAGTCTAAGTTGGAAGTTAAGCTGGTATTCAGCTCAACTTAGCTCGTTTATGAGTTAATTGGCTTGTTTTTCAACATTGATTGCTTTATATGTTTTTACACAAATCTTGAACAAAAAATTATATTATATTATACTATATAGACAAAAAAGATGGCCGGTAATAGTACCCGTTGGTAATTGGTGTAGAGTGGCGGTGTCCAATTGGTGGGTGCCACATGACACCCACTAATACAGGTATCAAATACCACAATACCAAACTATAATTTAACTAGCGAGCTACTTTTAGTTTGAAGTCGACACATGAGTTTATGCAAGTCAATGTGAAAAAAGTGATGTCACTTAGTCAAAAGTGGTTTCATCTTTCACAATCACTAAGACGCGTTATGCTTTGGTGAGGGGTGAGAAGTGCGTACTAGACACGTGTAATTATCTTATTGGACATAATACAAAAAGAAAAAGTTAAAATCTCCCGTCAGAAACAATATAAAAACTTTATTTATAAATGTAGATAAACTAACTAATATAAATTATAAACGAGCTAAGCTCGAACACTGGTCCAAACCAAGCTCAGCCAAGCTCAACCTCAAGCAAACACTGGTCGAGCCTGCTTCAAGTGCGGAGATCCAAACCATCACACCGACGTCTGTCCTCAGTGCAACAGCAACAATCAGCAACAGCAGCAAGCACACTGTCGAGCCTTCGTCATCACAACAGCTCAGGCTCAGAACAACGATGTTATCAACGGTACGTTTCTCGTAAACGATGTCTATGCTTCTTGTTTATTTGATACTGGCACGGATAAAAGTTTTGTATCCTTTGAATTCGAACCTTTGTTAAAGTGTAGATGTTCTAAGTTGCCCAAATCATTCGCAGTCGAAGTCACTAACGGTAAGTCCGTCACCGTCGATTCTGTTCTTCCTAAGTGTTCTTTGGATCTTAACGATCATAAGTTTTCGATTGACCTCATACCCATGCAATTGGGTAGCTTCGACATCATAGTAGGCATGGATTGGCGTAGGCGAGTTCGTGCTGAAGTCGTTTGTTCTGAGAAGTTTATTCGTCTTCCTCTTCCTTGTGGTGACTCTTGGCACGTCTTCTAAAGGTCTCAAGCTTATTTCGTGTACTCAACCGAACAAGTACTTGCGTAAGGATTACTTTGTCTTTCTCGCCCACATTGTGGAAAAGAAGGACAAGGTTAAGAGCGTGCGTGATGTTCCTATTGTTTGCGATTTTCCTGATGTGTTTCCCGAAGATTTTCCTAGTTCTCCTCCTCCTCGTTCAGTTGATTTTCGTATCGATTAAGTTCCTCGCGCTATGCCTGTCACTAAATCTCCATACCGACTCGCACCCTCAGAGATGCAAGAGCTATCTAGCCAACTTCAAGAGTTACTTGATAAAGGCTTTATACGCCCTAGTACTTCTCCTTGGGGCGCACCGGTTTTGTTCATCAAGAAGAAGGGCGGTTCATTTCGGATGTGCATTGATTATCGCGAACTTAACAAACTCGCTGTTAAGAATCGTGTCCTCTTCCTCGTATCGACGATCTCTTCGATCAACTTCAAGGCACGGCGTGTTTCTCCAAGATCGATATTCGTTCTGGTTATCATCAACTTCAAGTCCTCAAAGAAGATATACCTAAAACCGCCTTTCGTACACGTTATGGTCATTATGAGTTCGTGGTCATGCCTTTTGGTTTGACCAACGCACCTGCGGCCTTCATGGATTTGATGAACCGAGTGTGCAAGCTTTACCTAGATCGTTACGTGATCGTCTTCATCGATGATATTCTAATCTATTCCAAGACACAAGAAGAGCACGATCGACACTTGCCTCTTATCCTTGAACTTTTGCGTACTGAACATCTTTACTCCAAGTGTGAATTTTGGCTAAAATAGGTTCAATTCCTTGGTCATGTCGTCAACAAACAAGGTATTCACGTTGACCCTGCGAAAATCGAAGCTGTAGAGAATTGGATTGCTCCCAAATCTCCGTCTGAAATTCGTTCGTTCCTTGGATTGGCAGTTTATTATCGTCGATTCATTTCCAACTTTTCAAAAATCACCGTTCCGCCAGCACGTTAACAAATTTTGAGTGGATCGAGGTGAGTTTGGTTTAAAGGGGGGGCTATAGTTTAAAAGGGGGGCTTTATATCACAGCCTGCAAGTTAAAGAAATGGGCTTTAAAGTCCCCTGTGTGACGTGGCGGTGAGGTGACGTGCTGTAGCCTTAACATAAAAAGTAATTCAATTAATGTTTTAAGATATATCATAGGCTTTAATGCTTGCTAAATCAGGTGGGGTCCACTCTAACGCACCAATCAAACTTTTTTTTTGTTTTTTTTTTCTAACTAGGATTAAGACCCGCCCGCGTTGCGGCTCGGGTACATCGTAAACATTGAATGGATTGGTCCAAACGTTATATGATGCATTAACCATATAAAAACACACATTTCGACGTATTTAGTTGAACTCAATGTAATCTGTATAAGCTTTGTGATTGGATCAAACGTAAAGTAAACCAAATTCATAATCATAACGTATTATATGTGACCCAACTCATACATAGAAAACGTAACGGGTATGAAGGAAAATCAGCACATATAATCGAAAGAGATTAATTAGAGCTTTCGAAAAAATGGGAGAAAAAGAAACCATAATTTGACTCCACTCGATTCGAAACAAACTTTACGAAACATACATAAAATAAACACGAAAAATATTATATATGACCTGAATCATTTCCCAAAAATGTTTACGTCGAAACGTAGAACAACTTGAATTTATACCAAAACGTACATAAAAATATGCACGTAAAAATGGTTTCTTTAAACGAAAACTTATTATATTTGACCTAACTCGTCTATAAAAAAAGTTTACGTCGGAATGTAGAACAAATCATATTTATACCTACCCGTACATAAAATATGCATGTAAAAAATAGTTTTTAAGTAAAGGAAGTATAGGGGTAAACCGAAACAAAATATTAGTAAAAAAATAGATTAAAAAAGTTCGTAAAACAGTGCCAAATAGCACCAATGCCACAACGGCATCGACTCTCAACATCGTAAAAATAAAATAGATAAAATGGGAAAAATTACACTAAACGAAACGCAGATTTAAAATAGTTGAACCACGCACACCCGTTACAGTGTGTTAATGCGAAGAAATTAACCAGAAACGTAAAACGTAGAAAATAATAACTTAGTCGATCTAGAACCCGCCTGTTGCGGCGAACTTGTCAAAAGGGAAAAAAATGGACACGTTGCGACGGTTCGGTCAAATATGAAAAAAATAGAGCAAAAAACGTTGAACCTCACATGCACGTTACGACGTGTTAACGCTCAAAATTTAGAACGAAACGTAAAGCTTGCAAAAGATAAAAAGTATGGGTGACCAAAGTTGTAAATAATAAAGTGTTGTGTTAAATTATAAAATATGAAAACTATTGGTTAAAAGTAAAAAAACTAAAAGGGACTAAAATACAAAATATGAAAATGTTTTGGGTTAAAAGTGAAAAATCAATGTTTTTTTTTTAAAAAACTCCCCAAACTTGGGGTACAACATATAATGCAACAAAAAGTTGCTAATTTATACTTTGTTAATTTTTGGTTAAACTACAACTTGGCAACTAAATGATGGGTTAGTTATGTGCATTAAAGCCTAGTGACATCTTGGGAGTGAGATAAGGGTTAAGGACCATCAGATTTACGGTAATACATGTAAAAAATCATGCACTACTCCGTTTTTAGCATATCTCTCAAGAAGAGCATACAAAAATACATGTACAGAACCGGTTTCTTTAACCTTTCCCGATACTGAAACGATGCCTCTCCTTCACTCAATCGGTACTATGATAAAACCGAGCCTTCCACGCACAAAACTGTCACCCTAAGTCGTTCCCTAGCTTCAATTCCTTGAATCTCAAAATACCATTCCACACGATAAATCCACCCACGCGTCTTCTCACTCAAAGATCTTCAGTTTCCTCAACCCATACTTGGTCCCCGTCCCCATATACAAACCTTGTATCTGTATGGTTCAAACCATGAAAAAGGTTGCTCCTTTTTTTTCACCTGATGCACACAAACTATAGAAACCATAATCTTTGGTTGCTTGGTGGACAAGTCACCCGCTGTTGTTGCAAGCCACGGACCCTATTCGCCAAATTGTCAGTGACCCATTTGGAACATTGTCAACTTCTGCACAAAACTGAGCGATATCAGCTTCCAAATTGTCAATATTTTTGTTGGCCATAGTTGCAGAAATCAGAAAAAGATGTTTTTTTTTTCCATGAACAAAATTCATTTTTCATACCAATTTGATACGAATCAAACCATAATATTACTGAAGAAACAAAAAAAAAAAAGAGAGATAGTTCTTAAATTTTGAGAAGCAGGGGCCTCCCACCAAAGTCCAAGACTCACATATTTGCAACAATACTTAAAAAACCTTGACCATAGAAAGAAATTGATTAATACTAGGAAACCAATTACTTAATAAAAGCTACCTTATTAATCATTAAAATGGCTTATGGGTACCCTTAATATATATATGTTTGCTGTACAAACATGAGCATTTAGCTTGGTATACAAATAAGGTAAATCTAATATCATTAAACGTCCATGAAGTATCGAAAATTTACCCTTTGGAAGTGACTAGAATTTAGAAATTCCTAAGTTCAGCAACAGGAGGCATATCATTGTTGGGTTCGACTGCTCCTGCATCATGTCCTTTCTGGCTAATATTGCTTCTGACTTCTCATCATTCATGTGTCTTTTCAGACACCTTTCTGAAACTAACGCGTCAAAAGAACACTCAAGAACATAGTGACTCTATTTAAACAAAAAATACATACAATTTGGTTCATAATGAAAGATATCCACATAGAAACCATCAATTTGGCATTATGGCCCAGCAAGAAGTCAATTGTGAAACTTGACAAGCAAATTATACTTTGGTCAGTTATTGGTAAAGAAATCTGGGCACATCAAAATTGAGAAGAAACAAACCTATTTGCAGGTGCTTGTATAATACACAAAGAACTAGATTGCTAATAAAACCCGCGCCTATGGAAGTCAATTCGGAATTCTCATCAATCATGCGTCTTTAAGAAGCATCTTGCTGGAATTATCACATCAAAAGAACACTAAAGGAGCAAATACCTATTTGCAGATTCTCTTATGCTACATAACGATTTGGATACCTGATAAAATCCATAGTATGCATTGTTTTTCTTTTTTTTTTAAATCTCAGCTACAGTACCTGCGTGCAGTACTCTAAAGGGTTGAGCAGAAGAAGTGAAAAGGCAATATGATAGCATACTAGTAACCTAGTCTGAATTAGGATCAAGCTAGGACACCTACATAGTTATATTAAACTGGAACTACCTTAAAAATTGATAAACTTTGAAACATCATGTATCGAGAAGCAAAAAGTCGCGGCTAGCTTTTACAAACTAGCAGAATATCACTGAACTACAACAAACACAATTGTGTAAGCGTTACGAATTCATTAAATGGAAAATGTTTAAAAACCACACACATGAACACCAAATAGAATTTGGTAGAGATTTCCTGCTTTCCACATTTTGCAAGTTATAATCTTCATTTTTCATCCCACAATTACTATCTCAGTTTCACTCCCAGTCGCACAAGCTAGGATCGTCCATTAATTCTTTTGGCACAAGCTTACCTAACAACTTAAGCATACTTCTATCTAGTAAACCAGCTGCAATATGATCTATAAATAACGATAAAGTCGAAGCATCAAGTGAGTAACCTCTATCATCCATTTCCTGTAAAAGCATCTCCACATCATCATAGTGCCTGTTCTTTAGATATCCTTGGAGTAAAACACGGTAAGTAACATCATCTGGCGGGCAACCACTCTCTTCCATTTTAAGAAACAACAACTTTGCTTCCCCCAATTGACCTTCCTGACAAAAACCACTGATCATCACGCTATATGTACGAACATCAGGTTGCAAGCCTTTATCAATTAGACCTTGGAAAAGAATCCTCGCAACATCTACTTTCCCATTTTTGCCTGCACCATCAATGAGAATGGTGTACACAGCAATATCAGAATTAAGCTTGCTGTTACCCACCAAATGAAACAAAGAGAGCGCATCCTCTACTAGATGGTTGTTGCAAAGACCATCTAGAACTATTCGATAAGTGCACTGGTCTGGAATTCGGCCTTGTGCATGCATCTCATCAAAGAGTTTGCGCGCAGAAACACAGCGCCCAACCTGAAACAATCCTTGTAACATGGTGTTGTAAGTAACTACATCGGGTTTTAAACCTTTTCCGGACATTTCACGAAATAGTTGCACAGCCTTCTCAACATTCAGATTCTTGCAATATCCGTTCAATAAACTACTGTAACTAACAACATTAGGAACGAGGCCTCTAAGTGTAATGGAATCAAAAATATCCCTTGCTTTGATCATTTCACCTCGTAGACAGTAACCATCAATAAGTGAACTGTATGTCACTATGTCTGGAACCTTACCTCTCTCAATCATGATGTTTATAACAGCCTCAGCTTCTTCTACTTTACCTTCCTTGCAAAACGCATCAACTAATACATTAAAAGTTTGCACATTTGGGGAAATGTTCTCATCCTCCATTTCTTTTAGCATCTTTGAGGCCTCATCCCAACGACCTAACGGTGTATGTGATGACATCTGGTAGAATGCCTTTCCTAAAAACCATTTCTTTAAAGAGCTTCAAGGCATCATCTATCATTTTATCCTTGCAAAGACTATCAATGATGGTGTTATATGTAACAATATTAGGCTTGCATTTTGTTTGTTCCATTAGCCTGAGCAAAGCAACTGCTGTAAGGTTATTACTGAACTTGCAAAGCCCTTTAATCATTGTGCTGTACATAACAACATTAGGTTCACAAAGTTTTTGTTTGACGAGCTTCTTGAATAACATCTCTGCTTCAAGAATCTTATCTTCAAGGACGAGTCCGTCTAAGAGTGCACTAAATATGTAAACATCAGGTGCAATAGCTCGCCTAAAGCAACAGCCTAGGACTGCAAAACCGTCTTTGGTGTGATTCAACTGACAACAACACTTGATTGCAATGCTCAATGTGTATTTATCAAGAGGGACACCAAGGGAACACATTTGTTTGAAAAGATCAAGTGCATAAGTAAAATGTTTCATTTTAGTAACAACATTCAACAACTGAGTAAACTTAACAACAGATGGCAAAGGGTGTCTGTGTGACATTTCATCGAACAGGTTCAGGGCATCATTTAAGTTGGTAATTTTATCAAACATAGATCGATTCGAGGAAACATTGCGAGTATCGGAATGTAAACCTATGTGGAAAGATGAGAAAGGGGTTTCGGAATGAAGAAGGAAGGAGTTGGTGGTGAAATTACCTCTGAATTTGATGAAAGCTATGCGATTCATCATCTTCGGCAGCACACAGAGTAGAAGCCTTCAACCTATCTATTAAATGTTACAAAGCATGCTGTAGTTTATTTATTTATTTGAACAGCAAATTTGGATAACTGACGGACCACTGGAGTATTGGAGTATTGGAGTATAATCGTGCCACGAGTGAAACCACCCGATCATATCCATCTCCACTAGGCATAATGCCTATATACCAATTCAGGAGAAAACCCAATAAATCTGGGAAAACCCCCCGGGAATCGAACCCAGGACCTATTGGTCCCAAAGTCTTATCTCACCACCAAGATGTCACTAGCCTATAAAGTCATGGACATGCTGTAGTTTAAACAAGGGCATGTTTGGCTAACCTTTTCCAACACAACTTATAACTCATTGACTTAATCAAAAAGCTAAAAATGAGTTTTAGTGTTTGTCAAACCTAAAAGTCATTTTCAAAATGACTTTTTGAAAAGGAGAAAAAGTCATTAAAAAATCATTTTTGAGAAGTTAGGAGCTTGTGATTTTTTTATCAGCTTATAACTTTTCAAAGACCAAATTACCCCTGATTTAAAACTCCTTATATTTGTTACCCTACGTCCATTTTAGTCATTTTACATCAATAAGCTAAGCCAAACACTTTTTAAAAAACAACTTATTGACTTATTAGCTTTTCCTATCCCACAAGCTAATCCAAACTCTTTTTTTTAAAAACTCCTTTTCAAAAAGTTATAAGTTAATAAGTCCTTTTCACAAAAAGTCATTTTAGCTTAAATAAGCTTAGCCAAACATGCCCTAAGTAACGAAGAAGATGAAATGGCTCTTCACCTATTCGGGTCATACCGTATCGCGCAGCCGGTAGGTGTAGGATTTAGCTTATTTTTATTTTTGTGTTGGATTTAAAAAACGGGTTATTGGATTTTATCTCCCCAACTATTAGCTATTAACTTTTATCATTCCCAACTATCACTTTGATGCCCGTCACCATGGCCGGCTATGATGGTGTGCGGGGAGGACTTCCGCACAAGGCCTGTGATTTCGAGAGGCACGGGATTTTTTTTAAATAGTTCGATATATATATATATATATATATATATATATATATATATATATATATATATATAGTAGGGATCCTGCGGAAAGTGTGTTTTTCCTAGAAAGTGTAGGAAGCGATCTGGGCCATTAGATGAGTGTGTTTAATGGCTTAGATCAAATGGATGGCATTTTCGTAATATATGAGTTATATAATTAGAGACTTTTAATATAGTGAGGGTATTTTGGTAATTGGAAGTGTTTTAAATCAGTTAAGAAACTGTCATATCAATAACCAATCCCTAAATTCATGCGATTTCCCCTCTTTCTCTCTCTCTCCCTCTCTAAACCCACCTCCAAAAACCTCAAAACGGTGATGGCCGCAACACACAGTGGAGGAAGGATTTTGTAGGGTTAGGTGGCGGCACAGGATGGCGCTGTGGTAGTGGTGCTCAGCGACCAGAAGGGGGTAGGCAGAGAGGAGCGGCTGGGGTGACGCCGCCGCCGACGATCAGTCAAGGTTTCCGGCGAGCCCTTTTCGAATCCAGGTCAGTCTCATTTAACTCTAGGTTACCCGATTCACTTTCGTATCTTCGTTGTATGATTTAAGGTTGATGTGTTTTACCACTTTAAGGTTGATGTGTTTTACCATTTTAAGGTTGATGATGACAGTGTGTTTTAAAATGACATCTGAATATGTTGATGATGACAGTGTGTTTTAAGGTTTATGCGTTTTACCATTTTAATGTTGATGATGACAGTGTGTTGAAGACGAAGACACTGGGTTGTGTTTGAAGACGAAGACACTGACAGTGTGTCCAACAATCTGCTTGCTGTTAAAACACAATGTCAAAAAATCTGCTTGCTGTTAAAACACAGCGTCAAGAAATCTGCTTGCTGTTAAAACACAATGTCCAGCAATCTGCTTGTTGTTAAAACACAACGTCAAGGAAATCTGCTTGCTGTTAAAACACAAGAAATCTGCTTGCTGTTAAAGCACAATGTTAAGAATCCTCCAGCAATCTGCTTGCTGTTAAAACACAACGTCAAGAAATCTGCTTGCTGTTAAAACACAATGGCCAACAATCTGCTTGCTGTTAAAATACAACGTCAAGAAATCTGCTTGCTGTTAAAACACAATGTCAAGAAATCTGCTTGCTGTTAAAACATAATATCAAGAATCCTCCAGCAAATCTGCTTGCTGTTAAAACACAGCGTCAATAAATATGCTTGCTGTTTGCGGAAGCGTGGTTAATTTGGTGTGAGTTCTTAATACCATAGCTTAATCATAACAAAGCTATATGAAAATAAAACCATGCAAGATCATCCATTAAAATAAGTTTGAAGAGTGAAGAACCACAACATTGTCTTAACGGATATCACATCCTAACAAACATAAACAGTGTTCAAAAGACACAACACCAACAAGAAATAAACACAGTTTAAGAACTGTGACTCGTCCAGGAAAAAGTCACATCCCTTAAACTCGGATGACCTCGAAACTAGTGCAGCGGGAAAACGTGTCATACCGCGCCAGATCCTTTAATTCCCTGAAATACATGTAAGTTGAAAAATCAACAATAATGTTGAGCGAGTTCATGTGTAAGTGAGTAAGTAAAACCTTTGTAAAATGTCTGTATGTATGAAAATTCCTGGTATGTAGCAATAAGGAAAAGAGAGATCAATTAATGTGTAGCTAATACATTAATAAGTGAAATGGCCTAGGAAGCACTCAAACCTGTAACGCGTATTTCATATCGGTCCTTCCGGCGGAACGACATAGTCACCACATGCAGCCACACGCTAGCTCATGTGTGGGGCTCGCAACACCCGATAGATCTATCACTCATGCCTCTCGGTCCTTATACAAGGATTAATGGTCTTACGATAATAGCCTACCCATTCACATGATCTAGGTAATAACCCTCCTTATGCTATCCATACCATGTAAAAAAAGTACTTGTAATCGTAGTAACATGTATTTCACCCCCGCAGTTTAGAAAACTGAAAACAGTTAAGAGAAAAGGGGGACATGAACTCACAGTGGTGCGTCTCTACCAAGTATATCTCCTGATCAAGCAGCTGTGCGACGACCTACACGTACTATCACTATTAGACGGATGGCCGTGCCTTAACTTAAGGTTTAAGTTTTCGGGGAAATAGTTAGACAACTATTTCGTGTTTATATTTTTGTAAATACTTGGTAATTATTCTCCTTCCCAAGGATGGGGGATTAGTACATGTGCGTTCGTATTATTTTGGAATTGTTAGCATTCGGTAATATTATTTTTACCCTAAAAATAATATTTGTATAGTTCACAAGATAATCATGAAAATTCACAAGTGTTGTTATGAAAATATATATACCAAATATATATATTTATCAAGTTTTTATTTTGTGAAAATCCCACCTCCGATATTTAGAAATCTTGAAATAAAGATCGTGGCGAAATTTATGTTTTGGAAACAAGTCAAAAATAGCTTTACAACACTTGTAGTGAAAATATTCCCAAGTTTTAGGTTTTTAGAAAAATTTCGCCAGAGTTTCTCCTGTAACTGGAGGTGGCCACGCTTTCAAGCGTATCATTTTCTTTTAAAATTCAAATCAACAATTTTCTTAATCAACAATAAACAATCTTCAAACCATCAAGCTAGTCAAAATAGATGTAAATCGCAAAAATACATGAACTTGTGGTTTATCTAAAATATGAAGTAAATCCCATTATTTTTAGTGGATCTTTTGTATAAGTCAATCCGGTTTCGTAAAAGTCTTGTTTTTAACGAAATTCCATCTTTACAACTTCTTGTAAAATTTGACAAAACTAGTTCTTTGTCGAAATTTAGTGTTACACAAGTGTCTACACACTTGTGTGTTTAAAAATCATTCTTGTTCGTTTAAGATCCGGTTTTAGTAAATATAATTTCTTTGACACTTGGTCCTTTGAAAATACCATTTGTAGATCCGTAGATCTACTAGTTTAAAACACTATTTCGTAAGAAAAATCGATTTTACACAAGTTCATGTTTAGTGTGTAGTAGAGTTTCATCATTTAACCCTTTTCATCCTTGACATATTCTATGTCATGTTCATGAACATGACTAATCCGGGTTAGATGATGATCCGAGCTACCACAACATAGATCGGCACTAAATAGTTACACAAAACAAGTCTTACAAGATTTACACAACATAATAGCTTTTAACCAACATATTCATCATTTTAGTAGACTTTTAACATATCATCTTGTAAGTTCATGAGTTTTAACCGTCATATTTCATTTTAACCACTTTAAAATAGATCGAGAGTGTGTTTCAAGCAACTTACTACTAGCTCGAGGCTAGGGAAGAATCTAGTCGAAGAATGAGTGGATAAAAGCAATGAGGTGAGGTCCTTCACGTTCCGAACGCACCAAGCTTCCTTGTATGAGATCCTTAACACTTGTATACCCTTGGAATAGCTTGAACAAGATTGAAAAATGGATGGATGATATAGGGGTGTTCAGCCGTGCGCTATTAGAGAGGAGAGGGAGAGTTTTGTTGTGATGTTTAAGTGTTGAAAGTGAATGATGGATCAAGGTGGATTCTTATAGACAAAGTTATGATCATTGTCCAATGGATTATATGTAAGCTAGATATTAGACAAGAGTGAATATTATAATCAAAATTAGGACAAGGGTGTCCCCCCCTAGGGGACGAGTTCGGTTGGGGGGGGGGGTCTCCTAGTTCATTTCCAACTAAATGGTTAAGATCTAGTTAGTTAATTAGGAGGTTAACTTAGTTACTAGCATGTAGTAAGTTGTAACGGGTGTTAGGGTATTCGGGGACCCTAACTGGCTCAGAAAAAGAAAAACAGTGTAGATGGCAATATTTTTATGTTCCGGGTAAAGTCCGGTTGTTCGGTTGGATAGTGATCCGTTAAAGTGCTTAACAAAGCTTTAAAGTGTCGTTATTATTATTTTCAGTGGCACAACTTATTCCCGACACATTGGAAAGTGTCTAGTAATATTTTTCCCATGTTTTGGCACTTTATTAGGTAGCTTAATGCTGAATTTTAATTAAAGTGCTGAATTTTGCACTTAAAGTATGTTTTAGGCACATCCGGTCACTGTAATCTCATTCCTAGTGACGCAGTTCTACAACCCTTATATCCCTACACTCTCTACTAGTGTAGCAAACTATCTCTGGCTCTTACAAGCCTTAGAGGCAGTACCTGCCTGGTGCTGGCTATAACAGCACGTTTAGTAGGTTATCCGTTATTGTGCTACAGTGCTTTTGTGCATCACGGTTGTCACTACAGTTCTGTATGTAAATAGTAGGGTGACAACAAATAAGGTATGATGCAAGTAAGTACATGTATCAGTATTCAAATAGCAGTTTATCCACAATTTCAAGTAAGCACAGTAATTAAGCAGTAATTAATTATTAATTAAGTCGTACGGATACCTGGTTTGGTGAGGGTTGTCACATTCTCCCCCCGTTAAATAAATTTCGTCCTCGAAATTTGTACTACCCTACTACTTATGGTTAAGTCACACATGTATGTATATGGATAATATCGAAGTAGATAATCATCAAATCGAAACAAAACTTACTCACATTAGCTGAGTCCCAGAATATATAACAACCCGAATCCTAGGGTTGAAAGGTGTGTGCTTCTAGCATTGGATGTCAACGGTACAAGACGTACTTGACGTATAATCTAGTGTAAACCAGCTAGCAGGGGTTCCACAAAAGTGGAGTTTTGACTAATAAGATTCTTTTAAACGATTGGTTACAATATGCAAACGGGTTTTTACAAATCATAGCACCCGCTATATGAACTCAAAAGCAACAACTCAACGTAATAGTAAAATGATCTGTCAACTCTTGAATAAATGTCTGGTAAGGTTTGGTGTGTCGACATTTTTGAATAGTGGAGATACACCGAATGGAATACAAGTGAATCTGGTGTATCATTGTCTTGATTCGTAGTTGCATCAGAAATGTTTAAATGATAAATCTAACAGAAGTATGTGTGGTCTCGTGTAAAACGGTTACCACGATTAGCACAAGCTACAAGTTTATGATGACACCACAAGGTGTCGTAATGGCATTTCCCAATAATAGTGGTGACTGAACAAGTTCACCGCGTTTGAAATCAAATGAAAGTGTACTGAGGCAATCTGAAGATTTGATTTATACCATGTTACAGAGTTTTCAGTTAAATACGGAACATCAAAGATCCACTGTTTCCAATCGAAGATGAAATGTAATAAGTATCGCAAGGCATTTGGTTTACAACGAAAGAATCGTTAGGGGGTACATCATGATATGAAATGAATTTATGTACCTTTGACTCAGCACGCACGTGTGTTGAGAGTGATTTAATTGTGATAAAGAAACGGATTTAGGGCAAGTTGTCAAATAATCAATTAAATCCGTGTACGAAGTGAGTAGTTAAATAAGCGCAAGCTTCTGTTCTGTGAAAGTATCACTGTAAGGTGTCGAAATCTATCCACGATTTAGTGGAGTCTTAGACCAAATAAGTCTACCACGACCCGAAACAAAAGAATCTATGCCAAAGTATTAGAATACGATGCTCTCAATGCATCATATGGCGTCTCAAATTAAGCAGGTGAACTGGATAAGTTCAAGCAGTTGAACCTAGTAACCAAACAATAAACGTACATACCAACAAGGAAATCTTGACATGATAGCAAACATGTAACCTGAAAGAAGGTAGTTTCAATAAGTGTGTTGACTTGATAACAAAAGAGTCAACAATGACAAGAATGTAGGTCATTCGAATCACGAATCAGTAACTGGGTTTAGCAGGGTAATATTTAAATTTCAATGAAGTGTTTGTTCGAAACAAAACCACGTGCGTAGCAAATGATGCATGTGGGTCATGAAAGTTTCCGAGTACTGAAACAATGAGTGCTTGCTAAGATGAAGAAATGACCAAGTATCGAAACAAATGTGTGTTCGCTCTCAGCGAAGAAAACTTGTGTGATGCAACTACCATTAAGGGGAGTAGAGATGCAAACATCTACTCGCCAGAAGTAAAAGAAATCCAAGTACTCTCTGTTTGGGTCAGCGGAACTGGCATATGTGCCAAGTTAATGATGGTTGATTGAGTTGACATATAGGGTTCCTAAATAAAAACCCTTACGAGTTTGGACCTGGGTTCACGAAGGTCCTAAATATAAGTTTTCCCAAATCCTCCAGGTTTCGTATCCCGTGTGGATCCGGTTTGTACATTTTGTAGGAAACACCGTTTTTGTGTACGTCTAAGAACTAGTCATTGTCCCACAATTTTCACCGGTAAACTTTCTTCTTGAATTTACTGTTAACGACGCTCGATTATGGACCAGTCGTGTAATAGTTGTTGGGTCCTCATAGTTAGTTATATAAGAATTTCGTTAGTCCTCAGCAAGAGCCACCTACCGTGGTTGGCTAGCTTTCCCGACTTCCGATCATTTGAAGGTCAGTCGTCCTTTCTTTTGGCGAGCAGAACTGAGGTTATCCAAAACAAAGGTTTTGGTCTGTTATCTTCCTTCTTTATCAACCACTGGGGTTGCACTGCCAATCCTTGTCTCTCCGGAAGTGTAAGTCGTTATCATGCATTGACTACAGGCGTGGTGCCTGGGATTAAATCGATGCGAGACTCGACTGATCGTTGAGGAGGTGATTCCGGTAAGTCTTCGAGGAAGACTGCAGGATATTTCCTTATCATAGGAACATCTCTGTGCTTTGGTTCTTCGGCTCCTCCTGTCCCTGACATGAGCCAAGAAAACAACACATTCTTCTCATAACAACCTTCGTGCCTTCAAGCAATTCGTGATCTGTGGAGGCGTATCCTGCCTTGTGAGTCGAGATCGTTCCTTCATTCTTCATCATGGTGCGGATATCGATCTCCTATTGATCATTTGTCAACCAATCCCTCCAACTACCTTGTTGAAGTCTCCCAATTCATTGGCAGTAGATCGAGTGTAATCTTATGCTTCCCGGGTTCTATCTTGCCGATTCCAGTTATTGTGTTGGCTTTCACTAGCTTCCCCTAAGCTAGTTCTAATGGGTACTGGAATATCTACTTACTCGCTGCTTAAACCAATTATACTCTCGAACTCTAGGGGTGCGAAGCGTAAAATTTACAACATATTTGGCAATACAGATGCATAACATCGGGTAGTATGGGACGTACCGATATTCATGCTTGGATTCCTGGCGTGCTTCCCTGGCTCCGGTGTTAGACATCTTTCCCATCATTTTGCTTAATCTCCCTTGGGCAATCTTTCCTAAAGTGACTCATGTCCCCGCAGGTATAACATCCCTTATCTTTCCCCTTTCCTTTCTTTCCACGCTTCATCTCACGCCAACACGTTTCCCTGTTGTGTCCCACTTTGCCACAATTGTCACACTTCCCATTTTTTACATCGCCCGGTATGATGACGTCGGCACCTATCGCATTTAGGTAGCTTACCCATGTACTCTTTTCTCTTTTTGGCCTTGTTGTTGCTACTCGACTGGGTACCCTGTTTGAAATTTGCCAACTTTCTCTTGTTGCCCCTAGATGACTCTACATGAGTCTCCTTCTTCTCTTCAGAGGTTGAAAATTTGTTCGTCCTGATTGCCTCTTCAGTCAAGGCTACACTTAGATTGATGGCCTCAGTGATCGTTGCAGGCTTTGACGTCGTCACCAAGCTCATGATTTGGGGTGCCAATCCCCAAATGAAACGCTCAATCCTCTTAAACTCCGGATCTACCATGTAAGGAACGATACGCGACAGAACTTGGAACTTCTCCACATACTCAGCTATTTTTGGACCTTCCATCTTCAAGTTCCAGAACTCAGTTTCTACCTTCTGGCTTTCTGTTCTCGAACACTACTTTTTATGCATTAGCTCTTTCAGCTCGTCCCATGATAAAGCATATGCAGCGGCCTCGCCCATTGTCTGAACCTGAAGTTTCCACCATGACAGAGCCCCATCTCGGAATAGCCCGGAAATGTACGTGACCTGATCTTCTGGGGCGCATTTGCTCGCACGCAAAACAGTGTCCGTCTTCTCAATCCAGCGTACGAAGGCTACGGCACCCCCAGTGCCGTCGAAATATAGGGGTTGGCAGCCTAAGAACTGCTTGTAGGTGCAGCCGTTGGGTGGGTTATTTCCTGAGGTACCTCCGTTGCGTTTGGAGCGATGGGCCTCGTACTGTGCGATAAAATGCAAGAGGCGTTCTTGAAATTCCGCCTCTGTCGTTGGCAGAGGGTTGTTGGTATCGGTGTTCCCTCGAGTCGACATCTTCTGAGAAGAAAGTCGGTTAGGTCGGGTCTTAGTAAGGACACGAGCACCTAAGTCTCTATTTAATGAATAAGACCTCATAGGTATATTACATTTACGTAAATACGCAGTTGTTTAACAATTAATCACATATCCTCACGGTTATAGCACAATTTGCAAATAGGAACATAACAAGTAAACATGTGGTATTATAGTTATAGCACAAATATGTAGATCATCAATGTGCTTAGTGAGAGCATAGCGACGATATTTTTCGTCGGTCATTAGTCATAAGTATTGTCGCGTGTTTAAAGATGATCGGGCTTTCATTATCCACCAGCCACAATCATTGTGTCTTACCAAAATGCATCACATCAGAAGGGACTCAGGGTCACCCTACCCTTGTCCAACAAGTATATCAGTGCATCACAACTACGTGGTCAGAAGTGATCCTCAAAAGTCTCCGAAATCCCCGCTTATCATTAGCGTCTTTTCCCAAGCGTAATGCAATCCGCTTAATCCAGAAATCAACTATACTGGTGACTGAGGTGGAGGAGGAAAGAAAAGTATACTGTTAACGTGCGTGAGTCCCTCCTCGAGCTTGTATATACGTTGAAGTAATCATTTTCTCTGCCGCTTTATAGTTTAGAAATGAACATCGGAATCCCGGGAATGGTGAAAGAACAAAGGTCAAGAGCACAGAGGAGTCTTGATGCATGCGGCGGATCAAAGCATGCTGGTGATAGACCGGCTGGAGAACGTGGTATTTTGTATAGACTTTTCAGACAATATGTGGTCTTGTGATGTAGACACTCAAGTCATGTTTTCGGTTATGTAATGTTTCGCAATTGAAGTTGCCAATTGTGGCGTCAGCTCAAGCTCCAACATTCTGTGACTCATATCCTTAACTGTAGTTGATGTTACAAGAGCAACTCATCTCGCGTGTGGCCTTTATAATGTAAGGGTCTAACTTCAGCACAGTGTACAATAGGAATCACCGAGATGGCTCGTCCGACGTTGTAGAGGTGAATGTAGCAAATGGTGCGACCTGTGCAGTTGGGAATATGCTGTTGTAGCAGATGAATCGTTATGCGGGTGCTGACCTGAAGTACCTCCCCGCCGTATGGTTATATTCCGAAAGGAAGCTATAGGCATCTTGGCGCAATGGACGTTGGTCTTCATAGGGGAAAGGAGCAATGTCAGCGGTTGCGGTTGTAAAAAAAACGAACATCTCACAAATGAGGAGATTGGCCGATGCAGGTAGATATAAGGGGTGCAATGTATGGCAGACCAAAAAGAAACAGGGTCGTGATCACGTAAAGGTGTAGGTTCAGCAGGCGCAACATCAAGCTGACCCAAATGGTGTAGCAGCTGGCTCGAGTGCAGGCTCCGGGTCATGTTACGGTGTGGTGAGTATCAGTGGTGAGCGTGGGAACAAAGGTGCTTCCATAGGAACTGAAATAGGGGCTGAAACAGGAGTCACAAGGGAGCGTCACAGGAAACTCGAAAAGTGGGTGACCATTAGCATCGTCTATCCAACCATGTTGGGGGTGCGTATCGAGGATCAACATGGGTCACAAAAGGCGCATGATCGAACTGTACAGGCACAGGGTCAGGAAATGGGGCAATAACAGGATCAGCAGGGATATCAGCAATGTGAGGGGCATCAACATGAGCATCAACAGCATGCTCATCCTCCAACAGTGGAGCAACAATAGGATGATCATCGATAGGTACATCATCAATCAAAGGATCAACAGCGGGTACATCAGCATGAATAGGGTCATGCTCGAATACGGGGTCTGGAGCAACTACTGACTCAGGGCCACTGCAGGCTCCGGATTGTCAAACTTCATCTCAAAATCTGCGGGATCAGCAAACATGGGGTCAACAGGGTCCCTCATGGGCTGATCTAAGTGAATAAACTCAATGTCATGATCGGGATCAAAGCCCGGTGGGAAAACAGGATCCGAATCGTCATCAACGTCATGACCATACTCAAGGTTAGGGGCAGGGGCAGGTGCAGCGGATGATGCCATATCAGGGTCCGTGTCGTGCGAATGATGCTGCATTCCCTGCGCATGTGAAGGTGCAGATGTCACGGACTCAAAGGAGTCGGGGTCGGTGAGTGGATGGGTGCCTCCTCCGCAGGAGCATCAGCGAGAAGTAGGAGATCACCAGCAGCAATAAGGGCCTCACCCTCCAAGTTATCCTCGAGTGGGTCCTCATCAAACAAGTCGACGTTGTCGTTAGCGATTACGTCAAGGGCATATCAACAATAGGGTAAGCGGCAAGGGGTACAGAGGTAGGGATCACCGCGAGCGGCAACTTCCTACTGATAGGGCCATCAGCGGGCTCAGCCACGTCATTAGGCAGCGCAAATGGCTGGAAATCATCATTGTTCGTGCTGGTAGTATCTGAGGTATACACCTAGTGCTCTGATGAGACTATGTCGTCTGTAATACAAACACGCATATGCACGGATAATCAATCACATAGTCAAATAAACATATTAGTCACCAATACGCAATCAAATAGTTCTCCTAGTCCCACTAGCCTCCCAGCCTCCCAGACTGATCTTCCTAGTCCCACTAGCCTCCCAGCCTCCCAGACTGCTCTTCCTAGTCCCACTAGCCTCCCAGTCTCTTAGACTGCTCTTCCTAGTCCCACTAGCCTCCCAGTCTCTTAGACTGCTCTTCCTAGTCCCACTAGCCTCCCAGCCTCTCAGACTGCTCTTCCTAGTCCCACTAGACAACTACCTCGGTTTCCCGGACCGAGCCTCGGCCTCCCAGACCGAGCCTCAGCCTCCCAGACTGAGCCTATAAATAATAAATAAAATGTGCTCAACATTTGTTTGTAAAAACGTTTTGGATCTGGACTTAAGTGGTATGCAATGTAAAAATGTTTTCGTGAGAGCCCTAGTGATCATAGTCTAGACTCGAGAAAGAATCCTAGTTCGCTATGATCAGAGCTCTGATACCAAGCTGTCACACCCTGGCTTTGCGGAAGCGTGGTTAATTTGGTGTGAGTTCTTAATACCATAGCTTAATCATAACAAAGCTATATGAAAATAAAACCATGCAAGATCATCCATTAAAATAAGTTTGAAGAGTGAAGAACCACAACATTGTCTTAACGGATATCACATCCTAACAAACATAAACAGTGTTCAAAAGACACAACACCAACAAGAAATAAACACAGTTTAAGAACTGTGACTCGTCCAGGAAAAAGTCACATCCCTTAAACTCGGATGACCTCGAAACTAGTGCAGCGGGAAAACGTGTCATACCGCGCCAGATCCTTTAATTCCCTGAAATACATGTAAGTTGAAAAATCAACAATAATGTTGAGCGAGTTCATGTGTAAGTGAGTAAGTAAAACCTTTGTAAAATGTCTGTATGTATGAAAATTCCTGGTATGTAGCAATAAGGAAAAAAGAGATCAATTAATGTGTAGCTAATACATTAATAAGTGAAATGGCCTAGGAAGCACTCAAACTTGTAACGCGTATTTCATATCGGTCCTTCCGGCGGAACGACATAGTCACCACATGCAGCCACACGCTAGCTCATGTGTGGGGCTCGCAACACCCGATAGATCTATCACTCATGCCTCTCGGTCCTTATACAAGGATTAATGGTCTTACGATAATAGCCTACCCATTCACATGATCTAGGTAATAACCCTCCTTATGCTATCCATACCATGTAAAAAAAGTACTTGTAATCGTAGTAACATGTATTTCACCCCCGCAGTTTAGAAAACTGAAAACAGTTAAGAGAAAAGGGGGACATGAACTCACAGTGGTGCGTCTCTACCAAGTATATCTCCTGATCAAGCAGCTGTGCGACGACCTACACGTACTATCACTATTAGACGGATGGCCGTGCCTTAACTTAAGGTTTAAGTTTTCGGGGAAATAGTTAGACAACTATTTCGTGTTTATATTTTTGTAAATACTTGGTAATTATTCTCCTTCCCAAGGATGGGGGATTAGTACATGTGCGTTCGTATTATTTTGGAATTGTTAGCATTCGGTAATATTATTTTTACCCTAAAAATAATATTTGTATAGTTCACAAGATAATCATGAAAATTCACAAGTGTTGTTATGAAAATATATATACCAAATATATATATTTATCAAGTTTTTATTTTGTGAAAATCCCACCTCCGATATTTAGAAATCTTGAAATAAAGATCGTGGCGAAATTTATGTTTTGGAAACAAGTCAAAAATAGCTTTACAACACTTGTAGTGAAAATATTCCCAAGTTTTAGGTTTTTAGAAAAATTTCGCCAGAGTTTCTCCTGTAACTGGAGGTGGCCACGCTTTCAAGCGTATCATTTTCTTTTAAAATTCAAATCAACAATTTTCTTAATCAACAATAAACAATCTTCAAACCATCAAGCTAGTCAAAATAGATGTAAATCGCAAAAATACATGAACTTGTGGTTTATCTAAAATATGAAGTAAATCCCATTACTTTTAGTGGATCTTTTGTATAAGTCAATCCGGTTTCGTAAAAGTCTTGTTTTTAACGAAATTCCATCTTTACAACTTCTTGTAAAATTTGACAAAACTAGTTCTTTGTCGAAATTTAGTGTTACACAAGTGTCTACACACTTGTGTGTTTAAAAATCATTCTTGTTCGTTTAAGATCCGGTTTTAGTAAATATAATTTCTTTGACACTTGGTCCTTTGAAAATACCATTTGTAGATCCGTAGATCTACTAGTTTAAAACACTATTTCGTAAGAAAAATCGATTTTACACAAGTTCATGTTTAGTGTGTAGTAGAGTTTCATCATTTAACCCTTTTCATCCTTGACATATTCTATGTCATGTTCATGAACATGACTAATCCGGGTTAGATGATGATCCGAGCTACCACAACATAGATCGGCACTAAATAGTTACACAAAACAAGTCTTACAAGATTTACACAACATCATAGCTTTTAACCAACATATTCATCATTTTAGTAGACTTTTAACATATCATCTTGTAAGTTCATGAGTTTTAACCGTCATATTTCATTTTAACCACTTTAAAATAGATCGAGAGTGTGTTTCAAGCAACTTACTACTAGCTCGAGGCTAGGGAAGAATCTAGTCGAAGAATGAGTGGATAAAAGCAATGAGGTGAGGTCCTTCACGTTCCGAACGCACCAAGCTTCCTTGTATGAGATCCTTAACACTTGTATACCCTTGGAATAGCTTGAACAAGATTGAAAAATGGATGGATGATATAGGGGTGTTCGGCCGTGAGCTATTAGAGAGGAGAGGGAGAGTTTTGTTGTGATGTTTAAGTGTTGAAAGTGAATGATGGATCAAGGTGGATTCTTATAGACAAAGTTATGATCATTGTCCAATGGATTATATGTAAGCTAGATATTAGACAAGAGTGAATATTATAATCAAAATTAGGACAAGGGTGTCCCCCCTAGGGGACGAGTTCGGTTGGGGGGGGGGGGTCTCCTAGTTCATTTCCAACTAAATGGTTAAGATCTAGTTAGTTAATTAGGAGGTTAACTTAGTTACTAGCATGTAGTAAGTTGTAACGGGTGTTAGGGTATTCGGGGACCCTAACTGGCTCAGAAAAAGAAAAACAGTGTAGATGGCAATATTTTTATATTCCGGGTAAAGTCCGGTTGTTCGGTTGGATAGTGATCCGTTAAAGTGCTTAACAAAGCTTTAAAGTGTCGTTATTATTATTTTCAGTGACACAACTTATTCCCGACACATTGGAAAGTGTCTAGTAATATTTTTCCCATGTTTTGGCACTTTATTAGGTAGCTTAATGCTGAATTTTAATTAAAGTGCTGAATTTTGCACTTAAAGTATGTTTTAGGCACATCCGGTCACTGTAATCTCATTCCTAGTGACGCAGTTCTACAACCCTTATATCCCTACACTCTCTACTAGTGTAGCAAACTATCTCTGGCTCTTACAAGCCTTAGAGGCAGTACCTGCCTGGTGCTGGCTATAACAGCACGTTTAGTAGGTTATCCGTTATTGTGCTACAGTGCTTTTGTGCATCACGGTTGTCACTACAGTTCTGTATGTAAATAGTAGGGTGACAGCAAATAAGGTATGATGCAAGTAAGTACATGTATCAGTATTCAAATAGCAGTTTATCCACAATTTCAAGTAAGCACAGTAATTAAGCAGTAATTAATTATTAATTAAGTCGTACGGATACCTGGTTTGGTGAGGGTTGTCACACACACTGACACACGGCGTACAGAATGTCTGGCCGACTGGCAGTCAGATACATTAGTGACCCGATCATTGAGCGATACAGTGTCTGGTTGACAGGACTTCCTTCTGGATCCTCAGTTAGCAATGGTCTTTCTGCAATTGGGGACTCACTCGGCTTTGAGTCTGTCATGCTGAACTTAGCAAGGACGTCAGTTACATATTTACTTTGATGAATAAGTATTCCTTGATTGTTTTGACGGACTTGCACACCCAAAAACATCGTCATCTCTCCTAAGGAGCTCATTTCAATTTTTTTCTTCATGATTTCTTCAAATTCCCTGCAAAGATCATCATTGGTCGACCCGAAAATGATGTCGTCAACATATATTTGCACAAGAATAATGTCCTTGTCAACACGCTTGATGAATAATGTCTGATCTATCATTCCTCGAGTGTATCCATGGGCGAGCAAATGTTCTGTTAGAGTCACATACCATGCACGAGGTGCTTGATGCAAACCATACAAAGCCTTGTCTAACTTGTAAGCATACCCTTCCTTTTCTTTATCAACGAAGCCCGGCGGTTGAGCGACATAGATTTCTTCCTTGACCTTTCCATAAAGAAAACCTGTCTTAACATCCATTTGATAGACAGTAAATCCCATAAAAGATGCGTATGCCAAGAAGATGCAAATGGCTTCTAGACGAGCGACTGGGGCATACACTTCATCATAATCTAGGCCTTCCACTTGACTGAATCCTTGGACAACTAATATGGCCTTATTTCTCACAATCACACCCGAATCATCTTGCTTGTTACGAAGTACCCATCGTGTTCCAAGGGCCTTTTTTCCTTGGGGCAGCTTCTCTAGTTTCCATACTCCAAGCCGTTCGAACTGATTGAGTTCTTCATGCATTGCATCGACCCATCCAGGTTCCTGCAAGGCAATATTAATATTTTTAGGCTCAATCTGTGATATGAAACAAGAATACAAGCACGTGTTGATGTCTCCAGATTTGCTGCGGGTTTGAACACCAGCAGATACTGGGCCGATGATATTTGTGATTGGGTGACTTCTCTGAACACGTTGCAGAATTGCTATTGCCGGAGCTTGTAGATTAGTTTGCAAGTTTGAAAAACTTCTGGAAGCTATTCCAGATGGCTCCCCCTCACTTGGTGCTGTGGTGCTGATCACATGTGTTTCTACAGTGCAGTCAGACGGAATTGGATCTTGAAATAGGGGAGCTCCTTGAACATTTGACGGACCGGCAAAGCCTTCCGTGTTGTTGGTTTCACTGTTTGAGTTCTCCGTTGGGGGTTCAGGATGTGAAGCCTGAGTGGATGATGAACTTGAGTTTTCTTTGTCAAATCCTGATGGATTCACAGTAAGATTTCTGATTAGATTTTGCAATGGCACGTTCTCATCTTCATCTTCAACAGGAGTCGGAATTTCTTCTGTTAAATTCTCTGCAACAGCAGTTTCGTTAGACAAAATAGGAAACGATTTAAACAAGGAGGAATAGTCATATAGCTAGTCAGGGCCAATGCGATCGTCTTTTGGATTTTCTTCAAGCCAGTCAACATGATATGCTTCCACAACTTGCTTTTTGATCTTGTTGTACACACGATAGGAGGTATTCTTAGCATAACCAATGAAGGAGCATGGATCTCCTCGAGCTTCAAATTTTCCTTTGGAGTCCATGAGAAGAAGAACACATGGGCAGCCGAAAGTGCGAAAATGTTGCACCGAGGGTTTTTGACCTTCAACTATTTCATATGGAGTTTTCATGTGACGCTTGTTAATCAAAGCATGATTCTGAATGTAGCAAGCCGTATTTACTGCCTCAGCCCATAATATAAGTGGAAGACCTGAATCTATCAGCATTGTGCGAGCAGCTTCAATGAGAGTACGGTTGCGTCTTTCTGCAACCCCATTTTGTTGAGGTGATCTTGCTGTGCTGAATTGACGATCGATTCCTTTGAGAGTACAAAATTCGTTCAGCTCAGCATTCTTGAATTCTGTTCCATTATCACAGCGAATAATCTTCACACGTTCATTTGATTGATTCTCCATGAGTATTACGAATTTCTTTATTAAACCAGTTGTCTCACTTTTCTGCTCCAAGAAGAATACCCAAGTGAAACGTGAAAAATCATCTGTGATGACCAGACAGTAAGCCTTTCCTCCGATGCTGAGAACATTGACTGGACCAAATAAGTCCATATGCAATAGTTCCAAGACTTTCGAAGTAGTGTGAACAGGTTTGGACTTATGAGGTCTGCGATGTTGCTTCCCTCGAGCACATGCTTCACATTTCTCTATTTGCATGAAATCCTTGATTGGCAAGTTCCTGATGAGACCTCCTTTAGCTAACCGATTCAAATTTTTCATGTTTAGGTGACCCAACCGACGGTGCCACAGCATAGCATCATGTTCAGCAATTTCTGAAAACAAACAAGTAACTTGATCAGTAGGGGCTTTGTTCATATCGATAACGTAAGCATTTCCTCTTCGTTCAGCTTCAATCAGAAACCAGTCTTCAGGTATGAGGATTCCTGGTTTCAGGATGACACACCCACTCTTAGTGAACAGAACTTCCATTCCTTTGTCACACATCTGTGATACACTTAGCAGACTATGCTTAAGCTCAGGGACATAGTTAACATCTGAAAAGGTAAGGACGCCATTCTTGACAGTGCCTTTCATAGTGATTCTTCCAGATTCTCCTCCCGCGAAATTGACACATCCACCGTCGAATATCTTGATATCATTCAACTGGGATATGTCTCCCGTCATGTGTCTAGAACAACCACTATCGATAAACCAAAGTCTAAAGATAGCCCTCCATAGTCGTTCCTGCACATAAAACGGAATCAGTTAGAGACTGGAACCCAGGCCATAGAGGACCTGAGTTTACCATCGCTATCTATGTAGGTGACTTCGCGAAAGATCATAGAGTTTTTATCATTGTTTGGGATTTTTGGTGGCATGGTAGAAGTTGATGGTTGTGAACACGGAGACTGGGATCTAACAGGACCTTTTGGTCTCCAATATTTGTCATCTGATACATTTCTGTTTGAGGAAAATGATTTTGTCTTGTCTTGAAAACTGTTTGTTTTAAAAAACTTTTGTTTTTCCTGTTTGGTCAGATTCCAGTCTCTGTCAGAAGGCCTTGCCATTTGACATTGTCGTTTGGTAAAACTGGAGTGCATGACCTTCTGATGGTACGTGTTCCTAGAGTAGTAGGAAGGATGAACACAATTTCTTGCGATGTGTCCTGGAATTCCACAGTTAAAACATGTCTGCCTTTTTGAGAAAAAGACATCTAGTTCGGCTTGCGTTATTCTCGAGAACTGATCATGTCCTTTCGATTTATTTGTCGCTGAGTGCCTTGGAGTGTGCCTTTTCTTGGAGGAACCCGCTTTGCAGCTGTCAGCACAAGAGCTAGTGTCATCAACTTTGCCCTTGAGCTTGGGTTCAGTTTGCTTGAGATTTGAGGTTTCTCTTTTTGCATTCTTCCTTTTCGGCCTTCTGTTTTTACGTGATCGTTTTCTTTTAAGGGGAACAGATTCAGACGATTCTGTCTTGTTGAAGTTACTGTTGGGATCAATAAGTGAGCTGTCTGTAGAGGTTACTTTCATGTCTTCCTTTTCTGTAGAGGTCATGTCCTTAGTAGAATCTTGAGAGAAGGTTTCCACATTAATTTCTTCTACAGTTTCATCATTTGATTCAACTGTGGAGTTAATTTCAATGAATTCCTTCTCCATAGTTTCCATATCTTCATGAGTTTCTACAGGACAGGATTCAATGGATGTCTCCTCTTCAGTCAAATCACCTTCTGAGTTCTCGACATTAGATGATTCTGGTAACTCAGATGATGAGCAGTCTGTGTCGAGGACAACTTGACTTTCTTCTTTAGTAACGCTGCAAGAATCGGATTGATTTTCACAATTGGAGACGTTTGAAGATTTAAGCTCATTATGTGGGATCCATGAATCCTGTGATTGACTGCCAAGATCATCAGATGATCCCTGTGCAACAGTAAAATTTTCATCATCACAATTCGTTATCTCAAAATCATCACTGTTGCAGGAAGCGTCTGATGTGTCATTTAATGTCTCAGACATACAGGTGTGGTATTCCGAATTATCAGAATGATTTTCTGAGTTGTTTGAAACAAATGTTTCGAATTCCTCAGACGACACATCAGGCTCTCCCGCCACATCATTCTCAACATTCACAATATTTTCAGCATTTTCAACAAAGTCATTCTTATCACAAGCATAATCCAAAATAATAGCACCAAATTCATCAGTCTTAGTGGGAACACCCCAAGTCTCAGCAAACCAAGAAAAATCAGTGTTCCAAGCATAAATTGTAGGTCCCGTGAGCCGTGCGGATCGTAACAGAATCGTCGATCTAACCTAGAGTGCGGAATCCTCTAGATCAGATTTCACAGAAAACGAGTAGAACAAGAATCAAGAACACGATACACTTTCAATCCGGTCTTCTATTGATTATCCAACACGAAGTTTACAATCAATTCAAGACCTTCACAAGAAATCTCCTAGCCACTCTCTATAGATTTCTCTAACTCTCTCAAATGTCTAAATGTCCAACCCAAACCCTTATGCCAAGCCTTGTTTATATAGGACAAGGTTTGCACATGGGCTTTGGTCTTGGGCCAGGCCATTCTCCAAGCCCATTACACTAAATAACTCCCTAACCAATATGCTAAGCCCAATACAAAATATCCAAAGACTAAATAAACAAACTATTAAGCTGTTGTCACAAAACTTGCACCAACATACTCCCCCTTGACAATAGCTTCATAGTGTAACTTTGTCTTCAAACATCTTGCAGTCTTTTGGTCTTTGGATAGCGTCAGCTACACAGTTTCTGACATCAACAAACTCCCCCTTAGCTGATGCTTCCAATCTCCAAAACTTTCATTCGTTGTAGATCAGCGAACTAGCAATCTTTAGTTAAGCAAGTATCTTCAAAGCTTCCATATCTCTTTCTCTTTCTGCAATGTAGTAGAAGGATCCTACCATGCATCTTCACACGTTCTTCACTTCACTCTCAATCTGCACTTTACTTGTATTCTGCACTTCATTTTGATAACTGCATCAATCTGTTTAGAAACACAAGCAAGTATCTCGAAAAACCATTAGTCTTTTTCACATTTAAAGATAAACCAATATTTTATCTTAGTTTGCAAAAACAACTAGCTGTCAGTTCAAAATGGGAGATCTTTTAAAAGGAAATATTTTTGGTATTTTTGATATTTTTCAACACAAACTGAACTAACTAAACTAATCTCAAAAAAAATATTATTTACAAAACTACTTTTTGTGAGTATCAAGTGCAAGAAGATCATATCAGCAAAATCAAACTGTTTCACACTATTAGATAATTCTTTATGTAATTTATCGTGAAAAGCAGTTCAAGACGATTACCAGTATGTTTGTCCACATAAACAAAATGCATGAACATTTCAAGTACCATTACCGTATGATACGTTAAGGTAATATTAATTCTGATATATTAGTGTGTACCACTTCAGGATATACCCCCGCGATCAGGGTATGCACAAAGATTCATCGTAGTAGGTGAGTATACTGAATTCATCCGTTTTGTTTTTCAACGATAGATAATTGGTGAACAGGTCAGTACTTCCGTACAGCAGAGAGACCAAAATATCTTATCGAGGGCTAAGACAAATACCATTTTTGGTACGATTTGTGCATTTTGCACTTATTGAATAACTCTCTTTGAGATCTTTTTCATTTTCAGGGTTTTGGCATTTTTAGCTCTTTTAAGATATCCTGGGTGTGTCTAGGTCAACATGTATCTGGATGCAGCAGAAGGACACCCCTGATATCCCCAGATGAAATAACAGTATAAAGACCCAAAACTTCAGATTTTGGCAATCTATCAACGCAAGATTTAAGGTCATTAAACCATACACCACTGATGTGTTCCCCACTCATACTCAGTGCATTTAAGTTTATATCACATTGGTAAGTTGATTATTTCATGCTTTTGCCTACTGGTACATCATATGATGAAGCTGCTATCACACTTAAGCAATTTAATTCAGTTCGAGTGTGACAGTCTAACCTGCTGATGTACTATCATTTCTTCTTTTTCACACCATGAAAACTCATTTTTCCAATTTTTTTAATGTTTTTGGATTTTTAAAATTTTATAACTTACTCCCCCTAAACACACGCACTATCTAAACTCTTTTTGGCTTAGAGGAATTTCTCCCCCTAAATTTTTGTTTTAATGGAGTAAGTTTCAAAAAACACAAATTTGAAAACACAAACAAACTCCCACCTTAACCTGACTACAGTTTTTCACTGTTAAAGTTTTGAAATCATCATAACAATCACTGTAGTAAATAGTTCGTTACCCATGTTAACCTACTATTCACCTCAGATGCTTTACAGGAATAACCACTGTCGAACACATCAACAGTCCTTCTTGGTCATCCTGCAGTCACTCAACAACTCAGTTAGACTTTAGAACCCAAGCCCTGATGGTCTTGGGTTTTCCAAATTCATCCATTACAGGAACATCCATCCAATATCCATCACACTTCAGTGGATTATCTGGATACCTGCTTCTCCCATTATTATACCATGAATTTTGGAAAAAATTTGGATGTTGTTGAACATTTGAGTTACTAAAACCCCTATGTCCATTTCTTTGTTGAAAATTTCGAATACCAGCAGTTTGGTATCGAGTTTGATATCCAAAATTTCTATTTTGACTTTGAAATTTATTTGATTTACCATTATGATGACTAAATTGTGGAGAAATACTTCTTGGTCTATCAAATCTTTTTGAAGTTGAAGGTTTAGATTGAGATTCAAGTTTATTTGTCTGACAACTAGTTTTTACACTATTGTTTGACCCAACCTGATTCCCATCTTTAACCTCATCAACTTGTTGTTTACCTTTCTTCAAAGGACAACAACTCGCCACATGCCCTTTGTTGTGACATTTAAAACAAGATCTTTTCTTATAAGTTTTCTTTTTGTTTGATCTCTTTTTAAATGCTTTGGCCTTTTTGTCTTCAGTATCCTCATCCACTTTATGAGGTGTACTGTTAGACCCAACAGATTCTTTCAAAGAAACTGGACTATTTGGCAAGTCCACAGCTATCGGATCCACTACCTCTTGTGCAGTGGTTACAAACTCAGTTAGCTCATCTTCAGTTGGTAAAAATGAGTAGTCTTGATTTCCAGAAGATGAAGCTTTAGTAAACCCCACCCCTGTTTTATCATTACTTCTTTTTAAACCTTTTTGAATTTGAGTCCTGACTAACGAAGAATTCCCAAAATTGTTTAACTTCCCCTGAAGTTCAACAATTTTGGCTTGTGCATCAGCCAATTCTGTGCACTTTTCTGAAAGCTCGTTAGTCTTTTCCTTCACAGTTTCACGAGCCAAATCAATGACCTGTAACAGTTCATTGACTTTGCTTGTTAAACTGCTAATTTCTTGTTCATTTGATTTGAGTTTTTCTAAATAATTTGACTCCTTTTTAATCAAAAGAACATTTAACTCTTTTCTGTTTTCCAAATCGGCTAACAGAATTTTGTTTTGCTCCGATAGTCTGTCAACTTTAACCTGTAGTTCAGTGCAATTAAGACATGTATGACTTACAGATTCTGATGATACCTTCACCTCTGATGTAAGTCCATTCACATCCTTCATGCCCTTTGAAACTTCTGCATCCTTCTTCTCAGCAGTCTCCTCCTCTGCTTTCTTCTTCTCTTCTATCTCAGTAGCTCCTTCTCCTATCGTCATCGCTGCAAGCTCAGCTACCAATGCTTGATCACAAGAATTTACTTTGGAAGAGATCTGATAACGTTTTTCCAAAGCTTCCCACAGCTCTCTAGAAGTCCCATACGTCTAGAAAGTATGTTTAACACCCTCAGGCAAGGACATCTTTATTGCTGCGAAAGCTTTCTTCTCAGCATCAACCAACTGTTTCTCAGATTCATCCATCTTCTCATAAGAAATTACTTTTACTCTACCATCAACACGACGTGTGGGAGCAAAGTATCCATCTATCATACACATCCACATTCTCGCATCCTTACTTTGAACATATGCCTCAACCTTCTTTTTCCATTCAGCATATTCATTGACATTTATAAGCTTTGGCCAGTTCTTAACAACCTCACTTCCATTATCCATCCTAGCCATCACGCAGCGTAAAAGTTCAAATGAATTTTGGTAACCTGTGTCAAAATCCAATTCTAACTTCTCTACTGGTCCTTGGCGAGCTTTTACCGTAAGCGAGCTGATGAAACCGTACAAATATTATCCGAAAACTGTTTTTATCAAATTATACCGTTAGATTCGTCTCGAAATTACGATTCCAATGATATAAAATGTCAAAAACCTATATCCGAAAACTGTTTTTTTTTTTACCCTAAAAATCCAAGGATTCCAACGGTGCAAACGGTTTTCTAAGATGAGTTACGGATAATTTTCTAAACGCGGAACAGTGAATTTTTTTGTACGCGAGCCAAGAAAACTTCCACCCCGTCCGAAATGGTCCTAGATGGTCCGAAATGAACACCCTTATCCGAAATCAGCACCCCTGGTCCGAAATGGACCAAACTGATCCGAAATGAGACCAAACTGATCCGAAATTGTCCGTAATCCTTCAAATGGATCCGAAATGTAAGTTACCAATCCGAAATGGATCCGTAATCCCTTTTACTGATCCGGAATCAAGTCTATCTGGTCCGAAATCAACTCGAACTGATCCGTAATGCTTGTTTCTGGTCTGGAATTGATGCTGTTTATCCGTAATGACTGATTTCCTGTCCGAAATCAATCCGAAATGCAGCAGATCTGGTCCGTAATGTTTGATTCTGGTCCGAAATTGATTGTTTCTGGTCCGAAATTGATTCGAAATCCTTGACTTCAATCCGTAATGGATCCGAAATGCAAGATCTTGTCCGAAATCCTTGTATTCTGTCCGAAATCACCAGCAGAACTCAAGAACAACCTTCAACAACGCGTCCAAAACCCCAGATTTCTGCAAAAACGATTCTGAACCAAGCCAATCTAGAGCTAAAAGCTCTGATACCAATTGTAGGTCCCGTGAGCCGTGCGGATCGTAACAGAATCCTCGATCTAACCTAGAGTGCGGAATCCTCTAGATCAGATTTCACAGAAAACGAGTAGAACAAGAATCAAGAACACGATACACTTTCAATCCGGTCTTCTATTGATTATCCAACACGAAGTTTACAATCAATTCAAGACCTTCACAAGAAATCTCCTAGCCACTCTCTATAGATTTCTCTAACTCTCTCAAATGTCTAAATGTCCAACCCAAACCCTTATGCCAAGCCTTGTTTATATAGGACAAGGTTTGCACATGGGCTTTGGTCTTGGGCCAGGCCATTCTCCAAGCCCATTACACTAAATAACTCCCTAACCAATATGCTAAGCCCAATACAAAATATCCAAAGACTAAATAAACAAACTATTAAGCTGTTGTCACAAAACTTGCACCAACATAAATGCCATTTTTATCAGAAACAACATTATTAGCAGCACTTTGACGTGATTCATCATCCTCCTTAGACTCTTCCTCAGTTCTTACTGACTCTGCACACGAACTAGAAAAGTTAGAATTTTCAACAGAATCAGAATTCGATGAACTTTCCTTCATCTCCTCTGCGAGGTTGTTAACCGGTTCCGTTTTTGTTTCAGTTTTGGTTTCAGCATTTACCATGGTTTCATTTTTCTGATCTGGCTCATTACCTGCTGGTTTATTTTGAACAGTTTCATTTTTTACAAAACACATTGGTTTCTTGAAATCGGTATATTGACTTCTTTTAGATTTAGATGGATCATAATCAACATAATCACTAGGTTTGCCATACATCATAGTATCATAATTTTCCATTTCTTGCTCAGTGACTGGCAGTCTGGAATAATTATGATTGTATGGTGGCGCAACCTTTTTATATCCCAGAACCTTCCCCTTGTTTTCTTGATATGCAAGTTGCACATTACACAGATTCTGGACTGTGGCGCTGGAAGTATCAAACTTCTTGATGTTAAACTCGTTCTGTTTGTACTTTCCAGTGAGGAGCTCTAGCTCACCCTTCACAGAGTCACATTCAAGAGTTTTGACTGTGAGTCTATGTTTATAGTCGTGAACCCAACATTGCTGCTGGTTCACGTCTCTGTGAAGTTGAGCTATGTCCTTTTTGAGTGCTTCAATCTTCTCATAGAGAATTTTGTTATTCTCTCGAAGACTGATGTACTTTCCCATCACAGTATTATAATCGGTAATTAATGCTGAATTTTGAGATCTCAGCAAAGCAACTTTCTTCCTACAGTGTTCAGTACATAAAAGGGAGTTTACCGTCTCAACGAGTGACTTTGGTTCCTCAGTCATGACCATCAAGCATTGATGAACCTTGTCCACAGCAGCAGATTCAGACAGCTTCATATATTCCACTTGAGCAACAGCATCAGCCCAGCTAAAACCATTTTGCTCTTGAGCAATCAAAGCTCTTCCAGCTCCAGAGTTTCCCTGTCCACTTGAGGTAGAAGTTTCTGCAGGCGTGACGGGAACCATGGACCTCTCTTTGTTCCTTGCTGCAGCTGCCTGAGTAGCTTCATACCCTGTCACAGCCTTCTTGCAATCCCTAGCAAAATGCCCTGGTTCATAGCACCTGTAGCACCTTAGTCTGTTTTTCAGAAAATTTGGACTAGCATGCATAGGACGACGCCCATATCTTTTTGCAAACTTATCAGCTTTAAAGGCTGACATAGCCATGTTCCAAGCCACATCCAGCTCATCCAAGTCTTCTTCCACGACTTGATTCACTTCTGGTGTCAGTTCTGTTGAAGGTATGAGTTCTCCTGCCAAGAAGGCGTTGAAACTGTTGATCATAGAGGCTGCAAGAGCAAGTTTTTCTTCATTCTGTTTGGTCAAGAAAGCCATGTGATTCACTGATGGGGTGTTCTGAGGAGCAGACTGAGTGTTTGGGCTGAAAGCAGCATTTGCATGTTGTGGCTGAGGCTGGGGTTGAGATTGTGGAGCAGTGATATTTGTGGTATTGACAACAGGTGCCTGAGAGGAAGGAGCAGCCATTCCATACACATAATTTGGCTTTGGGGCAGTGATGGGACTGAAAACAATGTTTGGGTTGTGATTCACCATTCCATGAACAGGACTGAAAACCAGATTTGGATGAGCTTGAGACATCAGTGCAACATTGTTTGGACTAGTTACTCCTGCAGCCATCAGAGAGTTCTTGTGATTGATTTCTCTTTGCTTATTATCGATCTCGCAAGACTTAATAGTGGCAATCAACTCAGTTAGTGTCATTTCACTCAGATCTTTGGTACGCTTGATCATTGAAACATCTGCATCCTATCCCTTAGGTAGAGAGTTAAGCAATTGGCGATTCATTGCACTGTTTGAGACATCGATTCCAGCACTCACCATTTGAGATACAAGCTTAACGAATCTTCTGATTTGATTTTCAACCGTTTCTCCGTAGATATGATTGAAGGAGCTGAATTGTTGGTTCATCATGTTAACACGACTGGCTTTCATATCGGCATTCCCTTCAAACAGATGTACTAGTGTGTCCCAAATTTCTTTGGCGCTTTTGCAGTTCCTGACTCCAATCGAGATGTCTGGTCCGAGAGCCATTGACAGAGTACCATAAGCAGCTTCATCTTCTGCAACAATCTTTCTGTCATCATCAGTGAAGACGTTTTCAGGCTTCAGAATTTGAGTTTGAGGGTCATCCTCAGTGGCATACATGATCACACGTGGCCCGTTTTTGATACTTCTCCAAACGTGAGGCTCTTTTGCCTTGCAGTATTGTTCAAATCGAAATTTCCATTCGTAGTAGTCATCCCCGTACAAGAAACGTGGAACTTTTGTGGATGTGCCGATAACTTGGTCAAGTTCTTGATGAAATGCCAAAGACTGAGTCTGGATTGCAGCCAGTGTGGCATTAGCGAGATCGGCTGCGGTAACAACACCGTTCATGACACCGGATTGGTTCAACATGATTTGAGATTGAATTCGAAATGGGATCCGAAATCTGAGGTCCGAAATGAAATCTGAGGTCCGAAATGAGGTCTGATGTCCGAAATGAGGTCTGAGGTCCGAAATGGTTCAAAATGGTCCGGAATGACAAACTTAATCCGAAATCTGATGAACTTAATCCGTAATCTGATAATGGTGATCCGTAATCTGATGATTCTGATCCGTAATCTGATGATGGTGATCCGTAATCTGATGATTGTGATCCGTAATCTAATGATTGTGATCCGTAATCTGATGATGGTGATCCGTAATCTGATGATGGTGATCCGTAATCTGATGATACGATCTGAAATCTGATGATACGATCCAAAATCTGATGAAGACGATCCGTAATCAAGCAAACTTCAAATCCGTGATGATCAACAACAGTCCGTAATGGTCCGAAATCCCTTGAAAACAGTCCGGAATCAGCAGAAACAGTCCGGAATCAGCAGAACTCCAGAAAAAAACGGAACAGTAGCCAAACTGAACAGTAACAGCGAACAAAAACAACGCGATATCAGATCCGAGCCTGGAAATCAGGTTCAACAGGCTCTGATACCAATTGTAAGTCCCGAAAACGAGATCACAATGATATCGCACAACTCGTAAGGTGGCGGAATCACACAAACAAGTTGTAAAAGAAATGAAGATGAAAAGTAGGATGATTGATATTCAAAAGCTTCAATAATCTTGCATACAATGATTGTCTAATACAAGATTTGCCAAAATCACCAACCATGCACCTATTATATCATTTACTATTTATAGAAAGGGATTAGGGAGTGTGCTCCCTAAACCCTAGGCCCATGACTACACTATTAGGCCCAAAACCCATAATTAACCCACAATACCCACTAATCCACACATTGCCTTATCCATAAACCTTAAAGGGCCTAACATGGTGGTCGGTGGTGGTCGGTGGCGGAAGACGGTGATGGCGGTGGGGTGTTCGGGAGTCGGTTCTGGTGCAGATGGTTGGTGGGGGTCCAAAGGTTCGATCTTGTTTATGTTATTATTTGCAATCTCACATCTGGGTTTGAGTGATGTTTCATGTTGAATCTGGGTTTGAATGATGTTCTGGGCTTGATGTTGAATCTGGGTTTGAATATGGGTTTGATGTTGAATCTGGGTTTGAATATGGGTTTGATGTTTGAATATGGGTTTGATGTTGAATCTGGGTTTGATGTTGAATCTGGGTTTGAATATGGGTTTGATGTTTGAATATGGGTTTGTTGTTGAATCTGGGTTTCATGTTGAATCTGGGTTTGAAATATGTTTGAATGATGTTCTTGTTTCGTTTTGAATGTTCAAATCGTTTGAATATGGTGCCTTATTGAATCGGCTGTGATGATGCAAAAAAAAAAAAAAAAAAAAAACTGACGATGGCGCGGCAAGGATGGCGGAGGGTAGGGTTTTTTGAACCCGCAACCCCACTTTGCAGCCTCTGATTATCGGAAAATCTGAGCCAAAACTTCGTTTTTTTTCGAGATACACTTTTGTTGTTGTTGTTGTTGTTGGTTTTTTATAATCTTTTCCCCCGTCGATGACGATAAAAATCTATCCGAGACACCTACCGACTTTGCGATTTATGGGTGCGTTCGTCTTGCGTAAAAAAGTTTTCGTGTAAAAAAGTTTTTGTGAAAAAAAAGTTCAACCGTAAACTTTTACGTAAAACGTAAAAAGTTTAACGTAAAACTTAAAACGTAAAAAGTTTTACATAAAACGTAAAATTTAAAAACATAAAAAGTTTAACGTAAAACGTAAAATGTTTTACGTAAAACGCAAAACGGAAAAAAACGTTAATGAAAAAAACCGGGGCGTAAAACGTAAAAAACTGACGCGTAAAACGTAAAAAACCGATGCGTAAAACGTAAAAAACCGGGGCGTAAAACGTAAAAAACCGACGTGTAAAACGTTAAATAACGTTAACGTAAAAATTGGCGCGTAAAATGTAAAAAAAACGTTAACGAAAAAAACCGGGGCGTAAAACGTAAAAAACCTGGGCGTAAAATGTAAAAAACCGACGTGTAAAACGTAAAATAACGTTAACGTAAAAATTGGCGCGTAAAATGTAAAAAAAACGTTAACGTAAAAAACCGGGGCGTAAGACGTAAAAAACCGACGCGTAAAACGTAAAAAACCGACGCGTAAAACGTATAAAACCGGTGCGTAAAACGTAAATAACCGGGGCGTAAAACGTAAAAAACCGACGTGTAAAACGTAAAATAACGTTAACGTAAAAATTGGCGCGTAAAATGTAAAAAAAACGTTAACGAAAAAAACCGGGGCGTAAAAAAAAACGGATCTTCAAAACGTTTTTTTTAAACAAATCTTTAAAAAAAATATACTAAAAATTTGATTTCAAAAAATTTGTTTAACAAAAAAAATCTGTTTATAAATAAAAAACAATTAAGTAAAAAAATGTAATTAATGAATATGACAAAAAAGGTAATTTAAAATTAATATATATGAAAAGACAAAAAAGACAATTTTACTTATATACCCTTAAAGAATAAAATATTAAAAACATAATAAGACAAAAAATACTTAATATTATTTTCTAATACTTTTAATCTCATCCATCCATCTACTTGATCTAATGGCCAGAAAGTGGTTCTCGCGGTTCTTACAACTGGAGGTGGTTCTCATTCTAGCGGCCATATATATATATATATATATATATATATATATAGAGAGAGAGAGAGAGAGAAAGAGAGAGGCCGGTTATCATACAAATACTCTAATCATACATTATGTACGCTTCATCCACAACCGTCAGATCATCTCATTTAAACAGCGTGTTTTACTATTAAATTTATCAATTTAAAATTAATAAAAAGAAACCGCCAAGGTTAAAATCGTCAAATGCGAGATCAAAACCCCTAATAATCAGCACACAATAACTCCCAAAAACATACCGTAAAACCCAAAATCAACATTGCATTCTCCTTCTACAAAGTTCCCTGCTACTCTCTGTTGCGATTCAAGTAAGATTCATGAGTTTTGAGAAACGAAGCAAAGCAAACAACGACAGACGACAAGCGAAGAAGATGAATCCAGGTATCGATTGAAATTTGCGATTTTATAGTGGAATATACATGGACTTTAATGTCAAATGCGATTTTGTTTGTTTATTAAGCTTTTAACTGAAACATATAGTTTTATAAGATTAAATATTTGTCACAACTACAATTTTGCTAGGATTTATGACTGGTATGTTTATTTATTAGGTTTGGCATGATTATGCAGTTTTCTTAATTATACCTGGTATATGTGCGATATCATATAGGGTTTTGTGAGGGTTTTGTATGACAAATGCGATTTCATATGATAAAATACTGTTTGTTGAAGGTTTTGGTAATGCTTAACTAACACATGCGAATTGATCCTTAAGGCATGCGAATTATAAATATTGACTAGTTTTGGTAATGCTTAACTAACAACTGCGAATTGATAAATCACTCATGCGAATTGATACATTCATTGCGTATATTACTGTTTTTAATTTCGCATATCTTATGTTTAAAATCGAAAATTTGACAACGAATTATTAAAATTTGCAATGAATTATTAAAATTTGCGAATTGATAACTAATTCATGCGATTTTATCACTTAGTGACTTAATGTACATGATTAACTGATGAATGCGATTTTGTAAAGTTTTTTTTACTATAGCATGCGATTTTGTAGAAATAGAATCCGATGATGACTTTGAAGGGCCAATATCAAGACTGATAAAAGTTAACAAGAATAGAAAGAGAAGGATAGTTGTAGAAAGTTATGAAGAGGATGACTTTGTTAAGCCACTCCCAAAAAAGAAAAAAAAATGAGAGAAAATCAAAGATACAGACAAAAAAACATTCAAAAAAGGTGGAACAACCTAAAACAGAACATAGGGAATTCTTCAAATACAGCAATGAAGCAATACTGCTGAGATGCCAACCTAACTCATACATGGATACTGTGAAGAGATTTTCAAAAAAACAGGTTGAAGAGATAAGGAATATAGGATTTGGTGCTATTCTAGATATCAATATCAACCATATTTCGACACGATTGGCATATTGGCTAGTCAGAAACTTTGACGAGAAGTTCGATAAGCTAAACGTGGGAAAACACCAAATAAAAGTAACATCGGACACAGTTTATGAGGTATTTGGAATACCAAAGGGGCCAAAGAAGGTTGAGATAATAACCTATAAGAGAAAAGTTAAAAAGCAAGAGAAAATTGAAAAAGGTAAAGAACCGGGAAATGCTGTCAGGGATACATTCCTCAACCAGTGGGGGGGGGGGGGGACGTGAGAATAACCCATGGCTTAATTGCAAATACAATGGAAAATCAAAGAGAAGGTGGGAGCCTGTTTAAATTAAATTTCCTTGTGTACTGGATGACCTTCTTTGCGGAGATTACAAAGGCAACACTTGCAAATGATAGATGTTTGCTTGGTGTAGAAGATGTTGAGGAAATACAAAATCTAGATTGGTGCTCATATCTACTCGACACCTTGCGTCGTACACGAGCCGGCTGGAAGAACTATAAAATACAGTTCGTGGGACCTGTTGCCTTTCTTACGGTATACATTACTACATTTTAATAACATATTTCAAATACTAGTTTGTTTTGTTATATACTTAAATGATCTTGCGATTTATACAGCTTCTATACACGCATGAGTAAAACAAGAGGCTTAACCTGTTTGAGAAAGCCGTGGAGATACCGGTTATTCGTTATATCACATCTTCGGATATTGATAAAGTCGAAGATCATATTTCGGATAACGGACCTATATGGATATAAAGTGAGAGTGAAGAAGAAGAAGAAAATGATGAAGAAAATAAAGAAGAAAATGAAGAAGAAAATGAAGAAGAAGAGGGTCCTTCAACGGAGGATTATACACTACGACCACCGGTTGACACCACAATAAGCTATAAAAGAAGGACTGCACGTGCAGTACAAAACAAAGAAACCGGGGAAGAGCCAAAAGATAACGAGAACATTGATGATTTCATGGATTTCAGTTTTGAAATCCATTAAATGTCTCAGTTGAACCTTGAGATGGGAGTTGGAACACAAACACAGAAAATGATGGATTATTGCAACAGTCCTGTTCAACTTTCACCATCCGTGTTCTATGACACAGCCCAGGAACGAGAACTAGAGGCTTCGAGAACCCACAAAAAGGTAAGCACAAAAAAATATTAATTCCACTTAATCCATTTATATTTAACATTTCACTTAATAGTATCTTAACTCAAAAAATATTATAGAACCTCTTGAAAAAAGTGAAAGCAAATGTCAAAAAGTACATTAAAATGGTTCAAGATGTTCAAGGGACGAACAACTTAGTTTCAGAAGCAAGAACTAAGTGTTTTTGGGATCCGGAGATTATGGCGGCCTGTAAGCAGTGGGATGAGACGCTTTGGAATAATCCCATTTGTGTGCCGCCTGATTCGGTTCAAGAGCATGAAACTGCACCCTATCCTGTACATCAAGAGCCTGAAAATCCAACTTCTGAGGTTCATCATGAAGTTACTACAAACGAAGAAGGTAGACAGGATGAAGAAGCTCAAAATGTAATATCCACTGTTTTGGTACAAAATGGCATCAGCTGGTAAAACATGCGAACTCCTTATTTAACACATGCGAAAATATGTAAAAAATCACTATTTTTTATGCACATGCGAAACCAACAAAAAACACATGCGATTTCTTTAAAAACACTTCAAATTTGATTTCGCATGCGATGTCATGTATACCTTGCGATTTTGATTCTAATGTATTAAAATTAAATAATTTGTATCTATAGGTGTACTGCAGCCAGATGATGAAGAGGTCACAGGCACCCTTATTGCAAATATTCAAACTGTGGAAACAGGTGTATACACTTACAAACCACCTGAAAAAGGTAAAAAAACACTTTATATTAAGAAAAAAAATTAAAAAGCACAAATTATTGTATTTCTTAAATTACTTTGGCCTGCAGAAAGAGTTGAAAACAAAACTGTTATCGAAGAAACAGTGAACTTGGCAGAATCTACACAAAACATACAACAAAAAGTTCAAGAAAAACTGCCAGAAAAATTGCCAGAAGTGGAAGCAGTTTCTTTAGAAGAAACTACACAAAAAGACCATCAACAACCCGATTCAAGAATCGAAGTTGAGAAGGAACCGGAAGTTGAATGCCCCTAGGTAACGGCTGAGGAATTGCATTCAGTTGAGTTGCTTTTGAGCCTGGGACCCAGCATGGAAGATAACAAAGAAAAAAACAACTAGGGGGAGAAAAAACTCAAAGCCAAAGCAAATTCCAAAACAAGTTATACCAAAAGGATTAAATGAACTGCTTTGTAAGACAATAGAACAAGCCAAAATTCGAGGTGAAAAAAGATGTAAAGAGCTTGGAGACAAATTATGTTCCCCTTACTGCAACAGAGTGGTGAACATGCACGAAGCACTATTGACTCAAGAATTGAATGTGATTTGGTATACATTTGCTACATTTGTAGACATAGAGTAAGTAAAAATTAGTTATATCAACTAACAAACATCTAAAAATATATACACACAACAAATACTAATTATTTATTTTATGAATGTGGCAGGGAAGAATTTTACCGATCAAAAACTGAGGTTGCCACATTCAAAGCTATATTTGAAAGCTTCTACAGGGGTCAATACGTAGCATCAAACGGAATAGATGCATTTATGGATGTTCTAAACCTTGAAGAGAAGAAGAGGGATAGAAAATCATCACCATACAGACTCTTCTTGTTTAGCATAATGATGGTATGTTTTCATATACATTTTGGCATTTGAAATTATAATCATTAAATGCATATTCAATGATTTCGCACACTGATTATATATAAAATCGCATTTAGTATAGAAGAAAGTTTTCATGTGAAACAACATTTCTCATACTCTTGAAATTTCGCATGTGTTATAGATACTATTCGCATGTGAAAAAAAATCCATTGTTTGCATAACTTTGATTCTAATTACATAACTTACAGCCGGATATCTTTTACGACGAGGAGAAATACACAGACAACCAACGACTAAACATATTTGCCTCAAATTTTGAAGACATATTACTGAGATATGAGGTAAAAAAAACTTGATTTGGTTGACCTGGTGTTTATTCCGGTACTTCAAGGTGAACACTTCTACGTTTTGTGCTTCCACTTGAAAACCGGCAAAATTGAGCTGATTGACAATTCAACAGCTAAACAAGAGTTTAAAGAAAGATACAAGGGGCTTCCAGACACACTGGTAATACAAAAACTTTTTCATATAAATGTTATATATTATGTAAAAGCTACTAACACAAATGTTGCTATGTTACAGAGAAGGGTATTGGTTTTATACCTACAACAGGCTTTAAAACCAACACCAGCTATAGAACAACTTGCAACCTCAGTTATAGAAAGAAAAGAGATGGATTGGAGGACGAAGAATAACGGTGTAGATTGTGGAGTGTTTACGATGCGTCACATGGAAACATACAAAGGAGACACAATACCATGGGTGACTGGATTTGTGAAAGAAGATGAAGTAAACAACAGACAAAAATCACAACTTCATCTCCTAAGGCACAAATATCTCAGTAAAATCATTCTATCTGAACACAATATCCATCGTCAACACATAATTAAAAGGGCAAATGCTTTCGATAAAAGGCCAGACAAAGAAAGGTATATGAAAGATTTGGATACTATAATCCCAGAAAGGATGAGTAATTTTATTGGAAAGCCAAAGTGAACTTGTTTAATGTTGAATTTATGTTGAAAATTTAAACTTGTTACTGTTTTTAATTTCGCATATATTAGTGTTTTTTATTTCGCATTTGTGTTTTTAATTTCGCACATGTTATGTTTAAAATCGCAAATTTGACAATGAATTATTAAAATTTGCAATAAATAGGTGAATATAAACATGCAACATATACAATCCATTCCATAACAAAAACATGGGAATTTATTGAAAAATGCACCAACATAAACAAAAGTTCATTCAAAAGATGAAAGAAACTCCATTTTCATCTTCATCGAGCATCTTAAGACAGTTATTGCATCAGCCAACTCTTTCAACTGTTTCTCATCCCTCTCACCCAAATCCACCATAAACATAACAGTAATTTCTTTAAGACTAGTCACTTGCATCTGAGATAGCAAGTTCAGAATTTCTTGTCTTCTCTTCATGTTTTCTGTTACACGAGAAATGTTGGCCTCGAACATCTCTTGACATGATCGATCTTCTTGAATTTGTTGCTCAATCCTTTTCCTCAAAGCCTGCTTGATACTTGGTTCAGAAGAAGAGGATGTTGGTAGATCTGCCATTTTTAATAGAATGTTTGAGAATAGTGGTAAAAATATAAAATATATAATAAAAGAAAAATTATTGATATGAATTATTGAAATCAATTATTGAACTGAATTATTTGATTTCAATTATTGACTGAATTATGAAACACACTGTGCGAAAATAAAATTAATTATTATTAAAGCTTGCGAAATTAAAAGCTGTGTTTGATAAATACTTTCAGGTTTGCGAAATCTCCAACTTAAGCATGCGAAATTAAATATTAAACTTCATTGTGTGCGAAAATGTCTAATTTAAAACATGCGAAATTATACAAAAGGATCCATCCTAAACTACATTCACTATGTTAAAACAACACATGCGATATATCAAAAAACACATGCGATATAGTAACCAAACAAAAAAAACAAGGAACAACTTATCCTCAACCCTCATTACAAAATAAAAAAAAAATGAAAAAAAGCTCCAAATCAAATAAAACCCAATACTCAACCTAATAAAACTATTGATGAATCCTAAATGACGAATCCAGGTTCGGTCAGGAATCAATCAAAAAACCTACAAATCGAATTGATACGAACAACAATTAAATGGGACGGTTATGAAACGAACACCATATCGGCTTCCTATATGACGGAATTCCCTGATTAGCCCTCAGATGTTCGAATATAATGTCTGATATACCCTTATTTAATTAAATTGAATCAGGACACGTGTATGGCTGTGGGTAGCACGTACATAATGTACGATAAGGAGATTTGTACCATACTCTTTACCTATATATATATATATATATATATATATATATATATATATATAAGGTAAGTATCTATGAAAAACCCATTTAATCTAGAAAACTTGGGAAACCTGGATTGTGTGGACAGGATTGATCCACATCATCTATTAAAAACACATGATCAAAGGGTAATTTAGTCATTTTGTTCAAACCATCACCTCACCCTTCCCCATCCCATCATTTTCTTTATGTCACATCTCTCTCTCTCATATATCACTTTTCATCCAACCATTTTCAAAATAATTCATTAGATATTAGAGAGAGAAACATCACTGTTGGTGCATGCGTCTGTCGACTTCGTCTTGTATCGAGTCTTCTTTCTAGAAATGTTAGATCAGGGCACGTAGTTCGAGAAATTAGAGTTTAGAGGTAATTTCTCTTGAGGAAGGTAATTTCGCTTGAAAGTGTCAAGTTGTAATTCCGCTTGAAATCATCAAGACATTTCAAACGAAATCACTGATTCCGCTTGAAAGTGAATTCGTTTGGACATGTTCAAGCGGAATTAGCTTCTCTATAAATACCCCTCATGCGAAATCAGTTTTAACTTTGTAATTTCGGTACCGAAGTGTTGCCGACGTGTCTACTGATCTGGAAACTTGTTATATCAATAAAACAAGACATTTAAGTGTGAAACTAGCTGTTTTCCAAGTCAATTCATCTGTTTCCGCCTTTTGAATTGATAAGAACTTTTCTGATTGACTCGTTTGAGTCACAAAACGATCCTACAAGTTGTATCAGAGCTCAGGAGGAAGAGTTATTGCCAAAACAGCCATTGTTATGGGTGAAATTCCGAGCCCATATCCTGGAAAATATCTTGATCTATATCTTGTTTATGTAGTATCTGTTTACATCCGGGATGCTGGTTCAGGATATTGGTAACATCCTGAATGGTATCCTCAGGATTACTAATGGATTATGTGCAGGTACGTGGGTTAGAAGCTAGCAACGTTCACAAGACTTATTCCGCGGAAGACTCGGTCCAAGTCGTTCAAATGAAGACGTTGAAGCTGTATTACTCGGTCCATAACGTTCATAATGGAATATTCGGAGTAGCCCATATTTGTAGGGATTATTGTTTGTAATTCATTACTATAAATAGGTGGGTATACCAGATCAACTAGGACATCACAATCACACTCGCTACACTCTAACACTTGCTCTCGAGCAATTCTTACTTTCATACAAAAGCATTGTAACACTTAGCGATCTGGTCCATATCCTGCACTGTATCCTAAAGTTTAAAGCAATAAGAAGAACAAGGCAGCTGCGATTGTCAGCTCCCGAGGTTTTATGCCGGCGATCTAGATTGATCAAGGGCTTTCCTCGTACATCTCGTGTCATTTCCTTTACTTTTTGTTCATTGTTTGCTCATTGTTTGATCACAGATACAGCTCAATATCCTGAGCCGTATCCTGAATACTGATTTTCTAAATAACTCAACAAGCATATTTTCTATAAACTTTCGAGCACGCTACCTCACATTACTAATTTGATCACTAAATTGCTTCGGTAATTTTTGACCAAAACAATTTGGCGCCCACCGTGGGGCAAGTGGTGCTCTCTTTACTAAATTTTTTTGGTAAATCGCTAATCGGTTTTCTATTTTCAAAACTTTTTGCCACATTGTCCATAATGGCCTCAAGATCAAACATGAGTTCCTCTACTGTGTCTGCTACGACTTCTGCTACTACTGGTTCGGTGCTTCCACCACCTCCTCCAAGAATGCCAGCCTCTACACGACCTCAGGATATTATCCCTACCCGCAGTGTTCAGGAATCTGCCCCTGTTTTAGCTTCTAACGACGAAATTTTAACCTTATTTGGAAGTGTGCAGGAACAAATGAGGCAGCAGCAGGAAACAAACCAAATGCTTTTAAGGGAAATACAACTCCTGAAGTCTGGCTCGAGCAGATCTGCTGAGGATATTGTCACTCCATTACAACCCAGAACTTTGAACTTTAGTTCAGCTGTCTATACTGAGGATAACAGGGGGAATATTACGCCCAGCCTTCCTCAGAATCATACCCCTGAAATACCCTCCTCGGTCAGGATATCGACCATAAGGAGCTCAGGATATGCTTCAGGATATGGGCAAAATCCTCCAACGGGTAACATGTCAAATAATAATAATACTCATACTACTAACAATAGTGGATCCTTGTAGGATACAGGTGTGACATCAGCACTTACTAGGGAACTTCAGAAGTTGAAGGACATGATATCAAGTGTACCCGGGGTGGTCCAGCCGATCCCGGAAGTGTCTCAAGACAGCCACAAGATATCTCGCTTTGCATATCCTATCTGTGATGCTGAGATCCCAAAGAGATTCCAAACCCCCAACATGAAGCTTTACGACGGAACAACGGATCCTGAGGAGCATATTGCTCAGTATAGGGAAAGGATGGAGATTAACCCTATCCCTCCGGATCTCAAGGAAGCATGCTTGTGCATGGGTTTTGGTTCAACCTTGACAGGATCAGCCCTGAAATGGCTCTTGAATGTTCCTCCACATTCGATTACATCTTTTGCTCACTTAGTAAATTTATTTAACAGTCAGTTTTCTTGTAGTAGAAGCTTTGAAAAACTAACAAGTGATCTCTACAGGATAACACAGGGGCCTCAGGAATCCCTTAGGGATTATGTGAACAAGTTCAGCCGGGAATCACTAGACATTCCTCATCTTGATGTTGCAACAGCTGTGCAAGCTTTCAAGATGGGGCTGCAAAAAGATTCTCAATTTTATCAAGACCTTGTAATGAACCCATGCAGGAACTTGGATGAAGCTCGGAACAGGGCCCTAAGATATATTCGGTTGGAAGATGACAGAAAGATGCAAGAAAGGATGAACTCATCCAACACTTATGAGTCAACTAACAGGAAGTCAGAATCCCCATTCAAGTCATATCGGCCTAAGCCATATGGCAGAAATGAGAACAAGAAAGTGAATGCTGTCGAAGACGAGGATCCTGAAGAGTATCCTGAATTATCTGAATATTGCTTTTCTGTTAACATTCCTGAATTGATGTATGCCATGCAGGGTCTAGGAGACAAGGCAAGATGGCCTCGAAAGAATCAACAAAAGGCAGATTGGAAAGACAAATCAAAATGGTGTGCTTTCCACGAAGATTTCAGACATATGACTGAGGATTGCATCGCTCTAAGGAAAGAAATAAGCTATCTTCTAAGTAAGGGATATTTGAAAGATCTCTTAGGGAGAAAGAAGAATAAGGGTCAGGATACTGAGAAGGATCCTGAGCGAGCAGCATCACCTCCCGCGGATGCCAAGATAATCAACTTCATTTCGGGAGGATCCGACATTTGTGGGACTTCGTATTCGGCAGCAAAGAGACATGCAAAAGAAGCTAAGGCCAAAAGGGGAGACAAACCTGTCAGGATGACTACACTTACAACTGATAAAGTGATCACATTTGATGCCAATGACAGGGATACTGTCCAGGATCCTCACCATGATGCTCTGGTAATAACGTTATATGTGGCTAACCATTTTGTACGCAGGATATTGGTAGATAATGGCAGCTCCGTCAACATAATCCAACTAGAGACGCTTAAAAGAATGAATGTATCTCCAATGGATATCACTTCAAAGTCTACTGTGCTTGTTGGGTTCAGTGGAGAGGCTAGAAACACAGTGGGAGAGATAAAGTTGCCGGTGTACGTTGAAGGAGTCAACTCGATACAACGTTTCTGTGTACTGGACTCTCTATCCTGCTATAATATTATACTGGGAAGACCGTGGATTCACGATATGAAGGCCGTGCCATCAACATATCACCAATGCATCAAGATACCTACCCCTTGGGGAGTTGTCAAAGTTGATAGTGATCAGCAGGAGGCGAAAGAATGCTACTCATCCTCGATGAAATCCTCAACCAAGCCTAGTGCAGCATAGCAATTAAAGATGCGGGCCCAGGATATCGTGGAGGATCCGGAGCAGGATGTGAAGAAAATTATCCTAGACCAGGATAATCCCGATATTTCGGTGCTCGTGGGGACCAATATCCCTCAGGATATTGAAGAGCAATTAATTAACTTTTTAAAATGCAGGATGTCAATGTTTGCATGGAAGCATGAGGATATGACAGGCATATCCAAATATATTATCACTCACAAGCTTGGAATTGATAAATCATTCAAGCCTGTGCAACAAAAAAGAAGGAAGTTTGCTCCTGAGCGGAATGCGATTATTCAGGAGGAAGTCGAGAGATTATTGAAGTCCAGGATGATCAGAGAGGTTAAGTTCCCGAGGTGGCTAGCAAACGTGGTTGTGGTACAGAAGAAAAATGGGAAATGGAGAGTCTGCGTAGATTACACAGACTTGAACAAAGCTTGTCCTAAAGACCCATTTCCTCTTCCCCACATTGATGCAATGGTAGATGCCACTGCCGGGCATGAAATGCTGACCTTCATGGATGCGTCCTCAGGATTTCAACAGATCCAAATGGAGCCTTCTGACCAGGAGGATACTGCCTTCATGACACCAACAGGTATTTATTGTTATACTGCTATGCCTTTCGGTTTGAAAAATGCAGGTGCAACATACCAAAGATTGGTAAACATGATGTTCAAAGACAAACTGGGGGACACCATGGAGGTGTACATCGACGATATGGTGGTAAAATCAAAGAAAGCTCAGGATCATCTCCAGGATATCAAAGGAGCATTCGATATCCTGGATCAGTATAACATGAAGCTGAATCCTGCTAAGTGCCATTTTGGAGTAGGAGCAGGAAAATTCCTAGGATATATGGTGACCAAAAGAGGAATAGAAGCAAACCCGGAGCAGATTAAAGCCATCTTGGATATTAAATCACCCTCAAATATGAAGGATGTTCAACGACTAACAGGGCGAGTGGCAGCATTGAATAGATTTATTTCAAGATCTTCAGAAAAATGCAAAGATTTTTATGATATCCTGAAGAAGAACAAAAAATTCGAGTGGGGAGAGAAGCATGAAGCAGCCCTACAGGATTTGAAACGATATCTCTCAACCGCACCTCTGTTGATGAAACCTGAAAATGGTGAACCACTATCCCTGTACCTTGCTGTATCAGGGAATGCTGTAAGTGCCGTTCTCATAAAAGACCATGAAGGTCAGCAATATCCTGTTTATTATGTTAGTAAAAGTTTGTTAGATGCTGAAACTAGGTACTCTCATTTAGAAAAGTTAATACTAGCATTAGTTATGGCATCAACGAAGCTTAGAAACTACTTTGAGACACATAGGATACATGTTAAAACCAATTATCCTGTAAAAAATGTGCTTAGAAAGCCAGAAATGTCAGGCAGGATGGCCAAGTGGTCAGTAAAATTGAGTGCTTGTGATTTAGTATATGAACCTAGAAATGCCATAAAGTCTCAAGCTTTAGCTGACTTTGTGGCTGATTTCAGTAGTAACATTCAGGATGAGGTAGACCTAGAAGTTCAACAGCTAGGAGAATCCTCAGGATCCTGGACATTATATACTGATGGTGCATCTAATGTAAGAGGAATAGGATTAGGAATACTACTAAAATCGCCACAGGGGGACATATTACCCCAGGCTATTTGGTGTGAATTTCCTGCTACTAATAATGAGGCAGAATATGAAGCTTTAATTGCAGGATTAAAATTGGCTAAGAGTATGAATATCAAGAATTTGCAAGTATACGTTGACTCTTTGTTAATTACTAACCATTTCAATGGCTCCTATGCAGTTAAGGGTGAGAAGTTAATCGAATACCTCGATATTCTCAAAAAATTAGCAGGATATTTCGATGTTTTTACACTTGAACAGGTACCAAGGGAGGATAATGCTGAAGCGGATGCCTTAGCAAATTTGGGATAATCAATCAGGATACCTGAAGGGACCCGAATACCAATATTACATATCTTGTATCCTGCGACGAATCCTCAGGATAAGGAAGTAGCGGGCATCCAGGATCCTGGAGCAGACTATCCTGAAGAGGATCCTGAATCCTGGACGGCTCCAATCATAAAATATCTTAAGGAAGGACACATCCCCGGAAATCAAAATCCTAAGGCATTTAGGATGAAGGTATCACGATTCACTATTGTAAATGATATTTTATATAAGAAATCTCTTGCAGGACCATATTTGAGGTGCTTGGAGGATCCTGAGGCCAAAGAAGTACTTCAGGATATACATGAAGGGGATTGTGGTAATCACACCGGGGGCAGATCATTGTTCTCGAAAGTATTAAGGACAAGATATTATTGGCCGACGATGAGGAAAGATGCTGCAGAATATGCTCGAAGATGTGATGCATGTCAAAGACATAGTAACATACTACATCAACCAGCTGAACCATTATATCCTGTAGTTTCCCCTTGGCCATTCATGAAGTGGGGGATGGATATTGTAGGGAAGTTACCAAAAGCTCCGGGAGGAAAAGTTTTTATGTTGGCTATGACAGATTATTTCTCCAAGTGGGTTGAGGCTGAAGCGTTTGTCCAAGTTAGGGACCAAGAAGTAGTATCCTTCATAAAGAGGAATATCCTGACTAGGTTTGGAGTGCCAGCAGAGATCATTTGTGATAATGGGTCCCAGTTTATAAGCAAAAGGACTACCGACTTTTGCAAGAGTTGGGGAATCAAAATGATCACATCTACTCCGGTACATCCTCAAGCGAATGGACAAGCTGAATCTTCAAACAAGATAATAGTGAATAACTTAAAGAAGAGACTTGGAGCCAAAAAAGGAAGATTGGCAGAGGAATTACCCTTTGTTTTATGGGCTGACAGGACAACGGTAAAAAATGCAACCGGCCAAACCCCATTCTCCTTAGTATTCGGAGCGGAGGCGATGATTCCAATGGAAATGGCGATACCTACTGCAAGATCTATCTTACAGGATCCTAAACAGAATCCTGAAGCCTTATGTCAAGATTTGGATACTATAGACGAAAAAAGAGACGCAGCAAGGCTAAGGATGGCAGCGTATCAGCAAAGAATATCCAGAGCATATAACAAGAACATAAGGACTAGAAGATTTCGAGTTGGTGATTGGGTGCTAAGAAAAAGCTTTTCAAAATACCACTAACCCTGCCGATGGCAAGCTAGCTCCTAAATGGGAAGGACCTTATGAAGTCGAGTCTGAAGCAGGGAAAGGAGCATATCGACTCAGAAATATGGAAGGGGATATGCTACCAAGATCCTGGAATGCAATACATTTAAAGCTCTATTTCAAGTAAGAGTAGAATTTATTTTCTATCTCGGAATGGTATGTATTCTATTTTTAAATATATTTTTGTTTATTGTCTTGAACCCACTACTGACTTAAGCATCGGAGGGGTGTTAGCCAAGCTAACACCCACCTTAGTTTACAATTGTTTTGCAGGATATTCTTCAGGATATAACTCCAGGATATATGCTCAGGATAAGTCGAAAGATTAGAGGATTGGCCTCCTCTCTCACGTTTAAGGGATCCTGGTCCCTTCAAAGGTTTAAAGGTATTCACCTTTCTTTCGAATTGGGTTTAAACACCTCGCCTGGAGCACAAGTTATCTAGGTATAGTTCAAGGTAGCGGGACCAGTTCATGTAAAAGTGGCTGACAATTTCGTTACTGTTGGCTATATCCTGGATCCTAAAGGTATATGAGGATTGATCACCCTCTCTCACGAAAGAGTATTTTCATACTCTCAAAGGTTTAAAGGTTTTCACCTTTCTAAGAATTAGAGTTTATACACTCTCGCCTGTAGCGCATGAAATTTAGGGTTTGTCCCCAGATATCAGGGATTATCCCCAGGATATTAAGGGTTTATCCCAAATATGCTAAGGATTCATTTCAGGATATCATGAGTTTTGCCCTGGGGTATTCGGTATTCATTTGAATCAAAATATAAATACATTGGTGTTTTTGGCAAACACAGGGGACATACGTTATGGATCCAAGTTTATAAGTATGCTCTGGGGACAAACTTATGATAAAGGATTGGAATTGATTCTCTAAGAATCTCTGGTATGATCTCTCCTTTTTTGTTTGGACAATTTATGGGTTATATTTCAATATCCTTTTCAAGATATCTTTCAGGATATCTCCCAGGAGACATTTATGATATATGTTCCTAAGAATGTTCAAACCAAACAATTTTCACAAGTAAAATTTGTATGTTAATGACAACAATAATAAAGTCAAAAGGGTAGTCATATTATTAACATGCCAAAAGGTGTGCTCTTAGTTTCACCTCAAAACATGGCCCATCCACAAAGAGCACTATAGTTCATTACCATATTTACCCAACAGTTGAAGGATTCATCTCAAACCGAGACCCATCCACCTTCAACTGTTGTATTGTTCAAAAAGCATGCAGGAAATGTAAATTGTTCAGGTGCAGGAAAGTAAAGTGCGGAAAAGTAAATTGTTTTTGGGACTACAAACCAACATTCAAATTCAAAAAGGTGGGCTCTGGCCTTGGCACGTATATCCGTCATCGCCCACCTAAATGCCCTCACACAGCGGCATCACCTCCAACCTTCTCAGACTTCTCCGCTCCAGCATCCTGACCAGCATCCTGCGCAGCATCCTGACCTATGTCCATCCCAGCATCAGCTCCAGCATCCTTCTTGTCTCCAGCTTGGACCACCACCTCTGCTGACTTAGAAGACTCACCGGCTTCAGAAGGAAATGGCACAGCTTTGCCTCCGAGCTCCTTTAACTTGGCCACCCAGGATTCAACTGGCCAAGATGGACAAACAAGGCCCGTCTCCTTGGTCTCGTAGGCCATCTTGATGCGTGCTTGTAGCAGGGAGACGATAGCAGAAGCCTTGATTCCCTCTCGGAAGTTGATCAGGGCCTGATCATGATCCATTTGAACGGTGGCAAGTTTGACCTCAGCGTCTTGGGTGACCTTCTTCAGCAAGCTTTCGTAATGCCGGCTCTTCGCTTCAGCAATGGCACCTTGGTCAGCAACAGTGCTTTCGAGTTGTTTGATTCTGGCTTCATGAAGTGCCACAGTACCACAAGCGTCATTATACAAGTGGAGCAAATGCTGGAGGCCCTGCACATCAATTACAGGTATAAAGTTAGAATGTATGTTGACCAAGATATCCTACCAGGATATCCTGTTAGGATATATGTGCAGGATATACATAAAGGATATGCGTCAGGATATTACCTTGTTAAGGAAGGATGTCATTGGCTCTAAGGAATCAGAGAAGCTGAGTTCATCATAGGAGAACCCTTCTGAGCCTGGAGCACTGACTTCAAGACCCTTTCTCTTTTTCGCTGTGGAAGCACGGGTTCTTGGATTGGCCTTGGGAGCCGGGAGTGGCTTGGAGCTAGTAACAGCAGGAGTCTCCTTCTTGACTGTGGCTGGAGTTGGATAGCTGTCAAGTTCATCAAGGTCTAGGTAGACTGGGACTTTGCTGGAATCTGCACACAGGGAGTAAATTCTAAATCCCTTCTATGAATAACAGATAAAAAACATATGTGTAGGATATCTTGCAGGATCCTTACCAGACATGTTGGCACTGGAAAAAGGGCTTGGAGTCGGTGGAGATGGATTGAAACTTCTCTCTGCCTCCGGAAGGAGTCTGATGGCGTCTATTCTTTCTTGAGAATTAGCAAGAGGAGGTGCAATCTTCCTGAAATCAGCTGCACAAAAATGAAAATTTGTTAGTTCAGAATATGAGACAGGATAAGAGACAGGATCATTCTTAAACCCTAAGTCCTACCCTTTCTTAACCATCTCATCGGATAATCCGTTCCACCAGGGATTGAATCCCTTTTTACGAAGAAAAACTTGGATTGCCAACCATCTTCGTTCCTGGTGGCACGAAGTATCAATGGGGGACCGGAACTAGAATAAAACAGAAACCTAGATGAGCCATGGCATCTAAGCTTGTAGGCTAAAGGGAGATCATGGACGGAAAGATCAGGTATGTGGTTTCTCTTGATTTGGTCCAGAACAGACAAAACACGCCAAAGCATTGGCATGGTTTGGCTGAAAGAAATTTTGGTGATGTTAAAAAACTCGGTGATGAAGTCCGGAAAGGGGAATCGTAACCCTAAGGTAAAGGGGAAAGCATTGAAACAAATCCACTCGTTGGAAACCATGTCTGACCGGATTTCTCTATCAAAAGGTCGGAAGATAGTTCCTTCCGGAAAGATACCGGAGGATTTTAAGGCCGACAGATGAGCACTGTCAAAGGTGCATGTTTCATTCTCCGGTTCTTGGAGAAGATTCTGTTGGATGAATGTGGGAGCAGAATCGCCTGAACTGGACCTCGTTTGCCTCGGCATTTGGTCGCCTGAGTTCTTGCCGGAGAAAGATAAAAGATGGTTATGAAGATGAGAGAGAGAATATTACCTTTTCTTGTCGATTGTGGGTAAAAAAGCAGATGAGGATGAGAAGATATAGGGTATGATGAGTAAATAAATATAGGCTGGGTGGTTGAAAGCTGTCACATCAATAGTCTTATCTCTTAATTGCCTTGGCCACCGTGAAAAAATGTAACCGTTAGGATATCAAACGGTAACATTTTTGGGGAAAATTGTTATGGGTGAAATTCTGAGCCCATATCCTGGAAAATATCTTGATCTATATCTTGTTTATGTAGTATCTGTTTACATCCGGGATGCTGGTTCAGGATATTGGTAACATCCTGAATGGTATCCTCGGGATTACTAATGGATTATATGCAGGTACGTGGGTTAGAAGCTAGCAACGTTCACAAGACTTATTCCGCGGAAGACTCGGTCCAAGTCGTTCAAATGAAGACGTTGAAGCCGTATTACTCGATCCATAACGTTCATAATGGAATATTCGGAGTAGCCCATATTTGTAGGGATTATTGTTTGTAATTCATTACTATAAATAGGTGGGTATACCAGATCAACTAGGACATCACAATCACACTCGCTACACTCTAACACTTGCTCTCGAGCAATTCTTACTTTCATACAAAAGCATTGTAACACTTAGCGATCTGGTCCATATCCTGCACTGTATCCTGAAGTTTAAAGCAATAAGAAGAACAAGGCAGCTGCGATTGTCAGCTCCCGAGGTTTTATGCCGGCGATCTAGATTGATCAAGGGCTTTCCTCGTACATCTCGTGTCATTTCCTTTACTTTTTGTTCATTGTTTGCTCATTGTTTGATCGCAGATACAGCTCAATATCCTGAGCCGTATCCTGAATACTGATTTTCTAAATAACTCAACAAGCATATTTTCTATAAACTTTCGAGCACGCTACCTCACATTACTAATTTGATCACTAAATTGCTTCGGTAATTTTTGACCAAAACAGCCATTATTTCTGACTTCTACACCATCTTTTACAAAATTCACAAGATTTTACGGTCAAAATGATTTGAATTTGACATATTTTACGTGAAACAGTGTTTTAAAGAATCCTTGAAAGAATTGGACCTTAATTCAACTTAAAATTGGTAAAAATTGTAATTTCGTTTGAAAATGATTTCGGATTAAGTGACGTCAACAGCATTTCACACGAAATTAGCACTTGATTCCGCTTGAAAAGTACCTTTGATTTCACACGAAATTACCTGATTCCGTTTCAGAGTGTGATTCCGTTTGAGACGTTCCACACGAAATTAGTAATTTCGCTCCAAGTAGTGATTCCGTTTGATAATTTCGCTTGAAATTACATATTCCGTTTGAAAGTGTGTTATTTCACACGAAATTAGTTATTCCGTGTGAAAAAAAGATTCCGTTTGAAAGACTGATTTCGTTTAAAAGTGTCTGATTTTGAAAAACTTGTTACCGAATCATGGAAGAGGAATTTTATAATGCGTTTGCTACTGCCCCGACTACTCCGGCTGCCATTGCTCAAAGCATGAACATGGAAAACGAAACTGGAACAATGCAAAAACCCCCGAAGCTTTTGGGCATTGAAGAGTATTATGGATGGAAAGATCATTTTGAGAATTGGGTTCAAGCAAATCATTTGAGATCTTGGGAATGCATCGAGAAAAAGTATGTTAGACCCCGTACTGAGGTGGGAGTTATCAAGGCAATTTCTGAGTTGTCAGACAAAGAAAGGGATATGTACGAAGCAGAAAAAATGATGATTAGCCTGCTACAGCAAGCTGTGAAAGAAGACATCTTTATATTACTTCAACACGACAATACTTCACGTTCGATTTGGGGTGCACTTCGTGTTAAGTTTGAGGGAAGTGAAAAGATGATCAGAAATAAAAAAGCGTTATTAAAGAAAGAATTTGATTTGTTTACAAGTTTACCGGATGAGGGCATAAAGAAACTGATTGAAAGATATTGTCACTTAGTTCGTTCAATGTCTTTGTTAGATATAAACAAACAACGAGAAGAATGGGTTGACAAACTGGCCGATGCCTTACCGCAGAAAGAGTGGGGTACATTTCTGATGATACTAAAGAATACTGGAGAATATGATGGTTTGACTATTTCTCAGTTTATTAAAAAGATTGAAGGACAAGATCTTGAGCAGCAAAAGATCGCTAGGATGAACAATCCGAGTGGTCAACAAGAAATCAAATTGTATTATAAAGGAAGTGTTCAAGATGTTGAATTAAGTCCAAAGATTCAAACTGTGTTTAGTGCCGAAAACTCATCTGAAACAATTAATCAAAGTTCAAATAGCAGCAGCAGTGGATTCTCTTCATATCCGAGTGTGAATCCGAAAGCTTCAAGTTCAAGTCATCAATTTCAAAGCTCAAACAGCAACAATGGTCATGTCTTAAATTGCAACATCGCGTTGCATCTTCAGAATGGTCAAAATTTTTCTAAAGAAGTTGTCAAAAGTCATATGGCATTACTTGTTACAGCATTGGAATCATATGAAGGATTGGTTACAGGAAGGATCGGAAATCCTATGCTGACAAAAGAGGATTACGATCAGATTGATGCAGAAGAAATGGAACTAATGGATATAAAATGGTGTTTAGCGAGTGTGTTGAGGAGAGCTGAAAAGTTTAAAATTATTACTGGAAGAGATGATTTCTTAGATGAAAAAGTTTCTACTTTGGGTTTTGATAAATCTAAAGTTACTTGTTTTCGATGCAGGGAGAAAGGTCATTTCAAGAGGGAATGTACAAATCGAGAAGCAAGTGGAGCAAAGAATCCGTTCGGAGGAAATGATTATTATCAAAAAGCCATTTATCAACAAGTTGCTCATCAACCATATCAACAAAAGGAACCACAAACAACACATGCTAAAATGATTGAAGATGCAAATAAGAAAGCTTATTATGGTATCATTGATCAAGATAATGAGAAAGTGGCTGCAGGTTTCAGTTGGGACAAATATATTCCATCTGATTAAAAAACCGTGGCATTAATTGCTCAGATAGTTCAAAAACAAGATCTGATGACGGAATGGATGAAAGCATTTGCAAGAGATGAGACGAATCAAGATGATGAGTCTAGTTCTTCAGATGATATTTCAGAACAGACATAAGTGTTTGATCAATCATCAACTGATGACAGTGATGATGAGGAAGAAACACATATTAATATTGCAAAAACTCATTTATCTCCTGAAAGTTTTCAATTTTATTTTGCAGATAAAGTGGAGAAGCTAAAGGAGAAACGTGCAGCAAAGAATAAGAAACAAGTAAAAAGCAAGAGTGTTGCACAGGAAGAGAAGTCTGAACAGAGTGAAGAAGTTGAGTCTGCTGTAAAAGTAGTTGAAGTTGTTGAGAACGTAGTTGAAGTTGAGAAAGTGATTGAAGTGGAAAAGATAGTTGAAGTTGAAAAGTTTGTTGAAGTTACAAAACCGTGTAAAAAATGTTTGGAATCTTGCAAGCAGTGTGCAGAGAAAGATGAGAAGATGAATGAATTTGAGAAAATGAAAAAGAATTTATTGTTTAATCTCAATTACGTGAAAGAGTCATATGACGTATTAAACAGAACGGTAACTGGTCTTTAAAAGACGAATTCTGAAAGAGAAGACGCGTTAACTATGATGAATGCGGTAATGATGTCAAAGCAGAAGGCAATAAATCATTACATTGAAGAGTGTGCAAAATTGAAGCAAGAGTTGGAAACTGAAAGGATTAAAAATGAAAGAATTAGAAGATTGTTGCAAAGTTATTCTAGTTCTGATTATTTGATTGATCGAATTTATCAAACTGTTGCAGGTTTTGAAGTATTTCAAGATGAGAAGCCGAAGAAGAAGGATACTGGTAAGAAACAAAGTGTCAGTTATAACAAGTGTCTGCCTCCGATTTGGGAAGGGTATTCGCCTAGAAAACCAAATGAGGAGCAAGTCAAAAAGGCAGTCAATATAAAGCTAAAGTCCGAAATAACCGATGATTTACCAGAAAACATTGTCGTAACTTTTACATCGTCCGACACAGATCATGAGTCTGAATTAATAAAGAAAATGGTCGATAAGGTGTTGGATAAGGATGAGGAGTCAGAGTCACAGTCCGAGTCCGGAAGTTCGAGTTCGTCTGTCAAGAGTTCAAAGTCGTTGGGAAAACGGGTTTATAGTAAAGAATTTTTGTTGTCAAAATCTAATTTGAATGATGAACTAATCAGAGTGGCATATACTTTGATTGATTCAGACAAATTATATTCTGATGAGGAATTTCCAATAAGAGGTGTTAAACCAGAAATGATAAAAAAGGTTTTCAAACTAACAGAAATTAATATTTCTGAAATAAAAGATGAAAATCTTTCTGAAAAACCTAAACCTTACACCTCAAGAGTTCAACAACGTTTAAACAAGAAAAAGGGTTACAGTTCTAGTTCAGGTTTTAAAAAGAAACCAAACCATAACATTAATTTCAAAAAGAAAGGAATTGGTTTTATTCCACTTGAAAATTATAAAAATGAGAAAACTTCTAAAACAAATACAAAATTTGTTTCAGGGACAAGTTGTGAAGAGGAATCAAAGAGTTCTTTCTGGAAACAATCAAACAGAGAATTCCTTGCCAAGAAGCAAGAGAAAATGAAGAATGGAGATTTTCAAAGAAAGGAGACAAGAACCTGTTACAGATGTAATGAAGTTGGTCACATTGCATGGAACTGTCCTCAAGCAACAAAAACAAAACAGGGAGTCTCTGAAAAACTCAAAGAAAAAGTTGTTGATAAAACAGAATCACCAATTGAGAAGTTCAAAGTGTTTAAAAACTCAACATATGAATTTGGTGAATGTTCGAAAAGATTTTACAAGAGAAGAGTAAATCTTGACAACCAGAAATGGATTGTTAAGAAATCAGATGTGAAATCTGGCAATGAATCTGATTCCACAAAGTCAGAGGAGCCACAAGTTGAGCTTAAAATTGAAACAACAGTACCTCTAATGGATGATGTCAATTTTCCACCATTGAGGGCTGAAAATTTTAGAAAAATTGGAAATGTTGAGATTTTGAATCAATTCTATTCTGAGAAGAAAGAATTTGATGTCGAAAAGGTTTTTAATGGAAATGTTAAAAAGATTTTTGGAAAAATGGTCGATGGGAAGGTGAAAGGGGTAAAAGATTTTTATGCAACAAAAAAGGCAACTTATTACCCAACTGAAGATGATTTGAAATCACCCAAGGCTGGTCAGGCTTGGGTGGATGTGTTCTTTACTTAAAAAATCCTGACTTGCCGGAGCTTCCAGGTTGGTAAGAGTGGAGCAGGTATCGGCATCTTTCTTGAGAAATTCACTCTGGTGATATTTCGACTTACAAGTGGTAAATCAGGGACATTAAGTTGTACTTGATTTTCTACAAGTGGGATTTGTTGATTGATATAAAAATTGTTAAATATTTCAAGTGGTTAAAGAAGAACAATGTGATGAGATCCCCTAACCTACAAGTGGTTTATGATGAAAACAAAACTTATTTTCCAGAAAAACCATTTTGATTAAAGCAAACTTAAGTGTTTTGAAATCATAATGGGAAAATAGTTTGTTGTCAGGGGGAGTTCTGATTGTTTATGCCAAGTGGATGGCGATTTGAAGCGATTTGATATCAGTTTGTCACTTTATCTTTGTACAGTTTGTTTTCAAATTTCCTTTAAATGTGTTTGAATTTTAGGGGGAGTAAGAAATTTTCAGAAAATGTGAAAAAGTCAAAAACATGATAAAATCAAAAATGAGTTTTGTTGTGAAAAAGAAGAAATGATAGTACATCAGTAGACGATCACAACATGCTAAAGAATTGGAAAGTTAAAATGTGATAAACGATCTCACTGATGATGTGCCAGTAGGTTTTTACACATTTAGTAGATTGTGACGAGATATAAACCTAAATTTCAAACTTACTTATATCGTGGGGAACATCTCTCAGATATATGGGTAATCCCCGAAATCTTGTTTGAAAGGTCCCTCTTTCTGAGATACTAGGTCTTTATACTCAGTGATATCTGGGGTATTATCCCGGGACTTCTGATTTTGCGGAAGCAATGGCCTAGTCCCCGGAGAATACTTTACGCTTGCTTGAAATATAGCCTGCCCTCAGCATAAAAATGATAAAACATTGAAAAATGCTAATCATTGCTGTTGTAGAACAGATCCTCTAAAGGGGACCCACTTAAAGTCGAAGCCGTTATCTCTTTGCTGAACGGAAGTTCTGACCTGAGCTCTCACGGCCCTCGCAATTTAACCCTTTACATATATCATCTGTGGTATACTCTCCTGTAAGACTGAATATTGGGATCTGGATACGGGAGTATATTCTGAGGTGGGACACGCGAATAAGTTTAAGTGCTTAAAACATTAATCTCGTATCTCGAAACAGTTGAAATTTGTGTGAAAATTTAAGTGGATCAGTATACTGACAATCTAAGTGAATCGTTTAGAACTTAAAATGTTTAAAGCTTAGCGGTGTTGGTGAATTGTCTCAAAATCTGATATGATCCTCTTACACAAACTCACAAAAATATTGTTTGTAAATATTTCTTTAATGCATTTCTTTCAAATTCAAAATTCCAAAAAGATTTTTAGTGTGTTTTAGCATATTTTTTTTGAAAATTCAAAAAGATTTTCGACAACTGGTGTTGAAGAGCTGATTTTCAAAATTCTGAGTGCTAAACATGATGAACAGGTTTGGGATAGTGTGTATATAGAAATTGTTACAAGTGATTTTCAGAGAATGAAAATTTGTTTTACGTACAAGTGAACATCAGAAGCTGTCAAATGTTAAATCATTTTGTTTCTACATGTGGTAAGCAGAGTTTAAATTTATCAAATTTTAAATTTGTGAAATTTATTTCTGGGATAAGATTGTGCAGGTTAGCCAAGTTTCGATCTTAGAACCTGTGAAAGTTAGATTACAATCCCAGCACAATTTGAGGGGGAGTCTGCTTGTAAGAACCAGCTCCAGATTCTGAAGATTAACATCCGAGGGGAGGTTATCTGTTGGTGCTGATATTAGAGAAGATTGAGGATGCTTTCACTGTCAGATATTTTGAGAAAAGAAGCCCAAAGACTGATAAAGACTAAAGACTGTGAAGACTCGACACTTAAGACTCGTCAACATTCGAGGGGGAGTCTGTTGGTGCATGCGTCTGTCGACTTCGTCTTGTATCGAGTCTTGTTTCTAGAAATGTTAGATCAGGGCACGTAGTTCGAGAAATTAGAGTTTAGAGGTAATTTTGCTTGAGGAAGGTAATTTCGCTTGAAAGTGTCAAGTTGTAATTCCGCTTGAAATCATCAAGACATTTCAAACGAAATCACTGATTCCGCTTGAAAGTGATTTCGTTTGGACATGTTCAAGCGGAATTAGCTTCTCTATAAATATCCCTCATGCGAAATCAGTTGTAACTTTTGTAATTCCGGTACCGAAGTGCTGCCGACGTGTCTACTGATCTGGAAACTTGTTATATCAATAAAACAAGACATTTAAGTGTGAAACTAGCTGTTTTCCAAGTCAATTCATCTGTTTCCGCCTTTTGAAATGATAAGAACTTTTCTGATTGACTCGTTTGGGTCACAAAACGATCCTACAATCACCTTTTCATCAAAGCCACCATCAAAGCTACGAGAACTGAATATCAAAGATCAAAGCCACCAGATCTGAAGATCGAAGACACCATGTGTTCATGTACTCATCCCTTTCTTTTGAAGCCACCAGATCTGAAGATCGAAGCCACCAGATCTAAAGATCGAAGCAGGCTGAAATCGTTTGGTTGCATGAGTTTCTAGAGAGGGAAAATTATTGGAACACCAAGACCAAAAACACACACAAGTGTGCGAGTGAGAAGTAGGTCAGAAATCATTTGGTTCATGGGTTTTAGAGAGAGAAAGTTGTTAGAACACCAAGAACACACACACAATTGTGTGAGAGAGAAGCAGGTCAGAAATCATTTGGTTCATGGGTTTTGGTTAAGAGAAAAACTTGTTAGAACACAAAGAACATACTCACAAGTATGACATGGACTGGTTCCATGTCTTAATGTTATTTATTTGGTAAAAGTTGAATGATTTTGTGTGTGTATTAGTAAAATAGATTTGATAGTTTGTTGGGTATTTTTTTTTGTTTTAAATGTATTAAAAAAAAATTAGAATTGAGATAATGATTGTTGTTGTTGTTGTTGTTATATATTAGTTACCTTTAAAAAGTCCATAATCTAATCGTTGATGATCTCGTTTATTTTATTAAAAAAATTGTGTTTGGTTTGGTTGCTTGTTTGAGACTTTTGATCTGAACAGTAACTGTTTTTGTTAGTTTAGTTGCTTGTTTGGGGCTTTTGATCTGAATACTAACTGTTTTTTTGTGTTATAGGCATGTTACATGTGTTACAACAAAAAGTTTACACATGTGTAACACGTAACACATGTTATACATGTGTTACCACTCTAGTGTAACACAAGTTACAAACATGTGTTACATATGTGCAAGCCCCTATATGTTGCTTGTTTGGGGCTTTTGTTTATCCTATATGTTATGTGTTACCATTAGAAACTTCATAATTTATTAAGAATATCTCGTTTATTTTAAAAATAAAAAGTAGTGTCTTTTTGTGGGATAATTAGATACATATATAGTAACAACGTTACACATGTTCTTTATAGTTACCCCAACCCTTTTTGGACACAAAGGGGGCTGCACATATGTAACACATGCTTGTAACTTGTGTTACATTAGAGTGGTAACACATGTATAGCCACATTACACATGTTACATATAGTTGTTACACGTGTTACAACAAAACTTTACACAAGTACACATGTTATAACATATACTGATGTACTTGTTTTGTTCATAGATGAATGGATGTTTTGTGTTCAAGATGAAGATCGTTATCAAGGAGCAAGGCATATTGTTTTGAAGTAACAATGAATGAATATTTTTTCACAACATTATGCAGATACATATTAGAATGCCTATTGTTACTTCAAAACAATGGACAATTCTAACATGTGTAACACATTCTAACATGTTTACGGACCTATTTTTTTTTAAGGGTACACCCCCGTAACCAATTCGGTAACCAATGAAACCATCATGTATTACTTGTGTTAAACACTGTTGTTATGCGGTTACTTGGTTTATATTATATGACAATGATTCCCATGTGTTGCATATACTTTTGTAACTTGTGTTACAAATCACATGTACTAGCATGTTTGGATGTATACACGTTACATATACCAAGTGTTTTTCATACACATATATACCATGTGTGTTTCATACACACATGTAAAATGCGTATGACTTGTGGTGCATATACTCATGTTACTTGTGGTGCATATACTCATGTTACATGTATACGTACGTTATTACATTTTTTGCTGGCATAATTAGCTACGTATGTTACATTAAAAGTTACCCATAACATCATTAAAAGGGTAATATATAAAATTGATACAAAATGTATAAACTTCATAATTTATTCGGAATATCTCGTTTATTTTACAAATAAAAAGTCGTGTTTTATTGTGGGATAATTAGCTACATATGTAGTAACAACGTTACACAAGTTACTTATAGTTACCCCAACCCTTTTTTTAGACACAAAGGGGGGTTGCACACATGTAACACATGTATAGCCACGTTACACATGTTACATAGGAGATTAATAGGTTTTAACTATAGAAGATTAATATTGATGTACTTGTTTTGTTCATAGGTGAAAAGATGTTTTGTGTTCAAGATGAAGATGGTTATCAAGAAGCGAAGCCCGCCGAAGGATTACAACGCATCATCAGGTTTTCGTGGTGACGATGGTGTGTTTTTTGGTTAGCTGCTATGTGTTGTAAAGATGGATGTTGTTGTGATGACCATTTTTAGAAGCATTACAACTATTGATATAAAATTCATTTTTATTTTCATTGTTAGTATGAATACGGATGTTGTTGGGAAGGCAATGTTTTTTTGATGCAACAACTATATGTAACATGTGTAACAGTGACGTTGTAACACATGTAACACCTATATGTAACATGTGTAAGATGGTTATACACGTGTTACATATGTTACCCCATAGTGTAACATATGTTATAAACATGTGTTACATATGTCAGCCCGTTTGGTGTCAATTTAAACTTAGTAAAATTACATATGTAACAACATTACATCATCCAAAATGTCATATCAATAAACAAACAAGTAATATATGTAACTATAAGTATATGTGACTAGTGTAACGAATTAAAGGGACAAACGATACACTTCATGTTACATATGTACCTAGAGTTGTTAACAATGTTATTAGTAGATAAAAAACCTGCATTAACGTATATTTTTTACATTGAACCCAGCTTATTGGTCATAAGTCTTATGCATGGAAATAAGTTCTTCCAGTGTGATGTATGATTTAACAATAATATGATGATATTGCTCGTTGGCATTCGGTGTCCACAATTTAGTGCCATTAGAAGACTCGTAAAGATGGTAACGTGGAGTATGTTCTAGATCATCTATGGACATAGGGACGGATGTTAGTATAAGTTTATGTGAGTTATGAACCATGTAATACGTTTAGCACCCTTGGGTAACAAAAAAGATCACACATGACACTTGTCGCCATGTTACATGTAACATCTTCTCTACAACATGTGTAACATCCTTAAAAGTTGTGTTCCCACTCTGCTTTATATTTTGTAAGTACTTATAGGTAAACATGTTTTAAAGATACAACATGTAACATGTGTTACACCGAAATGTTACACAAGTGTTTCTAGTTTACACATGTTACATCTTGTGTTACTCTGCTTTATATTTTGTAAATGTTTCCAGTTTCCAGTTTAAACATGTTTTAAAGATACAACCTGTAACATGTAAGTACTTATAGGTAAACATATTTTAAAGATACAACCGTATCACCTTATAAGTTATATGTTTTGCTGACAAACGCCATGTCACACATGTTACACACTATAGAGTGAAACAACAGTATTGAACGCGGCTACACATTTCCCATTCTATCGTAACATGTGTAACCTTTTTGGGGGTATCGATGTTGTAGGTTTCTACAGGCTTAAAATATATACAAATGATCCAAAACTGATCATACATGTATTACCCTATAGTGTAACATTAGTTACAAACATGTCTTACATATGTGCAGCCCCGATTTTTGGTAACAAAGGGGTTGAACATATGTAACACATGTTTGTAACATGTGTTACACTAGAGGGTAACTTCTGTACAACGTCAAAGGTACCCACCACATGCCCTTCATCGACTTCTTGTTCCCATTCTTCATCGGTTTCTCCATCTACCTTCTTTCGCTTTATGGCCACCTTTTGTCGTATCCGATATTGTGGTTCTCTTCCTTCCTGCCAATATCCCTTCTCGTTTGGATGCAACTGCTATGGTCAAGTCAAAATAACACAAGTTACAGTCCAGCATTTTTAATCTACTAATTAAAAAAATAGTAGTAACATAACTAAGACTAGCTACTTTCTACCCAATTATGCCCTGAACTTGAAGTCTCCCCAAATTTTGAGTTTTTATCTGCATCATTTCACACATAAAAAAAAACTAAGTAAAACCACCCAAAAAAAGTTACATATGTAAACAGTTAGCACACACTTCAAACAACTACTATCCGGTAGAACCAACTCCCTCGCTACAAGCACTAAAAAACATGTAACATATGTTAGCACAACCTTTCGTATTTGTTTGTCGTCGTATAGCTTTCGTTTTTGTTTTCTGGATCGCCTTCGTGATCGAAGGGAAAGTCTTCTAAACTTCTACTACGACTTTGTGGGCCTTATGCCAGGGGGTTTGGGAAAAAAGATAAATTCATTGTTAACGATAGGGAATTCTAATATGTGTTACACATGTTAGAATTGTTTATTGTTTTGAAGTAGCAATAGGCATTCTAACATGTATCTGCATAATGTTGTGAAAAAAGATTTCTTCATTGTTACTTCAAAACAATAGGCAGTTGTAACATATGTTAGACATGTAGCTCTTATATTAAAATTTTTCCTAACCAACATAAGACGTATTACATGTGTTACACTTCAGAACATTATGCAGATACATGTTATAATGCCTATTGTTAATTCAAAACAAATGACAATTCTAACATGTGTAACACATGTTACAATTGCTTTTTGTTTTGAAGTAACAATAAAGATATCTTTTTTCATTGTTACTTTAAAACAATAGGTAATTTTAACATGTGTTACACATCTTAAAATTGTTTATCGTTTTCAAATAACAACAGGCATTGTACACATGTAACACATGTTACAATTGCTTTTTGTTTTGAAGTAAGAGTAAATATTTTTTTTTACTGTTACTTCAAAACAATAGGTAATTGTAACATGTGTTACACATCTTAAAATTGCACCACTCCATTAAAAAATTAGGAAATGTTAAAATCAACCCAACTTACTACCTATGAAAACACTAGTCAATATAAAAAGAACAAACCAAATATCCTTTTTTGTATTTCAACGATTAGTGTGTCCGAGTCCCAATCCTCAAAATCTGTACATTGTCAGTTTCTTCGTTACTTAATTTCATAAAAATAAAACAGGTGTAACACATGTTACTTAATTTCATAAAAATAAAACAGGTTACCTAATATGTTTTTGATAAAATAAAGTCAGGTTTAACATATGTTACCTATTTTTATAAACATAGGACAAGTTTATAAAAATAAGACAGGTGTAACACATGTTACACTAACATGTTTACCTAATAGGAGAGGTTTAACACATGGTAATAAGACAGGTGTAACACATGTTACATCATTTTATAAATTTGAGACAGGTTTAACACATGTTACACTAATATGTTTACCTAATCAGGGAGGCTTAACACATGTTACGCTAATACGTTTATATGCTTTTGAGTCCATTGACTTGTACCCTAATATCAGACAGGTTTAACACATGTTACGCTAATATATTTATATGCTTTTGAGCCCTTACACTTGTACCCTAATATCATAGGTTTACCTAATTTGTTTTTGACAAAAAACAAGGCAGGTCTAACACATGTTACCTAGTCGCATTCAAAACAAAAATCACCACTGATCGGACCCAAACACCTACCTACTTAGGGAAAAGTTCAAAAAGGAAATTATGATGGACAATCATACACATGTGTGCATACAAATTTGGTTAATGTTTTCTTACTCGAACGGGTATTTTATAAACATCAAGTAGTTAGTGTTAAAATTTAAATATGATTTTTTTGGGACAAAGCTGCAAAGTAGATCCTTCTAGAGCTCTTTAACTTTTGTTACTATTTTTCCAACTCTGTTAATAACCAATTATACATAGAATTGGAGCAAATCTGTTCGGGCGTTCAAACACCGATCGATCGGAAAAAACAAAAAACACTTACTGATAAGGAACCCGAATCAAACTTACTTGCTTCCGCATGTTCTTGCTTTCTTCCATTTCCGGCGACTTTTACTGGACGATAACAACTGAAACGTTGATCTCATATATATTCTTCTCTGGTGGGTTTGCGGTTTCGATTCACTGCCGCACCTTCTTTCCCGGCCATTTCGATTCACCGCCGCACCTTCTTTTTTCTCCGGTGCACCTTCTTTCTTCTCCGGCGTTTTCGATTCACCACCGCACCTTCTTTCTTCTCCGGCTTGTATTTCTTCTCCAGTGGGTTTGGGGTAGATGGAAGGTCTTGAGAGAGAAAGAGATGATTTTGAAATGAAAGGTCTTGGGGTTGATGACTTTTGAAATGAGGTTGGGTTTTGAGTAGTTGTTATTGAAAATCGTGTGCCTCCTTTCATATCATTTAATGCATGCCAAATCAGTATTAAAATAATATATAAAATGTAATAATATCATAGTGAATTTTACCTATATGCCCTTGAAGTACCTTTATTGACTTTATCACTCTATTTAATTTAATTCAAAAAGGCTTCAAATTTTATGAGCCATTGGATGATCTTGATCAATGGTTATAGATTGGGTTTCCTAGGTTTTCTTAGTACAAATAAGTTTTCTATACATCCTTCCCCTATATATATATATATATATATATATATATATATATATATATATATATATATATATAGGGTCGGGATTTAGAGAAAAACGGTAGAAAGTGTGAGAACGGTGAGAACGCTTATCGATCGTCCGATCAAAACAATCTATGGACTAGATTGGCGCGGTGGCGTTTTCGTAAATAACATCAATTTTATTACGTGGACGCGCTTCATTAAGGGTAAAAGGGTCTTTTGACTTCTCCACACAAAACGCCATCTCATGAAATAAAACGCCAAAAACAAAAATCACAGACCATTCCCAGTAAAAACGCCATTATATATAAAACGCCAAACTTAATTAGAGTAAAATCCCGCCTAAAATGTAACACCCTGTGTTTTCACAAGTCAAAGTCAAGGTCAAAGTCAACGACCGATTATACGGATTTGACTTGCAGAAATCTTTTTGTTTTATTTGTATTATGTGGAGTAAGTGTTGTTAATTGCAAACCATCGACGTATTATTCAAGCGACTTACGACTGTGAACTATAGGCAGTAACAATGCGATAAAGATAATCAACTGATAATCAAGCTATGCTAATCGAATCGACAACGAATCACAAATCGAGCTACGTATTTTAGTTATTACTATACGTGTGTGTGTGCCTTATGTGTTACTTGTGCATGTTTATTTATGTTGTATTGTGGTAATCAAGCGAACTCAATCGAAACTCGAATGCAATAGAATACAATCGAACTCGAAAACTCAATCGAACTATGGTAATTAGTGGAAAAGAGATTATGCGAGATATGAAGTAGTTGGGACTAAAAGTAATTTGACTAGGAAACCCCATCGAATCGAACCGCTCGCAATCGAAATCGATGTAACGAAAGTCGTCGCGTCGAACACTTGAACCAAGCGCCATCCGGCCGGATAGCCATCCGGCCGGATAGCCATCCGACCGGATAGTCATCCGACCGGATAGCCACTATGGCACAAAACAGGTGTCATCCGAGCGGTGTGTCATCCGATCGGATAACCCTTTCCTCTTTTGGAATCCTATAAATACCCCTGTCATTCTCATTCTTTCCACTTTTGGAAACCCTCTGTCCGAACCACTCGTGCTCCTCACCTTTTCTCCGATTTCTCTCGATTCTGGTAAGATCTCGCCCTAAATCTTGTACTTTCTTGATCTACACGCACTCCTACACATTTCTATCTTTCAAATCTTAACTTTTAACCGTGAAATCACTGGATTTCGGGTGTTCTAGGATGATGTCATCATGTGTTCTTCAAGAACTTCATGTTTTGGCCTCAATCCACCAAGAACAACTTAGATCTAACCGATTTCCACAAAGATCTTGTAAAGATCTCGATACAAGTGTGGTGAAAGAGGATTGAAAGATGGTTTTCAACTTTCTTTCAACTCTTTTACACTCAACACACTCAAAACCGGTAGAATCAGGTTCTGATCTAGTCTCCTACTCAATCATAGTGTTGTACTAGCTCAAGATCCAGATCCTACCCACGAGACTATCGATTTCGGGTTAAACAAGAACAACCATCTGGAGCCAGGAACTGACCAAGCTAGGGTGATTCCTGTTCGGTTTAGTCACCTGGGTCAAAATGGGAGTTCTGTTGGTTAACACGTTGTCAAAGTGTCTCGACATAACGACAAACCATCAAAACGACCAAGTGTAGGACGAACGGAACAATCGGAACGGATTGTTGTCCGACCGGATTGCTATCCGATCGGATAGGTCATCCGAATAGATTGCCATCCGAACAGATCACACTTGGGTCCCACTTTTAAAAACAATCTTAACTAAAGTTTGAGTATTGAACGAAATGTAATCCGATCGGACGACCATCTGAATGGATTACTCTTCGGATCATGAGATACTAAGGCTTTAAAGACTTAAACAATTTTCAACATGTTCAATAACAAAGTTTCCATCCGATCGGATTGCCATCCGATCGAATGACGCTTCTGTTTTAAACTTACTTTCAGTAGGCAACCTCACCACTAAGTCGTCGTCCGACCGGATCACCGTCCGACTGGATGACCATCCGAACGGATTGTCATCCGCACGACCAGTCATCCGATCGACCGACTTGATGGATAGAGATACTTTTGTGTTTTCAAAATACTACAACGAAAACTTCAAAAGACAAGCCATCATACACAAACACATTCTTCTTACAGGAAGAAACAATCCACTCGAATCGCCATCCGAACGGACCACTGTCCGACCGGATGACCACCCGAACGGATTGCCATCCGCACGGATTGCTGTCCGATCGGATTACCATCCGATCGAACCACCATCCGACCCTTCCACACCTTGTAACATTTTACGTATCGCTTATCATTATACTATCGAATCTATTCAGGGTAACCTTACTCGCTAGGCACTCCCTTCAATCCACTAATCGCTGTGATTATACTCGATCCCTTTTTGCTTTACGCACTTTTGGGTGTTACATACGTTACGAATATTCAAACTACAACAATCACACTACTCAATAATATTTGAACGCTAACCGTTAATGCATGTTATACGTGGCTTATGAATGCTTGTTTGTTATGTTTACACATGGAATGCTGTCTACCTGCCTTAGCAACGATAGTACTATAGTTTGGACTCAGCACCCGTTCACACGGGGGTTGTTAAGGACAATTACTTGCATGGATTACGGTGGTAATCATGTATTACGAACTGCCTCGGGCAGTCAACCCGCAGTCATTGGTATCGATGGATCTATGTCGATAACTAACGTGCTTCATTTCACTATGTGTACGTGCTGGTTATGCGTAAACGAATTCGAACTCTATATACTATTATCAAACTTGTATGCTCACCTTTACATTTTATGTATTGACTTTATTTTAACGTATGTGACATGTGCTTAGGAAGTTTACATGCTTAGCATGCTGTGAACTTGAGGCTAGGAAAGGTCTAGGATGCTCTCTGTGCTCTGATGAAATCGAAGCTAGGAAAAGAGGTCCTATAAACCAATAAATAAACTATCTATGTTTAAATCTGAGTTGTCGGAACAGAATATTTGCCTGGATTTATGTCTGTAATAATTACTTGCTGTTTGAGATACGGTATGGGACGTATTATTTAATTGAATAGTATTGATAATTGTTATGGAAACTTCTGGACAATCTGTTTCGCTCAGTGCCATGCCCCGATGATTCCGCCATCGGTTGGGGTGTGACAGATTGGTATCAGAGCCATAACTATAGGGAATTAGGCAAGACTCGACCTAGTCCGGGTCGATGTCTTAGATACCTAGTCTATAGTTAGGAACCAACAGACTGACTTATGCATGATCGTTAGAGATTTGCATGAGTTTACTACTAATTCCTCGTATTTCTCGCGCACACTACACTATCACTGCACTCGAATTTTCAACTATGAATGAGCAATTAAGCCGAGAATAGGTGTGAAAACCGTAAACTCTCGACTAAAGTCGCTCAATCAACCCGCATTTTTACCTACAAACGGGGAGAATTATGCCAAATCAGGAGTGAAATCCATATTTTGATGAATAATCTCCTCAATTTTATTAAAACTGGGACATGATTGTTGAGCCAGGGGTGAAACCCTAACCTTGACGACTTGTTCCACACGTTTTACAAACTCTCACCAAAGTCTCGACGGACTCCAACGACCTAAAGTCACCATATGACCAACGGGATGTGTGCCAAACGCCCAAGAATCGAGGCAAAGGCATGGTCCTGAAGGCTAATTGTGCAAAACAGGATCCTTGTGAATAGTCGAACCGCTTTGGGCAGTCGAAGTCTACTAGCCACAGACAATCTATATCCCGAATTTTATGCCATAACTGCTGACTCGGATGTTTTGTCGATTTTATGTGCTTACGTATGTGTTTACCTGTTTATGTGTTTACATTTTTTATATTTACTCGGTTTTTGCTTTCACCTCGATCGACACACACGACTCGCACTGCATTTCTATCTCGATACACTGCCAAATCGCTAAGTTATGGACGACTTTATGCTACGATATACGCTTATACTACGCTACCCTCGAACGATCGCGGACTTTGAACAATAGGTTTCTATTTTCTGACTACCTCTAGTGATTAAATGCGTATGTGTCTCCTTGTTTCTATGATTCTGTGTTCTATGTGCTTATGTGCTTCTGTACCAATATGTTTATGTGATTATGTGGTTATATGATTCTGTGTCCTACATGGTTATATGTCCATGTGTTTACGCGGTACGTGTTACTGAGCTTTAGTAGTAGTAGACGTGTGAGGTGAGATTCGAATACATGTGTTGAGTCCTGTGATGATGTCTGTTGCAGACAATGTCGTCTGGATCCCGTCATGCACTCTCTCGTCAAGAAAAGAGGGACAAACGCCTTGCTGCCATTATCGCGAAAAGTGTGGCAAAGGTCGTGAGTGATGTTTACGAGAATGCAAGCAAATCGTCTGAGGAATCGAGAACTGAAGCTCCTAAAGCTGCCGCAAGGCCTTTCAGTTTCAAGCAATTCAAGTCATGTGGGCCAAAGGAATTCATTGGCGAAGGAGGTCCGACTGCACTATTCCAATGGTTTGATTCCATTGAGGTCACTCTGCGACAAAGTGGTTGCCCTGATGACCTTCGAACTCTGAATGCTACCGGCGTTTTCCAGTCCCGTGCATTAGACTGGTGGACAACCGAGAGGAACAAGAGAGGGAACGATGCAGCCTACGGTCTGTCGTGGGACGAGCTCAAGGAAGTTATGCTAGAGGAATTATGCCCTCCTCACGAGCATCAAAAGCTTGAAGATGAATTTTGGCACATACACCAGCATGAAGGCGACAATGCTGCTCTCACTGCTCGTTTTAAACAGCTCAGCATCATCTGTCCCGATCAAGTCAAGACCCCAAAGATCACCATCAAAAAGTACATCTGAGCTTTGCCCGACTGCGTCACAGATTTCGTGCAAGCGGCTAAGATTAAGATGATCGAAGAAACTTACTTACTGGCCGCCAAAATCAACGACAAGAGGGTCAAGGCTAGTGTTTGGGATAAAACTCCGAAGCATCTGCATCAAGCTACCGCCACCGCACCAACTGCTGAACCCACCTCATCGAGCAACAAGAGGAAGAACAAGAGAAAGAACAGCTCCAACAACAAGAACTGTGCGATCACTGCTGCACCGATTCAAGCTGTACCAGCCCAACAGCGTCAAGTAGCGGCGCCTGTGGCTAATGCACCACCTGCTAAGCGTGCATACACTGGGCCACACCCGCTCTGCCCTACTTGCACCTACCACCACCCAACAACCATTGCTTGCCGTTTCTATGCTCATTTCAACGTGTACGACCATTTTACTGCCAACTGCCGTATTCGACAAGCTCCTGCTCATCAAGCTCTACTCACTGCCCCACAGGGTCAACAAGCTCCTCCGGCACCCGCGATCAAAGCCAGAGTCTGCTTCGCATGTGGCGACCCGAACCATTTCGCCAACATGTGCCCAAACAGGGTCGTGAAACAAGAGCCTCAGCAACAGCCGCCTCAGCAACAACAACAACAGCAGCAACAGCAACAGGCCGCACGCGCCAGAACTTTCAACCTCAACGTACGTCAAGCCCAGGCCGACAACAACGTGGTCAATGGTACGTTCCTTGTGAATGGTATTTATGCTTCCTGTTTATTTGATACTGGAGCAGATAATTGCTTTGTGTCGTTCTAATTCGTGAAACTCCTTAGTCGTAGACGCTCCCAACTCTCCTCGACGTTCGATGTTGAAGTCGCTACTGGAAGAACCGTCCCCATTAATTCTGTTCTTCGTGATTGTACTCTTGAGCTCAACAATCACATCTTCCCAATCGACCTTATTCCGATGCAACTCGGAAGTTTTGACGTCATAGTAGGCATGGACTTTCTTCGAGAAAACCATGCTGAAGTTGTGTGCTTCGACAAGATGATTCGATTTTCGCTCGCGAATGGTGACTTATTATGTGTATACGGTGATACTACTTCAAAGGGTCTCAAGCTGATGTCATGTGTCTAAGCTAGCAAGTATCTCCGCAAGGAATACAGAGCTTTCTTTGCTAACATTGTAGTAGCGGAGAAGGAAAAGAAAGAAAAGATGGAAGTGAAAGACGTTCCTGTGGTTCGAGAATTTCCTAATGTTTTTCCAGAGGATCTTCCCGGACTACCGCCAAGACGTGATATCGACTTTCGTATCGACCTCATTCCTGGAGCCAACCCTATTGCCAAAGCTCCTTAGCGACTTGCACCGTCTGAAATGCGCGAACTCTCAACCCAACTCCAGGAATTACTTGAAAAAGGCTTCATTCGCCCGAGCACCTCTCCTAGGGGCGCGCCGGTCCTTTTCGTCAAAAAGAAGGATGGGTCGTTCAGGATGTGCATAGACTATCGGGAGTTGAATAAGTTAACTATCAAGAATCGCTATCCCCTACCTCGTATCGACGATTTGTTCGATCAACTACAAGGCGCTACGTGTTTTTCGAAGATCGACCTACGTTCAGGATATCACCAACTGCGTATACAAGAGGAGGACATACCCAAAACCGCTTTTCGTACTCGTTATGGCCATTACGAATTCGTTGTAATGCCTTTTGGTTTAACCAATGCGCCAGCGGTTTTCGTGGACCTTATGAATCGCGTGTGTAAACCATATCTCGACCGGTTTGTCATCGTATTCATCGGCGATGTCTTGAACTATTCCAAATCGAAGACCGAACACGCGCAACATCTACGTTTGGTTCTCGAGTTACTCCAGGGGAACCAACTCTATGCCAAGTTCTCAAAGTGTGAATTTTGGCTGGAGGAAGTTCAGTTCCTGGGTCACATTGTTAATAGTCAGTGCATTCACGTCGATCCTGCGAAGATTGAAGCTGTCAAGAGTTGGGTTACGCCTAAGAACCCGTCTGAAGTCCGCTCTTTTCTCGGACTAGCGGGCTATTATCGACGATTTATCGAAGGATTCTCAAAGATCGATGTGCCGCTTACCACTCTCACGCATAAGGACAAGCCTTTTGTTTGGGGAACTAAACAAGAGTCTGCCTTTCGAACCCTCAAGCACATGCTTTGCAACACTCCTGTTCTCACATTGCCCGACGGAAACAATGATTTCATTGTCTATTGTGATGCTTCCAACCTTGGTCTTGGTTGTGTTCTCATGCAACTGGACAAGGTTATAGCTTACGCATCTCGTCAGCTCAAAGTCCATGAGAAGAACTATACAACCCATAATATCGAGCTAGGCGCAGTTGTTTTTGCATTAAAGATTTGGCGACACTACCTGTATGGTACCAAGTGTACGATCTTCACCGATCATAGGAGCCTGCAACATATCTTTAATCAAAAGGAGCTTAATATGCGTCAACGCCGATGGGTAGAACTTCTCAACGATTACGACTGTGACATCCGTTATCACCCAGGCAAGGCGAATGTTGTTGCCGACGCACTTAGCAGACGAAGCTACCTGCTTAGCACACGTAATGTTCAAGCCCAACATGATCTCGAAACCCTCATCTGTGACGCTCAACACGCGTGCTTTAATGAACGCACACTGAAGAAGGAAAGAATCTACCATGATGGAGCTCAACTTGTGAGCAAATCGAACAGGATATTCCACTTCCTGGACCGAATTTGGATTCCCAAACGAACCAACTTGCGACAGATCTTGATGGACGAAGCCCACAAATCCCGGTATTCTGTTCATCCCGGTGCTGACAAAATGTACCAGGGTCTTCGTTATAAGTACTGGTGGCCGGGTATGAAAAGGGATATCGCTCTCTATGTCGGAAAATGCCTAACTTGTGCTAGAGTCAAGGCTGAACATCAAAGACCCTCTGGCTTACTCGAACAACCACCGATCCCCATGTGGAAGTGGGAAAGTATAGCCATAGATTTTATAACCAAGCTACCGCACACGTCATCAGGTCACGATAGCATTTGGGTTGTGGTCGACCGTTTGACTAAATCAGCTCACTTTCTGCCAATACGGGAAGACTACAAGGTAGAACGATTAGCCCGAATCTACACCGACGAGATCATTTGTAATCATGGGACGCCTCATGATATCATCTCTGATCGTGATGCTCGGTTTACCTCACGACTGTGGGAAACGTTTCAAACGGCACTCGGTACATCGCTTAATCTAAGTACCGCTTTCCACCCTCAAACCGACGGTTAGACTGAAAGAACGATTCGTACTCTTGAAGACATGCTCCGTTCGTGTGTCTTAGACTTCGGTGGTAATTGGGATAAATACCTGCCGTTAGTCGAATTCTCGTATAACAACAGCTATCATTCTAGTATCCAAATGGCACCATTCGAGGCATTATACGGAAGAAGATGTCGATCGCCTATTGTGTGGCACGAGATCGGTCATTCACAATTAACCGGTCCTGAGCTATTACAAGAAACGACATACAAAATTTTCCAAATTCGAGACAACCTGGTGAAGGCTCAGGATCGACAGAAAAGTTACGCCGATAAGAAGCGCAAGCCCCGTGAATTTGACGTTGGTGACTACGTACTCCTAAAGGTATCACCTTGGAAGGGTGTAGTCCGATTCGGCAAAAAGGGAAAACTCGTGCCTCGATATGTTGGACCTTTTAAGATTCTGGAAAGGATCGGAAAAGTCGCCTACAGACTCAAACTACCGAAGGAACTTAGTAATGTCCACCCGACTTTCCATGTGTCAAACCTCCGAAGGTGCCTAGCCAACCACGACTTACACATTCCTCTCGATGATCTGCAAGTGAACGAAACATTACACTTCGTGGAAAAGCCTGTTGAAATCATGGATCGCCAGACCAAGCAACTCAGACGCTCTCGCATTCCTATTGTGAAAGTCCGATGGGAAGGCAAACGAGGCGCAGAGTTTAGTTGGGAACTCGAGAGCGACATGAAGGCGAAGTACCCGCAGTTGTTTAGTTAGAGAAGCTAGAGAGAGAAAGTGGCATTGTGATTCTAGTGCTTTGTACGATTTCATATCAATCAATAGGATCATCGATTATATTACGTTCTTGTGTGTGTTCATTCAAGTTTGTGTATGGATTCCGCACGTCACACGTTCGGTCCACAATCGTTTCAGAGTCAAAACCGGCCCGAACAGAAAAAATTTCAAACGTGATTCACGGCGTTGTGCAGCTTCCAGCTTAATTTCGGGACGAAATTCCCTAAACAAGGGGAGGTTGTAACACCCCGTGTTTTCACAAGTCAAAGTCAAAGTCAAGGTCAAAGTCAACGACCAATTATACGGATTTGACTTGCAGAAATCTTTTTGTTTTATTTGTATTATGTGGACTAAGTGTTGTTAATTGCAAACCATTGACGTATTATTCAAGCGACTTACGACTGTGAACTATAGACAGTAACAATGCGATAAAGATAATCAACTGATAATCAAGCTATGCTAATCGAATCGACAACGAATCACAAATCGAGCTACGTATTTTAGTTATTGCTATACGTGTGTGTGTGCCTTATGTGTTACTTGTGCATGTTTATTTATGTTGTATTGTGGTAATCAAGCGAACTCAATCGAAACTCGAACGCAATCGAATACAATCGAACTCGAAAACTCAATCAAACTATGGTAATTAGTGGAAAAGAGATTATGCGAGATATGAAGTAGTTGGGACTAAAAGTAATTTGACTAGGAAACCCCATCTAATCGAACCGCTCGCAATCGAAATCGATTTAACGAAAGTCGTCGCGTCGAACACTTGAACCAAGCGCCATCCGGCCGGATAGCCATCCGACCGAATAGTCATCCGACCGGATAGCCACTATGGCACAAAACAGGTGTCATCCAACCGGAATGTCATCCGACCGGATCGTCATCCGAGCGGTGTGTCATCCGATCGGATAACCCTTTCCTCTTTTGAAATCCTATAAATACCCCTGTCATTGTCATTCTTTCCACTTTTGGAAACCCTCTGTCCGAACCACTCGTGCTCCTCACCCTTTCTCCGATTTCTCTCGATTCCGGTAATATCTCGCCCTAAATCTTGTACTTTCTTGATCTACACGCACTCCTACACATTTCTATCTTTCAAATCTTAACTTTTAACCGTGAAATCACTGGATTTCGGGTACTCTAGGATGATGTCATCATGTGTTCTTCAAGAACTTCATGTTTTGGCCTCAATCCACCAAGAACAACTTAGATCTAACCGATTTCCACAAAGATCTTGTAAAGATCTTGACACAAGTGTGGTGAAAGAGGATTGAAAGATGGTTTTCAACTTTCTTTCAACTCTTTTACACTCAACACACTCAAAACCGGTAGAATCAGGTTCTGATCTAGTCTCCTACTCAATCATAGTGTTGTACTAGCTCAAGATCCAGATCCTACCCACGAGACTATCGATTTCGGGTTAAACAAGAACAACCATCTAGAGCCGAGAACTGACCAAGCTAGGGTGATTCCTGTTCGATTTAGTCACCTGGGTCAAAATGGGAGTTATGTTGGTTAACACGTTGTCAAAGTGTCTCGACATAACGACAAACCATCAAAACGACCAAGTGTAGGACGAACGGAACAATCGGAACGGATTGCTGTCCGACCGGATTGCTATCCGATCGGATAGGTCATCCGAACGGATTGCCATCCGAACGGATCACACCGGGGTCCCACTTTTAAAAACTAACTAAAGTTTGAGTATTGAACGAAATGTAATCCGATCGGACGACCATCTGAATGGATTACTCTTCGTGTCACACCCCGACTTTCCACGTGTCACCGGTGGGCCCGGTGGGGAGTATCGTGACGTGGTTGGCAACATAATAGTCAAACAACACAATATTTAATATGCACAGCGGAAGCAATTGAAAAGATATAATACAACCGAATTTATTATTGTAATATCAAATGTCACAATGTTCGGAAGTTTATCCACAGAAGGATCGAACATAAAATGGAAACAATAGTTCAATAGACTTTAGGCATCTTAAGCTTGCGAGACTTCTATGATGCTAAGGAGACATCCAGCCAATTACGCATAGTACTTGCATTTAATCTTTTTGGGAAAATACGTCAGTTTACACTGGTAAATACACTCAACTGACTCATTTGAAAAGAGTTTAAGAAAATTGATTTTGATGCACCAGGCACAAATTATTTTGACACTTTGATTAAAATGCACAGAGGCAAAATTAATCTTTTATATCTTGATTAAAATGCACAGAGGCTAAATTAATCCTTTATACTTGGGACTATTTTATTAATAAAAATCTTGTATTAACTGACATGCCACAGGTATAATGCCCACAAGGTTAATACCTTTAGTGGATTACCTGTTTTGGTATAATGCCCATAAGGTTAATACCTTTAGTGGATTACCTGTTTTGGTATAATGCCCACAAGGTTAATACCTTTAGTGGATTATCTCAATAATTTAATCATAATACAATTAAATATTCAATACCCGACCAAACGGTATTTCTATAATATTGTATCCCAGGCCCGTATAGGGAAAATAAGTTAAGAGTATTTACCTGAGCTAGCTCCTGTCTTAATTAGCAAGAATCTAATAACTCAGCCGTATTCACTTAAGTAAGCGTAGGTACCATTTACCGAAATGCTCTAGTCTGGAATGATGGTATAAATAATCAATTAGAATGCTAACGGGTCTTTAATTTAGCTTACGCTTAGACCGGTTAGTCTTAAGGGAATATACGGTTTGTACGCACAATTAAGCGAAGACCGGAATAGAATGCGATTTAAACCCGACATGTTCAGAGACTTGTCTTATATGGGTATTTCATACACATTCTGGATTTTGGGATAAAACCGTTAAGGTTTGACCCATTTCGGCTAATTTATGTAAACTTGTTACATAAACCGAACCGTACACGTAAGAAGCGTGACGGGTATTCATGAGAGCTATATACAGGTTTCCTAAGTTAATTTATGCCTCAAATATTTTGTGACATCAGGAAGATGTCTTTCATTATGCCCGAAACAAGTTTAAACACAAACTATGCCCCGTAGGGGTAGTTTGGTCATTTTAAGGTTTGTAAAAGAGTTTAGATGTTTAACTGAGTTACAGGTCTGATGTAAACAGCAAACATACTCAATTTGATAAGTTATATCAGTAGGCTAAAGCATATATGTGAAATTTATCATTTTTAACCAAGATATGCCCCGTAGGGGTATTTTGGTAATTTCACATAAGCCGAAAAGCTCAAAAACGAAGTCTGAGTTAATCGACCTTTGCTTACTGTTAAAATATCATAATTTGCCTCATATATCAGTAGGTATCAACCCGGGTATGTTCAATATGATTTTAAAAACATACTATGAGTTAAAAACGCTAAATAAGGCGATTAAAGGCCATTTCCGGGTTTGATACTTAAATCTGATATTTTTATATTTCCAGAAGGCTTAAAATAATTTATTTATCATATGTGATCAGTAGCAAAAGGTTTGGAGTCGTTTTGATAAGTAAAACTTATTTTATGGCCCGTAAGGGCAAAACCGACAATTACCGGATTAAACCTACGACTACTAGTTATGCTCAGCCTCAAATTAATTAAAAATCTTTAAAAATCTCAAAATAATATATTACATCAGTGGGTAATAAGTTTGATGTCAAAAAGTAGGCTTAACTAGGCTACACGCTAATTATGCCGTTTTATTAACATAAAGCTTTAATTTTGCGACATTGAGCATAACTCTAAATCTACAAGTCAAACTGATGTCAAACTTTGCATACAAGTTTATATATCAGTAACTAAGGTTTCTACACTTTTACATTTTCATAAATCTCGTTTTAAGGTAATAAGGGCATAAGGGTCAACATATGAGTAATTAACGGAATCATGCGTATTAATCGGATAACTAAGGAACCGAGGTGTATAATCACAGAGGGTTATACTAGCATGTAACCTGGTCCAAATGAATCTCTAAGGTATTTCTAAAACATACCTAAACGGGTCAGAACTGAAAGTCAAAGTGGAAGTCAAACTATGTGACTTTCGATTCCGAACCGGGTCTAAACAGGAAATAGTCGGGTTGAACATGTTTAGACATGTTCTTACACTAATTACTAAGTTATAACAATGATCAAACATGTTGTAAATGTTCTAGATAGCTAATTATGCATAAATGACATTTTAAGCATCCTGTTGACTTTTTAATTATAAGTTTGACCCGACTTTTGACCTGGTTAGAGTGGTGATCAGGGGAAACCCTTTTGGGGTTTTATTACCCTCATAAATACCAACTCATAACTACTTTTAATTCGAGATATTACTGAGCCATTATTGACTAATCTCGAAGTCAAACCGTAATTACGACGGTTTGACTTTTAGCTAATTAAACAAGCTAAACTCAACTAAAGAAGGACAAGAACACTTACTGAAGTCCTATGCACGACTTAAGATCAAATGGACCTGCTTGAGAGCTCCAGGAATGATCAGATTGCAAGGAAATTGGTGTGAGGAACTTGTGTGCACAAGGGAGCCTTTTATAATGGATTCACTCACCATAATTGGTTGACAACCAAGTCTATGATCAACCACAACCATCCAACACTTGTTACTAGTGCCTAGGGAAGTCTAAGGGTCGTCCACTTGTGAGAAAAACCGGCCAAATGGGTCAAAATCGCGTAAAACAGGCAACAGCAAGTTTTCTGGTTGCTGGGCATTTGTTGCGCACCGTAACAAATATTTGTTGCGGTGCGTAACAATTCATCAGGGACCAAAATGTTGGCTTTTCAATGATTTGAAAGGGCAACTCGTGTAATTCGGATATGGGACTTATTTTAGCAGTATGGGGCCTCAAAATTGGATCTGGTATAGTATCATACCCTACCATTATGAATTGTATGCTTGTATTCCAAAAGAAAGTACCGAATTATAAGGTTTACCGTTGGAATTTCTTCGTAGGAGTCCGCTAATTAAATCATGCATCATTCAATGTTATAATTCACTGAATTTTGAACATATATTAGATGTTTTTAATATGTTTTGAGTCTTGGGATTTATAACGAGGTCGTTCAGAGGTGAAAAAGTTAACATGACGACACTTTTAAATCCTGTCAAACATTTTTATTAAATCCGAGTTTACAACGCGTTTTGTCTTACATGACACGTGTCGTTTTATTATTTAACACGAATTTTTCGAGGTGTTACATCCTCACCCCCTTAAAATAAATCTCGACCCGAGATTTACTGAAACAAATAAGGGTACTTTTCTTTCATGGTGGATTCAACTTCCCACGTGTATTCGGTACCTCTACGGGCGTCCCATTTGACCTTTACAATAGGTACATGCTTCCTTCGAATCTTCTTAAATAGGTTTTAGCTTATAAGCTACTTGATCTTGATACATTCGATTTCCTTCGAATGCTTCTATATATTCAGAGCTTAACTAGCCTGATAATTTACAATTTGGTACTATCAAATATAAAGCCTTTACAATAACTGTAGCCCTAAGCGGGATGTTTGTCCTCACATCCTCTTGCTCCTCAGGAGGTAAACATGGCAGTTCTTAAAAAGGAGATAATTATGACACACAGAGATGTCAGAGATTTCCGTAATCTCAGGCTTTGGCTCATCTATCGATGTCGGTGTCAGATAAATGACACATCCTCTTTGCTATTGCAAAGATGTCCTAAGTAGAGATACTTATAAGGACATTTTTATATTGGATATCTTCTTTGAATACTACTAGTCGACTTTGGTACAATATGACCATTGGGATATCTCAGGAGTTCCATGCATTAAACCTCCATACTGATCAGGCATGGAAGTAATCTATGGGACGCACTAGGATACGCCACTTCTCATATGGCACTTTTATCAAACATAGCTTGGCATTCGTAGGCGATAGAAAACAATGCGAAAATAATAAAATAAAATAATATATATTGTCGTACTCTTTCTAGGGAAGAGTACTCCAGATTCTTATGGAAGAATTATCTTCCAGGATGGGAGTCATAGACTATAACTGTCATCGTCTTGAAAGGCGATTCACTTGACAGAAAGGTAAACCTATGAACATCACTAATGGATGTCTATGTATAATTATCGTATCTAATGATATTAGTCATGATCACATCGATCATATTGACTATTAGGTTTGAGTATAATCCCACCATTTTGAATAGGGCTCATAAGGATCACCACTATTTTGTCTTATTGACAATAGAGTAAAGTATAGCCCGTAGGTAATTCATCTCTCACGGATGTTTATAATATGATCATCTTATAAGATGATATAAGCCATGATTTCTAGATCATAAGGCCAACTAGGAATTTAAAAATTTCCAATATAGGGATGGTTGTTGTGATTTTATCGAATCACATTTGTCAGGAGTGCGAACACGTTCTTAGGTGTTAACAAGGATCTGAATCCCTTGAGTAGGTTTCACCATCTTGGCCGCGTAGGTTAGGTTTCACCTTTAAGATTCTTTTTTTTTAAATGTATACGAAAGTAAGGATATTTATTTTATTCAGGATTTTTATCATAAATCCTAATTTATAATTTAATAATAGCACAAATGGCCTAGTCGCGTAGACAAGTTTAATTTATAAGCCATGATTTCAGATAATCGAGGCATTATAAGTTAGTAATGGCACAAAAGGCCTAGTCACGTGGACAAGTTTAATTTATAAGCCATGATTTCAGAGAATCGAGGCAAATTTAGTTAATAGCACAAAAGGCATAGTCACGTGGACAAGTTATATTTATAAGCCATGATTTCAGAGAATCAGGGCAATTTATGAATTTGTAATGGCACAAAAGGCCTAGTCACGTGGACAAGTTTAATTTATAAGCCATGATCGTTTGGGATCGAGGCTTTTAGGTGTGAATCAAAATTCATTATTATTATTATTATTTTTTTCTCGACAGGGAGTTGTAAGCTACCACTGTCTTTAGTCTCAGAGGACATTAACTATAGCCCGTAGACATTTCCCTTATAAGGGATGTTTATAATATGATCATCTTATAGGATGATATAAGCCATGATTTCTAAATCAATAGACTAGATAAGAAAATTGGAAGAATCCAATATATAAAAGTACAGAGTTGCCCTAAGCGGGACTTGAAAGGAATAATGTTGTCCTCGAAGGAAACAAAAGATAAATATGTCCTTATAAGGTCTATTAAGGAAACGATCTTCAGCAAGAGGAGTTTCTTCTTCATTTTATTTCTGAATGTTCTCTCCCTGGATGCTCGTTTCATTCTAGCCGCGGTACGAAGCTCAGCATTTCAAGGCTCCGGATGTGGAGAATTTCTATTACAGCTTCTTCGCTTGGCGACGTATATATAAAAATTTGGAAGCAAAAATTTCCAGATTAGGATTGAGAATATTCCTATGTTAAGTCTAGACTCAGAAGGTCAAAGAATGTGCTACTGTGTCATTGAGATTAAACACTAAGGGCTAGTGTTTAATTCACTCAATGTTGGCTCTGATACCAACCTGTCACACCCCGACTTTCCACGTGTCACCGGTGGGCCCGGTGGGGAGTATCGTGACGTGGTTGGCAACATAATAGTCAAACAACACAATATTTAATATGCACAGCGGAAGCAATTGAAAAGATATAATACAACCGAATTTATTATTGTAATATCAAATGTCACAATATTCGGAAGTTTATCCACAGAAGGATCGAACATAAAATGGAAACAATAGTTCAACAGACTTTAGGCATCTTAAGCTTGCGAGACTTCTATGATGCTAAGGAGACATCCAGCCAATTACGCATAGTACCTGCATTTAATCTTTTTGGGAAAGTACGTCAGTTTACACTGGTAAATACACTCAACTGACTCATTTGAAAAGAGTTTAAGAAAATTGATTTTGATGCACCAGGCACAAATTATTTTGACACTTTGATTAAAATGCACAGAGGAAAAATTAATCTTTTATATCTTGATTAAAATGCACAGAGGCTAAATTAATCCTTTATACTTGGGACTATTTTATTAATAAAAATCTTGTATTAACTGACATGCCACAGGTATAATGCCCACAAGGTTAATACCTTTAGTGGATTACCTGTTTTGGTATAATGCCCACAAGGTTAATACCTTTAGTGGATTACCTCAATAATTTAATCATAATACATTTAAATATTCAATACCCGACCAAACGGTATTTCTATAATACTGTATCCCAGGCCCGTATAGGGGAAATAAGTTAAGAGTATTTACCTGAGCTAGCTCCTGTCTTAATTAGCAAGAATCTAATAACTCAGCCGTATTCACTTAAGTAAGCGTAGGTACCATTTACCGAAATGCTCTAGTCTGGAATGATGGTATAAATAATCAATTAGAATGCTAACGGGTCTTTAATTTAGCTTACGCTTAGACCGGTTAGTCTTAAGGGAATATACGGTTTGTACACACAATTAAGCGAAGACCGGAATAGAATGCGATTTAAACCCGACATGTTCAGAGACTTGTCTTATATGGGTATTTCATACACATTCTGGATTTTGGGATAAAACCGTTAAGGTTTGACCCATTTCGGCTAATTTATGTAAACTTGTTACATAAACCGAACCGTACGCGTAAGAAGCGTGACGGGTATTCATGAGAGCTATATACAGGTTTCCTAAGTTAATTTATGCCTCAAATATGTTGTGACATCAGGAAGATGTCTTTCATTATGCCCGAAACAAGTTTAAACACAAACTATGCCCCGTAGGGGTAGTTTGGTCATTTTAAGGTTTGTAAAAGAGTTTAGATGTTTAACTGAGTTACAGGTCTGATGTAAACAGCAAACATACTCAATTTGATAAGTTATATCAGTAGGCTAAAGCATATATGTGAAATTTATCATTTTTAACCAAGCTATGCCCCGTAGGGGTATTTTGGTAATTTCACATAAGCCGAAAAGCTCAAAAACGAAGTCTGAGTTAATCGACCTTTGATTACTGTTAAAATATCATAATTTGCCTCATATATCAGTAGGTATCAACCCGGGTATGTTCAATATGATTTTAAAAACATACTATGCGTTAAAAACGCTAAATAAGGCGATTAAAGGCCATTTCCGGGTTTGATACTTAAATCTGATATTTTTATATTTCCAGAAGGCTTAAAATAATTTATTTATCATATGTGATCAGTAGCAAAAGGTTTGGAGTCGTTTTGATAAGTAAAACTTATTTTATGGCCCGTAAGGGCAAAACCGACAATTAACGGATTAAGCCTACGACTACTAGTTATGCTCAGCCTCAAATTAATTAAAAATCTTTAAAAATCTCAAAATAATATATTACATCAGTGGGTAATAAGTTTGATGTCAAAAAGTAGGCTTAACTAGGCTACACGCTAATTATGCCGTTTTATTAACTTAAAGCTTTAATTTTGCGACATTGAGCATAACTCTTAATCTACAAGTCAAACTGATGTCAAACTTTGCATACAAGTTTATATATCAGTAACTAAGGTTTCTACACTTTTACATTTTCATAAATCTCGTTTTAAGGTAATAAGGGCATAATGGTCAACATATGAGTAATTAACGGAATCATGCGTATTAATCGGATAACTAAGGAACCGAGGTGTATAATCACAGAGGGTTATACTAGCATGTAACCTGGTCCAAATGAATCTCTAAGGTATTTCTAAAACATACCTAAACGGGTCAGAACTGAAAGTCAAAGTGGAAGTCAAACTATGTGACTTTCGATTCCGAACCGGGTCTAAACAGGAAATAGTCGGGTTGAACATGTTTAGACATGTTCTTACACTAATTACTAAGTTATAACAATGATCAAACAGGTTGTAAATGTTCTAGATAGCTAATTATGCATAAATGACATTTTAAGCATCCTGTTGACTTTTTAATTATAAGTTTGACCCGACTTTTGACCTGGTTAGAGTGGTGATCAGGGGAAACCCTTTTGGGGCTTTATTACCCTCATAAATACCAACTCATAACTACTTTTAATTCGAGATATGACTGAGCCATTATTGACTAATCTCGAAGTCAAACCGTAATTACGACGGTTTGACTTTTAGCTAATTAAACAAGCTAAACTCAACTAAAGAAGGACAAGAACACTTACTGAAGTCCTATGCACAACTTAAGATCAAATGGACCTGCTTGAGAGCTCCAGGAATGATCAGATTGCAAGGAAATTGGTGTGAGGAACTTGTGTGCACAAGGGAGCCTTTTATAATGGATTCACTCACCATAATTGGTTGACAACCAAGTCTATGATCAACCACAACCATCCAACACTTGTTACTAGTGCCTAGGGAAGTCTAAGGGTCGTCCACTTGTGAGAAAAATCGGCCAAATGGGTCAAAATCGCGTAAAACAGGCAACAACAAGTTTTCTGGTTGCTGGGCATTTGTTGCGCACCGTAACAAATATTTGTTGCGGTGCGTAACAATTCATCAGGGACCAAAATGTTGGCTTTTCAATGATTTGAAAGGGCAACTCGTGTAATTCGGATATGGGACTTATTTTAGCAGTATGGGGCCTCAAAATTGGGTCTTGTATAGTATCATACCCTACCATTATGAATTGTATGCTTGTATTCCAAAAGAAAGTACCGAATTATAAGGTTTACCGTTGGAATTTCTTCGTAGGAGTCCGCCAATTAAATCATGCATCATTCAATGTTATAATTCACTGAATTTTGAACATATATTAGATGTTTTTAATATGTTTTGAGTCTTGGGATTTATAACGAGGTCGTTCAGAGGTGTAAAAGTTAACATGACGACACTTTTAAATCCTGTCAAACATTTTTATTAAATCCGAGTTTACAACGCGTTTTGTCTTACATGACACGTGTCGTTTTATTATTTAACACGAATTTTTCGATGTGTTACACTTCGGATCATGAGATACTAAGGCTTTAAAGACTTAAACAATTTTCAACATGTTCAATAACAAAGTTTCCATCCGATCGGATTGCCATCCGATCGAATGACGCTTCTGTTTTGAACTTACTTTCAGTAGGCAACCTCACCACTAAGTCGTCGTCCGATCGGATCACCGTCCGACCGGATGACCATCCGAACGGATTGTCATCCGCACGACCAGTCATCCGATCGACCGACTTGATGGATAGAGATACTTTTGTGTTTTCAAAATACTACAACGAAAACTTCAAAAGACAAGCCATCATACACAAACACATTCTTCTTACAGGAAGAAACAATCCACTCGAATCGCCATCCGAACGGACCACTGTCCGACCGGATGACCACCCGAACGGATTGCCATCCGCACGGATTGCTGTCCGATCGGATTACCATCCGATCAAACCACCATCCGACCCTTCCACACCTTGTAACGTTTTACGTATCGCTTATCGTTATACTATCGAATCTATTCAGGGTAACCTTACTCGCTAGGCGCTCCCTTTAATCCACTAATCGCTGTGATTATACTCGATCCCTTTTTGCTTTACGCACTTTTGGGTGTTACATACGTTACGAATATTCAAACTACAACAATCACACTACTCAATAATATTTGAATGCTAACCGTTAATGCATGTTATACGTGGCTTATGAATGCTTGTTTGTTATGTTTACACATGGAATGTTGTCTTCCTGCCTTAGCAACGATAGTACTATAGTTTGGACTCAGCACCCATTCACACGGGGTTGTTAAGGACAATTACTTGCATGGATTACGGTGGTAATCATGTATTGCGAACTGCCTCGGGCAGTCAACCCGCAGTCATTGGTATCGATGGATCTATGTCGATAACTAACGTGCTTCATTTCACTATGTGTACGTGCTGGTTATGCGTAAACGAATTCGAACTCTATATACTATTATCAAACTTGTATGCTCACCTTTACATTTTATGTATTGACTTTATTTTAACGTATGTGACAGGTGCTTAGGAAGTTTACATGCTTAGCATGTTGTGAACTTGAGGCTAGGAAAGGTCTAGGATGCTCTCTGTGCTGTGATGAAATCGAAGCTAGGAAAAGAGGTCCTAGAAACCAATAAATAAACTATCTATGTTTAAATCTGAGTTGTCGGAACAGAATATTTGCCTGGATTTATGTCTGTAATAATTACTTGTTGTTTGAGATACGGTATGGGACATATTATTTAATTGAATAGTATTGATAATTGTTATGGAAACTTTTGGACAATCTGTTTCGCTCAGTGCCATGCCCCGATGATTCCGCCATCGGTTGGGGTGTGACATAAAAAAACCGCCAAAAAAATCCTATATATACAACATCTCAAACCTTCAATTAAAAACACACACAAATACCCAAACGCCATATTTCATATATCCCATTCGCCTTAGAAACGCCAAAAAACCCAAACATCAAATAGCTTCTAACCCAAAATGTTTTTTTGAAATTCAGTTTGGTTGTCTGTAAGATTTCGCTCAATGAAATGGACAAAATCATTAAGTGAGGATGTTGTCCATTTCATTGAGTAAAATCTTATTGACTAATCCTCAACTTCCATCCAATTTATAACGCCAAAACATACAAAAACATTATTGAGCTTTGTTGTCAATAAAGTTTAGCTGTATGGGGTGGACAACATTGTCAGTTATCTTTCTTAACAGAGGATTAACAATGTTGTCCATCTCATACAGGAAAACATTATTGATTTTAGCATGATCAAATTTTGAGGGTTAAGGTGCTCTTATTTCGTGGCATTCTTTTTATCGGTAAAACGTCAAAAAAGTTAAAAAATCAAACATCGTTCATTGTGAAATTCAAGATTGTTGGTTGAAGGGTCTAAACTCAATAACATTTTGCTGCATGAGATGGAAAAATCTTCAAGAAAAAGATGCTGATGTCAGACTGTGTGCTTCCAAACAGCCACACATAAAACTACTTGAAAAACAAAATGAATCATACGAAAGTCGAACCAGCCAGTTAACATGATTCAAAAAAGAAGAAAGAGACTGGTCACAGTGAAGATTTGGAAGATCAATTGTTTATGTATTCTTTTTTTTCCTTTTCAGTTGATTGTTATATAATAAAAACGTCATATATAATAAAAACGCCAAAACAGCCAAAATGCTTGTTTAAACGATATCATCCCGTTAAACGCCACCAAAAACTCCCAAACTATAATAAAATTACTTTGAAAAAGTATTATAAAAATCCCAAAAAAATAAAAAAATAAAAAGCAAACTTGAAAATGTAACTAGAAACAAAAAATACAAATCAGTAATACTGAAGATAAGGAAAATTTATTATATTATAATCTAAAACGCCAAACTTGAAAGATGGGACGTGTTACAGACTTCAGAGATAAAGCTTATCAAAAACAATAATTACAAACAGTAACTGAAAAGACGAATACTTTATTATAATAATGCACCGCCTAACTTAGGCGCCAAAAAGACATCCTATAAAATGATACGTCTCAATAACTTCCATTTGATCAAACAAAAAAACAAACGCCAATACTACAAAATACCACTCACTGAAAAACGCAAAAAAAAAAAATCAAAGATGGCTAATATGCTTTCTTGGATATTCATAATTGTTCTTCGTGAAGTTTCAATGAATGAATTATTATCAGAAGGGAGTAACTCAGAAAGATTTTGCTGCATGAGATGGACAAAAATTCAAGAAAAAGATACTGATGCAAGTCATATGGCATTTTGTATTTTTTGTTCTTGAAGAAAGTTTGGATGACTAGAAGAGATCAATGACAATGAAGAGTGGGTTGATTATAAAGATGAAGATCAAGATAAAGAAAAAGCGAAAAAACCCACTCACACGACATAGATCTATGTCCCCAAACATTCACAAAAAAGCCATATCAACAGACGACAGGAAAAAAAATCAAACCAATGGGTTTGTTAAGTTTTACATAAAACGCCATATATTTGGTGACAGTTCTAGTACTATTAAAGAAGAGAGAGACTGATGACAGTGAAGATTGTGAAGAGAGATCCGATTAGGATTTTTAATTTATTTTCTTCGCTTGTATTTTTTTTTCCTGTGGTTGAAATACAATATAACAATAGTAAAACGCCAAGATAACACAAACGCCAATGTTTATAAAAAATAATAGAACAATGGGCAATCTTGTTTAAAACGCCTTGGAAAACGCCATTTAAATAGATAATGGCATAGGATTTGAATAAACACCATAAACGCCAAAATGTTAAAACAATGAAACCATTAAACGCTTTTGGAATTTATATTTCATTAACTAATATTGCATGATCTCGAAGGTAACTGATTATGTCCATGATTTTCTGAATTTTGGTTGTGTTTCGAATCCAAATCTCATTCAAATCATATGTATATACAATTCTTTCTATCGTTTTCTTCTTCACCAGCAGTATTCGTATTCAATAAATTTTTCAGAGAGAAAAATCATGGCTTCAAACACACTTGTTGATTGTGGAGATGGTTATTAACATTTAACTACAAAACCATCAGCTTGTTCTTGGTGATGTGTTTTAACAGCAAGCAGATTCATACAGTTGTGTTTTAGCATTCAGATTCATACAGTTGTGTTTTAACAGCAAGCAGATTCATACAGTTGTGTTTTAGCATTCAGATTCATACAGTTGTGTTTTAACAGCAAGAAGATTCATACAGTTGTGTTTTAGCATTCAGATTCTTACAGTTTTGTTTTAACAGCAAGCAGAATCATACAGTTGTGTTTTAGCATTCAGATTCATACAGTTGTGTTTTAACAGCAAGCAGATTCATACAGTTGTGTTTTAGATTCAAGCATATTTATACGCTGTGTTTTAACAGCAAGCAGATTCATACGCTGTGTTTTACCATCTATGCTGGTAATGCTGGAGGATTTTTGACGCTGTGTTTTAACAGCAAGCAGATTAGCAAGCTGGTTATGCTAGAGGATTTCTTAACATTGTGTTTTAACAGCAAGCAGATTCATACGCTGTGTTTTACCATCCATGCTGGAGGATTTCTTGGCGCTGTGTTTTAACAGCAAGCAGATTAATACGATGTGTTTTCTTGATGTGTTTCTTCATGAATGATAGAAGGAAGAGAGAAAGAGAGAGAAAGGGAGAGAGAGAGAGAGAGAAATCGCAAGAAATGTGGGGTGGTTATGGAATGACAATTATTTCCATATTTAAAACAAACTAAATGACATATCTACCCCTGATTAATTAAATAATCCTATTTTTAAGAAACACATATTACCAAAATGCCACCAAGATGATCTCAACCTTTAAACACACCCATTGGATGGCCCAGATCGCTTCCTAGACTTTCTAGGAAAAACACACTTTCCGTAGGATCCCCACTCTATATATATATATATAGGGGACCGCTAAAATGAGAACCACCTCGAGTTGTAAGAACCGTGATAACTACACCGTACGGGGCGAGGTGGACCAAATTTTTTTTTCATCGTAGATGCGTGTATTATAAACACATTTGTAAAAAAAATTCAAAAAAAAATGTCGTGTGTGTAGTTTTGAGCACCACAAGTTTGTGTTTACGGGTACCGTAAATCTTACCGGAAAATTTACGGTACCCGTAAACACAAACTTGTGGTGCTCAAAACTACACACACGACATTTTTTTTTTGTTTTTTTTTTTACAGATATGTTTATAATACACACATCTACATTTATGAAAAAAAAATTGGTCCACCTCACCCCGTATCAAAAAGTTCTCACGGTTCTTACAACTCAAGGTGGTTCTCATTTTAGCGCAATTCTATATATATATATATATATATAGAGAGAGAGAGAAACGAGTTCAGGAGAGAACGGTGAAAAGTGTGAGAGCGGTGAGAACGGATCCTGGCTCAACAAGTGGCAGGGGGCGCTAATTGTTATGTGGGGGTACGATTATCCTTTTATACGTTCTCTCCTTTTTCGCGTTATAAATCTCTTTCAAATTAAAACTCCAAAGATTTATTGTTAGCTGTTTCCTCCTTTGCAAGCTTTCTCAGATCTATGGCGTTAAACGTGGATTCTGTTCGACAAAGTAAAATTCGTTGGTGTTTTCTATTTTTGTTCCAGCAAATCATGCAACAGATATGGCGTTTTGTTCTTTTATCATTGTTTTTTTGTATTAGTATTTTTATAATGTGTTGTATGATTTTCAATAGCGTTATTCAATTATGCAATTTAATCGCGTTTTAATTGGTATTTAATCAATTATTAAGAACTGACAATTGGATTTTTCAATATTAATTTTAATTGTCGTTTATGTTCTAGTATATTTCTTATATTTTTACGATCATTGGCGTTTTACATCTATTTGATTAGTTTTGAATTTTATTTAGTAGTATTTGTGAACATCAGTTATTACTATTTTGTTAATTTATGTAAACATCAGTTTTGTTAATTATGGCTTTTTCATTATGATGTTATATTTTGTTAATTATTTATGTTGTTAAGTGTTTTTAATTATTTATCTCATGGCCTTTTTATCATGTCGTTTTTAAATTATGTGTTATTATGTCTTGTTTATTATTCAATTAATGGTGTTTTAATATATAATGTTATTATGAGACATCACTCTATTTTTCTCATTTTTCTGTTCCTCATTGTGTTTTCTCAGAGGAAGTTTCTTCCTCGAGTCAAAGGCTTTGCCCCAAAACTAGATTACCATTTATCATTCCTGACGTCAGTGAAGAAATAAAGCCCACAATGGACATGGTATTCTCAAGCCTCGATGATTGTTATTCAATGTATGTTAAGTATGCCAAGGAGTGTGGGTTTTCAGTCAGGAAAGGGACTACAAAGACAAACTCTAAAGGTGTCTTACATATTAAGTATTACTTGTGTACGAGATCTGGGTTATACAAGGACAAGAAGGTTGATATGTTGGACCCCAATCAAAAGGAGCGAGTAGTGCGATCCAACTTTTCAAAGAGGACTGATTGTGGTGCACTGTTATGTGTACTTTTGAGGCTGGATCATGGAAGGTGTATGAGTTTGTCGAGGAGCACAATCATGATCTTGTTGAACGTCCTGATAAGCATTTTCTTCCAACTGAACGACACCTCACTCAGCTCCAGAAGCATGTTATACACAGCATGTCTAAGCTGAATTTGGGTCCTATCAAGGCGTTTAATGTTATGAAGACTTGTTTTGGCGGTTTTGAAGACATGGGTGCAAGTAAAGTTGAATTTAAGATCTATAAGAGGAAAATTAACTTGTTTATAGGGGAATATGACGCCGATATGGTTGTGAGACATTTGAATGAAAAAAACATTCCCAGCCTAATATCTCGTATGATTACTTCACAGACGAAGAGAATCGTTTGAAGGGACTTTTCTGGTGTGACGATCAAGCCAAACGTAATTACCACGTGTTTGGTGATGTGATTTCGTTTGACGCCACGTATCGTTCCAACAAGTAATATTTTATAATTCAACTTCTTCTGTTTTTGGCGTTTTATTAGTTTACATGCAGTGGCTTTTTATTAGTTTACATGCAATGGCGTTTTATTATTGTTTCAGTTCTCATGGCGTTTTCATATGCAGATACACTATGGTGTTTGTACCGTTCACTGGTATAGACAATCATCACTGCAATGTTACATTTGGTGCAGCATTATTGGCGTCGGAAATTGATGATACGTATATTTGGTTGTTGAGAGTTTTTCTAAAAGTTGTTGGTTCTCAACCAAAAGTTGTTGTCACTGACCAAGATCCAGCAATGAAGAAGGCTATTTCTATTGTATTTGTTGACACGAGGCATCGGTTATGCATGTGGCATGTGATGCATAAACTTTCTCTGAAGGTTGTTATGCTTTTTTTACCTTTGGCGTTTTAGGATACACAGCGTTTTAAAATATATGGCGTTCTTTACCTTGTTAGTGTTTTTTTAATTAAGTTTTGTCTTTGTGTTTTTTTTTATGCATGGCATTTTCGTGTTATACATAGGTTGGTGTTAGGCTATGCAATTCCACCAATTTTAAGAACGTATTTGTGGTGTTGTGTGGACGGATATTCTCACACCTGAAGAGTTTGAATCATAATGGGAAGCGGTTATCGCAGAGTTCAATTTAGCAGATAATGACTGGCTATCTGATATTTTTGCACTTAGGGAATCTTGGATCCCTGCATACTATAGAATGGAGGAGATGTCTGGTCTTATGCGAACGACATCGAGGTCGGAGAGTGAGAATCATTTTTTTGGTCAAGTGTGCAATTCGACAGCTACTCTTATTGAGTTCATGACGCATTACGAGACTGCAATAGAAGCAAAGCGTCACACACACCAGAAAAATGATCATGAATCTCGATACAAAAGACCCCAGTTGAAGAGTAGTTACCAATTGTTGGAAGGGCAAGCTGTTGACATATACACAAAAAGTATTTTTTGTGACGTTCAAGCTGAGCTTATTGGAGTTGCGGATTGCATAAATCAACGTTACGAAGATCAGCCTAATGGGTTTGTTAAGTTTTACATAAATGACTTTCAACAGCCTTGTACATCCTTATTTGAGGTAAACAATGGCGTTTTGGTTTTTATGGCGTTTTCTGTTAATGGCGTTTTATCATATGCAATGTGTTTTTTTTTATTTTTTTAGACAAACATTCTATGCATAGCGTTATAGAGATATTGTTTTTGGCATTTTTCAGGTAATGTTCCGTAAGTCTGATTGCACATGCAGTTGCTCATGCAGGCGTTTTGAACAATTTGGTTTGCTATGTAGACATATATTCTATGTTCTGAGAATTATGGACTTTAGGGAATTTCCAAAACAATACATTCTGAATAGATGGCGCAAAGAGGCTTCCCCAAACTGTCACTACCCCCGACCCCACCCTGGACGGGAGCGGGAGCCGTGAAGCAGCCAAGTGGTACCGGTGGTTTATTTTGAAAAGTATTGCAGCAGAAAATTTCAACAGGACCGTGAGTTAGGAAAAATATCAGAGTTTTGAAACACCGGATTTTATTTATTAAACAGATGGGATAAACTCATGTTTTGAAAAGGTAGCTTTAATATGGGATAAGCTCGAACAACTTTTCTTAATTTAATTTAAATGATAAAATGAGCCACTTCTGTAAGCCTTTTGGTGTCGTATCCAATTCTTATTCTAATCTACTGTAATCACCTGAAACGCGTTTTAAAAAGGTTTTGTCAGCAGGAAATACTGGTGAGTACATTAAATTTGTACAAAAGGCACATTGTTATAATTTACAGTATTAAGAGCAATTACAATTGCCCCTATCTTATAATTATCTGGTCCTGTTGTCACTCGACCGGATCTATGACTGTGGTCATATCATTATTGGGTCCTGTCACCCAATAATGACGTGTATCACTAATTAGGCTCGCCCACCTAAGAGTGATAATACAGCAGTAAGGTGCACAATACCTCACTTACTGCCAGTAATTAAAGATTTGCAAAGACTTAATCCCTGTAATTATAACTGGAAAACATGTAGGGTTTTACAAAGCAATTTTAATAAAAACAGAATGACTCACTTTATAAGCATGCAGTCTTGATTTAACAAGTCTCTTGATTATATGCCTTCTAATAATTAAGCATCTACTTTATAGTTCTGAATCTTCTGATGATTAAACATCTTGTTTGATAGCATGTTATGGAGCGGAGTTTTCTGATAGTTAAACATTTTGTTTAACAGAGTGAAATACGTATTAGTGTAAAACCATATCAAACGTCACGAGATCAGAACCTTAACGAAATTCACAAAGTATAGTCTTATTTAGACAGCACTTTGGCATTCGTTAGTTGGTTCCCGAATCGATCAGATAGAATATCGTATCGGTGATTATTGGTTAGAACACCAATGTATAGAGAGAAGAATAGAAGAAATGAGCAAAGAAAAATGAATCCTAAGCTTCCAATTTATAGGTAAGGGATAAGTCTTATCCCATATAGAACTTCCCTAGGTGTTATTTACCCATATACACCTTCCTCAGTTGAGCCTTCCCTAGATAAAACCTTCCTTAGATAATATTTTCCTTAGATAATACCTACCCCATATATACCTATTTAGATATTATCTACATCATGTATATCTTGTTGTTAAACTTTAGCTGTTTAACTTTACTTAACTGTTTAATTGATTAATTTACCTAGCTGATTAATTAATCTTACTTAGCTTAATTAATCTTACTTAGCTAAATTAATTAATCTTAACTGGGTAATTACATCATTTACTTAGTCGATTAATTAACTTAATTAGTTGCTTAACTGCTAAGTTTTACTTAACCATTAAGTTTACTTAAACACTGAGTTTACTTAATCGCTAAGTATTCTAGTTTAGCAGCCTCCTGGTTATGACTTCTAATTTCTAGATACAACGGAACTCGTATTAGCGTATTCACCCAATTCAACTTTAACGATAATCACGAGATCAAAACTCACAATGAATGACAAAGTATAGCCGTATACAGGCAGCACTTAAACATCCATTGGATCGGTTTCAATCAATCGGATATAGTATCATACCAGTGATTAGACTTATTACCCTGATAACGAGCGGAGTTTCGGGGTTTTAGAGTATAATACTGAGCTACTATTTTGTTATAATAGAGGCTGAGAGAAAGAAAAGAATTGAGCGAATTGAAATGCGCATAGCTCTTTTTATTTATAGCTGAAACAGAAGTCTCTCGCGCCCCGCGAGAGCTTCTTCTTCTTCCTTCGCGGCCAGCGAGGAATCGTAGGGCGGTTTAGGGTATGCTGAGTCACGGTGTGGTCTTGACACGTGTGACGACACGTGTCCATCAGTGTGTCCGGATAGAAACAAGTCTCTCGCGCCCCGCGAGAGATCTTTCTTCGTTGGTCGCGGCCCGCGACAAAACAAAAAAATTCATTTTTATTTGATTTTTCAAACAGACTTTCATCGTATGTGTTTGGGATTACGATTACGGATTATTGTGGGACTTATTTGAGGGTTGTTACATCCTCCCCACCTTGTTTTAAATCTCATCCTCGGGATTTAGGTCATGATGTCATTTTCGAGTTATGTCACGCGTTAAATTAAGGTAAATGACACTGTACTTGAATCACAATATGTTTAAATTTTGTGAATACGAGAATAGTTTACAACAAATAGAACCCAGTGGTTAAATTGAATAATTTCCAGAAATCGGTATTAATTGGACGAAGTGTAATGATATAATCATCAGAATGACTAAGTTTACATGGATCAGATAAAAAGAAAGATTTAGATTCAATAAGCTAGACTGAATAGGAGTACGAAGATGATGTGACAACTATCGAATCATAACAATAGGAAAAATCAGTGTGTTGACATTATTGAATTACAAAGATACCCCGAAATACAACAAAGTTTAGGGTATGATCGACTTAACACAAAGTTGTATTAAGACCACTTTCAAGGATGAGTCAAGTGAAAGGTATATATAGATTAGCTCAAGCTACAAGTTTATATCGACGCCAAAAAGTGTCGTAGTAATAATAGCGGTGACCGAACGAGTTTACCGTGCTTGGAATCAAATGAAAGTTCAACGAAGTCAATCCGAATGTTTGTTTCAAACAAACCTAGTAGGATTTTCGATTGAAAATGAAACAATTGAATAATGTTTTTTGATCGAAGATGATAAAGCAATAAAGATCACGAAATGCTCGATTGATGCTGTAAGAAACGTTAAGAGATACACTGAAATATGTCATGAATTTGTGTACCATTATCTTATCACATGATTTTGTTAAGATTGCTTTAATATGTTAAACCAACAAAACGGATTCAATGTAAATATATAAATAATTAAATCCGTACATGATATGTGCAAACAAGATAAGCGCAAGCTTCAAATTTGTGAAAACGTCACCACAAGGTGATCGTGATCAAAGAAACGAAGACCAAACAAGCCTGTTATGGTTCAAAACAAGTGAAGTGCTTGTTGGGATTATTTCGAATATGATGGCCTCAATACATCATAGGGGACCTTGAATTGAATACGTATTGCGAGCAAGTTCAAACAATTGAACTTGGTTTAAACACAACGAGTTCATGTATTAATAAGAAAGTTCCGACATGGTCACAACAAAAACCATGTATGCTACTTAAAAGAAAATCAAAAAATAAATTCATTGACTTGATATCCAAGAGTTATCGCTTTACAATAATGTGGTATATCTAGATCACAATACAAAGATCAAGTATAGCGAAACGATATTTAAGTTTCGATAAAACAACAATTTAGAGTGAAGCCCTCCAATGGTCTTTACAAATCAAACTAACCACATGCGCAACAAACCGTGCATGTGTGGATTTACCAAGAAATGAAACAAATAAATATTCGCTACTATGAAGGAAATCCTCATGATACGATGACCATTAGGGGGAGTAGAAATGCGAAAGTCTACTTGCTATATGCAGAAGGCAGAATTTCAACAAAAGAAATTTAAGAACTTTACCTGGAATTTCATGTGATAAGCGTTGTTAAGTGATATTACCATGGAATGTCGAACATTGCGTTTTTGTTATAGGGGGATTGCAAGGGTATGTGACTTCTTTTGCAGCGCCAATAATTATGAGTCTGATTAGGCTATGCATCGATTGTTGTGAAATCTTGTTCTAACGTACCTCAGCGAGATTCATGTTGTTTGTAGGATCACGTGGTAAAGTGCTACTTTTCGATCAGTAGTTCTCCCACTGGCAGGATTAGCATCGTTGTTGTCGTGCCCCATCCTGTTTTCCAAATGCTTTGCTTCGAAAGTCGTGTGTGATATACTTCGACATCCGCTGACGTATAGTTTTAAGTTTCATGTGTATTCTGGTGCACTAGCACAACTTTACACGTTTACTACTTGCGTTAATAGTCTAGGGTAACGCATTGGAAATTCTTATACTTTGATGGCATCCCAACTTAAAGGGTTCCCGTCATTTATATTGTCACACGAGTTATGAGACAGATGATCAAACGAAATAATGTTTGATATCGGAATTATAGATATATGCGAGAGATTCCTGATAAAGAAATCTAGATTTATCATTGACACACATGCTCGTGATTTATTTCACTTGTTATGGTTTTTGGATTTCCTTATAGATACATATATCTATATAATCATATATTATACATACTATTCATAAGGTCAGTGTATTTAACAGATTCATTTTTCCAAAAACAGGTCAGACATCAGGTCATGATATTATTTAGGGAATTATGTCACTGGTTGACATATTATACCCCTTCTTACCCGGTTCTCGCCGGAGAGGTAATTATCATTGTATTTCCCATAAATAGATTTTCTCAAATCATGATTTTAAAATGAATCTTTTAGCATGGTTTGTATCAAGAAACAAAGAAATTTGTATTCACATGACGAATTATATTCTAAAATAAAGTAGTACCATTAAGCATGAAATAACAGAGATCAAGTATTATTGCTTATTTACCAATATCTACCATATTATACTTATACAAGTAATCAGTTTCTCTTGAAGTGTATATTAAGGCATTTCTCTTAAGTTCGAGTCTAAATACTATCCTGGGTGCTACCAGATAACATCAATTTCCTAACTCTTTGTTTAAACTTAGGTATTATTAACACCTAATAGCTTAAACAAGAGGCTCTGATACCACTTCTGTCACGACCCCCGACCCCACCCTGGACGGGAGCAGGAGCCCTGAAGCAGCCATGTTGTACCGGTGGTTTATTTTGAAAAGTATTGCAGCAGAAAATTTCATCAGGACCGTGAGTTAGGAAAAATATCAGAGTTTTGAAACACCAGATTTTATTTATTAAACAGATGGGATAAACCCATGTTTTGCAAAGGTAGCTTTAATATGGGATAAGCTCGAACAGTTTTTCTTAATTTAATTTAATTGATAAAATGAGCCACTTCTGTAAGCCTTTTGGTGTCGTATCCAACTCTTATTCCAATCTACTGTAATCACCTGAAACGCGTTTTAAAAAGGATTTGTCAGCAGGAAATACTGGTGAGTACATTAAATTTGTACAAAAGACACATTGTTATAATTTACAGTATTAAGAGCGATTAAAATTGCCTTTATCTTATAATTATCTGGTCCAATTGTCACTCGGCCGGATCTTTAACTGTGGTCATATCACTATTGGGTCCTGTCACCCAATAATGACGTGTATCACTAATTAGACTCGCCCACCTAAGAGTGATAATACAACAGTAATGTGCACAATACCCCACTTACTGCCAGTAATTAAAGATTTGCAAAGACTTAATCCCTGTAATTATAGCTGGAAAACATTTAGGGTTTTACAAAGCAATTTTAATAAAAACAGAATGACTCACTATATAAGCATGCAGTCTTGATTTAACAAGTCTCTTGATTCTATGCCTTCTAATAATTAAGCATCTACTTTATAGTTCTGAATCTTCTGATGATTAAACATTTTGTTTGATAGTATGTTATGGCGCGGAGTTTTCTGATAGTTAAACATTTAGTTTAACAGAGTGGAATACGTATTAGTGTAAAACCATATCAAACCTAAAGATGGTCACGAGATCAGAACCTTAACGAAATTCACAAAGTATAGTCTTATTTAGACAGCACTTTGACATTCATTAGTTGGTTCCCGAATCGATCGGATAGAATATCGTATCGGTGATTATTGGTTAGAACACCAACGTATAGAGAGAAGAATAGAAGAAATGAGCAAAGAAAAATGAATCCTAAGCTTCCTATTTATAGGTAAGGGATAAGTTTTATCCCATATAGAACTTCCCTAGGTGTTATTTACCCATATACACCTTCCTCAGATGAACCTTCCCTAGATAAAACCTTCCTTAGATAATATTTTCCTTAGATAATACCTACCCCATATATACCTATTTAGATATTATCTACATCATGTATATCTTGTTGTTAAACTTTAGCTGTTTAACTTTACTTAACTGTTTAACTGATTAATTTACTTAGCTGATTAATTAATCTTACTTAGCTTAATTAATTAATCTTAACTGGTTAATTACATCATTTACTTAGTCGATTAATTAACTTAATTAGCTGCTTAACTGCTAAGTTTTACTTAACCATTAAGTTTACTTAAACACTAAGTTTACTTAATCGCTAAGTATTCTAGTTTAGCAGCCTCCTGGTTATGAGTTCTAATTTCTAGATACAATGGAACTCTGTGACAACCCTCACAATTACAGGTATCCGTACAATTAATTAATTTTAATTATGTGCTTAATAACTGTGCTTGATTAAAATGACAATTTAAACTGCTTTATGATTTTTGTATCATACATACATATGCATCATATTTCATACAGTCACTCCATTTATTACACACAAACTTTAGTGACATACTTGATGCACAAAGCACAGTTAGCACACTGAACGGATAATTCAGAAACATGCTGACAACGCCAGCACATAGATAGACAATGTTTTTAGGCCAGTATGAGCCAGAGATAGGGTACTACACTAGTATGGAGTGTAGGGAAGTGAGGACTATAAAACTGCGTCACTATGTGATAGTTAAAGTGCCGGGAAGTGCCTAAAACCCACTAATAATGCAGAATTCTGTATTATTTATCAGAAATTCAGCATTTAACATGCTAGTAATATGCAAAATTTTGGCAGAATGGTCATGTATGCTTTCCTAAGTGTCGGGAATTAAATATGGCACAAAAAGATATATAAAAGACACCTTACGGTATAATTAAACACTTAAACGGAACGGTATCTAACCGAACAACCGGACATTACCCGGGACACTAAAATTTTGCCAAACACATTGTTTTAGTATTTCTTGGCTAGTCATGATCCCCGTACACCATAACACCCCCTAGATATAAACTAACTAACATATGAAAGTATACTTGAAAGTTAACTAGTATTCACCCTTTTACCATCTAATTTTTACATCTAACCCCCCCCCCCCATACCCGATTTCGGTCACCCAAGGGGACCCACAAACATCCCCACCATACTCCACATCTTACTCCTAGATTTAATTATAATTTTATATTAGATTGTTGCTTGTTGTTGTTGCCAAGATATTAGAAGACATGCCTTTAAGTATGGCCTCCAATATCATAACATCACTTCCATATCTTCACACCCCACTCCCTCACTCTCTCCCTCTTCCTCTCGGCTCACCATCACCACCATATCACAACCATCTTCATCCAATTTCAAGCTTGTTCAAGCACTAGAAGGTGATACATGGAGTTTGGAGCTTGAAGGTCTTGAAGAATCCCTTTCATTTGCTTTCTTTCACCACTTTCATCATCATTTCTCATCATCTTCTCACTAGAGATCTCCCCTAGCCTTTGTGCTAGTAGTAAGTCCTTGTTTAACTCTTGTTCATCTCATTTTTATGGTTAAAAGTTGTAGTATGATAAGTATGTTTAAAACACTAGAAAACAAGAACTAAAAGATGTAACATAAAGCTTTACATGAAAATTACATGATGTAATGTTGTAGTAGGATGTTGTTATGAATGTATTGTTGAATTCTTATTGATTCTTGGTCTTGTGGTGTTAATCACCATATGAATCTTGCTCAATGATGTTTAGAAATATGATTTAACAAGACTAGAAGGTGATTATATGTTACGTAGAATAATCATCTTCTAAGTCTAAGCATGAACTTGATGGAAAACGATTTTCTTGAAAAATAAGTGAACAAAGTAAGTTGATGATCATGTAGATCCAAGTTTTACAAAAGACTTTTCTAAATAAACCAAGTTAGAGAATCGATTTTTGGAAAATTATGACTTTACATACACTTACACCATTTTTAGAACTAAAACAAGTGTAAAAACATTTCATTTACAAGAAGAGTTCAAAAGGTTAATTTTTGTAAAAGTTGTTTACAAGTTGTAAACACTAAACTCTTATAAGAAAATGATTTTTAAAGAAATAAATACGCTTTGGAAGGTAACTAAGTCCACTAAAAGCTTTACCAAGTTACTACGCGTTTTCGGAATGTATCAAGTTCATGATTAATATGTAACGCATGCGGTTTTGCTCTTGGTAATGTAAAATTGTTGAAGGATTGATTGTTGATTGATTTTGAAAAGAAAATGATATGCTTAATAGCATGGACACCTCCGTTTTTAGGGGAAACTCTGGCGAAATTTTCTAAAAATCCCAAGACTTAGAAAATTATTTTCTAACAAGTGTTACAAATGTGTTTAACTTTGTTTTTCGGAAGTAAACTTCGCCATAAGTTTTGTTACAAAATTTCAAAGTGTCATAGGTGGGTTTTCGTAAATAAAAGCGGATAAATATATATTTAGAACATATATTTTATACTAAAACGCTTGGGTGAATATTTGTTTGATTTGTGAAACTACTTATATTGTTTAGAGCAAAATAATGTAACTTAACAAAATACCGTTACTAGTATATTTTGGATGGATAATATTTTGATAACGAAAAATATGATTTATCACAAAGTATAACATATATTTGAACAAGTAGAAAATATATTATTTTGAGAAGTTATAATATATTTTCTTAGTATATTTGGAGAATAGATAAATTGTGGGACAATGTTTATTTTCTTGGAAACACATTATATTTGACAACTAAGTTACCATATACTTTTCTAAAGTGGGACTTAAGAGCACATAATATCAAGACTTTAAATCACAAAAATACATGTATAAAATACCCCCATCCTTGGGAAGGAAATACGCACATAAAATACTTGAGAAGTATGAATACGAAATAGTTGTCTAACTATTATTTCAAGACCTAAAAATATAATGTAAGTTAAAATAATAATTATTATTTTAACAATAAGTTATAACTTGGAATAATAACAAAGTAACGTAACTCAAAAACATTAATACTAAACTAAGGCACGACCCGTTCGTCTAATATACATTAGTACGTTGTAGGTCGTGGTATTGCTGATAAAGTCTGAGTTACGAGCAGGAGACGCACTACTGTGAGTTCATGTCCCCCTTTTCTCTTAATTGTTTTCAGTTTTATAACTTCGGGGGTGAAATACATGTTACAATTATTACGGACATTTTTATACATGGTATGGTTAGCTTAAGGAGGGCATACTACTTTGATCATGTGAGTGGTGGGCGCGACACTTAAAGCCATTAATCCTCGTCGTAGGACCGAGGGACATGAGTGATAGATCTATTTGGGTATAGCGAGCCCACACCCATGAGGCCAGGGCGGCCCATAGTGGTGACTGTGTCTTACAGCCGGAAGCCCGGTGCAACTCCGCTAGGTTTGAGTTTTCCCGTACCATTTCACACATACCAGTGGCTTTGCAACCCATTGGTGATCTCTTTTTCCTTATTGCTACATACCAGGGATTTTCATACAGACATATTTCAAAGGTTTATACATACTCACATACACATGAACTCGCTCAACTTTTTGTTGATTTTTCAACTACATGTATTTCAGGGAATTGATCGGATCTGGCAGGTGTCTGCATATGTGTCAAGCTGCGTACTAAATAAAGATGTCATCCAGGGTTGTAGGGTTTGGGAGGTGTAACCCTTTCCTGGGCGGGTCACACGTCTCCAAACCTCGTTTTATTTATAGTCTTTTGTTGAGTCCTTGTGAACTCATTTTAAACAAGTCAAGGTTGTAACTTATTTTGGGTTAACATTTCAAGACAAGCATGCTATGGTATTTTCTAAATTATATTAATGGATGAACATCTCGTATTTTATTCATATAGCATTGTTATGACTGTTGCTATGGTATTAAGAAGTCACACCAAATAAACCACGCTTCCGCAAAAGCCAGGGTGTGACAGCTTGGTATCAGAGCCTCGATCATAGCGAACTAGGATTCCTTCTCAAGTCTAGACTATGATCATCAGGGCTCTCACGAAAACATTTTCAAACATTTCTACATTGCATACACTAAACGTCCAGATCCGGGGAACAAACATTTTACAAACAGAAGGCACAAATATACATTTCAGAATTTATTCAGTCTTAGAGACTGAGGGAGGTTCAGCCTTAGAGGCTGGGGAGGTTCAGTCTTAGAGACTGAGGGGTTCAATCTTAGAGATTGGTTAAAATTTAGTCTTAGAGACTGGGAGGTTTGGTCTTAAAGACCAGGGAGTTGGTCTTAGAGACCAGGGAGTTGGTCTTAGAGACCAGGGAGTTGGCCTTAAAGACCAGGGAGTTGGTCTTAGAGACCAGGGAGTTGGTCTTAGAGACCAGGGAGTTAGTCTGAGAGACTAGGGAGTTCAGTCTAAGAGACTGGGTGGGATAGTCTGGGGAAGACTAGGACGATTACTTGCTTACATTGTCGTGACTTACATGTTTATTTGACTTCATATTGATATATGTACATATGTGTGGTTGTTTTACAGACATAATGTCTTCTTCTTCCGATACTGAGTGTCAGACACGCTGGATCCTATGGTGATTGTGTTGGACGACGAGATTCTACCTGAGAGCGAGGTTCATACATCGGATACTACGAGTTCTGACGAGGACGACTACCAGCCATTTGCCCTACCAGACTTTGGGGATGATGTGCCTTTAGCTGATGGTCCTTTTGACGGGGATCTACCTCTTGTTCCGATCCCTGCTCCTATCCCCTCGCTGCATTTCCCTTAGAGGATTTACCTCTCGATGTGTTATCAGATGATGATATCGACCTTTTCATAGAGAGTCCCCCGGAGGGTGACCAGGATGGTGGGGCCCCTATGGAGGACGATATTCCGTTTGATGACCCTGTAGTTCCTATTGCTGAGGCTCCTGTGGAGGAGGCTCCTTCTGATCCGTCTGGTCCAGACTCGTTTGAGTCTGTGGCATCCGCTTCTTTTCATGACTGGGGTGTGCAGCACTATTCTCCCGGCGCAGACTCAGACGTGGCGATGTCTGCTGCACCTGTTGTTCCCCAGGACTTTGGCCCGGAGCCTGAGGTCGAGTTTGTACCAGCTGAGCCTGCTCCAGATGGTCCAGAGCCTGTCGTTGCTCACGACCCTATTGATGTTCCAGTCGTTCCACTTTTGCCTGATCCTTTACCAGAGCCTGACCACGTTGATCTACCAGTCGTGGCACCACCCGTTGTCGAGGCACCCGTTATTGCACCACCTGTTGTCGACCATGCACCTTTTGCCACACATATTGATCCCAGATATGCTGACACCCTTAATGGGTGGATCGAGGATGATGATGATTATCCCCCGTTTGTTCTACCAGTCACTCCCTCTCATGCACCCATCTCTGCACCGATTGATGTTACCCCTCATGTTCCCCATTTGTCAGATATCCATCGCACCGACCTTCCTATCACTTTTCTCCAGGACATTCCTCCACCTTGTCCTGGGGAGGGTTCGTCGAGTCAGCCTTTTGGTCACGTACCTTTTATGTCAGGAGCTGACCAGTTTATGCCGCAGTTTCCTCATCCTGCTTTTGTTCCACCCGTGTCGTCAGCTGTACCATTCATGTCTCAGTTTCCTCGTACTGCATCACCTTTTGTACCATCGGGAGAGCCATTTTTGTGGTCATCGCCCAATGTTATGCCGTTATCAGGCCCGTATCACCCTTTCCATGTTGGATATACCACGGATGACATACTTACATCTCTGCAATTACAGCAGGATGCGTTGAGCCGACGCATCCAGGAGCTAGAGAGGATTCCGCGTCCTCCCCCATGTCATTGTCAGTCTCCTTTTGCTACACCACCAGCTCCTCTTCCACTACACCCGGACTCTGATGTCCGCTTCCTTACTCTAGAGCAGCAGATTGCCTACTTGCTGCGCGTTGTCCACGCACTTGAGGAGGATTGGGTGCTTATGCGCCGTTTGCTTTTCTTCCCTCCTCCACCTCCTCCTCCGCCATCAGCGTAGCTATATTTTTGGTTTGGTGCAGGTAGATCGTTTTGGTGAGAAAGTCGCAATTGGGCCAACATATGAAGACTTTTGGAAGACCACGTTTTTGTATATGTTTTGTGTAGACTGACTTGTATTTTGGGGTGATGTGACCCTATGATCTTATTTTGATGTATGATGTACTGTGAAACATGTAAAACTATATTGTGGTCATGATTAAATGAAAGCTCAATGGCAACGTTCTCACTACATGCATTACTGAATTATTTGTTTTATATTATAACATGGGATGTTATGTGTTATGAGGTTGATGGATGTTATTACATACGCATATTACTTACTTACTACATGTCGCAACCCCCGATCCCTGATCCCCGGGAATGGGCGGACGCGAGCTCAGAGTTTTGGTGGTATCAGGTTGTTTAATCTCGCAGCGGAATTTTTCATCAGGACCGTAGTTAGGAAATGTTTATCAGAGTAAACCCACCTTCTTTTATATTAATAATAACATGGGCAAAACCCAAGTTTCTTATTACAATACATTATAGGGATAAACCCTATTTTATTGAATTTAAAACATCGTTTATTAGGTAACTTTTATAGCCACATTTTTCCCAAGCCTTCAGTGCTCTCCAGCTGGCTTTTCATTAATTGGTTGTTCACATTGTGTTACCTGTAACGCGTTTTAAAAACATTTGTCAGTCAAAAATACTGGTGAGTGAATCCCAGTTTAATCAAGAAACATTTTATTAATTAAAAGAGTATTGAGAGCAATCACATTGTTTATTTCTACACAATTACTCATTCAGTATTTGCCACTCGACCAGATCTATGGCTATGGTCAAATTACCCATTGGCTAACTCGTCGTCCAATGGTAATGCACTGTCATTCCGACTTACTACTACTCGTAGTAAATTTTGTATTCAAAACCCCATAATACTGGCAGTAATTGAAGAACTACAAAGACTCAATCACCGCTTAATCACATTGTAAAACAATTAAGGTTTTGTAAACATTCCAAAAACGTTAATAAAAAGAGGATAAACTCACATTACTGTCTTAGGCTTTTCGTAAGGGTTTCCTGGATATAATCTATAATTTATACAAATGTACATTGATTAGTATCATAACCCTTTGAAATTATTAATGATACCCTCCCCGAGACGGTATTCCAACAACTACGTCGGGCAGAACCACGATAGTTGTTACGGAACCCTAAATCAATCGGGCAGCATAACTATTATGAAACTGGGGTTATAATACTTACAACGGAGCAGAACCTCGCTAATTAGGGGGTATAATACCTGACTATTATAACACTACTACAGAATTTGAGATTGAGAAATGAAAAGTGAGCGATGGAAAACGAAGTCTGATGGCCTTCTTATATAGTCGTGTAATCTGGTCCTCACGCGGCCCGCGTAAGGTAAGGCTAAGCCTTACGCGGCCCGCGTCAACATGCGGTCAACCTAGTAGCTTGTCCCGGTTATTCTCTAGACCGCCACGATGATGACACGTGTCGGCCTCTGGGTGTATCCGCGTTTCACGAGTCCGCGCGGCCCGCGTAAGATTGAGGTGAGGTCTTTCGCGGCCCGCCTCAACTTACATTTTCAGATTTTTAATTTCTTTTATATGTTATAATCTATTTTGGGCTCGATTTCCACATACGGGGTGTAATATAAGACATATTGGGACAATTTAAGAGATATTGAGGTGAGGTTCAAGATATGCAGATTGTTGCTCCTCCCGCTAGTACCTGGGATAGATTTGCTGAGATAACCGGTCAATATAAAAAACGCCAAGAATCCGATAAAAGGCTCTGTTGGGTATAAATCCAAAGGTTCTGGTTCTCGGAAGCGCCTGAAATCTAAACAGGAGATAGCAATTGACAAAAAGAAATCAAAGTCGAAACTCGGGGCCAAAGAAAGATAGTGTCAGAACTGCAAAGGCTATGGACACGATGCATCGACATGCAAACAGGCCGTAATTAAAAGAAGATCGACAAGGTCTTCCAGAGCCAGTGAAGAGTAGTTTGGCGTTTTGTATTTTTCATTCTTATAGAACACACACAGATGGTCTTTAAGATCCAGTGTAGAGTAGTTTGGCGTTTTGTATATTTCAGTCCTATAGAACACAAACAGATCTTAGTTTGGTGTTTTACATCATTTTTTTCCATCTTTTTTTTTCTACCTATTTGTTCATAACATGCTATTTCGAAGTTACATAACAAACAATATAAGATCGGACAAGGAAATCAAACTCCAAAAAAAAAGAACAATAACGCCACTAAATAAAACTACCATAAACTTCTAATTTTGGTCATGCTAAACTCAATAATGTTTTACTGAACGAGATGGATAACATTGTTAATCCTCAGTCAAGAAAGATGTCTAACAATGTTATCCATCCCGTTTAGCTAAACTTTATTGAGAACAAAAACTGAATCTCCATGAAATGGTGTTTTTGAAGTTTTGTGGTTTTTGTATGTTTTGGCGTTTATATTGAGGATCTTACTCATTACATAGAGCGAAAGTTTATTGAGAAAATAGTGTATATCAAAGAAACATGGATTGGAATCTTTGATATTTGGGGTTTTTTGGCATTTCTAAGATGAATGGTATAGAGGAAAATATAGGTTTTGGGGTTTTGGTGTGGATTTTAGTAGTTCTGAGAGTTTGTTTATATAGGAAGTTTTTGGCGCGTATTTTAGGCGCGATTTTTATTACAGTAAATGCTAGTAATTAAGTTCCGTCGTTTCAGTACTGTTTGTTCAGCTTTATCGGTTAAAAACAAAGTTTGGCGTTTTATATCTAATGGCGTTTATATTATGATGAAGTGTGCTATGTGTGTTAAGGCAGGATTTTAATAACGTGAGTTTGGCGTTTTGTGTAGAGAAGTCAAAAGACTCTTTTACCCTTAATGAAGCACGCCATATTAATAAAAGTGATTTTATTTACGAAAACGCCACCGCGTCATCTAGTCAATAGATTGTTTTGATCTGACGATCCATAAGCGTTCTCTCCGTTCTCACACTTTTGGACGTTTTCTTTAAATCCTGACTCTATATAAATATATATATATATATATAGGGTCAGGATTTAGAGAGAGCGGTGAAAAGTGTGAGAACGGTGAGAACGATTTTGGTGGTGACATGTGGCATTGATGTTAAATTACACTAAGGGGTAATATTGTCAAAAAACCCACTCACATGAACTGGGTGTTCAAATAAAACGCCATAAAAACACCCAATTCAGAAAAACGCCATGAAAATACACAGTTGTAATTTACACAAAATGCCATAAGTTACACAAAACGCCATGAAAATACAACAGCTCAACAGAGTCTTTACAACAGCTCAAAAAAACATTTTTTTGAGCTATAATTTAGAACAGCTAAAAAAACATTTTTTTGAGCTATAATTTAAAACCCATTTTGGAAAAAAAATATATATATTTTTTTTAGCTATAATTTACAACATACAACAGCTCAAAAAAAACTATTTTTTGAGCTATAATTTAAAACGCCATAAAAACCAATTTAGAACAGCTAAAAAAAACCATTTTTTAGCTATAATTTAAAGGAAAAAAAGCTATTTTTTGAGCTATAATTTACAACAGCTCAAAAAAACCGTTTTTTTAACCATTTTGCGGTTTATGTGTCTAACCGCCTAAATTAATATTTTTTGAGCTCAAAAAATCATAATAACGCCATAAAACACCCGGTTCAGAAAAACGCCATAAAAATCTAGTTAAAACGCCATAAAAACACCTAGTTCAGAAAAACGCCATGAAAATACCTAGTCAAAAACGCCATGAAACACCCAGTTCAGAAAAACGCCATAAAACCCAGTTAATTTTTTTCCGACAACTATATCAATAGTATACTCGTTGGAAAGATAAAAAACACTGAGTTTTATGGTGTAATTTTTTTCGAAAAATAATCACGTATAAAAAAGTTATTGTCGTTTAAATATGATGGGGGAAAATGACATGTGATTAACATGTGCACCTTTGTTTGGATCTTTCTATTTTACCCCTCCTGGTAGTTTCAAGGCCCCTATTATTTACAAAAAAATGTCACCGCATCAATCTCAGCCACAAACCATTAAGATCTTGTGGCTGAGAATCGTTCTCACCGTTCTCACACTTTGAGGAGTTATCTCATGATCCTGTTCCTATATATATATATATGTTATTTCAAAAAAACTGTAAACACATATCAATTCCAATATAAGCCCATTATCAAATATTTTTTAATGGTTTATAATTTAGCCCACTACACATTAGGTTTATTGGCCCAATACTAATACGATTTTAATAAAAATTATAACATACGACGGCAATTTCAAGGACTCCTGGAATCTGAAAGGACGAGACAAGCAAACTCATCAGAGTAACGAACAGTCGAACATCATCACTTCATCAAAACTTCACTGAATCGCTGGCCTAGGCTGCTACGAACAGAAGATTCAGAGACGTGAACAAGAGCAACATCGATTAGAGACGCGAACAAGAACATCGATCAGAAGATTCAGAACTCAAAAGGTGCGTTCGTCGGTTTAGTGTTAATTTTTAAACTGTTAGTCTATTAATTGTTGTTAACATCAGAACCATGTTGCCCGTATCCGCGTACGACGTATCGTATTGAATTGAGTATTGAGTATTGTCCTATATTGGTAGATCGCAGTAATCTGCAAATAACGATGTAAATTGTATATTAATCACATTAGACAGTTGCTATGAAGAGTTGATCCAGCAATTTGCTATGGAAAATGCAAGGAGGGCTGCACGAATCATTGGTTAACTATTAACTTATTAGTTATTACGGTATGTAACTCATTAGAATACTATGATTTTCTCATTATCATAATTGCATTGTTTATCAATTACATTTTTTTGTCATTTTCGTAATTATATTGTTTATTGTTAAAGCATATGGGCACATTTTTCGAGCTCGGACAGGGTACGTGAATTCTCAGAAACACCATTGCCCGTCACCCCCAACTTAACATTTAGTATGTTCTGTCACCACGTCGTTAACTGATCACTAACTTTTGATCACGTTACTATACTTTTGGGGGTGTCATAGGGATCTTAGGACACCCCCAAAAGTATAGTAACATGATCAAAAGTTAGTGACCAGTTAACGACATGGTGACATAACACACTAAATTGGGGGTGGCGGGCGTTAAAGTGATAGTTGGGGGTGGCAACGACCAATAGCCAATAGTTTGGGGTGATAAACTCCAATAACCCTTAAATGATTTAGCAAACTTAGGCTCTTCACCTATTTGGGTCATGCCGTATCGCGCAACAGGTATGCGACTTTATCAGCGGATGGTGTAGCCTATTTTTGTGTTGGATTTAAAAGATTTAACAAACTTACATAACCACCATCGTGGGTCGAAGAACTGGAAAACGCTGGTGAATTTGATCATTCAAACAACAATCTGGAAACTTTGTGATTTTTTACCAGAAACGGGTCATCGTGGCAAACTTAATTGAGGAAGTTAAAGCTATTGCCTTCTTATGGTTTCGAAGCAGAACGAAATGCCACGATCTCACTTGGGAAACATGGATTTCTTTTGATTTAGCATGTTTGGGTTTGTAATTTGTATTTTGGTTGCTGTATGTTTTTGGTGGTCTGGTTAACAAGATGTTAGCCTGCTCACTTTTTAATGTATAAAAGCTTTTTGTTGGCCTTTCAAAAAGAGTTTAAATAACTTGTGTTTTTGCCAACGAGGTAGTGTTGTAGTGGTTGGGGAAAGAATTGGTGTTCCTTGTGACCCAGGTTCGATTCGGTATCCAGGTGAAGAGCGAATACGGGTGGTGCCGGTTCGACTTTGATGGGAGGCGAGGTTTTACCGATTATTCATCTGTCGTGCCTTCGGGCGGGTGGAGGTTGGGTTTCCATGCATCTGGGGAAAGCCAAGTGGTTGGCAGCGGTCGAGTAGTTGACATTGGCCACATCGCCTGGTGTCACGGTGATTGGCACGTCGTTCCTTTTCGTTAAAAAAAATTGTGTTCGTTAATTATACTAATTGCTGGCATTGTACAAGTAACAAAACGAGCACGTTAGTACTTAGTATCGTCCAAACAACGTTAGTACTGGTATCAATATTCATTTCTTGTTTCTGATGGATTTAAAACACATCTCCATATCACAACTTTAACTTTTTTGTTTCTCTTTCGGTTTTTATAGTGAGTACTGGTACCATAACGAACCGAACCGATACCCACTAAATTCTCGTGTAGATTTGCAATATTTTAAAGCGTTACTTTTTTATTATTATAACTAATTTTCACTATATTTAGTTTTTTTTATAAATTCTAATATACGAAGTTTTATGAAATTAGAAGTTTGTCGTTGCGACATGCCTATTACGTCTCATCATCGTAATACTCAGTAAATCCCACCAATAGCAAAGCTAAGGTAGGGTCTGAGGAGGGTAGGACGCAGACAGCCTTACCTCTACCCCGTAGGAATAGAGAGGATACTTCCAGTGAGACCACCGGCTCGATTGTAGTTTTGTATCAAGCCTTGGACATAAGGCACATAACACACAACAATTGAGACAAATGCCGATTAGTGCATGTACCCCCTTGTCTTTCGGCTATCAACGCCACCACATGATGCATGATTAACCATCCGCCTCTTTGAACGTTGTTTTCACAAAATTAATAAAATAACGTTAGAATTAGTGCACTTTCACCCCCCCCCCCCCCCGCGGAGCGCCCACACATATATACATTATATGCGCATACCGCAAGCGGGGTCGTTTTATCTACGTCTCAATATAACTTTTTTCCCAAAACCGTGTTGTGAGGCTGATGTGTGTGGTAGGGGCTTTATCACGCCACATAAGTGCCACATAGGCTCCGTGTCACATAGGGGCTTTAAAGCACCTCCATTTAATTTGCAAGACCTAATTATTTGTTTTTTTTATTTTATATATTTTTTAATTTATATACCATTTTTATTTAAAACAAAATAAAAAATATATAATTTCAATAAAATAGTTATAAGATTACAAACTACTTAAAAATAAAAAAACTACAAAGTTACTTATAAAATTACAAACTTAAAAATAAAAATAAAAACCTACTAAAAAACTACATATATTTTGCTTGGGTTTGGGGTATGTTTTGTGTTTACTGAAAAATGGTGGTGCGAAATAGTATCCAAAAAAACTGGGAAGCGGTGGTGGCGTTGTTGGATGAGGGGAGGTTGTGGTGGTAGGTCGCATAGGATAATACCCAATCTCCCCTGTTCGCGGGTCTTTTCAGTATCAATTTTGTTTGTTGTTTGCTAAATTATCACAAAACGGATTGTTGGGGTCCCAAACGTTTTGATTGTTGAGAAACATTGTGTGAGTATGATAGAAGGTATAAAATTTATGGAGAATAGACGGTAGAAATGATATGGTTTGAGTAAAAATGGTAGGATATATATAGTGTGAAAATTTAAAAATAAAAGTTATTTTTTATAATAATACGATTATCAAACAGTAAAGTGAATGGGGATCGCCAAAAAAGAGTCGTTGGCGCCCGTTACCATGCTAGCGGACAATCAATGCCCCCCCCCCCCTCGGCGGACGGAAAATGGGGGAGGGGCGTTAAGGGGCGCCATCGAGGGTGATGTGGCCAGGGGCGGTATACCACGCCCCCCGGTTTGAGTAGTAATGTACAAGTAAACCGAAGCACAATCGTAAATATGGGTTAGGATATAATAGGAAGTTTATTTGGCTAAGAAGGCTAGGAAGTGATCTTGACCATCCATTTAGTTAATCAAGGGCTAAGATTAAATGAGGGAAATTGAAGGGAAGAAAAGAGGCGCATGAGTTTGTTTAGGGACATTCTAGTCTATCCAAGGCAATAGTTTCTCTCTCCTCCAATCCCCCCCATTTTTTAAACGTTAATAACTCTTTCATACGACATTATTTTTTTATAAAAATTGCACCAAAAAATAAGCGTTTTTTAATATTTAAAACGAGTATACTATTGCTATATTTTGAAAAAAAAAATTTCTAAAACCCAGTTGCGTAAAACGCAATGGAAAAAACCCAGCTGCGTGAAACGCAATGAAAAAAAAAAACCTGAAAAATGACATTTTTCTAAAACTTAATGCACAAAAAACACAAAGAAATGTCTTATTTGTAAAACACAATGGTCAGAAAACACAAAGAAATGTCTTATTTCTAAAACGCAATAGCCTAAAAACACAAAAGAAAATGTACTTTCTAAAACGGAATGGATTGAAAACACATAAAAATGTGTTTTACCTAAAACTCAATGCACCAAAAACACAAAGAAATGTCTTATTTCTAAAACGCAATGGCCAGAAAACACTTAAAATGTCTGAATTCTAAAACCCAATGGAATGAAAACACATAAAAATGTGTTTTACCTAAAACGCAATGCACCAAAAACACAAAAAAATGTCTTATTTATAAAACGCAATGGCCAGAACACACTTAAAAATGTCTCATTTCTAAAACGCAATGGCCTAAAAAAACAAAAGAAAGTGTCCTCTCTAAAACGCAATGGACAGAAAACACCTAAAAATGTGTTTTTACCTAAAACGCAATGACTAAAAACAGTTAAAAATGTGTTTTTTCTAAAACGCAATGGCCTAAAAACACCAAAGAAACTGTTCTCTCTCTAAAACGCATTGAACCAGGACAATAGTTTTGTCTGTGAATTGTCTGAACCAGGAAGTAGAGATCAAAAGGCTGTCTACGAATGCAGTTTTCCAGAGGCAATTTACAGAAAATTAAATGTTTTGATGCATTTTTATTAAAGCAATTTAATCGAATAAAAAATTGCAATGGCAGGAAGTAGAGATCAAAAAGGCTGTTAACGCAATGGCAGCTCAACCCCAGCCAGGGGCTCTGCCCCTTGGACCCCGCCAGGGGCGCCGCCCCTGGGACCCTGCTACCAGGGGCGCTGCCCCCGGACCCCCACCAAGATCGTAAAACGCAATGACTAAATCAAAAACCCAGATCATAAAAATGAAATTAAAGAATTTCTTACATGGATCGAAGCCGATTTCTTCAACGATTGACGAAATTTGAATGATTCAAACACTTATCAGCGATCGAATCGAACGGATCGAGTGATTATCTTCAAAATCACCGGAAAAAAACGAGATTTTGTATGAAATTAAACTGGGTTTTCTTCAAAAAAAAATCTGAAAAACACATTGATCGGGTGTTTGAATAATTGATTGGTGACGAAAATCGCACAATAATGTAGTGATTATTGAGATAGAAAGTGAAGAAATGGTTGAAGATGGTGGGTTTTGAAAATGGTGGGTTTTGAAGTTACTGGGGTGAAGAAGGAAGAAAAAATGATAAGATTGACTAAAATACCATTCCTCTTTATTTTAAATTTTGCTACATGTCCTAATCCTATTGCTTCCTATCCTTCCTAGCCAAAATAAACTTCCTATTTGATCCTAACCCTCGTAAATATTATCAAAGTGACCCCACATTTAGTTTTTTTAATAAATTAGCGGCGTAAACTATCTTTATAGATAATGTTATGAATATACCGTTGCGAGGTGTTTATTTTTATGCACATAAATTTCATTGAAATGGAGTTTTATTTGCAAATACTTGTAACTTACAAGTATTTGTTTGTTATGGTTTTTGGTCAATGTAAAACACGTGGCGACATCCTTTGAGGCTTATCGCGACTTCATTTTTTAAGATTTATTTTCCGGTTGTTATATCGAGTGTCTGTATCGTATCAATACCGTAATGAAGCGAATTGAATGAATTCCTGCCATTAATATTATTTTTACCATTGTGTAAGGTCACTACTGAGTGGCCTTAGAAACGTTCAAAACTGGGTTCCCCTTCTTCCCACTGTCTTCCAAAATCCAAACTGTCTGAACTCTCCACCAACCACACCTGCAATGGCAGAAACTGAAGGAGTTAGAACAAACTCAACCTTAATCTGTGCACCCATAATGGCGGATACGGTGGATCATATGTTGGTTCACATGAATTCAGCAAAATCTAGTGGTGCTGATCTTGTTGAAATCCGGTTTGATAGCTTAAACGGGTCTGGTACCCATGAGGATATTAAAACTCTAATCGAATCTTGTCCTCTCCCCACACTTTTCACTTGCAGGTGCCAATGAATGCAGTTTTGATAGTTGAATTGTCACAAAGTGGTTCTTGATTGTGTGTTGTTTTGTAGACCAAAGTGGGAAGGTGGTCAGTATGATGGGGATGAACCGAGTCGATTGGAGGCGATTCGGGTTGCTATGGAGTTTGGAGCTGATCACATTGATGTTGAGCTTCAGGTTTTAAGTAACCTTTTTATCTGAAATGAAAGATATTTGCTTTGTGAACTCATTTAATATAGTAGATAATTCAAAATACTAGTATCTTAGATTATTGCTTATTGTTGGGTTTAATTGTTTTGGTAGGGTTTGTTATTCAGAAGGGGTAGCGGCGCAACTTGTTGCCCGTCTACCTGCCATTAGTCTGTAATCGTCTCTTTGAAAACCGAAATGATATGTGTGGTGTAAGCCTTAAAAAAATTGTTTTGGATAGGGTTGACCTGTTTTAATTCGTTTTAGCTCGTTTATTATTTCTTCGGGAATAAGTTAGAAACCGTAAATCTTTATTATAATTATATGTGCTTGTGTTTGTAGTCTACAATCAAAAATAATGTTTCAATTATCATATCATTTATCTAAATTTTATAACAAAATAATCTGATTGATGCATGCACCCATGATTTCTTATCTCGCCATACACAATATATAATGTTTCAATCAGATTTCTCATTTCAGTTACTCACTTGCAGGCTGTTGATGAGTTCAAAAACTTAACGCGTGGAGATAAGCCTTCAAAATGCAAACTCATTGTTTCATCTCACAATTATCAAAATACTCCATCGCTAGAAGACCTCGAGAGCCTTGTCGCCAGAATACAGTCAACAGGAGCTGACATTGTGAAGATTGCAACAATGGCTGTAGACATAACTGATGTAGCGCGAATTTTTCAAGTAACCGCTCATTGTCAGGTAAGCACCACAAACAAAATGTTCAAAGAGATAACGAAAGAATAGAGAACATGAAATAATTGGTTAATCTTACAGGTTCCAATAATATCTATGGCAATGGGTGAGAGGGGTTTGATATCTCGATTACTGAGCCCGAAATTCGGTGGATATTTGACGTTTGCTACGATTGGACGTGGAAAGGAGTCTGCACCCGGGCAGCCGACAATCCAGGATCTTTTGGATGTGTTCAATTTCAGGCAAATAGCGCCTGACACGAAAGTATTCGGTATTATCGGGAAGCCGGTTGGGCATAGCAAATCGCCTATGTTATACAATAAAGCTTTTAGATCAATTGGCTTCAATGCAGTTTTTGTACCTTTGTTGGTGGATAACGTAAAGAATTTTCTCGAGACTTACTCATCCGCAGATTATGCTGGGTTCACTTGTACCATTCCTCACAAAGAAGCTGTGGTTCAATTCTGTGATGAGGTTGATCCGGTGGCAAAGGTAAATTATATTGTTAACTTGGTTTTAAATTGTGCCATGTGCTCCGATGCGTTTGGTCCAAAAATCTGATGTGTGATGCGTGATACGAGCGCATCACGTATGCGATGCGTTCTTTACAAAAAAAAAAAAACTAAAAAATTATTTATACATAACAACTTATAAAAACGTACTTAAACTAATACAACTGACGTAATACATGACACATTATGCACGCATTTTAAAACCAAGATTGTTAATAAGATAGAAAGATTACAAATGATGAGTGTGGTATTGTTTTTCATTTATCGTGTTACTGGTTGTCTATTACAGTCGATAGGAGCAGTCAATTGCGTTATTAGGAGACAAGATGACGGGAAGCTATATGGTTGTAATACAGATTATGTAGGAGCTATTACTGCTATTGAGGATGGTCTACGAGGTTTTCTTCTCTACTTCCTATTAGATGTGGCATTATGGGTGGGTCGGGTTGGGTTGACCTGCAAACACTTTTTTCTCTATTTTTAAAGTTTCTAAATAAAAATGCTTTAGTATGCCTACAACAACAATATGTTGCAATGATAGTCAATTCTTATAATAAAAATGAGACTTTGTATACGTTAAGAATATTAGAATATACTCCTGGGGACTTTTAAAACGTTTGACGCATTTGACATGTTCCCCCTTTAGCTGATTGTTTTATTTAACCCGTTTGAGATATTACATAGCCTAAATTGACGCATTGAAATTGCCACCCATACTGTTTCAGCTTCAGGCGTTCAAGACGGTTCAAATGGGTCACCTTTGGCTGGTAAACTATTTGTGGTTATTGGTGCGGGCGGTGCTGGAAAAGCAGTTGCTTATGGAGCAAAAGCAAAGGGTGCAAGAATTGTGATAGCCAATCGGACTTATGGTTAGACTCTCAATGCCAGACTTAATTGCATATTGAACATCGTGCGAATTTTATTTACGTTCTTCAGTTCTTCTCTAGTTCGGTTGAGGTAAAACTGTGAAAGTCAACTATGTGACTCTCGACATACACAGGCGGTGCTTGGATGTGAGTTTTGAAAAATAATCGGAATCAGAAGCATTCTACAACCAAATGTGGTGTTGTTTAAATACGTCATAACCAGACGTTTGAGTGTTTGGTAAATTCTTTATATCAAATGACCGAAAAAACAACTTGTGAAAAAAAGAGAGATTATAAAATGTGAAACAGTTACAAACAAAAGGCAAATCCAAAAAAAAAAGACACAAAAGTTATACACCAATTGTTTAAAAGATGTTCCTATTTTTATACCGTATAGAGCGTGCTAGAGAACTTGCTGAGATAATCGGCGGAAAGGCTCTGCCTCTTGCTGACTTAAACACTTACAACCCAGAAGACGGCATGATACTTGCAAACACTACTTCAATTGGTATGCAGCCAAACGTTGACGAAACTCCTGTTTCCAAGGTTTGATACCCACCTTTTTCTGATCATCTGTTATATAACTTATATTTACCAATGTTGTAAAACGAGGTCTAGAACACTCGCCGAGTAATCGCTACAAGGTACGGTGCCGAAGCGATTTTCTTCAAATCCGCCTAATTACTCGGTATCGATCAAAGACGCTCAACCTCGTCCAGAATCAGATTTAGTCGGTCAGCTCGGGACGAGTTTGATTTAAGTCAAAAATAAAACTTAATTTCTATGTCTATAGTATTTAAACATGTATTTTTTTATTTATATTGATATTCACGTATTTTCTTATAAATATTAGCAAAACTATGATATTTGACATATATATAATTTCTCAAAAATTAATGTCTTTATAATTTATCATGTCCGAGTACTCCTACCTAGTGTCACGGGGTTACTTTTCGACCCCCGTGTGGCGTCCCCAAGTCCCCGGGGACAAGCCAATCCATCCCGCTTCTTTGTGTGGGTCACTGGTTTTGTCCTGCCTTGGACTCATCAGGAGAGCGGCGCCAGCTCTCGACCAGTGGTGCGTTCGTCGTTTGCACGACTAGGCACGTACACCTCTTCATTGACACTGACTCCGTCCCCCGATAAAGTCCCGGACTAGCCAGTAACCCAAGCGTTCAAGCACAGCCCATAGCATCGCGATCTTCAAACATTTGGCCCGTGACACTAGGCTGAGTACTCGCAACTCCCCGGTCGACTGACTTGGGAGTGCCTAGCGCCTCCTGCAACCATGATATTTACAACGTTTTGCACTTGGGAATTAATGATGATTTATGTTCACGCGTATCATTTTGTTTTCTTTTTTTTTTTTTTGAGCAGGAAACTTTGAAGTCGTATGCATTGGTATTTGATGCTGTTTACACACCAAAAATCACTAGATTACTTCGGGAAGCAGGAGAATGTGGAGCCTTAATTGTTACTGGGTTGGAGATGTTTATAGGCCAGGCTTATGGACAATATGAAAGATATACAGGATTGCCTGGTAAGGTTTAATATGCAAAATCATTACGTGGAATATCACCGTATCGCGTTTCTTGTAATTATTATAATAATTTTCAACTGCAGCACCTAAGGAGTTATTTAGGGAGATTATGGCAAAGTATTGATCATCTCGGTTATTCATGGTATGCACCTCTTTTTATCTCATCTTCCTTTATTTTGATTGGCTCGTTTTTGCTTAATCTTCATCAAGTTACATTAATATTAACCGTTAATAATAACTAATATAATCAACATTGTCATTTTTATTTTTGTCATGATGTTCTTCATGTGTACACTTCTCACATTGGCATTTATGTTTAATTTATATACAATTGGAGGAAATTTTGCAATTGATACATCACGAAAGTGATCAACTTTTACCCTCAAGTGTATAATTGAGAATCTTGTTTAAAGTATGGTGACATTTTGATCTATGTCGACCAAAAAGACCTGACAATTGGTATAGCAATTTCGACCCGTTTACTTATGAATGAATGGGTTGGTCGAGTCGATTTGTGTGCTATATCTAGCGTGTCAGTCTGAGTAAAGTTCAAAAATAGTTAAAAAGGAAACGAAAGTCTACCAAGTTGTATTAATGCACAGAGCCTCATAACTCTTATTCAAAAAGTGTTTCAGGTCAACCTAACCCGGTACCCTACCTTTAAAGAAAGTTGCCAGTTTTAATATGTTATGCAACTTGTTCGACCCGCCCAACTTGCTTCATATACTATCAAAAAAATAATCTAAATTTTTTTAATCGGATGGTTAGGAAATTGTAAGATTTTAATACACTTTTGGCGACATTTGACGTGTTTCATTATTAGTCAGTCGAGCTTTAATCCAAATTTGACCCGTTTTAGCTCTAGTTTTCACAATGAAATGCAATGCTTTAATATTTTTATGTTGTATACAGAAACTGAAGGTTTCAAAGCAGCTAGGAAGCAAGGAGGTGGTAATTCCAATTCTTGTTTATGCATCATTTGTATATTTTTCAGTTTTCTGATGCTAAATTTGATTAATGTTTTTTTTTTTTTTTTTTTTTTTTTTTTTGTAAAATAGTCTTGGATATTAAGCAGCTATCTATAAGACTGCAACTTTGTAACACTCATAAATATTTTAAAACTAATGCCCCCCCAAGTAGTTATATATTTTGGATAAAGTGGACTTTCCCCCAGTTCAGAACTTCATTCACTAAAGTCATTTAACGAGTTGAGTTGGGCTCGAGCTTATTTTAATTTAAGCTGAGCCAAATCTTCAATCTGAGCTAGCAGCGAAGCTCATGGGGTCGAGTCAACTTGTTTCTAGGTGAATTGAATACCTTATTAACTTTGATTATTTTATATTTTTTTTTACACAAGTCTTAAATAATAAAGAGTAAATTGCAAAAATCGTCATTTATATATGTCACTTATTGCCAACTGTGTCCTTTGTCTTCAATAATTACTGAAAACGTACTCTATGTTTACAAACCCTTACACGTTATGTCCTTTAGCTCTAACTCTGTTAATTTTCATGGTTAAGTCTGACCAATTGGACCCCACATGAGGGTATCTTGGTCATTTTACCCTAAATATTAAAATAAATAAAAATACAAAATAATAAATACATTAATCATGTTTAAAAAAGATTATACACTATGATGCACTAGGACGGGTACGGGTACGGGAACGGGGTACGGGGACGGGTACAGGAACGGGAAACGGGAAACGGCAAAACTAAAAAATTCAAGAAGCGGGGACGGGATGGGTACGGGAATAAAAACATATAAAAAATAAATATATATTAAAGATAATGTAACACAAAACCCCAAAATAGTTATATATTGATGTAAAGTTCAAAAAACTTTCTGATCATACTATAACAATAAACTGATTTGGTCTGTTTCGGATCAAATATTATACATTACATGCTTGGTTTAAATCACTAAACAACAACCAAAATCATACCTCTTATACCGAGCAAGTGTGCTCTAACTCTTGAATACGATCCTTGTCGATTTTCACCACAAACTTTGCACTTGAATTTTCAAGTTCCTCCCGAACCTTGCTTTTCTAGTTTTTCCACATAATCCCACAATGGAGGTTCATCTATAGATGATGATGATCCTTGTGTTTCTTCATTAGAAGCCATAATTTTGGAGTTTGAATAGGAAAAGATAAGAAGAACTGAAGAAGAAGAGGATCGGCAGAGGGAGTGTAGGGTTTTAAACTTGATCGTCGCTTGGTATAACTGAATAGGAGGGGGCGCTATTTTAGAATACGATTAAAAAATCTTTTTTTTAAAACAAAAAAAAAATAAACGGAAACATGCCGGAAACGTTTCCTGCACGTCCCCAAACCCCGTCCCCTTCTGCATCACGTTTCCACGTCGTACCCAACATGCCGGGGACGTTTCCCGGCCGTCCCCGTGCCGTTTCCGTCCCCTAGCAGTCCTCGGGACGGGAGACGGCACCTCATAGGCGTTTCCGTGCTTCCGAGATTATACATACATACAGACATAATTTCTCTCTCTATCACATTTCTATCTCTCTCTCTCTCTCTCTCTCTCTCTCTCTCTCTCTCTCTCTATAACTTCACTACCACCACCACCACCACCTACTCCCACCGTCTCCCACCACCTCCCCCCACCACCACCCCACCAGCAACCACCAACACCACCACCTATTTATTAATTTATCAACTATACTTGGTTTCGTGCAGTTGTCAAGACATCAACAGCAATAGTCGCAACTTCAGCAACAAAATTTCTTCTTAAAAAGATAGCTCAAAGTTCTTCTGAAAAAGATAGCGTCAAGGTGGGAGATCGATTCAAATCCCTAGATACCAAATTGAAGCCCTAGATCTGTAATTGAAGCCTGAGATCTGTAATTGCTTGGGTTTATGTCCGGCGGAATCTATACTATCTTATAATGGGTATTGGAGAGCGAATGTAAAAAAGTACAACCCTTAAAGCATAATATACAATGGTTGAATGCACAATCTATACAATCTTATAATGGGTATTGGAGAGCGAATGTTAAAAGAGTTTTACAACTCAATAAGAACAATGTACCACTCAAAATATATGTCAAGCTTCTCTTCAGACATTGTTAACTCTGATTGGCTAGAAAAACAAAACACTGATAGCAATCCTTGGAGTTCGAACATTTTACCACCTATGGATTGAAATCCAATCCAACGCCTCACATCAGCTCCATCTTCCCTTTACACCTTCAGAAATTTCAAAACTTCCCGACCATCATAACCTTTCCCCCATAATTAGGCTTCAAATTCACACTCCATCTGTCACACCCTGGCTTTTGAGGAAGCGTGGGTTTATTTGGTGTGACTTCTTAATACCATAGCAACAATCATAACAATGCTATATGATAAAACAGAAGATGTTCATCCATTAATTAGGTCTTAGAAAATACCATACATACTTGTCTTGAAAATGTTGTTACCAAAATAAATTACAAACCATGAAACTGTTTAACTGAGTTCATAAGACTCCATAAAGACTTAAAACAAAACCCCGAGTTTAGCAACATGTATTCCATCCAGGAAAGGAATACATCCCCTAAACTCTCAACTACCATGGACAACATCCTTTATTCGCAGCTTGACACATATGCAGACACTTGCCAGATCCCTTTAGTTTCCTGAAATACATGTAGTTTGAAAAATCAACAAAAAAGTTGAGCAAGTTCATGTGTATGTGAGTTTGTATAAACCTTTGTAAACGGTGTATGTATAAACCTTTGTACACGGTGTATGTATGAAAGTCCCTGGTATGTAGCAATAAGGAAAAAGAGATCACCAATGGTTTGCAAGGCCATTGATATGTGTGAAGTGATGCAGGAAGACTCAAACCTAGCGGAGTTGCACCGGGCTTCCGGCTGTAAGACACAGTCACCACTATGGGCCGCCCCGGCCTCATGGGTGTGGGCTCGCTACACCCAAATAGATCTATCACTCATGTCCCTCGGTCCTACGACGAGGATTAATGGCCTTAAGTTTCCGCCTACCCACTCACATGATCTAAGTAGTATACCCTCCTTAAGCTAACCATACCATGTATAAAATGTCTGTATAATTGTAACATGTATTTCACCCCCGAAGTATAAAACTGAAAACAATTAAAAGAAAAGGGAGACATGAACTCACAGTAGTGCGTCTCCTGTGCTCGTACCCAAACCTTGTCAGCTACACGATAACCTACACCGTACTAATGTCTATTAGACGAACGGGTTGTGCCTTGCTTTTGTATTTACGGTTTGAGTTACGTTACTTTGATATTATTCCAAGTTATAACTTATTGTTAAAATAATAATTATTATTTTAACTTACATTATATTGTTAGGTCTTGAAATAATGGTTAGACAACTATTTCGTATTCATACTTCTCAAGTATTTTATGTGCGTATTTCCTTCCCAAGGATGTGGGTATTTTATACATGTATTTTGGTATTTCCGAAAATAATATATTTTTAAGTCTGACTTAGAAATATAAATATAAATCCTTGTCAAAATAACGTATTCCAAAATATATACATTTTTCTCAAAAATAATATATTTTCACTTCTTAGTTTCCGAAATAATATTTTACCAAAAATATGTGTGTAAGAGTATTTTCTGGAATGTCTCGTAAGTTAAGTTTTCTCGTTCGGTCTCACAATACCAAGTATGTAACTTAAATATTTATTCCTTGAAATTTTGGTGTTATTCTGGAGTTATAATCGTGATGGTATTTTGCTAAGTTACATTATTTTGCCCTAAAATAATATAACTAGTTCACAAATCAAATAAATATTCACACAAGCGTTTTAGTATAGAATATATATTCTAAATATATATTTGCCCGCTTTTACTTAGGAAAACCCACCTCTGACACTTTGAAATTTTGTAACAAAACTTATGGCGAAGTTTACTTCCGAAAAACAAAGTTAAACACATTTGTAAACACTTGTTAGAAAATAATTTTCTAAGTCTTGGGATTTTTAGAAAATTTCGCCAGTGTTTCCCCTAAAAACGGAGGTGTCCATGCTATTAAGCATTTCATTTTCTTTTCAAAATCAATCAACAACCAATCCTTAAACAATTTTACATCACCAAGAGCGAAAACTATGTGCGTTACATATTAATCATGAACTTGATATATTTCGAAAACGCGTAGTAACTTGGTAAGGCTTTTAGTGGACTTAGTTACCTCCCAAAGTGTAATTATTTCTTTAAAAATCACTTTCTTAAAAGAATTTAGTGTTTACAACTTGTAAACAATTTTTACAAAAATTAACCCTTTTGAACTCTTCTTGTAAATAAAATATTTTCACACTTGTTTTGGTTCCAAAAATGGTGCAGGTGTATGTGAAGTCGTGATTTTCCAAAAATCGATTCTCTAACTTGGTTTATTTAGAAAAGTCTTTTGTAGAACTCGGATCTACATGATCATCAACTTACTTTGTTCACTTATATTTCAAGAAAATCATTTCCTTTCAAGTTCATGTTTAAACTAGAAGATGATTATTTCAAGTGTCACATAATCACCTTCTTAGTCTTGTTAAATCATGTTCCTAAACATTATTTAACAAGCTCCATATGGTATTAACATCACATAACCAAGATTCATCATGCAATCAACAACATATTCATAACAATATCCTTCTAACAACATTTCATCCTCATGTAAACTTTATGTAAAGCTTTATGTTTAAATCTTTTAGTTCATGTTCTTAGTGTTCTTGATATTCATCATACTTCAATTTTTAACTACTCAAAATGGAAGTAAACAAGAGTAAATCAAGACTTACTAATAGCTTAAAGCTAGGGAAGATCTCTAGTGAAAAGATGATGAAAATGATGGTGAAAAGCAAGAAAGGAAGCTCTTTGATGATCCACAAGTTACAAGCTCCCTTGAATCACCCTCTAGTCTTGAATGAAACTTGAAAATGGAAGGAGATGATGATGTTAAGGTGGTGATGGTGGCGGTTATAGTGTGGCCGAGAGGGAGGGAGATGTGAGGGAGTGGTGTGAAGATTTGAAGAGATGATGATGATCTATGAGGCCATACTTATAATATGTCTTCTAATATCTTGGCAACAAGCAACAATCTATTATAAAATTAGAATCAAATCTAGGAGCAAGATGTGAAGTATGGTGGGGATTTTTGTGGGTCCCCTTGGGTGACCGAAATCGAGTAGGGGGGGGGGGGTTGGGGTTAGATGTAAAAATTTGATGGTAATTGGTAAACATAAGTTAAAATCCAAGTATATACTTACATATGTTAGTTAGTTGATATTTAAGGGGTGTTATGGTGTACGGGGATCATGACTAGCCAAGAAATAATAAAACAATGTGTTTGGCAAAATTTTGGTGTCCCGGGTAATGTCCGGTTGTTCGGTTGGATACCGTTCCGTTAAAGTGTTTAATTATTCCGTAAAGTGTCTCTTATATATATTTTTGTAACACTTTTAATTCCCGGCACTTAGGAAAGCATACAGGACCATTCTGCCATATTTTTGCATCCTACTAACATGTTACAATGCTGAATTTTATTAATAAATGCAGAATTCTGCACTTAAAGTGTGTTTTTGGCACTTCCCGGCACTTTAACTATCACCTAGTGACGCAGTATTATGGTCCTCGCTTCCCTACACTTCATACTAGTGTAGTACCCTGTCTATGGCTCATACTGGCCTCAAAACATTGTCTGTCTATGTACTGGCATTGTCAGCATATTTCTGAATTATCCGTTCAGTATGCTAACTGTGCTTTGTGCATCAAGTATGTCACTAAAGTTTGTGTGTAATAAATGGAGTGACTGTATGAAGTATGATGCATATGTATGTATGATACGAAAATCATAAAGCAGTTTAAATTGTCCGTTGAAATCAAGCACAGTCATTAAGCACATAATCAAGATTAATTAATTGTACGGTACCTGTAATTGTGAGGGTTGTCACATTCTCCCCCCGTTAAGAAAATTTCGTCCCGAAATTTTAGGTTCTGCTTCTAGTTGCAGTGGTCTTGGGGAATAAATGTGGGTACTTGGCCTTCATACGATCCTCACGTCCCCATGTGAATTCTGGGCCGTGTCGTGCATTCCATCGAACCTTGACGAGCTTGACACTACTCCTGCGTGTTTTGTTAATCTTCCAATCCGTAACCTCAACTGGTTCTTCAATAAAGTGGAGTGTGTTGTCAACATGAATTTCGTCGGTAGGAATGACCACGGTTTCTTGTGTTGGACTCTTTTTCAAATTTGATACATGGAATGTATCATGAACGCCATTTAGCTCTGCAGGTAAATCCAACTTGTATGCTACGAGACCAATCCGTTCCAGAATTCTGAATAGACCAATGTATCTGGGGTTCAACTTCCCACGCTTCCCAAAGCGTGTCACACCCTTCCAGGGTGAAACCTTCAACAATACCATATCTCCCATCTCAAATTTCAGAGGTTTTCTTCTACGGTCCGCATAACACTTTTGTCGATCACGAGCCGCTTTGATGCATTCTCGGATCTGGAGAATCTTGTTTGTTGTTTCTTGGACCAGTTCCGGGCCAACAAGCTGTCTATCACCCGCGTCTGCCCAGCATAAGGGTGATCGACACTTACGCCCATAGAGAGCTTCGAACGATGCAGCTTGAATGCTTGTATGATAACTGTTATTGTATGAAAATGCGACCAATGGTAGGTGAGTGTCCCAACTTCCACCTAAATCCTTTACGCAAGCTCGCAACATGTCTTCTAAAGTTTGAATCGTCCGTTCGCTCTGTCCGTCTGTCTGCGGATGAAAAGCAGTACTCAGATTCAACTGAGAACCAAAAGCTTCTTGAAAGGATTGCCAAATCCTTGATACGAATCTTCCATCTCTATCGGAGATAATTGAGAGAGGCACTCCATGTCGTGCAACAATCTCTCTTAGATATATCTCAGCAAGTTTGCTCGTGTTGTCTTTTTCCTTGATTGGCAAAAAGTGTGCTGATTTCGTTAAGCGGTCTACAATTACCCAGATCGTATCATGACCTTTGGGCGTCCTTGGCAATTTTGTTTTGAAATCAATGGAAATCTGTTCCCATTTCCACTGAGGTATTTCGGGTTGTTGCAAGAGACCTGAAGGCTTCTGGTATTCGGCCTTCACCTTGGCGCAAGTCAAACATTTGCAAACATATATTGCAACGTCGCCTTTCATCCTCGGCCACCAATAAAAATCCTTTAGATCTTGGTACATTTTATCCGATCCTGGATGGATCGAGTACCGTGACTTGTGTGCTTCATCGAAAATAACTTCTCTAAGACCACCAAAGAGGGGAACCCAAATTCTTCCCAAGAAACACAATGTTCCATCCTCCTTTGGTACCAATTGCTTCTCCATTCCCCGGAGATACTCGTTCTCAAGATTCTCCCCTTTAAGAGCTTCCCTTTGCGCAGCACGAATGCACAATGTGAGGTCTGTCTGAACAATCATTTCCAAGGCTCTAACCCTTATGGGCTTAATCCTTTCCTTCCGACTTAAGGCATCGGCGACTACATTCGCCTTCCCTAGGTGATACTTGATCTCACAATCATAGTCGTTCAACAATTCAACCCAGCGTCTCTACCTCATGTTAAGCTCTTTTTGATCAAAAATGTGCTGCAAGCTCTTGTGATCAGTAAATATTGTGCATCGCGTGCCATACAAGTAATTTCGCCAGATTTTCAAAGCAAATACCACTGCGCCTAACTCCAAGTCATGCGTGGTGTAGTTTCTCTCATGAACCTTCAGCTGGCGCGAAGCATAGGCTATAACTTTTTGTCGTTGCATCAACACGCAGCCCAAACCTTGTCGTGAGGCATCGCAATATACCACGAAGTCGTCCGTGCCTTCGGGTAGAGACAAGATTGGTGTGTCACAAAGTTTGTTCTTCAGCAACTGAAATGCTTCTTCTTGTTTGTCTCCCCAGTCAAACTTCTTATCTTTTTTGGTGAGAAAGGTCAAAGGTTGAGCAATTTTCGAGAAATCCTCAATGAATCTGCGATAATACCCGGCCAAACCCAAGAATTTTCGAATCTCAGTTGGCGTTTTCGGAGTCTCCCAATTCTTGATCGCCTCGATCTTTGTGGGATCCACATGAATTCCATTCCCATTAACCACATGACCAAGAAACTGAACTTCGCGTAACCAGAACTCGCACTTCGAGAACTTCACGTATAACTTCTCCTTCTTAAGCAGCTCTAAGATGGCTCTTAGATGATGCTCATGTTCTTCTTTTGTTTTTGAGTAGATCAGGATGTCGTCAATGAACATGATCACAAACTTATCAAGGTAGGGCTTGCAGACTCTGTTCATTAAATCCATGAATACCGCTGGTGCGTTTGTCAACCCGAACGGCATAACCAGGAACTCGTAATGCCCATATCGAGCCCTAAAGGTCGTCTTTGGAATACTTTCCTCTTGAATCCTCAATTGGTGATAACCCGATCGAAGGTCGATCTTTGAGTAGAAGCTTGAACCTTGTAACTGATCGAACAGGTCGTCAATCCTTGGCAAAGGATATCTGTTCTTAATTGTCAACTTGTTCAGCTCCCGGTAGTCAATACACATGCGAAAACTACCATCCTTCTTCTTAACAAACAAAACTGGAGCTCCCCAAGGCGAAAAGCTTGGTCTGATAAATCATTTGTCTAACAGCTCCTGGAGTTGCGTTGACAGCTCTTGCATTTCCGAAGGTGCAAGTCTATAAGGTGCCTTAGCCACAAGCGCGGCGCCTGGAACTAAGTCAATATGAAACTCGACTTGTCTTTGTGGCGGCAATCCTGGCAAGTCTTCTGGAAAGACCTCAGGATACTCCTTCACGACCGGAATATCATCTAACTTTGGCTCAGCGGCTTCTTTATCCATGATGTGTGCCAAGAAGGCAACACATCCCTGCTTGAAACATTTCTTAGCTTTTAAGCAGCTAATGATCCTTAAGGGCGTATCACACTTCTCTCCGTATACGACAATTGTTTCTCCATTCGCTATTGGGATGCGAATGGTCTTCTCGTGACATACAATTTCGGCCCTGTTGCTTGACAACCAATCCATCCCTACTACCACGTCGAAGCTTCCCAACTCGACTGGTAGTAGATCCAGTGCAAACTCGTGCTCTCCCAATTCAATCACGCATCCTCTGATGACTTCATTCGTTTCAACTAGCTTTCCATTAGCCAGTTCAATTAAGTAAGGAATATCTAACTTACTAGCAGTTAACCCAAGCATTTTCTTAAATTCTAACGATACAAAGCTATAGTCGGCACCAGTGTCAAATAGAACAGATGCAAAGCGTTGATTTATAGGGAACGTACCAGTGACATCATTCGGGTCTTGGCGTGCTTCCCTTGCTCCAATGTTGAATACCCTTCCATGAGCTTGATTGAGTTTTGGGCATGCACGCTTGAAGTGCCCGATGTCTCCGCAGTTAAAACATCCCGGTCCTCGACCGTTACCATCTCCATTACCGCCTTGATTGTTGTTCTGATTGCGGTTATCATTTCCTGCTTGATTCCCAAAATTACTGCGATTACCATTTCCGCCGTTGCGGTTCCCATTCCCGTTACCTCCACGGTTGTTCTTACCAAATTCCCTTTGGCCACCACGGCTAGTACCAACCCAACAAGTGTATTTTAAGTGACCCATCTTCCCACAGGATTCACATTTGCTAATTCTGCACCGGCCAGCATGATGGTACTGGCATAATTCGCATTTGGGCAGAGTGCCCATGTATCCTTTCCCTTTGACTTCAGCACCACACTTATTTTCAGCTGGTCGGTTCACATCCTTCCTCTTGTTGGCACTGTCGGTACTCTTTTTAAAGTTGGAGTATTTCCTCTTGTTCTCCCCTGACGATTCAACATGAGTTTCTTTCTTCTTTGGTTCAGAAATTGAGAACTTATTTAACCGGATGGCTTCCTCAGTAAGTGCCACGCTGAGGTCAATGGCTTCGGTAATCATTGGAGGCTTGGATGTTGTTACCATGCTCATGATCTGGGGTGCCAATCCCCAGATGAAACGCTCAATGCGTTTAAATTCAGGATCAACCATATATGGCACAACACGTGACAAGTCGTGGAACCTTTGGACATATTCAGCAATTTTTGGGCCATCCATTTTTAGGTTCCAGAATTCCGTCTCCAGCTTTTGTATCTCTGCCCATGAACAATACTTCTTCCTCATGAGCTCCTTCAGCTCAGCCCATGTCAGTGCATACGCCGCTGCCTCTCCCAAGGTTTGAACTTGTAGGTTCCACCAAGATAAAGCACCGTCAAGAAAGAGTCCTGAGACGTAAGTAACTTGGTTTTCAGGAGCGCACTTGCTCATCCTTATTACCGAGTCCGTCTTTTCCGTCCACCTGGCGAAAGCAATAGCACCTCCAGTGTCGTCGTAGTTTAAGGGCTTACAATCCAGGAATTGTTTGTAAGTACAGCCTATGCAGGCAATATCATTTACAAAAAGCATTAGTGGATGCGTAAGAAATATCCAAATGTAACGCAATGTGTCTCAAGCGACTTGGACATTACCATTTGGTGGGTTGTTATTGTTGTTGTTTGAGGTATTCCTGCTTGTTTCGGCACGCGAGGCCTCATAATTAGCTATTTCTTTTGAAATACGTTCATGTAATTCTGCCTCAGTAGTGGGCAAGTGTGTGTCTCGTCGCGGAGGCATCTTCTAAAAGAAGATCAGATCGATCAAGTCATAGTAAGTATGGTAAGTAAGTAATATGCGTATGTAATAACACCCATCAACCTCATATCACACAACATCCCATGTTATAATATAAAACAAATAATTCAACAATGCATGTAGTGAGAACGTTGCCATTGAGCTTTCATTTAATCATGACCATAATATAGTTTTACATGTTTCACAGTACATCATACATCAAAATAAGATCATAGGGTTACATCACCCTAAAATACAAGTCAGTCTACACAAATCATATACAAAAATGTGGTCTTCCAAAAGTCTTCATATGTTGGCCCAATTGCGACTCTCTCACCAAAACAATCTACATGCACCAAACCAAAAATATAGCTACGCTGATGGCGGAGGAGGAGAGAAAAGAAAACGGCGCATAAGCACCCAATCCTCCTCAAGTGCGTGGACAACGCGCAGCAGGTAAGCAATCTGCTGCTCCGGAGTAAGGAAGCGGACATCAGAATCCGGGTGTAGTGGAAGAGGAGTTGGTGGTGTAGCAAAAGGAGACTGACAATGACAAGAAGGGGGACGCGGAATCCTCTCCAGCTCCTGGACGCGTCGGCTCAACGCATCCTGCTGTAACTGCAGGGATATAAGTATGCCATCCGTGGTATATCCAACATGGAAAGGGTGATATGGGTCTGACAGAGGCATAACATTGGGCGATAACCACAAAAATGGCTCGCCCATAGGTGCAAAAGGTGATGTAGTGCGAGGAAACTGAGACATGAATGGTACAGCTGACGACACAGGTGGGACAAAAGTAGGCTGCTGTCTCGACGAACCCTCCCCAGGACGAGGTGGAGGAATGTCCTGGAGAAAAGTGATAGGTAGGTCGGTGCGATGGATATCAGACACATGGGGAAAATGAGGGGCAACATCAATCGGTGCAGAGATGGGTGCATGAGAGGGAGTGACCGGTCTAACATATGGGGGATAATCATCATCATCGACCCACCCATTGTGGGTGTCAGCATATCTCGGATCGATGTGGGTGGTAAACGGAGCATGGTCATCAAACATGAGAACTGGATCAGGTAATATCGGTGCAATATCAGGTATCTCAGCAAAGATAGGGTCATGATCTGGCAATGGGACAGGGTCAGCTGGGGCTCGATCTAGATCAGCGGGGTACAATAGGGGGCTGATCGATAGGAGCAACAGGAGCAACAGGAGCCTCGAATGGCTGCTCATCAGGAGCATGGTCCATCTCATGCTCGACGTCATCAGCAAGGTCAAACTCGTGATCGGGGTCATCAGCAAGGTCGAAATCATGATCGGGGTCATCAGCAAGGTCAAAATCAGGGTCCTAATCGGATGCGGCTGACATGGCCATATCGGAATCTGAGTCAGTGGGGTATCACTGTAACCCCAGCGCATGGAGAGTAGAAGATGCTACTGACTCAAAAGAGTCTGAACCAGACGAATCAGAAGGAACCTCCATATCCGGAACCTCAACGACAGGAATAACGACATCATCAACAAGTGGCAGATCCTCAATAGGAACTGCAGCAAGGGGAACGGGAGCAGGGATCTCAGCAAGAGGTAGATCCCCGACTAGAATACCATCAGCGAGCTGAACATCGTCTCCGACATCCGACAAAGCAAAAGGCTGGAAGTCGTCATCATCACTGCTGTCAGTATCAGATGTATAAATCTCGGGATCTGTGGGCATCGGATCATCTGAATCTACTGCTATGGGGTCTAGTGCGCCAGAAACTCCACTCGAAGAAGACATGACGTCGGTAACAAAACAATCACGACAATTGCACATATATCAACATATAATCAAATAAGCATGTAAGTCACAATAACGTAAGCAAGTAATCGTCCTAGTCTTCCCCAGACTATCCCACCCAGCCTCTCAGACTAAACTCCCTGGTCTCTAAGACCAACTTTCCCAGTCTCTAAGACTAAATCCCTGGTCTCTAAGACCAACCTCCCAGTCTCTAAGACTAAATTTTCCCCCAGTCTCTAAGACTAAAACCTCCCTCAGTTTCTAAGATTGATCCTCCCTCAGTTTCTAAGACTGAACCTCCCCAGCCTCTAAGGCTGAACTCCCTCAGTCTCTAAGACTGAAATATAAATTTTGAAATGTGTATTTGTGCCTTTTGTTTGTAAAATGTTTGTACCATGGATCTGGACGTTTTGTGTATGCAATGTAAAAATGTTTTCGTGAGATCCCTGATGATCATAGTCTAGACTCGAGAAAGAATCCTAGTTCGCTATGATCAAGGCTCTGATACCAAGCTGTCACACCCTGGCTTTTGCGGAAGCGTGGGTTTATTTGGCCTGACTTCTTAATACCATAGCAACAATCATAACAATGCTATATGATAAAACAGAAGATGTTCATCCATTAATTAAGTCTTAGAAAATACCATACATACTTGTCTTGAAAACGTTGTTACCAAAATAAATTACAAACCATGAAACTGTTTAACTGAGTTCATAAGACTCAATAAAGACTTAAAACAAAACCCCGAGTTTAGCAACATGTATTCCGTCCAGGAAAGGAATACATTCCCTAAACTCCCAACTACCATGGACAACATCCTTTATTCGCAGCTTGACACATATGCAGACACTTGCCAGATCCATTTAGTTTCCTGAAATACATGTAGTTTGAAAAATCAACAAAAAGTTGAGCGAGTTCATGTGTATGTGAGTTTGTATAAACCTTTGTAATTGGTGTATGTATAAACCTTTGTACACGATGTATGTATGAAAGTCCCTAGTATGTAGCAATAAGGAAAAAGAGATCACCAATGGTTTGCAATGCCATTGATATGTGTGAAGTGATGCAGGAAGACTCAAACCTAGCGGAGTTGCACCGGGCTTCCGGCTGTAAGACACAGTCACCACTATGGGCCGCCCCGGCCTCATGGGTGTGGGCTCGCTACACCCAAATAGATCTATCACTCATGTCCCTCGGTCCTACGACGAGGATTAATGGCCTTAAGTTTCCGCCTACCCACTCACATGATCTAAGTAGTATACCCTCCTTAAGCTAACCATACCATGTATAAAATGTCTGTATAATTGTAACATGTATTTCACCCCCGAAGTATAAAACTGAAAACAATTAAAAGAAAAGGGGGACATGAACTCACAGTAGTGCGTCTCCTGTGCTCGTACCCAAACCTTGTCAGCTACACGATAACCTACACCGTACTAATGTCTATTAGACGAACGGGTCGTGCCTTGCTTTTGTATTTACGGTTTGAGTTACGTTACTTTGATATTATTCCAAGTTATAACTTATTGTTAAAATAATAATAATTATTTTAACTTACATTATATTGTTAGGTCTTGAAATAATGGTTAGACAACTATTTCGTATTCATACTTCTCAAGTATTTTATGTGCGTATTTCCTTCCCAAGGATTGGGGTATTTTATACATGTATTTTGGTATTTCCGAAAATAATATATTTTTAAGTCTGACTTAGAAATATAAATATAACTCCTTGTCAAAATAATGTATTCCAAAATATATACATTTTTCCCAAAAATAATATATTTTCACTTCTTAGTTTCCGAAATAATATTTTACCAAAAATATGTGTGTAAGAGTATTTTCTGGAATGTCTCGTAAGTTACGTTTTCTCGTTTGGTCTCACAATACCAAGTATGTAACTTAAATATTTATTCCTCGAAATTTTGGTGTTATTCTGGAGTTATAATCGTGATGGTATTTTGCAAAGTTACATTATTTTGCCCTAAAATAATATAACTAGTTCCCAAATCAAATAAATATTCACACAAGCGTTTTAATATAGAATATATATATTCTAAATATATATTTCCCCGCTTTTACTTACGAAAACCCACCTCCGACACTTTGAAATTTTGTAACAAAACTTATGGCGAAGTTTACTTCCGAAAAACAAAGTTAAACACATTTGTAAACACTTGTTAGAAAATAATTTTCTACGTCTTGGGAATTTTAGAAAATTTCGCCAGAGTTTCCCCTAAAAACGGAGGTGTCCATGCTATTAAGCATATCATTTTCTTTTCAAAATCAATCCACAACCAATCCTTAAACAATTTTACATCACCAAGAGCGAAAACTATGTGCTTTACATATTAATCATAAACTTGATATATTTCGAAAACGCGTAGTAACTTGGTAAGGCTTTTAGTGGACTTAGTTACCTCCCAAAGTGTAATTATTTCTTTAAAAATCATTTTCTTAAAAGAATTTAGTGTTTACAACTTGTAAACAATTTTTACAAAAATTAACCCTTTTGAACTCTTCTTGTAAATAAAATGTTTTCACACTTGTTTTGGTTCCAAAAATGGTGTAAGTGTATGTGAAGTCGTGATTTTCCAAAAATCGATTCTCTAACTTGGTTTATTTAGAAAAGTCTTTTCTAGAACTCGGATCTACATGATCATCAACTTAGTTTGTTCACTTATATTTCAAGAAAATCATTTCCTTTCAAGTTCATGTTTAAACTAGGAGATGATTATTTCAAGTTTCACATAATCACCTTCTTAGTCTTGTTAAATCATGTTCCTAAACATCATTTAACAAGCTCCATATGGTGATTAACATCACATAACCAAGAATCATCATGCAATCAACAACATATTCATAACAATATCCTTCTAACAACATTTCATCCTCATGTAAACTTTATGTAAAGCTTTATGTTTAAATCTTTTAGTTCATGTTCTTAGTGTTCTTGATATTCATCATACTTCAACTTTTAACTACTCAAAATGGAAGTAAACAAGAGTAAATCAAGACTTACTACTAGCTTAAAGCTAGGGAAGATCTCTAGTGAAAAGATGATGAAAATGATGGTGAAAAGCAAGAAAGGAAGCTCTTTGATGATCCACAAGTTACAAGTTCCCTTGAATCACCCTCTAGTCTTGAATGAAACATGAAAATGGAAGGAGATGAGGATGTTAAGGTGGTGATGGTGGCTGTTATAGTGTGGTCGAGAGGGAGGGAGGGAGAGAGATGTGAGGGAGTGGTGTGAAGATTTGAATAGATGATGATGATCTATGAGGCCATACTTATAATATGTCTTCTAACATCTTGGCAACAACAACAAGCAACAATCTATTGTAAAATTAGAATAAAATCTAGGAGCACGATGTGAAGTATGGTGGGGATTTTTGTGGGTCCCCTTGGGTTACCGAAATCGGGTATGGGGGGGGGGTTAGATGTAAAAATTTGATGGTAATTGGTAAACATAAGTTAAAATCCAAGTATATACTTACATATGTTAGTTAGTTGATATTTAGGGGGTGTTATGGTGTACGGGGATCATGACTAGCCAAGAAATAATAAAACAATGTGTTTGGCAAAATTTTGGTGTCCCGGGTAATGTCCGGTTGTTCGGTTGGATACCGTTCCGTTAAAGTGTTTAATTATTCCGTAAAGTGTCTTTTATATATATTTTTGTAACACTTTTAATTCCCGGCACTTAGGAAAGCATACAAGACCATTCTGCCATATTTTTGCATCCTGCTAACATGTTACAATGCTGAATTTTATTAATAAATACAGAATTCTGCACTTAAAGTGTGTTTTTGGCACTTCCCGACACTTTAACTATCACCTAGTGATGCAGTATTATGCTCCTCACTTCCCTACACTTCATACTAGTGTAGTACCCTGTCTCTGGCTCATACTGGCCTCAAAACATTGTCTGTCTATGTGCTGGCATTGTCAGCATATTTCTGAATTATCCTTTCAGTGTGCTAACTGTGCTTTGTGCATCAAGTATGTCACTAAAGTTTGTGTGTAATAAATGGAGTGACTGCATGAAGTATGATGCAAATGTATGTATGATACGAAAATCATAAAGCAGTTTAAATTGTCAGTTGAAATCAAGCACAATCATTATCTATACTATATATAATATAGATATTCGAGGGGCAAGTTTGGTCATTTGCCACATTCTTAAAAAGTACAAGCCTTAAAGCATAATGTACAATGGTTGAATGCACAATCTATACAATCTTATAATGGATATTGGAGAGAGAATGTTAAAAGGGTTTTAGAACTCAATAAGCACAATGTACCACTCAAAATATATGTCATCCTCTCTTCAGACATTGTTAACTCTGATTGGCTAGAAAAACAAAACACGGAAAGCGATCCTTGGAGTTCGAACTTTTAACCACCTTTGGATTGAAATCCATTCCAACGCCTCACATCAGCTCCATCTTCCCTTAACACCTTAAAAATTTTCAAAACTTCCCGCCCATCATAATCTTTCCCCTATAATTAGGCTTCAAATTCACACTCCATCATCCACCCATAAGAGTTTCACAAAGCTTTTACTATCAGTTTCTCACCTTTAAGTTTTTTTTATCTATACTATATATAATATAGATATTCGAGGGGAAACTTTGGTCATTTGCCACATACTTAAAAAGTATAACCCTTAAAGCATAATATACAATGGTTGAATGCATAATCTATACTATCTTATAATGGATATTGGTGAGAGAATGTTAAAAGGGTTTTACAACTCAATAAGCACAATGTACCGCTCAAAATATATGTCATCTTCTCTTCAGACATTGTTAACTCTGATTGGCTAGAAACACAAAACACGGATAGCAGTCCTTGGAGTTCGAACATTTAACCACCTTTGGATTGAAATCCAATCCAACGCCTCACATCAGCTCCATCTTCACTTAACACCTTCAAAAATTTCAAACCTTCCTGCCCATCATAATCTTTCCCCTATAATTAGGCTTCAAATTCACACTCCATCATCCACCCATAAGAGTTTCACAAAGCTTTTACTATCAGTTTCTCAGGTTTCAGTTTTATTATCTATACTATATGTAATATAGATATTCGAGGGGTAACTTTTGTCATTTGCCACTTACTTAAAAAGTACAAGCCTTAAAGCATAATGTACATTGGTTGAATGCACAATCTTTACTATCTTATAATGGATATTGGAGAGAGTATGTTAAAAGGGTTTTGCAACTCAATAAGCATAATGTACCACTCAAAATATATGGGGGGATAGTGCACAGTCCTCCCAACCGCCGGAGTGATCCCACTCCGAGAGCCGCTACCCGACCAAGCTAGGTCCGCGGTGAATTCCCCTTGCCGAGTTTTTATCCTGGGCGACATATGTCACTCCCAAGACTCGAACCCGGTACCTCTGGGAAGAGGTGGGTGTCGGTGGCCAACTGGGCTACCCCAGTTGGTTCACTCAAAATATATGTCAGCTTCTCTTCAGACATTGTTAACTCTGATTGCCTAGAAAAACAAAACACGGATAGCAATCTTTGGAGTTCGAACATTTAACCACCTTTGGATTGAAATCCAATCTAACGCCTCACATCAGCTCCATCTTCCCTTAACACCTTCAAAAATTTCATAACTTTCCGCCCATCATAACCTTTCCCATATAATTAGGCTTCAAATTCAAACTCCATCATCCACCCATAAGAGTTTCACAAAGTTTTTATAATCAGTTTCTCACCTTTCAGTTTTATTATCTATATAGGGGTGTTCAAAACTATCCGTATCCGAAAAAGCAATCCGAAATATCGAGATCCGAATCCGAAATATCCGAAAATTCGGATATCCGAAATTCGGATACCCGAATTTTCGGATTTGGATAGTAATTTTACCGAAATTCGGATACCCGAATTTTCGGATTTGGATAGTAATTTTAAATTTTTCTCGAATATTTCGGATATCCGAAATATCCGAAAATTTAATTTTAATTTTTTTCAGATATCCGAATATCCAAAAATATCCGAAGTATCTGAAAATTTCCGAAATATCCAAAAGATATCCAAAAATATCTGAAATATCCAAAAAATATCCGAAAACTAATATTCAGATATCCGAAACTATCTGAAATATCCAGTTCCGAATATGAAAAACTAATAAAAAATAAAAATTAAATAAAAAGTTGGATTTTCGGATATCCGATTCACTATCCAATCAAAAATTTCGGATATGGATAGTGAAATCTGGTATCCGAAAATTTCAGAAATTCGGTTTTGAACACCCCTAACTATTTATAATATAGATATTCGAGGGGCAACTTTGATCATTTGCCACTTATTTAAAAAGTACAAGCCGTAAAGCATAATGTACAATGGTTGAATGCACAATCTATACTATCTTATAATGGATATTGGAGAGAGAATGTTAAAAGAGTTTTACAACGCAATAAGCACAATATACCACTCAAAATATATGTTAGCTTCTCTTCAGGCATTGTTAACTCTAATTGGCTAGAAAAACAAAACACGAATAGCAATCCTTGGAGTTCGAACATTTAACCACCTTTGGATGGAAATCCAATCCAACGCCTCACATTAGCTCCATCTTCCCTATACACCTTCAAAATTTCAAAACTTTCCGCCCATCATAACCTTTCTCCTATAATTAGGCTTCAAATTCATACTACATCATCCACCTATATGATTTTCACAAAGCTTTTACTATCAGTTTCTCACCTTTCAGTTTTATTATCTATACTATATATAATATTGATATTCGAGGGGCAACTTTGGTCATTGCCACTTATTTAAAAAGTACAAGCCCTAAAGCATAATGTACAATGGTTGAATGCACAATCTATACTATCTAATAATGGATATTGGAGAGAGAATATTAAAAGGGTTTTACAACTCAATAAACACAATGTACCACTCAAAATATTTGACATTTTTCTCCAGACATTGTTAACTCTGATTCGCTAGAAAAACAAAACACGGATAGCAATCCTTGGAGTTCGAACATTTAACCACCTTTGGATTCAAATCCAATCCAACGCCTCACATCAGCTCCATCTTCCCTTAACACCTTCAAAAGTTTCAAAACTTCCCGACCATCATAATCTTTCCCCTATTATTAGGCTTCAAATTCACACTCCATTATCCACCCAAAAGAGTTTCATAAAGCTTTTACTATCAGTTTCTCACCTTCCAGTTTTATTATCTATACTATATATAATATAAATATTCGAGGGGCAAGTTTGGTCATTTGCCACTTACTTAAAAAGTACAAGCCTTTTAGCATAATGTACAATGGTTGAATGCATAATCTATACTATCCTATAATGGATATTGGAGAGAGAATGTTAAAAGGGTTTTACAAGTCAATATGCACAATGTACCACTCAAAATATTGTTAACTCTGATTGGCTAGAAAAACAAAACACGTATAGCAATCCTTGGAGTTCGAACATTTAACCACCTTTGGATTGAAATCCAATCCAACGCCTCACATCAGCTCTATCTTCCCTTAACACCTTCAAAAATTTCAAAACTTCCCGCCCATCATAACCTTTCCCCTATAATTAGGCTTCAAATTCACTCTCCATCATCCACCCATAAGAGTTTCACAAAGCTTTACTATCAGTTTCTCACCTTTCAGTTTTATTATCTACACTATATATAATATAGATATTCGAGGGGCAAGTTTGGTCATTTGCCACTTACTTAAATAGTGCAAGGCTTAAAGCATAATGTACAATGGTTGAATGCACAATCTATACTGTCTTATAATGGATATTGGAGAGAGAATGTTAAAAGGGTTTTACAACTCAATAAGCACAATGTACCACTCAAAATATATGTCACCTTCTCTTCAGACTTTGTTAACTCTGATTCGCTAGAAAAAGAAAACTCGGATAGCAATCCTTAGAGTTCTAACATTTAACCACCTTTGGATTGAAATCCAATCCAATGCCTCACATCAACTCCATCTTCCCTTAACACCTTCAAAAATTTCAAAACTTCCCGCCCTTCATAACATGTCCCCTATAATTAGGCCTCAAATTCATATTCCATCATCCACCCATAAGAGTTTCACAAAGCTTTTACTATCAGTTTCTTACCTTTCAGTTTTATTATCTATACTATATATAATATCGATATTCGAGGGGCAAGTTTGGTCATTTGCCACTTACTTAAAAAGTACAAGCCTTAAAGCATAATGTTCAATGGTTGAATGCACAATCTATACTATCTTATAATGGATATTGGAAAGAGAATGTTAAAAGGGTTTTAGAACTCAACAAGCGCAATGTACCACTCAAAATATATGTCAGCTTCTCTTCAGACATTGTTAACTCTGATTGGATAGAAAAACAAAACACGGATAGCAATCTTTGGAGTTCGAACATTTAACCACCTTTTGATTGAAATCCAATCTAACGCCTCACATCAGCTCTATCTTCCCTTAACACCTTCAAAAATTTCATAACTTCCTGCCCATCATAACATTTCCCATATAATTAGGCTTCAAATTCAAACTCCATCATCCACCCATAAGAGTTTCACAAAGTTTTTACAATCAGTTTCTCACCTTTCATTTTATTATCTATATAGGGGTGTTCAAAACTATACGTATCCGAAAAACCGATCCGAAATATCCGAGATCCGAATCCGAAATATCCGAAAATTCGGATATCCAAAATTCGGATACCCAAATTTTCGGATTTAGATAGTAATTTTAATTTTTTCTCGAAAATTTTGGATATCCGAAATATCCAAAAATTTAAATTTTATTTTTTTCGGATATCCGAATATCCGAAAATATCCGAAGTATCTGAAAATTTCTGAAATATCCAAAAAATATCCGAAAGATATCCAGAAATATCTGAAATATCCAAAAAAATATCCGAAAACTTATATTCGGATATCCAAAACTATTCGAAATATCCGGTTCCGAATATGAAAAAGTAATAAAAAATAAAAATTAAATAAAAGGTTGGATTTTCGGATATCCGATTCACTATCCGATCAAAACTTCGGATATCCGAAATTTTGGATATGGATAGTGAAATTTGGTATCCGAAAATTTCGGATATTCGGTTTTAAACACCTCTAACTATGTATAATATAGATATTCGAGGGGCAACTTTGGTCATTTGCCACTTATTTAGAAAGTACAAGCCGTAAAGCATAATGTACAATGGCTGAATGCACAATCTATACTGTCTTATAATGGATATTGGAGAGAGGAAGTTAAAAGAGTTTTACAACTCAATAAGCTCAATGTACCACTCAAAATATATGTCATCTTCTCTTCAGGCATTGTTAACTCTAATTGGCTAGAAAAACAAAACACAGATTGCAATCCTTGGAGTTCGAACATTTAACCACCTTAGGATTGAAATCCAATCCAACGCCTCACATCAGCTCCATCTTCCCTTTACACCTTCAAAAATTTCAAAACTTCCCGCCCATCATAACCTTTCTCCTATAATTAGGCTTGAAATTCACACTCTATCATCCACCTATAAGATTTTCACAAAGATTTTACTATCAGTTTCTCACCTTTCAGTTTTATTATCTATACTATATATATAATATAGATATTCGAGGGGCAACTTTGGTCATTGCCACTTATTTAACAAGTACAAGCCCTAAAGCATAATGTACAATGGTTGAATGCACAATCTATACTTTCTAATAATGGATATTGGAGAGAGAATATTAAAAGGGTTTTACAACTCAATAAACACAATGTACCACTCAAAATATATGTCATTTTTTCTCCCGACATTGTTACCTCTGATTCGCTAGAAAAATAAAACACGGATAGCAATCCTTCGAGTTCGAACATTTAACCACCTTTGGATTCAAATCCATTCCAACGCCTCACATCAGCTCCATCTTCTCTTAACACCTTCAAAAATTTCAAAACTTCCTGACCATCATAATCTTTCCCCTATTATTAGGCTTCAAATTCACACTCCACCATCCACCCATAAGATTTTCACAAAGCTTTTACTATCAGTTTCTCACCTTTCAGTTTTATTATCTATACTATATATAATATAAATATTCGAGGGGCAAGTTTGGTCATTTGCCACTTACTTAAAAAGTACAAGCCTTTTAGCATAATGCACAATGGTTGAATGCACAATCTATACTATCCTATAATTGATATTGGAGAGAGAATGTTAAAAGGGTTTTACAACTCAATAAGCACAATGTACCACTCAAAATATTGTTAACTCTGATTGGCTAGAAAAACAAAACACGGATAACAATACTTGGAGTTCGAACATTTAACCACCTTTGGATTGAAATCCAATCCAACGCCTCACATCAGCTCCATCTTCCCTTAACATCTTCAAAAACTTCAAAATTCCCACCCATCATAACCTTTCCCCTATAATTAGGCTTCAAATTCACACTCCATCATCCACCCATAAGAGTTTCACAAAGCTTTACTATCAGTTTCTCACCTTCAGTTTTATTATCTTTACTATATATAATATAGATATTCGAGGGGCAAGTTTGGTCATTTGCCACTTACTTAAAAAGTGCAAGCCTTAAAGCATAATGTACAATGGTTGAATGCACAATCTATACTATCTTATAATGGATATTGGAGAGAGAGTGTTAAAAGGGTTTTACAACTCTATAAGCACAATGTACCACTCAAAATTTATGTAACCTTCTCTTCAGACATTGTTAACTATGATTGGCTAGTAAAACAAAACTCGGATAGCAATCCTTAGAGTTCTAACATTTAACCACCTTTGGATTGAAATCCAATCCAACGCCTCACATCAACTCCATCTTCCCTTAACACCTTCAAAAATTTCAAAACTTCCCGCCCGTCGTAACCTTTCCCCTATAATTAGGCCTCAAATTCACACTCCATCATCCACCCATAAGAGTTTCACAAAGCTTTTACTATCAGTTTCTCAGCTTTCAGTTTTATTCTCTATACTATATATAATATCGATATTCAAGGGGCAAGTTTGGTCATTTGCCACTTACTTAAAAAGTACAAGCCTTAAAGCATAATGTTCAATGGTTGAATGCACAATCTATACTATCTTATAATGGATATTGGAGAGAGAATGTTAAAAGGGTTTTAGAACTCAATAAGCACAATGTACCACTCAAAATATATGTCACCTTCTCTTTAGACATTGTTAACTCTGATTGGCTAGAAAAACAAAACTCGGATATCAATCCTTGGTGTTCGAACATTTAACCACCTTTGGATTGAAATCCAATCCAACGCCTCACATCAACTCCATCATCCCTTAACACCTTCAAAAATTTCAAAACTTCCCGCTCATCGAAATCTTTCCCTTATAATTAGGCTTCAAATTCACACTCCATCATCCACCCATAAGAGTTTCACAAAGCTTTTACTATCAGTTTCTCACCTTTTAGTTTTATTACTCCCAAATGACCTTAGCTAAACAAATCGATGCTGGGCAAGCAACTCGTCACCAAGGATGCTTGGAAGTCGGCTTTAACGACGTGAAGAAGACGCAAATTTTCTGGTTAGGAACCTTTATGTGAGGTTCTGGTCAGTGATTTTTTTACACTCTTGGGATCTCCTTCTGTGGGATCGTGAAACGACCTAACGAGTCGATCAGAAGAGTGCTCAGAGCGAATCAGAGTCGGAATTCATTGATTCGGTCTTCGTTTAGCTTGTATTCACTAATAAATGTCTTGTTTATTGATCTTGAACAGATTTACAGTACAGAGACACTTCGACAGGGCTTCGCCGTCGGAAATCAGAAAGTTACAAATGATGAAAGTTTGAAGGGTATATATAGACTAGGACCCTGACCGTTTGAAGGTGGCATGTCACCCTTCAAACGGTCACCTCTTCAAAAGGTCAACACACATTCAAACGGTCATGAAAATTCAAACAATTACATATTCAAACGGTCAACATCTAAATTCATATTCCATGATGTCACTTGTGATGTCACCTATGTGATGTCACTTGTGATGTCATGCTTGTTTAGATCCGCAACGCAACCCAGACTCGATATAAGACGAAGTCGACAGATGTATGCACCAACAGACTCCCCCTCAGATGTTGACGAGTCTTAAGTGTCGAGTCTACGCATCTTCAGTCTTTATCAGTCTCTTTTCTTTCTTAGCATATACCAAGATCTTCTCTTTGACTCTAACCTCGTCAGACTCCCCCTTTCATCATGATGGGATCGCCGTCTGGAATTAGCTATCACCTTGAGATCAATCCCTGGTTTTATCTCTGATAAGCTCATTTCCTGCACACATTTTCTCATCAAAACATAAGTTTTTACTTAACTCAATAAGAAAAACTTACTAGTAATAGTTACATCAAGTTCAAATTAATGACCTTGATTAACTAATCTAACTTTCTTTCTTAAAAAAAAACAGTTTCTTCTTTTAAACACACACTCCCAAACCAGTTCATCATGTTCAGCACTTGGAATTTCGAAAATCAGTTCATCAACATCAGTTGTCGAAAATCTTTTTGTATTTTCAAAAATTTATGCTAAAACACACTAAAATCTTTTTGGATTTTTGATAACAAAGGAATATTTACAGACAATATTTTTGTGAGCTTGTGTAAGAGGATCATATCAGTTTATGTGACCAATCACTAGCACCGTTAAGCTTTAATATTTTAAGCTCTAAACGATTCACGTTGATTGACGATATTGTTGTCCACTTAAACTCAATCTAAAAACTTTTGAAATGCTTACCGATACGTTTAAGGTATATTTAGATAGCACTAAATTCTTATGGACCCCACGATCTCAGCATATCCCCTCATCATGCAATACACTAACTCAAGTAATGCCTTTAAACTTTTATCAACTGTGAATTGTGCGAAAACAAAGCAGAATGTTTAAACATTAACAATCAGGTCGATACTTCCGTATACGCAGAGAAAGTCCAATGTTTAAACAAAATAAGAAAATAAAAAATAAGTTGAAGTTGTTTAGGCTTTAACCACCAGGTCGATACTTCCGTATACGCAGAGGAGGTCCAAAGCTTAAACGAAACACCAAAGAAAATAAAGCAGAACGTTTAGGCAACAACATCCAGGTCGATACTCACGTATACGCAGAGGATGTCCGATGCTTAAACAAAATAAAGAAATAAAACAAGTTTAAATCTTTGCAAAATGAAATGCACAATCACAGTGACTTTTCAGCAAAGTTGTGAAAGTTCACAAACTTAACCAGTTTTATGTCTTTCGACAATCAGCGATTACTGAGTAGGCACACAATCAAGAAGGACAAAACTAAGTACTATGCTTTCAACCGTGTTTCCCACTAGAACTAGGCTTTTTGCTTTAGGTTTGTATCGTTATGGCAAATCTACTAGTCTAGCTGAGCCTATCGTCACATCTTTAGTGAGACCATTTATCACATTTTATCTTTCCATTTCTTTAGCATGTTGTGACAGTCCAACTGATCTACTATCATTTCCTCTTTTTGACAACAAAACTCATTTTTGCATTTTTCAATGTTTTTGTAATTTTCAAATTTTCAAATTTTTAAAATTTTTTTACTCCCCCTAAAATCAAAATATGTCTTAATTTTGATTTTCTGGGAAAATTTGAAAACAAGCTGTACAAGAAATGTGACAACATGATGAGAATCACTTCAATTCTCCATTCACTTGGCTTGAACAATCAGAACTCCCCCTGACAACAAAACATTTTCTCATAGTGATTTCAAAACACTTAAGTTTGTTTTAATCAAAATGGTTTTTCCGGAAAATTAGTTTTGTGAGTCATTTCTCAAACATGGGGATCATTCATCACCTTGTTTTCTTTAACCTCTTGTAAAAACTAACATTTTTAAGATCAATCAACAAACATCACTTGTAGAAAATCAAATACAACTTAGGTGCTGTTTGTTTTTTCCTAGAAGGTCTTCCTGATGTCTTTTGTCTGCGCCGCACAAACGCGCGCAGACCTTTGTGGTCTGCAGCTTGTTTGTTTTCTCACAGACCTTTCATTAAAAAAAGGTCTGCGAGAGGTCTGCTTCAAACAGACATTCAAGCTTGTCTTCAAAGGTCTTCACACCTCTTCTCACCTTCTCCTCTTCTCCCTCCAGACCTCTTCTGCCACCAGACCCACTCCGCCACCACCTCCCACCCCTGCTCCGCCACCACCTCCAGCCCCACCTCCAGCTCCGACACCCTCTCTCTCCTCCACCCGACACCCCCAATCACCTCCACCATCAAAATCGCCGTCATCATCATCACAGGAACCACAACCACCGCCTACACCGTTGTCTCTCTCTCTCCTCGAACTCTCTCTCTCTGGATCTCTCTCCTCCCTCGATCTCTCTCTCTCTCATCAAAAAACCCCAAATCGGAGATGTAGTGGTGACGGTGGTGTAGTGGTGACGGTGGTGGTGGTGGGTTTGCGGTGGTGCTTGATGGTGGTGATGATGAAGGCAGGGAGAGAGATCGAGGGAGGAGAAAGATCTGGGGGTGGGTAGTTGTGACGGGGGTGGTGGTTGCGACGGGGGTGGGTGGGTGGTGGTAGATGGTTGTGGCGGAGATGATGCAGAGTGAGAACAGAGGTGTGTGTGTGTAAAGTGTGTGTTTCTGTGTGTGTAAAGATGTTATATAAAAAAAAACAAACCATCTTCTCCTTCCAGACTGCAGACCTTTGGTCCACCTCTTCTTCTGCAGATGCCTGCAGATGTGGTCCGCAGACTGCAGACCTTTTCTCGCAGAAAAAACAAACAACACCTTAATGTCCCTGATTTACCACTTTTAAGTCGAAATATCACTTTCGTGAATTTCTCAAGAAACATGCCGATTCATGTTCCACGCTTACCAACCTGGGAACTCCGGCAAGTCAGGTTTTTCATTTAAACAGATTCACCCAAGCCTGACTGTCCTTGGGTGATTTTGAATTCTTGTTCAACAATGGTGGAAAATTTGCATCATCCATTGTTAGACCAGAATTCTCAATTTTTTACCTCAACACATGGCTCCTCTGGTTTCAACGAACAAGAATCATTGCCTGAATGTGGCTTGTCTGACTTTGATGAGCCAGATTCATCGCCAACATGTGGCTTCTTTGTTTCCGGAGAAACAAATTCATCACCAGTAACTTTCTCTTCTTTCTTTGATTTCCCTTTCGTCCTCAGATTTGTATCTGATGAATTCGTTTTGCTTGATTTGTCATTCTTTGGAGAGCAAGACGATTTATCAGAACTTTTATCTGTTTTACCAGCTGTATCCGAGGACAAAATCTTCTCCAGATACTCTCTGGCCTTCTTCCTCTTCTTCCTCAGTCTGTCTTTTTGTCCCTGAGAAAGTTTCACTTTCTTTTCTTGAACTTTAGGTTCTTGAACCTTCTGTTCTTTGGGCTTGACATTGACTGGTTTCTTTGCCAATTTCTGAGAATTATCCCTCGATCTTTCATTTGATTTCCTTGGGCAATCTCTGGTAATGTGACCTCTGATTTGGCAGTTATAGCATCTCCTCGTCTCAAACCACTGATTTTGGCAGTTAACAGATGTATGCACAAACACCTTCGCTGGAATGTATCGGAGGTTACCGGACGAACCCAATGAATCCTCCACCGTCGGAGGCCGCCGTTGCCGATTGGGTTTTTTAACGTTGTTTAAGATGGTCATGTGAACTTGGCAGGGTATGTTCCTGCAGCATCCCATGTAAGAGGAGACTTTTATGGTGTCATATCACTAGCCGCGTCGTGAGAACGACAACCACCTATGGTGGCGCACCCTCATGGTGGTTAATCTTTTAGAAATTTGTTTTAAAACGAGAATGAGTTTGTATTATGGTTTTGTACTGCTGAGAAATTTGTGGTTCTGATGAGAATATAGATTTAAACCATGGTTTTGCACTGCTGACTAATTTGTCATCTTTCATATTTAAGTTTGTTGTATTTTGATAATTACTATAAGAGTAAACTTCCGTTTTGCTCCGTGTGGTTTGGTCACTTTAACGGTTTTACCCTAAACCTTTAAAAATAACCATTTTTCTCCAATAGTTTGCTATGGTTTTTCCATTTTGCTCCCCGCCTCTAACTCCATCCAAATTGTTTGCTTTTCCATTTTGCTCCCCGCAGGGAGCAAAATGGAAAAACCATAGCAAACTATTGGAGGAAAATGACTATTTTTAAAGGTTTGGGGCAAAACCATTAAAGTGACCAAATCACAGGGAGCAAAACGGAAGTTTACTCTTACTATAATATAACTCAAAATTATGCATTTTGATTTCATATATAAACTATTATTATCGTTATTTAACAATGATGTGACCTTACCTTTATAAAAAAGAAAAAAGAGTAATGATGTCTCACCCTTCCCAATGTAAAATAACAATATTTTACTAGTACCAGGTTCTTCCAACAGGTCCTTTCGCGGGGCCCCTTCCCCTGGCCCCTTTCTCAGGCCCTTCAGCCAAGGTCCTTCCCCAGGACCTCCCTCAGGTCTTTTTACAGGGTCCTTCCCCAGGACCTTCCTCAGGTCTTTTTACAGGGTCCTTCCTCCGCCAGGTCCTTTTCTAGATCCTAACACAAAACACTTGTGCATGGCCCTCCTTCGAAGCCTTGCGTCGTGCGCCACTTCTAGATGCTAAGTTGTTGTTCCCATTAGAGCATCGTCAGAGTACGTGGGCTACCCCCGTTAACGATATGATGGTCACACGTCTTCACAAAATAAAACATGAGGCACAAGCGCTCGCACACACAACATAACATGTTTAACGCATAAATGAATTAATCCTTAGTATAATTTACCATTCGAAAGTGTTTTTGTGGCAAGTATCAAATCATGAACGTGAACAACACAAAAAACTATTAATCACGACCTACAGGATAGGTCGACAAAGGCTAATATTGATGTGCACCAGAGAAACAAGGCATGATCTTTGAAAAAGCACTGAAGAATAGTGATCACCTTAAACATCCTTAAACAAGGATATAGCTTCGGGTAGGAGGAAAGTGACACAACATTAGTGAAAGAAAGAAATACCTTTGTGCAACATTGAACTGGGGCTGGTATGATGCAACACCATCATTACATGACCTCTATTGAACATTTATCGACGTCCTCATATCTAGTGGTTGATCAGAAATATGAGACCTATGTTTCTTGCGGACATTGTTCACCCGAGTTTTTTTTTTTGCTAACCTGTGGTTATTCTCGTTCAACAAGAGTCACAACCGATCGTCTAGACGGACGGGCTCAGGGACAACTTATTTTATAAGTTCAGTATTACCAACTTCGCTTGACAACACTGAACTGGGAAGCTAGCATGGTATAACACCATTGGGTTCTACATTGAAGGCTTTTAGAAATGATTTTTATTTTTGTATTGCCTCCTCCAAAAGGGATTAAGCCCCCTCTATAAGTTCCCATGTTCGAAGATCTCTATAAAAAAAGGAAGGAAGGGGAAGGAGCATGGACTGCCTTACTAATTCCTCCCTGGAAGACATGAAAATGCCTGGGCTGTGTATTTGGTTCCTTCCCTGAATAAAAAAAAAGAATCAGTGGGTTACGTTATTAATCCTTCACTTGAAGAAATGAGAGGCCTGCGCTGCGTATTAGGCTCTCCTCCCGAGGGCGAAAGAATTAATGGACCACGTTGTTAGTCCTTAAGAAAAAACCAGACGCTCACTCTTTGAAAATGGAAGACTCCTTAGGCGACGCTATTAGTCCCTAAGGAAAGCCTAAACGGTCCTTCCTTGAAGGAAGGAAGAACCCCTTCCTGCGAGCCGCTAATTTAGTCTCTTCCATGAAGAAAAAATAATCCGCAAGATAAGTTCCCAACACTTATACTCTATACCTTAGGTGGAAATGAGCTCATCCCATCAACTGCCATCTACAAAGATTCTACCGGGAAAAAGAAAAAGAGGGAAACCTTAATAAGTATGTCTTTTCTTTAAAGGGAAAGTGAAGTCCTTCTATGGTCTTTCGTGCTCAAGAAACCCTGACCTCCTTGAACAAACCGATATGCTCTCCTAAAAACTAAAGCGTGTCGATAGTTACTTCCGTCAACAGGAAAATCCCTTCTCTTGTGGATAAGGTACCTCAGCAGTCGCTTCCAAGAACAGGAACGTATACTTTCCATGAAATTAAGTCCAGGAGAAGTTCCTTCCAAGAATATGAAGAATAACCCATTCCTAGGATCAAGTATTTTAGAAGTCCATTTCATAAACAGGAACATACCCCTTCCTCGGGACTAAATCTTGAAGAAACTTCGTCCAAGAGTAGGAAGGAACATATCCCTCCCTCGGGATTCAACCTTGAAGAAACTCCTTCCAAGAATAGGAAGGTTTAACTGCTTAATTCGATGAAGTTAAGGAGTTTAGAGATAAAGCGGAACAGACGAAGATGATAAACGAGGAAAACAAGATTGTTTGGATGCGTTTCGAGGTCGAGTTGATGGCTTGAATATGCAAGTAATATGAAATGATGAAATACAATGGCCGTTCGGTCATTAATCAAAAGTTGAGTTGAATGAAAATACAAGAGGAATGTGAAGTAAATAAGTTGGGGGTCCAATGTGTCATTATTTGAAACTTAAATGTGGGAGGTGCCTGAAGTGGGAGTTTCACGATGGGGATTAATATCCCTAGGGATTAAGTCTTGGAGGATCCACCTCCAAAAAAATGAAGATGCCCCATCCTATGTGATTAGGGGTCTCGTAAGTCTCTTCAATGAACAAGAACAAGTTTCTCCCAAAAAAAAGGAGGGTATCCCCTCCCGTGGGATTAAGTATTGCAAAAGTCTATTCAACGAACAGAAGTGCACCCAGCTACGGGATCAAGTATTGGTAAAATTCCTTCTAAGGACGGGGAAAGTACCCCCATCCCTGGGATTTGATATATGAGAAAAATCCTCCCTGAGATTTCGCACCTGAACAACTTATTCAAAAAAGGGGGGGGGGGGAGCCCCCTTGACAAGGGACTTCGAATTTGAAGAACCCTTTCCTTGAAAAGAAAAGATCTCCGCCACAGGTCTGTGTTTTAGAAAATATCTCTCCAAAAAAGAAGAGCCCCATCTCGGGGTCGCATACGTTTGAAGAAGTCTCTCCAAGAGGAGAGGGTTGCACTTTCCATGGGCACCAATTTTTAGAGAATTACAACATCTCTCCAGGGAGGAAAGAGCCCTTGATAAGGACTCATGGGAAGGCGCCCTCTACATAACAAGTGTTCCTAAAGGGCTCACAGAACCTCTCCAAAAGGAGAAGATGCCACCCCTTCTCGAAGAACAAAAACCTGAACGGTTTGAGGACCTTGCTAACGGGTCAAACAAGATCATCTAGGAAGACGTGCCGGACGATCTTACAATAAAATGAACATGTACATGTACATAGGCATACAGACATGCCGCCTTAGTCAAAACAAGGCAAAGCCCGGCCGTGGGGTAGGACTAAGTCGACTACGTCCAAAAAACGCCGAAGCAGGCATATGAAAATCCAAGTGGCCCAAACACCATTGGACAACAGGCCCAACAGAAGCTTTAAGAACTTAAACAAGTTACAAAGCGGGCCTAGGCAAAGCCTTTACAACTTGAACGAGTTACAAAGCGAACAATACAAAGCTTTGACAACTCAAGCAGGTTACGGAGCAAACTTGTACAAAGCTTTAACAACTCAAGCAGGTTACGAAGCAAACTTGTACAAAGCTTTAACAACTCAAGCAGGTTACGAAGCAAACTTGTACAAAGCTTTAACAACTGAAGCAGGTTACGAAGCAAACTTGTACAAAGCTTTAACAACTCAAGCAGGTTACGAAGCAAACTTGTACATAGCTTTAACATCTCAAGCAGGTTACGAGGCAAACTTGTACAAAGCTTTAAAAACTCAAGCAGGTTACGAAGCAAACTTGTACAAAGCTTTAACAACTCAAGCAGGTTACGAAGCAAACTTGTACAAAGCTTTAACAACTAAAGCACGTTACGATGCAAACTTATAACTCAAGTAAGTTATGAAGCAAACCTGTACAAAGCTTTAACAACTTAAACAAGTTACAAAACGGGTCTATACAAAGCTTTAACAACTTAAAAAGTTACAAAGCGACCCACAGAAAGCCTTAATGGCTTAAACATGGTACAAAGCAAATTCTTGAAAAAGTTTTGACAGCTTAAGCATGCCAACAATCCTCATTGGAGGAACGCCAAACAAAAGTATGACACGATACATGAGGCATCCCATCCGATGCTCTTAGAGAAATTACTCTTGAACGAGTACCTTGATTGAAATGCATTTAAGAGGTACATGCAAAGATGGTCTAAATAGCATAAACGCTCTCAAAAAAGTATTCTCGAACGCGTACATTGGGTAAAGTGCCTTCAAGGAGGCATAGATTGAAGTACGGTACCGAGCTATCCTACTTGTGGTGTCACCTTTCTGTTTCGAATGCTGAACGCCAGGTCACCCCAAGGACAACAAAGTAGGTTGGTTTGGCATGACGTGCCTTAGACTATATTTACCCGACGGATAGGGGGAACAGTTGAAGGGCAGATAGCGACCCGCCTAGATTTTCAGGGACTGGAACAAGTCCTGCGCCCATTCATGAGTGAATAGACTTGGACTAGGGATAACTTGACGACGAGGATCCTCGCTTGGGCTCCTCGTCTGGGCTCATCGCCCTAGATTGATGACTGGGCTCGAGCCCACTTGGGTCTTTCTCGGTATGTTTAGATTGGTTCGAGTGGGCCATGCCTTGATAAGCCCATTCTTGGGTCACCCCATTAGGGTTAGGGCCCAAGTATGTTGTTATAAAAGGAAGAGCTCATCCCCCAAAGAGGGCAGATTACACTTTCCCCACAAAAAGGTTACTTCTTCCTCCTCCTTCTCATATACAATATCTGCTCCCTCTTCCTAGATTATACATTTTACTTGCACTTATAATTATCATTGTCATACATGATACTGACTTGAGCGTCGGAGTGCCCACGGGGTGAACTAGAGGTGTACAAATCGGTTTTTTTCAAAAACCGGTTTCGGTTTTTTCACCCAAAATAAAAACCGGTTTTTTATAACCGGTTCCGGTTACTAACCGGTTTTTGAGGTCCAAAACAATAACCGGTATAACCGGTTGGGACCGGTTTTTAACTTGTTTTTCCCAAAAAAACCGGTTTTTACCGGTTTTTTAATAACCGGTTCGGTTAATAACCGGTTTTTGAAGTCAATAATAGTAACCGGTATAAAAACCGGCGGTTAAAAAAAACCGGTTAAAAAAAAACCGGTTTTGGTTTTTTTTTCCGGTTTCGGTTCTAAAACCATTTTTTTTGTACACCTCTAGGTTGAACCCCCTCGGGCCCTCTAACTAGATCTACCTGTGGCTGCAGCCCAAGACCAGATGCCCCGCAAGAGGAACTGTCACCAGGGGCGAAGGTTTGTTGGTGCTCGGGGGTGCACCTGCCCATCCCAATATTTCGGTTAGAAGTGTATATGTTCCGATTTTTCGTCCGAAAATTTTAAAACATTATATAGGATTGCCTACCCCCAATTATTTTTCCTAAATATTTATACAATATATAAATTAAAGTAAACTTTGTTACCACTTTGTATGTAAGTGATGGGTAGTTTTGTAAATATATTTTAACTCTTATCTCTGAACCCTAGGTTACCCACCACACAATAAACTTAATCACAAATTTTTATGTCTAAGAACGGGTCCTTTGAATGAATGAATTTTTTTAGTTTTATTTGGAACTATTATTATTTGACTTGACCCGAATCGATAGCCGACCCGAAATATAACCATAGGAAAAAAAATTTGGGTCCCATCACTTTACGCCCACTCGAAACTTTTGGTTAAGCTCCGCCACTGACTGTCACCATGACGACAAGATGACGAACCTGAACCGAATCCTCCCGAATCTGAGGTTAGTAACGCCGAATCGCTTCAACCAGGGATTTGGGGATTCGACATAACCATTTTGTGTATTAATTTATTCTTTAGGATTTGTGCCCAAGTTATCAAATCTGATATGACTTTTTTTCTATTCTTGTCGGTCCCCAAATCGAATAAAGGGCCTCAAACTTTTACTTCGCTTTAGGCCCCCAAAATCGTTGAGCCAGCCCTGATACCAACTTATAACTTATAATTATGTTGTATCCTTAAATTGAATTGAAATAACTAAAAAAATGTAACATATTATCTCCTTTCTACTAACAAAAGTCAGATGTTAAAGTATATTAGACCATATGTAGTGGGACCTTTTTAAAAAAATAAAAAATAAAAAAAAAACGCTCAAAAACGCCTTGCCCCCATTACACAGGGCGTTTTTTAAACAAAAATTCCAAAAAAAGCCCCCTTGGCGTGGATATGAAAACGCCTTGCCCCCTTCTCCTTGTCCAATCATCTTTCATCTCCTTGTCCAATAAGATTTTTTAGGTGTTTTTTCTTTATTTTATTTAATGCCCCAATAATGCCCAATAATGCCCCATTCCCACAACACCCATTTTAGAAAATGTCCAATAATGGCCCTTTGCTGACTGGACCGCCACGTGACGTAAAATGTCCTAGGGCGGGGGCATTATCTTCCCGTTCCACTACACATGTTCTTACAATATGTGTTGTGGTTGCGAAAGGACATGAAGAAGGCCAAGTTACATTACGTCCTTGCTACCAACAACCTGTGTTTCATTTCTTTTTATTTTTATTAAATAGTATAAAAAGCAAACATTTAGAGTCATCTAAACAATTAAGGGTGAAGGGTGAAGGGGTGAAGGGAGTGGTTAAATAGGTGAAAGTGACAAACTTTAAAATGAACCAATCAGAGTGTGCCATGTCAGCAAGTGTGAAGAGTTTAAACTTTGGTGAAAAGTGTTGGCAGTGGTGTAGACACTTGAAAGTGGCAAACTTTTTTTTTTTTTTTTAAAATTATGTGTTAAATAAAAACAAATAAAACATCAAATTAATTAAAAAAACAATTACTATATGTTAGTATTACAGTGCAAGATATGCCTGGCATTTGTTTATTGGACCATATTGCCACCGGTTCCTCCACCACCACCACCCTCAAAATCAACCCACCCTTATCACCTCCACCACCTCCTGTTCACCACCGCCGTAGCAACACCACCACCGCCACCGTAAACCACCACCACCAGTCGCCGTAGCACGGAAAAACATGCTCCAATCATGCTCCAATCATTATTGCCCCCTCTTTCTCTTCTTTGGTCACTCGGCAAATGTATACCGAGTTGTTTGGTTTGCCGAGCGGCAAAGGTGGCCGGCAGTGGTGTTACCGCGCGGCAAACACCTTTGCCGAGTGGTTTCCCGCACCACTCCCTTCACCCTAAATTAAATAGTATAAAAAGCAAACATTTAAACCCATCTAAACATATCATTATGTTTGAACTCTCCACAACGTATGTTTTTGGTGATGAACCCCCGACCTACATGGCGCCATTTTTTCTTTTAGAGGCCGCATTCACCGTAACACAAACTCACTTTTTTTAACGGCAAATTTGGATAATTGACGGACCACTGAAATATCATAATGTCACCGGTGGAACCACTCGATCATATGCTTCTCTACTAGGCTATAATGCCTATACACCGATTCAGGAGGAAACCTAATATATCTGGGAAAACTCCATTTGTGGGAATCAAACCCAAAACCTAATGGTCTCTAAGCCTTATCTCACCTCCAAGATGCCACTAAGCTATAATGCCATAGGCAACACAAACTCACTTGCAAGTTAAGTAATTAATCGTTATTAACTACTATTAACGTCCTTATGACGTATAGCCACCACAATGCAATAAATATTATGCGATTAAGAAAACTACCAGAAACAAGTACCACAATGCAAAGCATCGTCACCGACGCATCACGCGGGCACCCTGCTAGTATTAAATAAACAAATTAAACCGTAATCATAGACAGAAACATAACCTATTTAACATATCGCACTCATTTAACATTTAACATAAACTTGTAACGACTATCATAAATTCATAAAATAATTTTCCATCTAAATAACACCACATTTTTTTTTGAACGGTGACTTTCTTTTTGAGTGACCTAATGTTATACCGCTTAAACAATGGTCCTAGCTAAGATCTGCCAAGACTACGTTGTTTTAACCGGGTCCATGCTGAGTTGGTTAGACTTGGTTACGACGTTCCCCGGAAACCGTACTGCTTCACACGAGATGCCTCACTGAAGTAACAACTGGATAAAAACCGGGGTACGGCTCAGGATCAAACCCCACTCAGTAAGTTTGTTACCATCATTACCTAATATCCAACCAAATATGACACATATGTGAATTAAAGTGTCCGTGCTGAGTTTGTCACATGACTCTCACATCATTGCCTAACATCCACCACTTTCCCCAAATGTCCCTCTGTTTCCAACAATGAACAACAAAACCCTAACCCTAACTCTGATCCCACTCTCACACCTCATCATCTCTTTCATCACACGTGAACACCACTAACACTTTGCTGTAACGTTTCCACCTCTTCCAGTACCTCTAATTTTGCAATTGAATTGTGAAATTAACGATTTTCAGTTATAATTTTGTCTACACAGGTGAAATACCATGGCTGATGACGACGACGATAAATCAACCGAATCCGATAGCAGCACTTGGGATTTTGGCGGTGAAGATACGCAGGTGTTTGATAGCCAGTTTGTTGAATCTCCATCTTCATCATTCGGTAAGAATTTAGGGTTAGGTTCATGAGAAAACCACTAGAAATTACTATCAACTGATCAAATTCTTTTATTTTTGTTAATTATAAGCTACACATATACATGTATGAGGTGTATATATGTATATGTAGTTCATGAGCTACATATGTAGCTCAGTGATCTACATATATTGTTTTATTTTATTTTATTTTATTTTTTAAGCATTTTGTCACTAGTCGGCCTTTGTCTTAATTGCTGAGTGTTATGTGCCTTATATCCAAGGCTTCATGCAAAACTACTATCGAGCCGGGGGTCTCACTGGAAGCAGCCTCTCTATTCCTACGGGGTAGAGATAAGGCTGTCTACATCTTACCCTCCTCAGACCCTACATTAGCTTTGCTATTGGTGGGATTTACCGAGTATGATGATGATGATGAAACATGTTGTCAAAAAATAGTAACATATAAAAAGAATGGAAAAAACTAATTAAAGGTTCTTTTAAAAAAGTGGGTTTCTCGAAGTTTTTAAGTATCTTTTGTAGTTTTCTTATGATCTCCTCTGTAAAATATAATAATTCAATAACTCCTGTTTGCTGATATGCTCATACAAATTAGGTAACAGAGGCAATGGTGATACAGAGCAGTTGCATTATATACAAAACACTGTTCCTTTTGATGACACTGTCATGTGTGGAGATGATTTAGCAACCCAAGTGATGGATCATGATGGTGAGACCCAAGTGATGGATCTTGATGGTGAGACGCAACTGGTTAACCTTTGCGGTGAGACTCAAGTGGTGGACATTGGGGATGACGTAATGGACATGTTTGACTCTGTTGAAAGAGACGAGACTCAGTTGTTTGATGGTTATGATACTGAAGAAGTTGTGATTAGTGATCATGACGGAAGTGGTAAGACTGAAATTGTGGATGACTCTGATGAGGTTTCGGATGATGGTTCGGGTAGGAGAGAATGCGCTAATTCGGCAGACGTAGAGCGCGCGAAGGATTTGCATCAGTGCAAGGAGGATATGAAGGATTGCAAGTCAAATACGGATTGCGAAAGGAGTGAAAAACACACTTCTGGTAGTTGGTAAAATTTAGAGGTGGCAAGTTTGATGGGTCGGGATGGGGTGCTAATGGTTCACCTGAAAACACTTTTTGTTAAAATTGAACTTTTTATAAACAATTAGTTTAAGACTGCAACATAAGTCACATTATTATAATAGTAATTTAAATTTAGGGGTGTTACCAATTTGGACAAAATACTAGGCCAAACCGGTAGCTACGGTATTGGGAAACAACAAATCAAATCAGATGGGTTGGGTTGGTCGTCTAGACCTGCCGGTTTTACTGGTGTGGTGGTTTAACTAATCTATTATAGTCATTAGTTAGTAATTTAAAATTTTAAAGTGACAAGGATAGTTCATGATTATAAGATATACATAACTACATATTCCAAAAATGAAAGAAAAATATATGACTAATGAAAGTTAAACAGAGTAACAGACTGTTTTAGGCTTCAGACCGGATCAAACCACAAAACTGCGAAAACCGAAGTGTTTGGATATCTCAAACCTTTTGATTTGCTTCCGTTTGGTCGGTTTCCACGATTTTTAATGCCCCTAAATCAGAATTAGAGTTTTACTATACATATCCCTAAGGGGGAGGGGCTATGTTTAAGGGCTAAGGATATGCATAAATTTATTACACTTTAAACATGTTATTGATGATAAGTGCTAAAGTATAATAATTATGCATGTCCAAAATTCTTTAATATAAAACTTTTATGATGTTTGATGCACCAAAATACATTTTGGCTTTGGGCCCCTAACATCGATTCAACCCCTTTCCTTTATAGCTATTTTCATCTTTTACGCGTCTGACATGTTGACAAATCATGGTCCAAATCAATCCATTTATAAGCAAATGTTTTCTTAACATAACTTTTATGTTATTTACATGGCAGGCATCGGTTTCAAAACCTTTACGTCAATTCGTGCAGCATCTATGCGGGCTGCGGGCCTGGCAGCACTCAACAAGGCTTCTAAACGAAGTAACACTCCATCACATCCCACTTTGAATTCCGAACCCGACATTGAACATCAAAGAGTACTCTCCGGAGAAAGTCAATCTCATGACCTGGAGAAGGTCAACCAAAATAGGTGTGAATTTGGTAGGTCAACTGCAAGAAAACTTTTCGATGAGGATACACTTGCTGAAACTGGAACAAAAGAGGTAAATGACAAAATTGACCTTGGCGGAGCAGCTAATTCGCCTGTATTGGATAGTGAGTTGGGTCAGTTAAGCTATATTGATTCTCAAGAACCTGGGGATGCGTCACAAGCCAACGCACTTGACTTTGTGGATAACTTTCTGAAAGTTAATATCGAATGTGATGATGATTTCGGCATTGGACGGTCAACCGGAGGCAAATCAAAGCCGGTTTCGGTTGCAAGTGCTAAAGGGGCTCAAACTTTTGCCAAAAGTGCTAGTCTTATCGATGCGGTTGATAAACGACAGACGTTTTGTTGGGATGATAATGTTGAAGATGAAGGAGGAGGCGAATTTTTTAGAAAAAAGAAGGAAGTGTTCTTTGCTAGCGGAAGTCGGAAGCTAAAATCTTCTGTTCTGTCTAAAAGTGGTAGAAAGTTGCGACAATCGGATACGAAATTGGTGTCGGGTAAAAATAAAGAAAATCATAAAGCAAAGAAAAGCTTAGGAACGGTCATAAAGGATTTGACTTTGCGGAAGAATCTTATAAAAGAATTGGATAATGTTTCAACAGATAAGCCAATGCCAAGTGGCACGGATATTCGTAGAACGATTCAAGAAACGGGCGACGTTCGGTTCGACACTCAAATGGCTGCTGAAGCAATGGAAGACTTATGCTTTGGGTTGCAAGAAACTGATCCTGATAAAAGTCAACCCCTACCCGTGTCTAATGACGGAGTCAGAACAACACGGTCAAAGTCAAAGATGAGTAGTGATCGGTCAAAGGGAGTGACACGCACCAAGTTGGCTGCTAAAACGCGTGAGAATCTTGACAATGTGGCGTTTGACGGGGCAAAAAGAACAGGAAAGATGCCACGGAAAAGAAGAGAACTCGACAGCGTAGATGCTCCGGTTTCATCTGCTGACCAGATGTCGGTAAAAAAACAGTGTGCTCGTACAACGAGGCAATCTGTGAAAAATAACGAGCCAAACAAGGAGGTAAACATCCTTACGGGATTCTATCCAAAAGGCCAAAGAACTAGTCGAAGGTTATCATCTACCAGAAAAGAAATCAGTACACAATCAATCTCTAGATTAACAAGGTCAAAAGCTACTACTTTGACCAAACAAGACAAAGGGTCAATGCGAGAAAGAGTTGAACAAAATCTTTCGGTATGCACTACTCCTGTAAGCCGTGGAACACCGTTAAAAGAGTCATCTCCGATCTGCATGGGAGATGAATATTTAAAGCAGTCATGCAGGAGACCGTCTCTTATGAAAGAAGTCAGCGACTTATTTATTACTAATTCCTCTTTTACATCTCCAAGCAAGGAAACGAGACAGAGGAGAGACGTGTCGATGATTCGTGCTCTGTTCAGTCGGCATTTAGATGGAGATATAATCAAGCAGCAAAAAAAGGTTTCATGTTTTTGTTTTTTTCCTTTACCACAGGAAGAACCAGTCTAAATGTCTTAACTTTTAAGTCACCTAAAGTAGGGATGAGCAAATGGTACCGGGTACCGAAACCGAACCAGTACAGGCATCAAATTTACCATACCGAGCCATTTTCAGTACCCACTTTTTGCGTTTTTCGGGATTGGTACTTTTGGTACCGGTATTTTGGGTTGATTTACCTTCGAATACCATACAGTACTGAGCACTTTCGGTACCAGTACCCATTTTTTGCGATTTTCGGGAAGAGTACTTTCGGTACCGGTATGCTACTGTAAGTAGACTCTTTTTAATCATAATTTATGCACATAATTTAACTGTACTTTCATTTTGTAAAAAAAAAAAAGCTTATAAATTGGACCCAACTTGTCCTCGTTTGTGTCGACGCGTATAAACTATAAAAATGATACGTTTTGAGTGACCCGTAATAGAATGTTATTATATAAAACAAAATGACTTGTTTTGTTCTATTTTGACGTTTGACTAATGTACTTACGCATGGGCCAATTCAGGTCACGCTTTATCTTAACGGTTAAAATAAAAATAAATTAGCTAAAAGGAAACACGCCAAACAATTATAAATGGTCTGAAGTTGAAAAATAGATTATTATTGAAAGTCGTATTTTACCACTAATTATTTATCAAGGAAAACAAAAGTTTTTGGACCTTGGGCCAACCGTACTTTCCCTGCTCGTGTTGACTCGTATAAAAATGGCCCATTTTGACCTGACCCGTTTCAACTGTGACAGATTTTATCTCGCTTGGGGGCTTCAGAATCATCTTCAATGTCAGACGCAACACACTTCATAGCAGACAGTTTTACTCGTACGAGGAACATGTTGGAAGCAATCGCTCTCGGGAAACCCATAGTCACACATCTCTGGCTTGAAAGCTGTGGACAAGCTTGCTGTCACATTGATGAAAAAAAATTCATACTGCGAGACGCTAAGAAAGAAAAAGAACTTGGTTTTAGTATTCCGTCTTCATTGGCACGCGCATCGCAACATCCACTTCTAAAGGTAAGTATTGTTGATTTGATTTCATACAATGTCATTAGGGCTGCAAACGAACCGAATGGTTAGTTTGTTAACAAGTATATGTGTTCACGAACTGTTCTTGAACACTTACCAAACGAGATTTTATGTTCGTGTTTGTTTGTGTTTGTTTGTAAATTTTATGCAAAAACCAAAAATGAATGTTGATGAACACAAACTAATGTTCATGAACTCAAATGGAAACAAACGAACACAAACAAGCGTTCATGAACAAAATATATAATACACTGACACTTATTAACGACTTTATTTGTCGAAATTTTGAAGTATTTAAATAAAATATAAAAACTGAAAACACTAGTGAAGTATCGAACAAAATCAAACATAAACGAACATGTTACTAAACGTTCACCGGCATAAATGAACGAACGTGGCCTCTGTCCATGTTCTTTCATTTAACCTAAACGAACGAAATTTCTTGTTTGTGTTCGTTTGTTTAATAAACAATCAAAACAAACTTCCCGCCGAACAGTTCACGAACCGTTCGCTGAACATTTGGTTCGTTTGCAGCCCTAAATGTCATTATGCTAATACGCATTTTCCATTAATAATTATGTTTTCATGCAGGGACACAGAGTCTTGATTACACCGAATACAAAACCTGGTAAAGAGATCTTATCGTGCTTGGTCAAAGCAGTTCATGGCATGGTGTGTAATATTTGTATTATTATATTTTGTTATAAAATTATATTGTCTTTTATCTTGTTTAATGCTGAAACAAGTGGCGTGGGTTTAATTTCAGGTGGTTGAACGATTGGGCAGAAGCTTACTGAACGATGATAAAGTTCCTGAGGGATTGTTGATTCTGTCATGCGAAGAAGATTACGCAGTTTCTTTGCCTTTTCTTGAAAAAGGTTTATTTCATTTTGGATGTTTAATAAAATAAATACTTTTTTTGGGGTTAATAAGTTGAATCGTTATTGAACGTCAGTCGAAACTTGCATTTTCTTGTATGTTAATGCAGGAATAGCGATATATAGTTCAGAGCTGCTACTCAATGGCATTGTTACTCAGAGGTTGGAATATGAAAGGTTAGCCCTCTTATCTTAATTGTTACCTAAAGTGTATTTTTATTTCATTTTATTAAATAAATGTTATATCATTTCTGTAATCATATATTGATTGTTGGTATGAGCAATCAAATCACACTCACTCAAACTTGACAAAAATAGGGATGAACACTCAGGTGGTGTTTGTTTTTCTAAAAAAGATATGCGCAGGCTCTTCTGTCTGCGCCGCGCAGACCACGCGCAGACATTGTCATCTGCAGACTGTTTGTTTTTCCGGAGACATTTCATTAAAAAAACGTCTGCTCGAGCTCTTCTTGGTGCAGACTTGGCCCAGCCACTTCTAAGATCTTCAAGGGCTGTAGAGGGTTAAACACCACCGCCACCACCCACCCACCACCGTCCATCACCACCACTACCGTCCACCACCCACCACCGTCCATCACCACCATCACCCACCACCGTCCATCACCACCACCACCCACCACCGTCCATCACCACCACCACCACCACCGGCCGTACTGATGCGGGCCCAAGTGTGGAGGAGCGGGCCATCTTGTATTTGGAGGCCCAAGATCGTGTAACAAAAGGGGCTTCACTAAAATGGCTCTAACTTGGGCTACGGGGGTCCGTTTTGGGCGTGCGACCAGGCGAAACGAACGTGAGAACGAGCTCCATCTTGCTGCAAATAGCCTACGGCGGTTTGGGTCATCGTCCGGGCAAAAAAACGCTTATTTCTATTAGTTATTTGCATTTTTATGTTTTTTTGAAGTGTTTTAGACATTTTGTTTTTGGGCTTGTGTTTGGCCCATGGCCTTTTTGTGGCCCATTTCGAATTTCTGTCCCTATTTATATGGTTCTCTAGTAATTTGAACAATCAGACTTGAATTTTGAAACTACTCAACTTTTCACTTCAAATTCCGTGCCCTTTGGGTTGAATTTTGGGGTTGGGAAAAGACCTACACGGGTATTCGCAGAATCAACGTGTTTGTTCTTCGTTATCGTATCACGCGCTACATCACGTACACCCACCAACGTCCTTATTGAACTATTCAAAATATTTCAAACTCCACGTGCATTCATGGGATCCAGGACATTTGAATTACACATCAACATTGATATATGACTATTTATATAGTTTTTTTAAAATATTTTTATTTTTTGATGGCAGGCATCGTCTATTTTTAGACCATGTGAAAAGAACCCGATCGACAATCTGGCTGAAAAAAGATGATAACCAGTATAAGCCTGTTGGTAAAGTGAAGTAAATGTAGCTTTGAAGAATTTTATTGATGTATCTTTGCACATGGTCCGACCACTTGCATTTGATTTTTTTTCTTGTTTCTAGTTCTAGCATGTAAATGTGAGAACCGGGTAGCCTTGTTTCTTGTTATAATGACCGAGTGGTCTTTAGGTTATCGGTTTGATTGAGATGTACAGTTTTAAGCGAACTCGAGTTTTTCTATGAACACGTTAATGTCGTGGGTTTGTATGGTTTGCTCCGGAGAAAAAAAAAATGTTTCTTTTACCATCTTATGTGTTATAAAAGGTACATAATTGCCACTTCATTTTTTCTTGTTACTGGTTGATTTCAAAGTTTTTTTTGCTTGAAGTCCTTCAAAATATTTCTAATAACGAGGAAAACGGATGTCTGTTGGTTGGTAATGTATTCCTTCTAGATAGATAGACAACCGACTCAATGTGGCTTGATTGAGACCATGTGACTTGTGAGTGGAGGTGCACAAAAAAACCGGTCCCAGACTCGAGAAAAAAACTTAGGACCGATTTACATTATGAGATCAATGTCCGTACCCGAAACTGTATCTGATTTATACTCAGAAAATATCAGGAACATGTCATTCTCTATACCACTTCACCAACATAACAAGCGTTATAAGGATGATTTGGGGGGCCCATTTTTATATCACCAATTAGATTTCTTTTGAATATGTATAGTTAACAGAGGGTTTTAAAGGGGGTTTTATTCCATAATGTGCAAGTTAATAGTAAAGGTGTGCTAATGTGGCATGAGGGGCTTTATCCTACACCATGCAGCCTTATGTATATAGTCCAACATGATATTAAAGTTAAAAAAACGTAGCAGTCAAATTTGCTTTTTTTTCCGACGGATTTCAACTATAAATCTTAAACCAAACCAAACCAACCAAACATTTTTTTTTTTACCAAAAACCAACCGCGAAACAAAACCGATGACTAGTTTTAGGATATCAAACCGAACAATTAACACCCTATTCTCGGGAGCCCAATACTATGACTTGATTTAGGATTGTATATTGGGCACTTATTGTGCCTTTTTATGGATCTTTATAAAGTCCAGATTCAGTTGTGAGGATTGAGGAACCAATGACAACAAACAGAAACATGCTTAAATCAAATCTTGCAACAACTTCAACCACAGCTTCCAAATGATAAGTGCACTAACATTTCCCAACTCATCCCCCCACTTGTGGCCTAGTGGTAGGAGATTTGGGTTTTCCAATTGAGACTCAAGTTCAATTCCTACTTGTGTCATATTGGGGTGGATATTAGGCAATGATGGTGACAAACCCACCAAGGGGGGTTCGATCCTGAGCCGCATCCCGGTTTTCATCCGGCTGTTACTTCAACGAGTCTTCTCGTGTGGAGGCGGTACGGTTTCCGGGGGAAGGGCGTAACCAAGTCTGGCCAACCTAGCGCGTGTCCGGTTAAGACAACGTAAGTCTGGGTAGACTTGGCTAGAGCCGCCGATTAGGCGGTGTGACATTGGGTCACTCAACAAGAAAGTCAACATTAAAAAAAAAAAACATTTCCCAACTCCGAACAGTTTTTTCTTCAAAGTGAAGATACATATGGGCTGTAACTTAGAGTTCCCATTGGATGATCAAATTTGCAACACCAATAAAGTTTCATTATTTTTTTTGTACTTTTAATATCATTACTTATGGAATAAAGTTCCAACCAAAATCACCAATTACAATAAAGTGGCAGGTAAACGGCAAAAAAATGCGCTGCAACCCTCTTTTGGATAGCAAAACCAATCCTATTAATAACAAAGCTATAAGTTTTAGGGGTTGGGAAACTACTAAGCACGACTCATTGGACCATGTTCAGGAATTCCACTACCTCCGGAACTAGGTAACCAAATATGTCAAAGGTAAAGGGGATAAACACGTGTTGAGTTGAGTTGTAACAAAATTTAAAAAAAGGATTAAAAAACATATTTGTAGGCCGATTTTACATGAAGAACGGGATAATGGAGTCAAAGGGTAGAAATGGGCCGAAGGAGATGGAGTCATTGCATATTTGCGAGAATCACCAGATTTGGATATATCCGTTCGCATAGAGCACTGGATGTACGTCACATACATAGTTACCATATAAAATGTGAAATCAGAATTTATATATTTCCTATATATACATTGAGAGCTTGAGGGAATACTGTCAGGCAGCGTCTCCTCATTCGTCTAACCAAATTACGATTTTGCCCCCTTTTAAATTTACAGTTTTGCCATTGTTTTTATTTTTTATTCTCTTAGCCAAAATACAATCTGCCCTCACCTCAAATTTATAGTTTTCCCATCGTTTTTTTTCCTGTCAAATTACGATTTTTCCACCGGTGTAAAAATACAGACATGCCATTGTTTTAGTGTTTTTTTGACAGAACTATGGTAGTGTTTTGTTTTAATTGGTTGGCACGGTGTAATTTTTATTCGTGCCAAGCGGCTGCCTGGCACACGCTCATTTGTCCTGAAAAATTACTATGTAGCCCCTAGTTTAAAATTATAGTTTTTCCATCGTTTTAGTATTTTTAGCAAAAATATGGTAGTGTTTTGTTTTATTTGGTTGACCCGATCTATTTCTTTGACATCGTGTTATGAGTAGTATGCACAAGTAATCGAAACACAGACGTACATGTTATGAGAGAGAAATATTCGGATTAGTCCCTCGCAACGCGGGCGGCAGAGCCGGCCCTGAAGGAGGGCGGGGAGGACAACCGAACAGGGCCCGTGATTTCGTAGGGCCCGTAATTTTTTTAAAAAAAATCCGATATTATATATGTAAAAAAAATTTTAATAGGGTATAACCAAAAAAATATTAACATAGGCCCACTTAAAAAAATCATATTGTTTAAACTATTTAGTCCATTAGGTTAGTGAGCCCAATACCCAAATATTTTCTAAAAACTAATTAAAAAAAAAAGAAGTCTGGTCGTGGGCGGCAATCAGGAACAGAAACGTCGAAGACTCGAAGGAACTGAGGGAGGAAGAACAGAAACGTCGCAGCCAGTTGCACAGCCGATCAATTGATCATCATTCATCATCACACAGCCAGCAGCCTTCGATTTCAGTCACAGCAGCCAGCAGGTCAGCCTTCGATTTCAGTATTTCACAGCACTTCAGTTCATTTATGTTCTATTGTTGTGACAGCAGGATTGATTTTCGTCTTTTTGATTTCAATTATATATGTCGAATTCATTTATGTTGTTGTCGTCTTGTCGAACATTATTTAGGCGTTAATGGCTCCTAAACAACCATCCGGATGGCAAAACGTCAAAAGAGGAAACGACAAGATGAATTGGTGAAGTCACAAAAGGGTGCTATGCAAAAATTTTTGACGTTATGTCATTCATTCGAATACTATATTTTGTATTTTGTTAATTGCATTGTTTATCGAATGCTATATTTTTGTCAACGGTTCAAAGTTGTATGAAAAAACTAGTTTAAATTTTTTATTTAGTTAAGACCTAAGGGCACGTTTTTCGAACTCGAACAGGGTACATGAATTCTCAGGGCCGGCCCTGGCGGACGGGACAAAAACTAGTAAGCATACAATTCCAAGATTGATCTATAGTGATCATTTAATGGACAAAAGTTGATTGTTTTTTTTGAAAGTCCAACCAAATTTTATTCAAAGCCACTTGTTAACCATCTGTTAAATAGAAGCTGCACTAGGAAGTTCAATACACCAAAATAACAACATAACTTACAAATCAAATCCTCATACAAACTAAGTTAAAACCACACCAAATCTCCCAAGTAAGAGTTGAAGCCTTTCCCCGATTCTTTAACCATAGGAACCGAAATAGTTTGATTTCCTCCTTTATCCGAGCCACATTAATCTGCTTGTCATAGAAGACGACGTCATTCCGGTGTTTCCAAATAACCCACAACGCGGTTTGTATCACCATATAGACCGCCTTCTTCCATCTATTCGACCCCCTATTTCTCTTGTGGATAGCGGCTAAGTCTTTGAGATCCAACACATATATAGGACGTATCTGACACCAATGCACTATAAACTCCCAAATCAGATTAGTAATTATGCACGTACCAATTAAATGCAGCGCCGATTCTTCCTCGTCTCCACACAGTTTGCATCGAACATCTAGGACAATAATATTCCTTATTGCAAGGGCCATGGTTGTAGGTACTTTATCTTGAACAATTCTCCAAACCAAGAAATTTACTTTAATAGGAGTCTAGCTATTCCATTCAAGTTCCAATCCAAGGTATGAGAATAGTAAACTTTCAGCTTTTTTCCAGATGCTACTGACCGAGAATTCACCATTTCCGTCTAAAACCTACTCCCACCAATCACCCCACCCCCGAACCCATATGATTGAACTGCTGCAATAAGGGCATCCAACTCAGAATACTCTTCAAAGCTATGAGGCTCTCTAGACCAGGCTGTGCATGTCGCAACCCCCGATCCCTTATCTGTCCCGGGAACGGGCGGACGTGAACTCAGAGTTTCGGTGGTATCAGTTATTTAATCTCGCAGCGGAATTTACATCAGGCCGTAGTTAGGAAATGTTTATCAGAGTAAAACCACCATAATTGATATTAATAAACACATGAGCAAAACCCAAGTTTCTTGTTACAGTACATTTATAGGGACAAAACCCTATTTTATTGAATTTAAAACATCGTTTATTAGATAACTTTTATAGCCACTTATTTTCCAAGCCGTCAGTGCTCTCGAGCTGGCTTTTTCCCAGTTGGCTTTCACATTGTGTTACCTAAAACATGTTTTTAAAAATATTTTGTCAGCGGGAAATACTGGTGAGTGAATCCCATTTTAACCAAGAAACATTTTATCAATTAACACAGTATTGAGAGCTATCACATTGTTTATTTCTACACAATTACTCATTCAGTACTGTCAATCCTTGACTTGTGGGCCATATTACACATTGGCTACTCGTCGTCCAATGGTAACGTACTGTCAGTCCGACTTACTACTCGCAAGTAATAAATTTTGTATACAAAACCCCAAATACCGGCAGTAATTGAAGAACTACAAAGACTCAATCACTACTTAATCGCATTGTAAAATAATTAAGGTTTTGTAAAACATTCCGAAAACATTAACAAAAAGAGGATAAACTCACTTTGCTGTCTTAGGCTTTTCGTAAGGGTTTCCTGGGTATAATCTATAATTTATACAAATGTACATTGGTTAGTATCATAACCCTTTGAAATTATTAATAATACCCTCCCCGAGACGGCATTCCAACAACTACGTCAGGCAAAACCACGACAGTTGTTACGGAACCCTAAATCAATCGGGCAGCGTAACTATTACGAAACTGGGGTTATAATACTTACAACGGAGCAGAACCTCGCTAATTAAGGGGTATAATACTTGCAAAATATGCCTAATATCAGAGAATTCGAGATTGAGATTTTAGAATGAGCGACGGAAAACGAAGTATGATGGCCTTCTTATATAGTCGTGTAATCTGGTCCTCACGCGGCCCGCGTAAAGTAAGGCTAAGCCTTACGCGGCCCGTGTCAACACGCGGTCAACATATAGCTTTGCCTGATCACCAAGTAGACTCGACACGATGTCGACACGTGTCAGCACCGGATGATTCCACGTTTCATGATCTGTCGCGGCCCGCGTCAACTTAGACGAGGTCTTACGCGGCCCGCTTGAACTAAAGAAGTTAGCGGAGTCAAAGTCTGGTCTTGATACGGCCCGCGTGAGCTTGAGGTGGGATCTTACGTGACCTGCCTCAGCTTACTATTTCTTGTTTTTAATTTATTTTATAAACTATAACATAATTTGGGCTCGGTTTTCACATACGGGGTGTAATATAAGACATATTGGGACATTTTAAGATATAATAGGGTATTGGAATTATACTGAGGGTGTTGGTTTTACCGAGGGTTGTTACATTCTCCCCACCTTGTTTTAGAGCTCGTCCTCGAGATCTACTGAAACAAGTGCGGGTATTTCCTTTGCATTTCTGACTCAAGTTCCCATGTGTATTCCGGTCCTCTTTTGGAGTCCCACTTCACTTTGACTAGAACTAGTCTCTTATGCTTGAGATTCTTGACTTTCCTGTCTTCAATTTGTAGGGTTCTTTCTACAAACTTGAGTTGTTCATTTACCTCTATATCCTTAAGAGGCACTATCAATGATTCATCAGCTAAACACTTTTTGAGATTAGATACATGAAACACATCATGTATTCCTGCCATTTCCTCTGGCAGTTGTAGTTGATAGGCTACAGGTCCTATTTTTCTAATAATCTTGAAAGGTCCAACATACCTGGGACTTAGCTTTCCCCGTTTGATGAATCTTACCACTCCTTTCCAAGGAGAGACTTTCAACAATACTTTATCTCCGACTTGAAATTCCAATGGCTTGCGTCGGTTATTAGCATAACTCTTCTGTCGATCACGTGCTGCTTTCAGTCGTTCCTTGACTTGAATAATCTTGTCAGTTGTTTCCTGCACTATCTCAGGTCCAGATAGCTGTGTTTCCCCAATTTCTGCCCAATAGACTGGGGTTCGACACTTTCGTCCATAAAGTGCTTCGAATGGTGCAACATTGATACTTGTGTGATAACTATTATTATAAGAAAATTCTATTAAAGGTAAGTGATCGTCCCAATTACCTCCAAAATCAATTACACAAGCTCTAAGCATGTCCTCCATTGTCTGAATTGTTCTTTCACTTTGTCCGTCTGTTTGAGGATGATAAGCTATGCTTAACCTTAACTTGGTTCCCATTGCCTTTTGGAAACTTGACCAAAAATGAGATGTAAAGCGACTATCTCTATCAGAAACAATTGATAAAGGAATGCCATGTAAAGAAACAATTTCATTTACATACAATTTAGATAATTGTTCCATACTAATTGTTTCCTTCATTGGTAAGAAATGAGCTGACTTAGTTAGTCTATCTACAATCACCCAGATTGTATCATTTCCTTTCATAGTTTTGGGTAATTTAGTAACAAAATCCATTGTTATTAATTCCCATTTCCAAACTGGCATTTCTAATTGTTGTAACAAACCTGAGGGTTTCTGATGTTCAGCTTTAACTTGTGAACAGGTCAAACACTTAGAAACATAGATTGCTATGTCCTTTTTCATTCATATCCACCAGAAATTTTTCCTTAAATCCTGGTACATTTTATTACTTCCTGGATGCATTGTATATTTAGACTTATGGGCTTCTTCTAATATACGATGACGTAGATTTCCTAATTTAGGTATCCACATTCTCTTTTCATGGAATCTCCATATTCCATCTGTTCCTTGTTCTAATTCTTTTAGCATACCTTTTAATTTTTCAGAATCATCCTTGATTACTGATTCTTGTACTTCTCTTATTTGATCATTTAAATCTACTTGCAGATTTAATTTAAGAGAACGTACCCTTTTTGGCTTTTCATGATACTTTCGGCTTAAAGCATCTGCTACTACATTTGCTTTTCCTTCATGATACTGGATATCACAATCATAATCACTAAGAAATTCCATCCAGCGTCTTTGCCTCATATTTAACTCTTTCTTCCCGAAAACATACCTTAAACTTTTGTGATCAGTAAATATGGTAAACTTACTACCATAAAGGTAATGTCTCCAAATCTTAAGAGCAAAAATTATAGCTCCTAATTCTAAATCATGAGTTGAATAATTCTCTTCATGATTCTTAAGTTGTCTAGATGCGTAAGCTATAACCTTTTGACGTTGCATCAATACACATCCATAGCCTAATCTAGAAGCATCACAATAGACTACGAAGTCTTCAGTTCCTTCTGGTAATGCTAGTATGGGTGTATGGGTTAATCTTTGCTTAAGGATTCTAAATGCTTCTTCTTGTTTTAATCCCCATTCAAACTTAACAGATTTACAGGTTAACTTAGTTAAGGGAATGGCTATTCTAGAGAAATCTTAATAAATCTTCTATAATAACCGGCTAATCCTAAGAAACTTCTAACCTCGGTTGGTGATTCAGGGGTTTTCCATTTCGTAATTGCTTCAATCTTTGTTGGATCTACATGAATTCCTTCATGATTGACTAGGTGTCCAAGGAATTGTACCTGTTCTAACCAAAATTCGCACTTTGAAAATTTAGCATAAAGTTTTTCCTTTCTTAATAAACTTAAAAGTGCATGCAAATGTTTTGCATGATCCTCTTCACTCTTAGAGTAAATTAGAATATCATCTATGAATACAATTATGAATTTATCCAAATATGTCTTACATATTCGGTTCATCATGTCCATAAATGCAGCTGGGGCATTGGTTAAACCAAATGGCATGACATTAAATTCATAATGGCCATACCTCGTTCTAAATGCGGTCTTAAGAATGTCCTCTTCCTGTACCTTTAATTGATGATATCCTGACCTTAAATCGATTTTAGAGAAAAATCGAGCTCCTTGTAGCTGATCAAACAGATCATCGATTCTCGATAATGGGTACCGATTCTTAATCGTAACCTTGTTTAATTCACGGTAGTCAATGCACATCCGCATTGATCCGTCCTTCTTTTTAACAAACAATATCGGTGCTCCCCAAGGCGACGAACTCGGTTGTATAAATCTTTTTTCCAAAAATTCATCTAATTGTTTCTTCAATTCTTGCATTTCGGCAGGTGCCAAACGGTAAGGTGCTTTGGCAATTGGTGATGTTCCTGGTAGCAGGTGAATTCTGAATTCAACTTCTCTGTCTGGAGGTAGTCCTGGTAATTCTTCTGGAAAGATATCTGAAAACTGAGATACTACTGGAATATCTTTTAATTCTTTTCCTTTAGTGTTAGTGATTATGGAAATCAAATACACTATAGAACCTTTTCTCATACAACTTGCAGTTTTCATCACAGAAATGAATTTAGTAGACCTAAAAGGTTTATCTCCTTTAATTGTGATCTTTTTACCTTTTGGTGAATTTACTTGAATTAACTTTTGATCACATAAAATAATGGCTTTATTGGCTATTAACCAATCCATTCCGAAAACAACATCAAATCCTACCAGATTCATGGGATATAGGTTTGCAATAAATTTCTGATTTAAAATTTCTATTCTTGCTCCCTACAAGATTTCAGAAATTCTAACAGTTTCTCCATTAGCTGTCTCTACTACGCACTCATGTGGTAGTTTAGTTAATTACTCATTTAGAAATTTGCAAAATGATGTATTAATAAAACTTTGGTTTGCACCAGAGTCAAATAATACTTTAGCAAAAACATCATTAACTAAAAACGTACCAGCTATGACATCTGGAATCATCTTAGCTTCTTCTGCAGTCAAAACAAATGCTCTAGCATTTTTAGTATTCTTGTTGTCTGGAGCTGGAGCTAATTTTGGACAGTTTGGCTTGATGTGACCTTGTCCTCCGCAGTTGTAGCATATCTTGCTGTTTTTCTTCCTGCATTCTTCTTCCTTGTGTCCCGATATTTTGCAAAAAATACAGTATATGGAACATCTTCCTGAATGCTTTCTTTTGCAATTTCTACAGTATGGTGTAGAGGTAGAACCTATATTTTTCCCACGGTTAGAATTTCCAGAACGAAATTCTTGAGTCAACTTCTGGGTTAGGCTCCTTCTTTGATCCTCCTCTCGGGTACGGACTAATTAATCTGTCAAGGTATTGGCTAGTTCTACAGCTTCTTCTATGGTTTGAGGTCTAGCTGCCTTGACTACATGTCTTATCTCCCCAATTAATCCCCAAATATAACGGGAAATTAATACTGTTTCTGGCGAAGCAAGATTTGGCACTATTCTAGCATATTCAAAGAATATTTTAGTGTATCCCTTACTATCCACACCAGTCATCCTAAGATTTAGGAATTTGTTTGCTATCTGTTCCTTCTCATTAGGTGGGCAAAATTTCCTTTCTACCTTATTCTTAAATTCTTCCCATTCCATATTATAGGTTTGATCACTTCCTCTTGTTTGGAGGATAGTGTTCCACCATTCTAGTGCTGCATTTTTAAACAGATTAGAAGGAAACAGTATCTTGTCTTCTTCAGCACACTTGGTTATCCTTAAGACTGCCTCAGTCTTTTCTATCCAGCGTAAGGTTGCAATGGCCCCTTCGTTGCCTGAGAATTCCATTGGTTTACAAGACCAGAATTCTTTATAAGAACAACCATAAGGCATGGTTCTTCTTCTTTTGGGAATAGGCATTTGAAGTACAGGTCCATTGTTCACGCTGTTTTCTGGTTCACTTGGTCGCTTACTGCTATGCTTACTTTTATTATCAGCATTTTTAGCAGTTTGAAGTATAAATGGCATTACATCTATAATTCCATGTGCTACTATGTGTTGGATAGCACTATTGTCCACTTGGTTTCCATTGTTATTGATACTCGGATTATCATTAACCACGTTAATGTTACTCTGGTTATCATTATTCAGATTTCCTTGATTTCCTTCGTCGGCCATCTGAATTTTAAACATTTATCCCATATTAATATCGCAATTAATATTTTAATATAGTTAATCACATAACACACAATTTAGCCAAAAACGTAGATCATTGCTACTATACTCTTTTCATATACTTATGCGTCTTTTACACACTAGTACAGAAATAAAGATTACAATACCAATAGAAATAAAATAGTAATATGCATCCGTACACACATATTTTATTTTTATTATATTATTATTACTACTGCTTCTTCCATTCTAACATTCACGGATATGGATTCATCCAAAAATCCATATTGCGTTCATCGTATTTCCATACGAGACGCTCTCCCACCTGACGCATTCTCTCACTGCTTTCTAAAATTTCCTCCCCAAAAGTCCTAAGTTCTTGGACGTTTTCTGCACTCATTGGGGGTGCAGGTTCTAGGACTGGGTTTGGAATCTGGGGTGCATGTTCCTGATATGGGGGTAAAAGTGCCTGAAGTTGGTAAGGATCTTCCAAGATTCCCCTAATGTAGTTATTATGATAATAGGGATCTAAAGGGTCCATACCTAAATAGGCTCCTATAGGTGTGTTTTCAGGAATAGAGTAATGTTGCACATAGTCCCTATTCTCATCCCACCATGGGTCGTAATTTGGATCTAGAGGGTTTGGTGCAGGCACTCTAGGGATTTCTTCTGGATTAAAATCGAACATCTCCACTTGGTTTTCCTGATTTTCTATCTCCATAGGTTGTTCTGGGTTTTGTGGTTGTGGGGCTACTAGTTGTTCCAGACCTGGGTCAGCAGCAGTTGTAGCTAGGATAAGGAAATTAGCTAAGCTTCTATTTAGCATATCTTGAGTATGAGCATCTGTCTCTCTCTTAATAGCTGCTAAGGCCCTTTGCTGTTGCAATTTTCGCATCCACTTCCTACGAGCAAAAGCTTCTTTACTGAACCATCCTCGTTTCTTAGTAGGAAATGGTTCCTCCGACTTAGCTCTAAAGGCAAATATCCCGTCTTCCTGATCAGCAGTATACCCAGAGAGGGCAGGCTGTGATGATGTACATTCACTCCTAGGTAAATCATATAACTGACGATTCATATCTGATGGTTCTTGATCACTCATACTGTAAACTAACAGATAATCAAATAACACATAACCAATAAATACAGTTATGCACGTATTTCCATAATTTATTTCCTAACACACGATTTCAAAATTTTAAGTGTCAGCAGAACACTTCTTTGGCTCAGACCAGTGGCTAGGCTCTGATACCACCTTCTGTCCTAACCCCCGATCCCTTATCTATCCCGGGAACGGGCGGACACGAACTCAGAGTTTCGGTGGTATCAGTTATTTAATCTCGCAGCGGAATTTACATCAGGACCGTAGTTAGGAAATGTTTATCAGAGTAAAACCACCTTAATTGATATTAATAAACACATGAGCAAAACCCAAGTTTCTTGTTACAGTACATTTATAGGGACAAAACCCTATTTTATTGAATTTAAAACATCGTTTATTAGATAACTTTTATAGCCACTTATTTTCCAAGCCGTCAGTGCTCTCGAGCTGGCTTTTTCCCAGTTGGCTTTCACATTGTGTTACCTGAAACATGTTTTTAAAAATATTTTGTCAGCGGGAAATACTGGTGAGTGAATCCCATTTTAACCAAGAAACATTTTATCAATTAACACAGTATTGAGAGCTATCACATTGTTTATTTCTACACAATTACTCATTCAGTACTGTCAATCCTTGACTTGTGGGTCATATTACACATTGGCTACTCGTCGTCCAATGGTAACGTACTGTCATTCCGACTTACTACTCGCAAGTAATAAATTTTGTATACAAAACCCCAAATACCGGCAGTAATTGAAGAACTACAAAGACTCAATCACTGCTTAATCGCATTGTAAAATAATTAAGGTTTTGTAAAACATTCCAAAAACATTAACAAAAAGAGGATAAACTCACTTTGCTGTCTTAGGCTTTTCGTAAGGGTTTCCTGGGTATAATCTATAATTTATACAAATGTACATTGGTTAGTATCATAACCCTTTGAAATTATTAATAATACCCTCCCCGAGACGGCATTCCAACAACTACGTCGGGCAGAACCACGACAGTTGTTACAGAACCCTAAATCAATCGGGCAGCGTAACTATTACGAAACTGGGGTTATAATACTTACAACGGAGCAGAACCTCACTAATTAGGGGGTATAATACTTGCAAAATATGCCTAATATCAGAGAATTCGAGATTGAGATTTTAGAATGAGCGACGGAAAACGAAGTCTGATGGCCTTCTTATATAGTCGTGTAATCTGGTCCTCACGCGGCCCGCGTAAAGTAAGGCTAAGCCTTACGCGGCCCGCGTCAACACGTGGTCAACATATAGCTTTGCATGATCACCAAGTAGACTCGACACGATGTCAACACGTGTCGGCACCGGATGATTCCGCGTTTCAAGATCTGTCGCGGCCCGCGTCAACTTAGACGAGGTCTTACGCGGCCCGCTTGAACTAAAGAAGTCAGCGGAGTCAAAGTCTGGTCTTGATACGGCCCGCGTGAGCTTGAGGTGGGATCTTACGCGACCCGCCTCAGCTTACTATTTCTTGTTTTTAATTTATTTTATAAACTATAACATAATTTGGGCTCAGTTTTCACATACGGGGTGTAATATAAGACATATTGGGACATTTTAAGATATAATAGGGTATTGGAATTATACTGAGGGTGTTGGTTTTACCGAGGGTTGTTACAGTGCATAAGACCACCAACCCATTCGGATCAGACACACGCTCCAAAATCATAGCATTTTTATTACTTTATAAGCTGAATTGTAACAACCTCCAAAATTTCAATTACCCATTCCTAAAAATGCATGTCAACGAACCCGAATTGAAAAACAGACGAAACTAGTAACAGGGACCCCCGGAGACTCATGGGGGGATCCCCTAAATCTCCCGCGACCCGCGACAAGAGTTCTGGACGCATGTAACATGAAATTGATGAATGGCCAGGCTATACATGACACAAGGCTACCCTAGCCTAAATGGATCGCTCTCGTGACACGCGGAAGGATCCCGGGAAGCCAGCGCGATGCACGAGAGGTGTCAAAACTGGATATAAATCCCTCAGTCTGGGACAGGGTCAGATTGCTCACTTCGATCAAAATTTTCGTTTGTTACACTGCTCTTTGCTCTGTTTCTTTCAAATCAACATCCTAAATTCCCGAAACTCTGCTACAATATCAGGCTAATAACTCGATCACTGCTACGGTACTATATCCGACCGATTGAAACCAATCCAATGGATGTTTAAGTGCTGCCGGTACCCAGCTATACTTTGTCATTCGTTGTGGGTTTTGATCTCGTGATTATCGTTAATGTTGCATTGAGTTAATACACTAATACGTGTGCATTGTATATTTACTTAGGTATACTAAAGCTTTAAACCAGTAGGCAAGAGATATCAACCTAAACCTACAATGTGAGTCATTCTTCTTTTTATCAAATTTCTTTCAAAACCCTACTTGTTTTCAAAGTTGTAATTACAGTGATTAAGTCTTTATATTCTACAATTACTGCCGGTATGTGGGGTTTTGTATACACTATTTGATTAGCTTCACCATTGGACAACGGGTTAGCCAATGTGTGATATGACCATAGTCACAGATCCGGTCGAGTGATAAATACCGATTTGGGGTAATTGGTTGATATAAACAATGTAATCACCCTTAATACTGTAAATTATAACAATGCGTCTTTCTATAAAATGAATGAACTCACCAGTATTTTCCACTGACCAAATGTTTTTAAAACGCGTTTCAGGTGATTTACTGTGAAGAAAGGAAAAGTGCCGTGAAGCACTTCAGCTTAAATAAGTGGCTCAGTGAACCAGTGAACCAGAAATAACAGGTGTTTTCTGTAAATAAAGGATTTCCCCAGTGAAATTCCTTTCTGTAAATACGGGGTTTACCCCACAGTTATTAAATAAAAATTCGGTGTTTTGAAACTCTGATAATTTTTTCCTGACACCCTGCCTGATAATTTTTCCGCTGGCAATTAATAAACACCGGTACCACTACTGTCTGCCTTGCGGCGCCCGAACCAGGGTACGGGTCAGGGGGCCGTGGCAGAAGGTTAAATATAAGTATTTTTACAAAACTTAATTTGCTTAGACCAGTAGCTCTGATACCACCTTCTGACAATCTAAACCATAGAAGACATGCTGAGGGCATGTGTTATAGATTTTGGTGGAAATTGGGACGACCGTTTGCCATTAGTAGAATTCTCTTATAACAACAGTTATCACACAAGCATTAATGCTGCCACATTTAAAGCACTTTATGGACGAAAGTGCCGAACTCCAGTATGTTGGGCAGAAATAGGAGAATGCCAATTATCAGGTCCCGAGATTGTACAAGAAACCACTGACAAAATAACTCAAATCAAGGAAAGATTGAAAACGGCATGAGGTCGCCAAAAGAGTTATGTCGACCATCGATGTAAGCCTTTAGAATTTCAAGTTGGAGACAATGTGCTATTGAAAGTTTCTCCTTAGAAAGGAGTAGTCCGATTTGGTAAGAAAGGAAAGTTAAGCCCAAGATACGTCGGACCATTTAAAGTTCTCCAACGAATAGGACCAGTCGCCTATCAGCTACAACTACCAGAGGAATTGGCAGGTGTACATGATGTATTTCATGTATGTAATCTTAAGAAGTGTTTAGCTGGTGAATCTCTTGTAGTACCTTTTCAGGACATAGAGGTAAATGAAAAATTAAAGTTTGTTGAAAAACCTCTGCAAATAGAAGATAGAAAGATTAAGAATCTTAAACATAAGAGGTTAATTCTGGTCAAAGTAAAATGGGATTCAAAACGAGGACTAGAATATACATGGGAACTAGAATCAGAAATGAAATGAAAATATCCTTAATTGTTCCAGTAAATCTTGAGGACAAGATTTAAAACAAGGTGGGGAGGATGTAACAACCTCCAGTATTTCAATTACCCATTCCTAAAAATGCATGTTATGGAACCCTAATCGAGACCCCGAACTTGTACGGTGCGACCCAAATTGAAAAAAACTGACGGAACTAGTAACAGGGACCTCCGGAGACTCATGGGGGGATCCCCTAAATCTCCTGGGACCCGCGGCAAGAGTTCTGGACGCGTGCAACATGAATTGATGAATGGTCAGGCTATAAACGACACAAGGCTACCCTAGCCTAAATGGATCACTCCCGCTACGTGTGGAAGAATCCCGGGAAGCCGACGTGACGCGCGGGAGGTGTCAAAACTGGCTATAAATCCCTCAGTCTGGGACAGGGTTAGATTGCTCACTTCGAGCAAAATTTTCATTCATTACACTGCTCTTTGCTCTGTTTCTTTCAAATCAACATCCTAAATTCCCGAAACTCTGCTACAATATCAGGGTAATAACTCGATCACTGCTACGGTACTATACCCGATCGATTGAAACCAATCCAATGGATGTTTAAGTGTTGCCGGTACCCGGCTATACTTTGTCATTCGTTGTGGGCTTTGATCTCGTGATTATCATTAATGTTGCATTGAATTAATACACTAATACGTGTGCATTATATATTTACTTAGGTATACTAAAGCTTTAAACCAGTAAGCAAGAGATATCAACCTAAACCTACAATGTGAGTCATTCTTCTTTTTATCAAATTTCTTTCAAAACCCTATTTGTTTTCAAAGTTGTAATTACAGTGATTAAGTCCTTGTATTCTACAATTACTGCCGGTATTTGGGGTTTTGTATACACTACTTGATAAGCTTCACCATTGGACAACGAGTTAGCCAATGTGTGATATGACCATAGTCACAGATCCGGTCGAGTGACAAATACCGATTTGCGGTAATTGGTTGATATAAACAATGTAATCACCATTAATATTGTAAATTATAACAATGTGTCTTTTTATAAAATGAATGAACTCACCAGTATTTTCCACTGACCAAATGTTTTTAAAACGCATTTCATGTGATTTAGTGTGAAGAAAGGAAAGTGCCGTGAAGCACTTCAGCTTAAATAAGTGGCTTAGTAAACTAGAAATAAAACGTGTTTTCTGTAAATAAAGGATTTCCCCAGTGAAATTCCTTTCTGTAAATACGGGGTTTACCCCACAGTTATGAAATAAAAATTCTCGGTGTTTTGAAACTCTGATAAAATTTTCCTTGATACCCGGTCCTGATATTTTTCCGCTACCAAATAATAAACACCGATACCACTGCTGTCTGCCTCGCGGGCCCGAACCGGGGTATGGGTCGGGGGTCGTGACATGAATAAACAAGGGAATTTATTGCATAAAGGCTCCTCAAAAAGACGTTTATCTTTCCAAAAACTAACTTCCTTTTGTCTACCGGAGACGCCCGAAACAAGGCTGCCAAATTCATACCCAATTTTTCATACTCAGCTGAAATATTATGTATTTGCTTCCAAGGTCCCGGTAAGGAAACCTTAACGGGGATGAAACTCCACGAACTCGAATGACTATGAGTTGCCCAAACGACCTTCCTCCACAACCTCCCTCTAACCGTCTTGAATCGCCACCACCATTTAGAGAGCATGGCCAAGTTCGCCATTTGAAGTGAACTGATGAGAAAGGTAACTGCAAGTTAGTGGATTGGTATTTAAAGTCTTAGCTTGTTCTTGGGAGCTCGAGGCTTCACTGACTTCTCTAATTTGAAATCTTAGCTTGTTCTTGGAACTTGAGGTTTGGAGGATTGAGGCTGTTGAAGGGTACTGGATGACTTGGTTTCTCTGTGCTTAAATGGCTTGTTCATGAACTATAAACTTGAATTTCTATCCTTTTGAACGAGAACATGAACATTAGTCAAACAACTTTAAGTTTGAATGCATATAAAACCCAACTTTTGTGTAGCACAATTTGACTAGTAATCGTCAACTACTAAAAAAACTCAAAAGATAAACCATAAATCACATCAAGATCTAATTCTTCTAATGCCTAAATCTCTAGAGTCAAAGATACCACAAATGATCACAATAAACACAACTACTACTACAACAATCATACCCAGTAAAATCTTAGCCATAACAAAGATATTGGTAGGGTCTTGGAGGGTGGAATGTAGGCAAACCATACCTCTATCCCAAAGAATACATATGCTACTTCTAGAGAGACCCTCGTCTCCAAAACCATATATGGGCATGAAAAGTATTTTAGAAACACAAAGTGCTTCTCATAGAATCTAAACAGCAGAAATAACAAGTACTAGAAAATAGTATTTACCAGCAATCAATAACAAAATCGGTGAAAAAGTAGAATAGTAACTGATAAAAACATTACACAAAGACAAAATGAAAGTACATGTAAAGGCTACTTTTAACTATAAGAAAAAAAAAAACTAAGCCGCTAAGACAAATCTATATTGTCCTCTAAATGTCCTTAACCTTAATGCACAAGAAATCACCAAAATGCACATAAGTACTTTAGAAAACATATCAAGCCACGGTCACAAAGATGGTTGAAATGACACTATGAATCATACCCACACCCCTGGTCGCATATAATAGATGTAGCCAACCTCAACTCAACTGGGCATAGAAGATACAATCCAAGCTCAACCCTAACCCTAATTGCTACATGGGCTCAACATTTTCAATCAAATCAAAGAACACCCAAATCTCAATTTCACATTATGACCCACAAATTAAAAACCAAACCCTGACTGAAATACAAAGTGCAATTACCTTCGAGCTCTATTTTATCATCCGATGAGCTCCATTCATTAATCAGATCAAACATTATAGAAACGATACAACAAATTGTAATAATAACTTTACACCTAAGTATATTTGTATATGTATCATGTATGTCACACCCCGATTTCCGGTGGGTCCGGAAGGGTAGGGTTTAAACGTGACGATTGGATAACAGTGTCACTATATATATATATGCAACGGAAGTATTGAGTAAAAATATCAATTCAATAAAAGCTTGAATATATATAAAATTTATACAAATGTACGAGTACAAGCCCATAGGCGGGATCTAATAAAAAGAGCTTTAGACATCATAGGCTTTAAGCTGAGGAGTTGCAAATTCCATAGCCTTTATCATAGCCGACCTGGATTCCCAGCCTAATATCAAGGTTCGGTACATGCGATTCAATGTTTTGAATATACATCAGCTTTTGCTGATAAATACAATTAAGTGATCCGTTTTGAAAACATTTTTCAAAAAAACGAGTTTCATAGTTAGAGAAAACCCGTAGGTAATCATTTAATATTTCTTGGGATTTTATCTTGTCACCAGGTTTACAATACTTGTCATACAATTGGGAACCAGAAATCAGTGCCGGTCATTTTTAGTGCTATAATGATTAAGGTATACACCAAAGTTTAATAACGCGTCTTATAGTCGGTATGCCTACCCCAACGCGTTATTTAGTATGGCCATAATAGTTCATGAGTCGGGACGCCCAGACACGGTACCATTAACCCCTAATTATTCCAGTTATCAAGTATTACAGATTAAACCGAGTTCTTATATTTATAAGCAATCACAGGGCTCATTTATATAATACCCGCTCCAAGTGGCATATTTGCCACACCCTAAGTTTAAAAACAAAATAAGTTAAGAGTATTTACCTTTTGCTAGCTTCCAACCAATAACAATTTTAATTTAGCAAAAGCCATAAGTTTAAGTATTATTAACCCAAGTCCGATTATCTGGGGGGTTCTATAGTCCGGAAGGAATAGAATTAGTTATCTGTTAGAATGTAAACGGGGTCATAGGTTAGTTCCTTAGACATGACCTGTTACTTAAGAATAGATTCGGTTTCGCTAGATTAAGCGTAGACCGGATAGAATGTGGTTTATACCTATCTGAGTGCAATGACTCATTGGATAAAGGTTTTATAAGCATACATTCTGTTTGAAGTAGTTTTGAAGTGATTAGACCCGTTACGCCTAAATTATACGAACTAGGTTGTATAACTATTTATGCGCGTAAAAGTTCGGAAGGTCGGTTGGGTCTAAGACAAGTCCGAGGTGTCAAAATATATTTTATAACATTATACATTCTGTTTGAAAGTCATAATGTTAATTAGTTTGGTTTAAAACCATTTACTTAGCCATTTTGACGGAAAAGGGCATAGTTGTCCTTTTTATCATATACTTACAAGACTTGTCATTTGACTTACCAAAGGACACGACCAATAGGTATAACTTCATAGGGTTATACTCTATAATAATATGGTCATAATGTCGGGTTTAATCAAGTGCTAACGTTGACCAAATGGGTCAGAAATAAAAGTCAAAACAGAAGTCAAACTGCTTGACTTTTGACACAGAATGAGGTCTAAACTGAATTGGACGAGTTGAGCATGCTAATATATGTTTATATAAGTTATATATTATGTTTAAGTGTCAAAACAAGTGAGTTATAAGCTTAGAAACTCATTTATGCGATTTATACAAATTGTTGCTTTTTTGACTTATTAAGTAACATGCTTGACTCGTTAATTCGACTAGTAAACGTGATGATCCGAGGATATGATCACAGAGGGATCACACCATCATTATTACGATCACGTAGGTTTTTATAGAAACATATCCAAATTAATGGGCCACTCGTTACTAAATGTGTATAGGATTTTACGTCACAACTCACTGTGTTTGTTGGATTAGTCCATGTGGATATAAACATCATTAGATATACTATAATAAGTTATGTAAATAAATTTACACAAGTATATCTGTATATGTATGTGATCAATCTATCAAAATATCTACACATAATCGAGGAGCATAAAATGGGTCGAATGTTATCGAATGGCTTTCCCCGACCAATTATATACAAAGTTATTTCATAGTGGTGATTTGGGGTTTCACTCTCTTTTTTTCTTTTGTTATATAGATTTATATGTTTTCTTCGCTGTGTTAGTTCATATAGGCGCCAAATCCAAGAGAGTGGCAACTTGAAAATTAACCTTTTCAAAAGAATATATGACAATGGTGCCCTTTGGATTTCATGCACGCGGACAATAGCTTCTCATTATGCATTTATTTCGTGTAGTCAAAATAGTTAGTTAAAGAACAACTACTTCTTCTTGAATCTTTAAATCGCACAAGTCAAATTTGCATTCATGCAGGTGTTCAAGTTTGTATACGAGTGTTGCTTTACTTACCTCAGCTGTCAAAACATGAAATATGACCAAAAATTAAAAAAATGACTTCACTCTCACATGAAGGTATGTTCTAGTTGTTTTTCACAAACAATGTTTTTGGTTGATTTTCACAAACTATGTTTAAAGATTGACCATGTTAACATCATTAGATAATTTCAGTAGCATCTTAGTCATTTAGATTTAACAAAATAAAAACAAATACAAATACAAAATATATAAATAAAACCCAAATACCCCATTTACTTCTTCTTCTCGAATCTCTCATCCGTGTAATTTCGAATTCCAGGGTTATCATCATTACTGTATTAATATACTATACATGGTTGGTGATGTTAAATAGATCAATTAGGGTTCAAAATCTACATCTAATTTTTTAAAGATAAAATAATTAGAAGTTACTTGGTGGTTCATTTCAAAGTGAAGTAGTTAGGAAAACAAATATTGTTTTTATATTTACCGATTATCTGTTAGTAGGTTATTGTTTGGAGAGGGAGAGTAATGGAATTCATTGTTTGTGGACTCATATATCTCTGCCTCATTTGTTGCCTCTGAAAGTCTCCGCTCTATTAATCTTTTGTTAGTCTTTCTTTGATCATATAACTAGTATAGAGATTTATAATAAGAAGAGAATTTAAACTAGTCTAGAATAATTTTATGCCAAGGATAATCATCTGTGAACATATGAAAATAATAGTTTCGTTTTCTTATCTCTTAGCAACAATTACAATTTTTTTATAGAATCATATCCAAACTAATGGGCCACTCATTACTAGATGTGTAACATGATTTTACGTCATTGTGTTTGTTGGATGAGTCCATGTGGATATAAATATCATTAGATATACCATAAGAAGTTATATGAATAACTTTACATAAGTATATCTATATATGAATGTGATCAATCTATGAACAATATCCACACATATCCGACGAATATAAAACGAGTCGAACGTTATCGAATGGGTTTTGCAACCACTTTTTTACAAAGTTATTTCATTGTCATGATTTGGGTTTTCTCTACTTTCTCTCTCATGTTTCTTTTATTATCTAAATTTATAAGTTTTCTTTGGTGTGTTAGTTCATATACGCGCCAAATCCAAGAGAGTGGAAATCTTGACAACCAACCTTTTTAAAGATATATGAGATTGGTGCCCTTTGGATTTCTTGCACGTGCATAATAGCTTCTCGTCATGCATCTTATTCGGGGGAAGATTCTGATACACCATAATCAAAATCGATTGTTGAAGACCGGTTCTTCTTGAATCTTTACATCATATGTGTTAAGTTGGCGTCTATGTTTTCAAGTTTGTATATGGGTGTTTCTAAACATAACTCATCTCTCAAAACATGATATACGACCCACGTAAAAAATAACTTCACTCTCACATGAAGGTGAGTTCACTAAAGAGCGGATACGTTTAGCCAAACCTTGTATATACATTTTGAAGTAAATTGACAAAACGTATTAGGTTCCTAATTTCAAAATTTGAAGTATTTATTGTTTATAATACTAGTTGTTTTTCACAAACTGTGTTTTGGTTATTTTTCACATATGTTTTAAGATTGACCATGTTAGTTTGGAAAGATAATTTCTAGAGCATCTTAGTCATTTAAAATTAACAAACCAAAAACAAACACAAAATAAATAAAACCTAAACATCCCCATTTACTTCTTCTTATCGTATCTCCCATCGGTGTTAATGTGTTAGTTTGAATTGTATTTTTTATTACTGTATTAAAAATTGGTCAATGATGTTAAATGGATCAATAAGGGTTCCTAATCCACATCTAATTTCTTAAAGATAAATAATCCAAGGTTACTTAATTTCTTAAAGATAAATAATCCAAGGTTACTTTGGTGTTAGTAAATATACGCGCCAAATCCAAGAGAGTGACAAGCTTTGAGAAAAACACATTTTTAAAGAGTATATGTTAATGATGCCCTTTGGATTTCCTGCATGCACAAAATATCTTCTCACAGTGTATCGTTTTCGAAAAGATTCTGATACTCTTTAGTCAAAATAGATTGTTGAAGAACAACCACTTCTTCTTGAATCTTTACATCAAACGTGTTAAGCTGGCATCCATGTTTACACGTTTGTATGTGAGTGTTGCTAAACGTACATATCTCTCAAAACATGTTATATGGCCTACAATTACTTCACTGTCAAATGAAAGTAAGTTCAATGGGGAGGGGTACGTTTAGCAAACCCTTGTATATACATTTTGAATTAAATTGAAAAAAAACTTATTAGGTTCCTAATTTTAAAATTTGAAGTATTTGTTTTTATAACACTAGTTGTTTTTCACAAACAGTGTTTTTAGCGAGTCGGGCCGACAACGTTCTAGCGGCGGTTAGCGGTGGTGAGTCGAGCGTGGGGTGGTCGGCAGTATTATTAACAGTATTTTTACTCTCCCTCTCATTCATCTAAAATCCTTGTATTTATACTTAACTATTTTTCAATTCGGTCCATACCTAATTACAGTCTAATACAAATAGTTAACCTATTATATTTATCTCATAAATATAATATTATTATTTAACCTATTAAATAATAACCATTATATATATATATATATATATATATATATATATATATATATATATAGTTGACAAGGGATGATAAATAGTAACTTTATTTTTATAATAATATATAGTTTTTTATTACTTTATTATTTAATATATTATAATAGTTATTATTATATTTACTTTTAATAGCATATTTTTTAAAACATATATTTTCTTTACCTTTTTTTAATAATTGTTTTTTTTTATTTTTTTGAACATATATTAATTTATCGATTAATTTGATACTTCTTTAATAATTTACGTTTATAACTTTTTTTCTAAAAACTTAAGTACATAGCTGTGCTTGATTTCTTTCCCTGACATTCCATTATAAGAAACAGTACGATGATAAACTAAATCGTTCTAATGGTTTGACTTTCTAAACAACATGCTTTATTTTCAAATCACGTTTGTTTTACATTATAATTTGCTCTGTTTCGCCCACGCGATATAAAAAAACTAGTGTAGCATTATCTGTTTATTATTTCATATACAATTAATAAATACTTAAATAAATAATCATTTCACAAATAAATATTTATATTAAATACTTCACCAAATATTTAATTCCATATTTGGCTAAACCGCATTTCGTGAGTTAGTATTTAACGTTTAAATACTATAATTTGTTTAGCATCTAAGACGTAACTCTTTGGATCGTACCTCATTAGTAAATGTTGATTAATCGATCACCAGACGTCCCATATGTGACAAACAACAAAATAACAGGTGTATTCGTACAACTTAATCACCGTTAATTATACGATTTCATGCATTTAGGCTTAATTATGTTATAATTGAGCCCACTATGTCTAGCAATGTCTAGGAAATGCATGAACATTTTTGCATTAGCATGATCATATTCGCCTCATCGCGATACAATGAAAACAATTCTATGAACATGGTAGATTATCCGATGAAAACAATTCTATAAACATGATAGATTATCCGATTAACGAGGTTTATAGTAATGCTGGGCATGTTATACAAGTGACAATATTTCATGTCCAATAAAAACAATGAATAGAAACCTACATAGGAACAAGTAATGCTGGGGATGTTATATAAGTGACAATGTTTAATCTGAATTCATGCAAGACTAATTTAAATCCTAATATCCTAATCTATTCTTCATCATCGAATCAACACAGTAATCAACATCATCATCGACATCATAATCAACATCACCGTCAACACCGTAATCAGCACATCGTCAACATCAACACCTTAATTAGCACAATAACACCACTGTCAGCACATCCGCCGGTAACATCCCACACTACCACCGTCAGCACATCCCATAATCAGCATAACACTTTAATCAACTCATTAATGAGCACCCTAATCGGCACAATCTCTTGTTTTTTTATTTTTGTAAAAAACAAATAATATTACATAAATAGCGTAATTTAAGTTTTTTAATTTTATAAACAACACATACTGTTACATACTAGCACACTTTCATGTTTTTGTTTTAATTTTATATATAGCACATACTATTACTTAACTAGTAGAAAGCAAGTTTATTTCCAAATAGGCTCCTAATAACAACACAAAAGGAACAAAATAAAAACACATAAGAATTACACAACAAAATAAGAACTTACGTATAGATTTAAAATCAACACAATATAGTTTTCATACTAGCACATTCCAACTACATAATTAGCACAATTATAAACCACATTTTTTTTAACTTTTTTAAAAGTCAGTTTTATAAATTAAAGAGTTAATTGCTCGAATAGTCCCTGTGGTTTCCAAGTTTTTCACCTTTAGTCCCCACATTTTCAAAATAGCATGTTTGCTCCCTATGGTTAGCTCACTTGTTACTCGTATAGTCCCTACAGTGGATGGAGGTTAGTTTGTTCGGTTAAATACGTATGAAATGACCGAAATAACCCCACTCTTAATAAAAATAAATAAACCAAAATCCACTAATATCTTCAATCACAATAGGTATGCCAGATTGAAATTGACAACCCAAAATCCCCAAATTTTCACCAGTTTGTTCTAAATCCTCAAATTCATCCATCAATTCACCAATATTCCGATCATGTCGTCGGAAAGATACAAATCCGGTGGATCGTCACGCATCTCTGACAAGAATCACCGGCGAGATTCACATCTCCGACGCGAATCACTGTCACACGCAACTCTAATGTATGCACCGAAGGTCTATCTGCCGGAAAAAATCACTAGCGAGATTCACATCTCCGAACACCTCCGGTCGCCACCCCCCTTCTTCGCCGACGAACATTAGGGATCTGAAGCTTCATGTGGAATTCGATGATAACCGATTTATGATTTTGGATAGATCAGTTAGAGATCTGTGTTTGAATTGTGGTTGACTTTCTTGTAGATTTATTTGAGTGTAATGTAGTTACATGTTATGACTGCTTTCCATGTTATGACTGCTTTCCTCTACTGATTAATGAGAATTGCAGTAGTTTAAATACTGATTTGCTCTGGATCTGTGACAAGTTCATTAATTTTTGTCGTTGAGTATGCACTATTATGCCGATGTAATTGATGACTGAATGCGTATAAAAATGAAATTAGAAGGGGTCGGCGGCCGAAGGTGTTCATTGGCGGAGTCGGGGGCGGCGCCGGAGAGGTGGGGAAGATGATGGTGGTAGGCGGTGAAGGTGGATGCTATGGAGGAGCTGTGGTGGTTTTATAGAAAAATTAACTGGAGAAGAGAGTGGGTGGGTGGGGAGGGTAATATAGTCATTTCTCATCAACTTAACTGGAAAAATTAACCACCATCTAGTTAGGGGACTACCCGAGTAACAACCGAGCAAACGACATGGAGTATACATGCAATTTCCAACAGATGGGGACTAAATGTGAAAAAACGTGAAACCACAGGGACCATCCGGTCAATTAACTCTAAATTAAAAAAAGTATAGCAATATGATACTCATATTAAAGATAAAAAATATTTGATTTTATGGTATAATTTTTTTTTTCAAAAATAATGAAGTATATAAAAGTTATTTTAGTTTAAACTTGGTGGAATTAGTATTTAATGGGAAATGATTAAATGACTTAAATACCCCTAACTTGATAGTATTAGTTATTAATTATAGAGGGTTTATTTGTAATCAATACCAACCCTAGATTTAAACTATCAATGACTCTGATCTGTTCTTACGGTTCTTACAATTAACACTGTTTGTATATGATCTCAACTCTAAGGAGCTGTTTCGTAGCCTCTTAATGACCATTCAGATGCTACCTCTTAATGGTTTAAAACCTTTGAATGAATAAGAGGTAACCTCAAGTCTGAATGGTTAAGAGGTAACATCTGAATGGTAAATCATCACATGTCACATTCTTCTACCTTCTCATTGGTAAAATTATTAATGGTTCCATTAAGAGGTAGCCTCTTAATGATCATTCAGAGGCTACCAAACAACACCTAAATGTACAAAGTACCGGTACCAAAATTACCGATACTGAAAATCGCTAAATATGGGTACTGGTATCGAATACCAAATCCCAAACGTGCATCCCTAATGATGACCACCTCATGTATAAAGTCTTTTCATTCCCCTTCAAATATCTGAAATCGACTTTGTTCTTAGGACTTTTTTAACTATTAGAAATGGTTTTCATCACCTAGTTCTTAAATAAGCATGTTTGATATGGATAATTATTGACCCATTTTAAATTAGCAAGTTATATAAGAGTGACCCGTTATTTATTTGAGTAGACCCAAATAAAATCATTTAGCTAACAAATATCACTCAAATCAACTCATTAGTTGAAGAATGAGTCATGATTGCCATGTGTAACGGTGGATACTTTCCATACGTTGGCATGTATGTTTTTTTTATTACAATTAGTTAGAAATGACTTCCACCAATATCATTTTTACTATGGTTAATTTTTTACTACACCTAGATAGAAATGATCACCATGTACTGATTGATTAATTATCTAAAATTGTGAATTCTCAGTAGTTGATTGAAATACTTATGTTATGTCTTTTGGTGCATGATACCAATTGTACGTTCAATGATCATGCTTTAGTTCTAAAATGAATGGAGCTTGGGTACAAGGTACTTTATATTTGAAGTACCACTTTAAAAACTTTGGGTACCGAATCCTAGTAATAACATTACATTTCATAGCTAAAGTTCACTTATAATATATGGTTGAAAAGATTTTGGGTGCTGAAACATCTTAGCGAGGACACTTTACATAAAAAAAGGGAGTTAACAAGTGTGATAATTCTTTATTTCGCTGTGACGCCCTCACGCCCCGCTTGCGGTATGCGCATATAATGTATATATGTGTGGGCGCTTGGGGGACAAAAGTGAAATTGCACTAATTTTAACATTATTTTACTAAATTCGTGAAAATAACGTTAAAAGCGGCGGACGGTTAATCATGCATCATGTGGTGGCGTTGATAGCCGAAAGACAAAAGGGAACATGCACTAATCAGTCTTTGTCCGATTGCTGAGTGTTATGTGCCTTATGTCCAAGTCTTGATGCAAAACTACTATCGAGCCGGGGGTCTCACTGGAAGTAGCCTCTCTATTCCTACGGGGTAGAGGTAAGGCTGTCTACATCTTACCCTCCTCAGACCCTACCTTAACTTTGCTATTGGTGGGATTTACTGAGTATGATGATGATGATGCTGTGACGGCCCTCAGGGAAGTGAAGAAGTGCGAATTCACTTATTGGCTTAACTTTTGCTTAAGTTTGCATCTACTTGGATCCAGTGTTGTATAAAGGAAATATCTAGACATGTATGAAGTGCTGGTATGTTTCGTTAATTGTGATATATATATTATAAATATGAGTGGTCAAAAGTTAAGAAATAGGTGTTGTATATTTCGTAAATTCTAATATATATTGTGAACATGAGTGGTTGAAAGTGAAGAACTAGGAGAATCTTTAACGTGAGTTATTTATGTTACAAAACTGCTACTGAGATAGTATTATTACAACTAGCTTATCTTGTAAAACTAGGAGTATGAACAAGAAAACATAAACAAATAACGTATTAATACAATAACAGTGAACCGGGCTTGTGTTTAACACAATTCCCTTAAACAGATTCGCGGTCTGTTCCCAGGGTACGCCGATTCGAAGCAGCTACAGCGCACTGCCGGACCTGCACACTTGCCTGAAATAAAACTGGAATACTTGCAGAGAGAAGGAGACGCGTTGCGTATATTTTCCGATGGTGTATCTTGTGTGTGTATTTTAAACTGATTAGAATGCACTTGCTTTATAGGCATAAAATCATTACAGAATTCGTGGCCAGCAGTGCATCCATTTGCAGATAATGGGATCAATCATCATTGCAGATAAAAAAAACCGATAGTGCACAAAATAATTCATCACTCAACTTAAATAATGATAGTGCACAAAATAATTCGTTCCATTATTGCTCAATCAGTTTTATTTAACAAAAATAAAATACGGGTCTCAAGTGCAAAAACCAGCCTCACGCGGGTCAGGTTTTTCAGAGCTGCATTCGTGTCCGCAGGACGTGTGGGCACACACAAGTTCAAGCTAATTCCGGTTCCAATTTGCACCCCCCTGCGCAAGCGGGTAGGACTTGTGGTAAAACATGTCATAAAGCTATACTAGTAGGTAAATGTTTTACCTTATAAATAGCCATTCCTTTTGTTCCCACACCAATGTGGGACAAAGTGTTTTCCACATTTGAGACTTTCATTCACACCAATATTTCCAACAATCCCCCACATGAATGGAGGTCGATCTGAGAACAACATTATTCCAATTAAATTTCAGCAGTTGAATCTTGCATACGATAAGTAGGTGTTACCCTTTGAACCTTCGCTCATGAAATGCACTTAGCCCACTGGCTCTGAGTAGACATTGATGTCTTTGAACTCGTCTGCCGTTTGTGTAGACGACAATACACTTCACACAAGACTCTCCCTGACAAAGTCAAGTCCTCTTAGTTATGTTCGTTATGGTCATGAACATGAGCCTGGTTCTGCGAGAGCCATTAAGTATTGTGCCCCATCAATACCCTTCGAAGCGACCCCACTTCTCTCTCACATAGGTGATTCACTATGTAAAGTTACCTTAGTCGAATCATCAAAAGCCATAGGCTCAGCCTCACACTTGTCACTTTTAGGAATGGACTAGGAAGTTTATTAATCTTTATAATAAACTACCTTATTAAATACGTAGGGTTATCCCCCACAGTGACCTCGCTTATTCATACAATTAGGTTTTCCTATTAAACTCAATTCTTGGGATCTCCAGTCTATTGAGTTAGGTTTCCATCATATGAACTTCATTTTTTCAAGGGCTTCAGTCCCATTCCCATGCATGACTTCTGTACTAACTTTCTACTTAGGCCTTTTGTTAGCGGATCCGCAATATTATCCTTTGACCTCACGTAGTCAACAGTGATAATTCCTGTAGAGATTAGTTGTCGTATCGTATTATGTCTACGCCTGATATGTCTGTTCCTACCATTATACATTGTGCTACGAGCTCAACCAATTGCCAATTGGCTATCACAATGTATACTAATGGCCGTTGCCGGCTTAGGCAATCTTTGTATATCCTCAACAAATTGACGTAGCCATTCTGCCTCTTCACCTGCTTTATCTAAAGCGATGAACTCAGATTCCATTGTGGATCTAGCAATAACCGTTTGTTTCGACGATTTCCACGATATAGCAGTACCTCCAAGTGTGAATACATACCCACTTGTTGCTCTGGAATCATTCGTGTCAGATATCCAATTTGCATCGCAGTGTCCTTCTATGACTGCTGGATATCTGGTATAATGCAACCTGTATTCCCGAGTGTATCTTAAGTAACGAAGCAACCGAATTATACAATTCCAATGAATTGAACTTGGGTTGCTCGTGTATCTACTTAGCTTGCTTACAACATATGCTAAGTCTGGTCTAGTACAACTCATAAGATACATCAGGCTGCCAATAATTCTTGAGTATTCCACCTGGTTAATAGGTTCACCTCTATTCTTAACTAGATGTTGACTCGTGTCAATGGGAGTTCTAGCTACTTTAGAGTCATTTGCGTAACCGGCGAATATGTATCAAAATAACTAAACCTTCTCGTGGTTTATATCCTTTGATCACCAACCTTGCCTTGTATTTATCGATGGTCCCATCTGGTTTCATCTTCTTGTTGAAGATCCATCGATATCCTAGTGGTTTACTTCCTTGAGGAAGATCCACTAGTTCCCATGTATGATTTTGTAAGATAGAATCTATCTCACTTTTGATGGCCTCCCTCCACTGAGGTCCTTCTGAGGAATTTACCGCTTGTTGGTACGTTTGAGGTTCCTCTTCTACCATAAAGGTAAGAAAATCAGGCCCAAAGGATTTTTCAGTCCTTTGCCGTTTACTTTTCCTGATTTTAACTTCCTCAATCTTAGATTGTTCCTGAGGTTCATTATTTGCACCCTCATCTTTTGGAACAATTTCCTCAACTGGTCTAGTGAAACTCGGTTCACCTTTACCTGAGCATGGGAACACATGTTCAAACCATGAAGCATCCTTAGATTCTATTAAGGTGCCGTTGCATATTCCAGGGTTCTTGGAATCATACACACGAAAACGATATGGACCATACGGACGAGTGTATCCTATAAATACACAATCCACTGTTTTAGGTCCTATTAGAAGGCGCTTTGGTGGTGTAACCACCACCTTGGCTAGGCACCCCCACACTTTCAAAGATTTATATAGTGGTTTCTTTCCCGTCCATAATTCGTATGGCGTTACATCCTTTTTCTTATTCGGCATCATGTTTAACACATAATTTGCCGATAGGATCGCCTCCCCCCACATGTTCTGGTTTATCCCAGAACTTATCATCATGGCATTCATCATTTCTTTTAAAGTGCGATTTTTGCGTTCCGCTATGCCATTTGATTGAGGGGAGTAAGGAGCCGTGAGTTCATGCATGATTCCACTTTTCGCACGTACATCAATAAAAGGTGAAACATATTCACCTCCACGGTCGCTCCTTACGACTTTGATTTTTCGATTTAGTTGATTCTCAACTTTGGCTTTGAACAGGACAAACTTGTCAATAGCCTCGTCCTTACTCTTAAGTAAGTACACATAGCAATACCTTGTACTATCATCAATAAAAGTGATGAAGTACTTGTTCCCACCACGAGTAGGAATTGCTTTTAGATCACACACATCAGTGTGGATCATCTCGAGGGGTTCAGTGATTCGTTCAACCTTTTTGAATGACGATCTCGTTTGTTTTGCTTCTATGCAAACTTCACATTTATTATTTGAGTCGATATCAAATGTTGGTATGCAATTAAGTTTAATCAAACGACGAATGGAATCATAATTAACATGACCAAGTCTACAATGCCAAATATTAGAAAACTCAATCAAGTAAACAGAACTAGTAGAGTTTTCATTCATTCCATTCATAACGGTTATATTCAGTTTAAACATACTGTTGAGGGCATAGCCCTTACCAACATACATACCATTTTTGGTCAACACGACCATGTCCGGCTCAATTACAATTTTGAAACCAAACTTGTTTAATTGCCACCCGGACACAAGGTTTTTACGAATTTCTGGAACATACAACACGTTTGTCAAGGTGAGTTCCTTTCCAGAAGTCATCTTCAAAACCACATTCCACTCTCCTTTAATTTCGGCCATGGCAGAGTTTCCCATAAAGACCTTTTCTTCATTAGTCACCTCCTTAAAGGTGCTAAAAAGGCTTCTGTCAGAGCACACATGACGGGTAGCCCCCGTATCAATCCACCAATCTTTGTGGTTTTGCTCAACCTGGTTAACTTCAGTGACCAAGATTGAGAAGTCCGAGACCATGGCAACAAGTTTATCAACTTCTTGAACCATGTTCGCTTGTTGAGCATTTTCTTTCTTTGGAAGCTTACAATCGTTGGCCTTATGGCCTTGCTTTCCACAGTAATAACAAGTTCCATTGAACTTCTTTTTCCCAACGCCCCCTTTAGGACTAAGGTTGGATCGTTTCCCATGAAACTTCTTTCCACCCTTTCTACCGTTCTTGTTTCCCTTTGAAGATTGGCCATGTTCAACAACATTGGCCTTTACAGGATCATCAATCCCTTTTAGAGCAACCCTGTTGTCTTCTTCAATACGAAGACAAACAATAAGATCTTCAATGGTCATTTCCTTTCGCTTGTGCTTGAGATAGTTCTTGAAATCTACCCAGCTTGGTGGTAGCTTTTCAATCATAGCAGCCACTTGGAATGTGCCGCTCAACACCATTCCTTCCGCATGAATATCATGAAGAATAATTTGAAATTCTTGGACTTGACTCATGACAGTTTTAGGGTCTGTCATTTTAAATTCTAAGAACTTAGCCACCACGAACTTCTTAGTGCCCGCATCTTCCGTTTTGTATTTACGATCCAAAGAATCCCATAATTCTTTGGCAGTCTTGGCTTTGTAATACACATTATATAATGCATCTGCCAAACCATTCAGAATAAAATTGCGACACAAGAAATCCGAATGATTCCAAGCTTGAGCAGCGCTCACAGACTGAACATCCATATTCCCTTCATCAACGTTGGGATTGGTTTCAGTCAAGAACCTCGCAAGGTTCAACGTGGTCAGATAAAAGAACATCTTTTGCTGCCACTGTCTGAAATTCACTCCGTTGAATTTCGCTGGTTTTTCTGCATGCGATATGACTGCATTAGGCAGTGGTGCAACCAAACTGGTTGTGACAGTAACAGCCTCAGTCATGATTGCAGAAACATCAGTGGTCATTTGTTTGGATGCCATTCTGAAATAAAACTGAATGCAGGAACAATGAGTAAAAGAAAATTTGTTTAAGTTTGTTGCAAAACTCTTACTTAAATAGTATTATTACAGCTAGCTTATCTTGTAAAACTAGGAATATGAACAAGAAAACAGAAACAAATAACGTATTAATACAATAACAGTGAACTCTTAACACAATTCCCTTAAACAGATTCGCGGTCTGTTCCCAGAGTACGCCGATTCGAAGCAGCTACAGCGCACTGCCGGACCTACACACTTGCCTGAAATAAAACTGGAATACTTGTAGAGAGAAGGAGACGCGTTGCGTATATTTTCTGCTGGTGTATCTTGTGTGTGTATTTTAAACTGATTAGAATGCACTTGCTTTATAGGCATAAAATCATTGCAGAATTCGTGGCCAGCAGTGCATCCATTTGCAGATAATGGGATCAATCATCATTGCAGATTAAAAAAAAATGATAGTGCACAAAATAATTCATCACTCAACTTAAATAGTGATAGTGCACAAAATAATTCGTTCCATTATTGCTCAATCAGTTTTATTTAACAAAAATAAAATACGGGTCTCAAGTGCAAAAACCAGCCTCACGCGGGTCAGGTTTTTCGGAGCTGCATTCGTGTCCGCAGGACGTGCGGGCACACACAAGTTCAAGCTAATTCCCGTTCCAATTTGCACCCCCCCTGCGCACGCGGGTAGGACTTGTGGTAAAACATGTCATAAAGCTATACTAGTAGGTAAATGCTTTACCTTATAAATAGCCGTTCCTTTTGTTCCCACACCAATGTGGGAGAAAGTGTTTTCCACATTTGAGACTTTCATTAACACCAATATTTCCAACAATCCCCCACATGAATGGAGGTCGATCTGAGAACAACATTATTCCAATTAAATTTCAGCAGTTGAATCTTGCATACGCTAAGTAGGTGTTACCCTTTGAACATTCGCTCATGAAATGCACTTAGCCCACTGGCTCTGAGTAGATATTGATGTCTTTGAACTCGTCTGCCATTTGTGTAGACGACAATACACTTCACACAAGACTCTCCCTGACAAAGTCAAGTCCTCATAGTTATGTTCGTTATGGTCATGAACATGAGCCTGGTTCTGCTAGAGCCATTAAGTATTGTGCCCCATCAATACCCTTCGAAACGACCCCACTTCTCTCTCACATAGGTGATTCACTATGTAAGGTTACCTTAGTCGAATCATTAAAAGCCATAGGCTTAGCCTCACACTTGTCACTTTTAGGAATGGACTAGGAAGTTTATTAATCTTTATAATAAACTACCTTATTAAATACGTAGGGTTATCCCCCACAGTGACCTCGCTTATTCATACAATTAGGTTTTCCTATTGAACTCAATTCTTGGGATCTCCAGTCTATTGAGTTAGGTTTCCATCATATGAACTTCATTTTTTCAAGGGCTTCAGTCCCATTCCCATGCATGACTTCTGTACTAACTCTCTACTTAGGCCTTTTGTTAGCGGATCCGCAATATTATCCTTTGACCTCACGTAGTCAACAGTGATAATTCCTGTAGAAATTAGTTGTCGTATCATATTATGTCTACGCCTGATATGTCTGTTCCTACCATTATACATTGTGCTACGAGCTCTACCAATTGCCGATTGGCTATCACAATGTATACTAATGGCCGTTGCCGGCTTAGGCCATCTTGGTATATCCTCAACAAATTGACGTAGCCATTCTGCATCTTCACCTGCTTTATCTAAAGCGATGAACTCAGATTCCATTGTGGATCTAGCAATAACCGTTTGTTTCGACGATTTCCACGATATAGCAGCACCTCCAAGTGTGAATACATACCCACTTGTTGCTCTGGAATCATTCGTGTCAGATATCCAATTTGCATCGCAGTGTCCTTCTATGACTGCTGGATATCTGGTATAATGCAACCCGTATTCCCGAGTGTATCTTAAGTAACGAAGCAACCGAATTATACAATTCCAATGAATTGAACTTGGGTTGCTCGTGTATCTACTTAGCTTGCTTACAGCATATGCTAAGTCTGGTCTAGTACAACTCATAAGTTACATCAGGCTGCCAATAATTCTTGAGTATTCCACCTGGTTAACAGGTTCACCTCTATTCTTAGCTAGATGTTGACTCGTGTCAATGGGAGTTCTAGCTACTTTAGAGTCATTTGCATTAAATTTCTCAAGAATTTTGTCCACATAGTGGGATTGACTTAAAACAAGTCCACTTTGGGTTCGTGTGATTTTAACTCCCAGAATCACATCTGCAAGACCCATGTCTTTCATGTCAAATCTTGCCTTTAGCATATCCTTTGTAGTTTTTATGATTTTTTCATCACTTCCAGCATTGAGCATATCATCTACATATAGACACAAAATGACATATCCATCAGATGTGTCCTTCACATATACACATTTGTCACATTCATTGATTTTGAACCCAACATCAAGTATGACTTGATAAACTTTTGGTGCCATTGTTTTGGATTGTTTCAATCCATACAAGGATTTTACAAGTTTACAAACTTTCTTTTCTTGCCCAATGGCTATGAAACCTTCAGGTTGTTCCATGTAAATCTCTTCCTCGAGATTTCCATTCAAGAAAGCTGTTTTCACATCCATTTGATGAACTTCCAAATTTCTAATGGCTACAATGGCAAGCACCAACCTGATGGAGGTTATTCGTGTAACCGACGAATATGTATCAAAATAATCTAAACCTACTCGTTGTTTATATCCTTTGATCACCAACCTTGCCTTGTATTTATCGACGGTCCCATCTGGTTTCATCTTCTTCTTGAAGATCCATCGATATCCTAGTGGTTTACTTCCTTGAGGAAGATCCACTAGTTCCCATGTATGATTTTGTAAGATAGAATCTATCTCACTTTTGATGGCCTCCCTCCACTGAGGTCCATCTGAGGAATTTACCGCTTGTTGGTACGTTTGAGGTTCCTCTTCTACCATAAAGGTAAGAAAATCAGGCCCAAAGGATTTTTCAGTCCTTTGCCGTTTACTTTTCCTGATTTTAACTTCCTCAATCTTAGATAGTTCCTGAGGTTCATTATTTGCACCCTCATCTTCTGGAACAATTTCCTCAACTGGTCTAGTGAAACTCGGTTCACCTTTACCTGAGCATGGGAACACATGTTAAAACCATGAAGCATCCTTAGATTCTATTAAGGTGCCGTTGCATATTCCAGGGTTCTTGGAATCATACACACGAAAACAATATGGACCATACGGACGGGTGTATCCTATAAATACACAATCCACTGTTTTGGGTCCTATTAGAAGGCGCTTTGGTGGTGTAACCACCACCTTGGCTAGGCACCCCCACACTTTCAAAGATTTATATAGTGGTTTCATTCCCGTCCATAATTCGCATGGCGTTACATCCTTTTTCTTATTCGGCATCATGTTTAACACATAATTTGCCGATAGGATCGCCTCCCCCACATGTTCTGGTTTATCCCAGAACTTATCATCATGGCATTCATCATTTCTTTTAAAGTGCGATTTTTGCGTTCTGCTATGCCATTTGATTGAGGGGAATAAGGAGCCGTGAGTTCATGCATGATTCCACTATTCACACATACACCAATAAAAGGCGAAACATATTCACCTCCACGGTCGCTCCTTACGACTTTGATTTTTCGATTTAGTTGATTCTTAACTTCGGCTTTGAACAGGACAAACTTGTCAATAGCCTCGTCCTTACTCGTAAGTAAGTACACATGGCAATACCTTGTACTATCATCAATAAAAGTGATGAAGTACTTGTTCCCACCACGAGTAGGAATTGCTTATAGATTACACACATCAGTGTGGACCATCTCGAGGGGTTCAGTGATTCGTTCAACCTTTTTGAATAACGATCTCGTTTGTTTTGCTTCTATGCAAACTTCACATTTATTATTTGAGTCGATATCAAATGTTGGTATGCAATTAAGTTTAATCAAACGACGAATGGAATTAAAATTAACATGACCAAGTCTACCATGACAAATATTAGAAGACTCAATCAAGTAAACAGAACTAGTAGAGTTTTCATTCATTCCATTCATAACGGTTATATTCAATTTAAACATACCGTTGAGGGCATAGCCCTTACCAACATACATACCATTTTTGGTCAACACGACCATGTCCAGATCAATTACAATTTTGAAACCAAACTTGTTTAATTGCCACCCGGACACAAGGTTTTTATGAATTTCTGGAACATACAACACGTTTGTCAAGGTGAGTTCCTTTCCAGAAGTCATCTTCAAAACCACATTCCCCTCGCCTTTAATTTCGGCCATGGCGGAGTTTCCCATAAAGACCTTTTCTTCGTTAGTCACCTCCTTGAAGGTGCTAAAAAGGCTTCTGTCAGAGCACACATGACGGGTAGCCCCCGTATCAATCCACCAATCTTTGTGGTTTTGCTCAACCAGGTTAACTTTAGTGACCAAGATTGAGAAGTCCGAGACCATGGCAACAAGTTCGCTTGTTGAGCATTTTCTTTCTTTGGAAGCTTACAATCGTTGGCCTTATGGCCTTGCTTTCCACAGTAATAACAAGTTCCATTGAACTTCTTTTTCCCAACGCCCCCTTTAGGACTAAGGTTGGATCGTTTCCCATGAAACTTCTTTCCACCCTTTCTGCCGTTCTTGTTTCCCTTTGAAGATTGGCCATGTTCAACAACATTGGCCTTTACAGGATCATCAATCCCTTTTATAGCAACCCTGTTGTCTTCTTCAATACGAAAACGAACAATAAGATCTTCAATGGTCATTTCCTTTCGCTTGTGCTTGAGATAGTTCTTGAAATCTACCCAACTTGGTGGTAGCTTTTCAATCATAGCAGCCACTTGGAATGTGCCGCTCAACACCATTCTTTCCGCATGAATATCATGAAGAATAATTTGAAATTCTTGGACTTGACCCATGACAGTTTTAGGGTCTGTCATTTTAAATTCTAAGAACTTAGCCACCACGAACTTCTTAGTGCCCGCATCTTCCGTTTTGTATTTACAATCCAAAGAATCCCATAATTCTTTGGCAGTCTTGGCTTTGTAATACACATTATATAATGCATCTGCCAAACCATTCAGAATAAAATTGCGACACAAGAAATCCGAATGATTCCAAGCTTGAGCAGCGCTCACAGACTGAACATCCATATTCCCTTCATCAACGTTGGGATTGGTTTCAGTCAAGAACCTCGCAAGGTTCAACATGGTCAGATAAAAGAACATCTTTTGCTGCCACTGTCTGAAATTCACTCCGTTGAATTTCGTTGGTTTTTTTGCGTGTGATCAGCGATGTGACTGCATTAGGCAGTGGTGCAACCAAACCGGTTGTGACAGTAACAACTTCAGTCATGATTGCAGAAAAATTAGTGGTCATTTGTTGGGATGCCATTCTGAAATAAAACTGAATGCAGGAACAATCAGTAAAACAAAATCTGTTTAAGTTTGTTACAAAACTGCTACTGAAATAGTATTATTACAGCTAGCTTATCTTGTAAAACTAGGAGTATGAACAAGAAAACAGAAACAAATAACGTATTAATACAATAACAGTGAACCGGGCTTGTGTTTAACACAATTCCCTTAAACAGATTCGCGGTCTGTTCCCAGGGTACGCCGATACGAAGCAGCTACAGCGCACAGCCGGACCTGCACACTTGCCTGAAATAAAACTGGAATACTTGCAGAGAGAAGGAGACGCGTTGCGTATATTTTCCGCTGGTGTATCTTGTGTGTGTATTTTAAACTGATTAGAATGCACTAGCTTTATAGGCATAAAATCATTGCAGAATTCGTGGCCAGCAGTGCATCCATTTGCAGATAGATAATGGGATCAATCATCATTGCAGATTAAAAAAAAACGATAGTGCACAAAATAATTCATCACTCAACTTAAATAGTGATAGTGCTTCCACATTTGAGACTTTCATTCACACCAATATTTCCAACAATTTAGTCGATTTTTCAATACGGGTTCTATATTTTTAAATCTTCATTGCTAAATACTTATAATTTGTAGATCACAGTTAACACGATGTGTGCAGTACCCTTGATGTATATTTTTTTTTACCAAAACCTTAATGTTTATTCTTTGTTTATTATTTCCTTATTATTTTTTTTGTATTCTGACTTTATGTTTTATGTAATCATTGCAGATTTTTGGCCCTTCGTATTAGTTTAGTAGAAGATGACATTAATCTGAGAGGTGGACTGGTAAGGTCAACATTTATAGAGATATATAGGAGATAGATGAAGGATTTGTGTGGCTGGTGGTAGAAGATAGAATTCCTACAACAGATGCTTTAGCTGGGAGAGGTTTTGTTGTGAGAGATGGTTTGTGAAAAATGCGCAGTGATACTACGGAGTCGTTTGATTATTTGCTTGTAGAGTGTATGGTGGCTAAGTGTATTTGGAGATTGGTCTGTGAGTGCGTCAAAATTCCGATATAGACTGGGGGACGTTCTCTTCAAAATATCATGGATCGTTGCCTAGGTCTGGTGATGGAGAATAAGAAAAAAAGAGGTGGTTTATGCGGTGTTTATTATGACAACGTGGAGGATTTGGATTGCTAGAACGACAAAGTTTTTAAAGGTGTAAATGCCTCGCTTTAAAGGGTGCTCGAAGATATTAAAGAATCGACCTTTTGGTAGATTTTAAAGATATCAAAGAATTCGGGCGTTTCTATTTTGAACCGGAGTTCCTTTTCGGGATTAGATTTTGCCTAGCGAGGGCAGGGGTGGCGCAAGTTTGGGCTAGGTAGTTTTCTTCTGTTTATAGCGATGGCATTAATGTCATACTTTTTGTGTGATTATAAGTATTTGTTGGACCTACGAAAGAATAAATGATATCCAAAAGCCAAGACCTGATTCTTAGATTAAGAAATAAATAGTTGATGAAGCAATTCACTCCCTAAAGATAGTGAATCTTGAACACCTAAACAGAACATCTGTTCAAGAGCATGGCTAACATCTGTTGAAGACTTGGAACCGCTGTTCAAGAGTACCAACTTCTGTTGAAGGCTAGCATCTGTTGAATACCAAAGCCCTGATCAGGATAAAGGTCTAATGAAGAAGACCAAACATCTGTTAGGCCAAAGGGACGTTTGGACAACTGCAACAGAGGATAGCTTAAACAGTGGTTTCTCAATGTAACAATACTTATCTCATCACTGTTTAGAATAGCCTAGATCAGATGTTAGGATTTGCTCAGATGGTTGCAAACATTTGAGAATTTTTTCTGTTAGGAATGTTAGATGTCACTATCAGGGTGACGTCGCCAATCACTGAACAAAGCTTTCGCACTTAGTATAAATAGATCACACATGTTAGTGATCTATTCATCACTTCACCCACATTCTCTTTTGTAAGAATAGTTATAGTGAGTGATTGGTTGAGGGGGAGATTGTAAAATCATTGCTGTAAAACTTTTAACTATTTGAATAAATAGAAAAATAGTTTATGATAATGCTATTTGTGAATTGTATTGTGATAATCAATATTAGTTTGTAAACATCAAACTCAGATCCTATTTGTGTATTTGTGAATCTGCAACAACCTTCTCCAACTCCAGGCTTTGGTGCACCAGCGTGAAAACCCATGCTAGACCTTCGGTCAAAAACCACTGCCTGGTGAGAAGGAGCTCCGAGATAAGGCTGTAGGCCATGGTCACTTCATCTTCATAACGTTGTATCATTTCCGTTGTACGGGCAAGAACAACTTGGTGAGACTCGACGATCCGATCACGAGACCTCTCCAACTCTTCTTTATCTAAGAACAAAGAAGAAAGAGCGAAAACATGTAAAAAAACAATAATAACTTCAGATTTCATGAAATGAGTATAGAAAGATACCATTTTCCAAGCGAACATGATCGACATACAATTGGTCTTACGCAGCCTGCATCTCCTGCTGCTCCGAACTCTCTTCTCTCCTTGATCCCTTCCAGCTTCTTCTCCATCTCTTCTAGTTTCAGGTTCGCAGTCCTCAGGTCTTGAATAGCTTTATCCCTAGCTTCAAAGGCGTCCGCAGCAGAGGCCTGGGATGCCTTGTGTATCTCCTTTGTCTCCAAAACCTGTTCCTTCAAACGGTCCACATTGGTTCGAAGCATGGCCATCTCCTGCTTAACCTTCGATCTGATGTTATCTTCATTTTTCAAGGAAGCAACCTCCCTCTCGTACCTACAGCAGTTTGACTCAGCTTCAACCCACCGCTTGAACGTCTCCACTATCAATGAATTAGACTGCACTTGATTTAACATCAAAGCATTTCTGAGCTCCAGACCACTCATCCTCCAATAGTGAAAATTCTCAGCAGGAGTGCCAATATGAAACAAAGACATTTTCGCTGACAAAGCGTCCACAATCCTATCCTTGTTTTCCAAAGACCAGTCAGGCACATACTTCTCCAACGCCTCTGCCGAATCTATATCCACCGCACCGCCGGAACCTAACTCCCGACAAACAAGTACAACCTCAGTTTCATACCAAAGAGGCGATGAAGAGGCACTGTCCCCTCCATCAAACAGCTGCGGGCTGGGTCGGGAAATATTGGAGTCAACTCCGGTAGGAGGCTTACCCGATGGTGAAGGTCCGGTTTTCTTGCTAGTTAGAGGGTCAAGCATGTCAACATATGCGAGCAAATGAGTTTCAGCACCACCAAAGGATAAAAGACTGGGATGATAAGTATATGGGCGATCGCTTGGAATCTTGCTCCCGTGGAGATGAGTAGATAAGTTGTCTATTAAAGCCCTGTATGCAAAAAAACTCCGTAGTAGGATCCACTTCTTCCTCTAACACAACCACTTTGTTAACAGACTTGGTTTTTTTCGGCTCTTTAGGGTTTGAGTCTGATGACTGATTGTGACGACATTTCAAAGTCCTCTGCAGATCAACTGCAACATCACCACCCTCACCAACCAGGACTTCATCCTTAATAGAAAAATGCTCCGAACCATAAAAAATAACCTTTGAACCCTTCGCATGAGAACCCTAAGCACCACTTGAACCTGCTGCCTTCCCTTTATCACCAGCTGCCACCGAAACAACACGAGGCGGATAAACATTAAGCGTTTGCTCCAGCGGTGCTGAGCCCGAACCAGACTGACCTCCAGCAGCAACAGGGTTCCGAATCTGATACAAATTTTCATTAACATGCTCTAAATACGGACGACCACCTTTCTCGGTCTTCGTACGTCGCTCGGATGTCTAGTTCGCCAGAATCAAAAGATTTCAATCGCAAGGCGTCCTTCAAACCCATAACTGCACGAATGAGTAAGTTGTTTAAGGGGGGGGGGGAGCAGGAAAGATACGAAGCACAAGAAAAAGAAAAGCAACATCCTAATAAAGAATGTAACTAACGCTCTCCGCTCCAACGAAGTGTTGGGTAATAATCAGGTTCGGACCAAAGGGTGCTTATCTTCCCCATGACAAGTATGTGTCCCGGAAGTTTTTGAATACGACCGGCCTCCTTGATCAGCGAAGCATATAAAATTTTATTAAATTGAAAGTTTTCGGGAAGAGGTGCTGACGTGAGCGCGACTACACATATATATCTACATAATGCATTAGCGCTCAGCGAAACTTGTGTTTTATTATTTATAAAAATGGTTTATACCTGAACATTAAAACACACACAAAAGGACAAGTGTATCCCGGTATATTTGTAGCAAAATATTGGTAAGAGCCAGATATCGATCCATGGAACACAGGCGGAATAGAATACTAAATCTTTGAAATTAATTTACTAGATAAAAAGATATGTGAATGGTTTTTAACTAAAATTATCTATAACTATCTTTGAAACTTAATAGACTCCAAATATGAAATATATATATTATCTTGTTTAACAAACAACCTAAACATGTTATCTACATCATGTATGTCATAAAAGCACTTGATCAATTTTCCAATTTCAAGACAGTTAGTCATCCGCTAGGAGTTTTCTAACATGATGATTCTTCGAAAAGTTGACGCGAAAAACACACGTTAACCACCTAAAATCATTCTTTAGCGAGCTATTGATATTCATTCGTGTGAACCTTTAAAGAGAGATTAGTCATCCGCTAGGAGTTTTCTAACCTCACTTATCAAAGAAAGCAATACCGATGGTCAAAATACAGCCACGAGGATAAGCATTTAAGTAGATCATATAACAAAATATTTCATCTTACAAGTCTTGATCACAAATCTACCATGTTAGCAATTTCAGACCAAAACTACTAAACAAAGATCATAAACCGCGTCAAGAACATGTAACAACACCATTTAATTCATTAGAACCCTTACGTGTAAGAAAGAATCCTCAATTAAAATCCAATATATCTTAGATAAAACCAATACCCCTCTCAGTCTCATGGTGTAAACAAGTTTACAAACAAGTGATTAATCAAGGAATAGTTAGCCATCTTAACTAACAACAGATTCATTATCCACGACAATCAAACATAATCAAGAACTCAACATCAATGAAACATTCATCATATAATCATGAAGATTTAAACATGAAAAAGTACTAAAGATTCATACAAACAAGATTACAACATAAAGATTATTCAAGAAACAAGTTCATTACTACTATTACACAATATTACATTAAACATAAACTAACATCAGCTCAATACTTGAATAATGATCAGAATACATGTATAAGAACAAGGAATCGAACCATAAACAAGCAAGGAATTTATGGGTTGGATCGGTTAAGCTTCCACTCGATCTTGAGGCTTCAAATCGATCTGATCAGGACAGCTTCAGAACCCAGAAATCGCCCAGAAACTTGGAGAAAAACTCAACAACCTAACCAGTAGCGAATGCTGCTATTTATAGGGAAAATTCTGATCCTCACAGCCGTGCAGTTGGCCGCATGGTTGTGCACTGGCACTTGTCGGGTGACGTCATTTACCCGTTTCGGGTTCTGACAAGTGGACTAGTGGACAAGTTGTCTCAGTCACAATATCGACATGGTCATGCTTCTGGTAACACGATAGTGCGAGGTCATCAGAAGGGTCATCAGAAACTATGGTCCAGGTGTCGCACGGTCGTGCACTGGGTTGCACGGTCGTGCACTGGGTTGCACGGTCGTGCGTTCCGAGTAAACAGCGACACTCCCTCTTGCACTGGCAGTGCTTCCGGGGTTCGAGGTCTTACACGGTCGTGCATATGATCCGCACGGTCGTGCGTGATCCGGCAGTTTATCAGATTTTTGCCAATTTCATCAGAATTGCCCCGTTTTCATCAGATTTGTCTTTCGCACTTTGTTTAAGACCTGAAAATATAAAAGTACCTGATTTGGTACCTAAACATCGCAATTTCGGTCAAAAACGCTTAAAACGGAAGTGAATTATGGGATAAAAACATGTATAATTTAACGTATATCAAACATCCCCACACTTGAACTTTGCTTGTCCTCAAGCAAACTTAAAACAAAAACAGAGAAACCAATCTAAATTTTTACAAAGTTACTAATTTGTTTGGTGGTCAAATTGGTTTTCCAAAAAGTCATCATCAAAGATTTAAAATCGAACAAGCATATGTTAATACATGAAAGGATAAACAAATAAGCAATGACTTAACACTCTATTGACTTTAGCATGCAAATCTTTACATTTCTCACAATGTTCACACACACTCGGTTATATTTCTGAATCATACATGTAATGTGTATGTAAAGCACTCGATGTCTAGTCAATGAATCATGAAACATCATAAGCTTGTCAAAATATCTTATCTCCACCACCTAACATGTAAAAACATAAATCAAGAGGTCTTTGATGGGTTGTAGTGATAGGCTATGGTTAAGGGTGTGGAATGGGTATTTGAAAGTGGCTAAAGAGGTTAAAACTCGGCGATTATTTTCTAGGTTTCTGAACATGTTGCTAAGCTACTTGTGTATATGTTCAAAGTTTATTCTTTTTACACTTGTACTCTCTATTTTCTTCTTAATGATTTTCCATAATCCTCATAGAGAATTTCAACAGACGTTTTTTTAATCATAAACATTTACAAAGAAATAGTTAGATAACAACTTTGGCCGAGTTTTAACACAAAGGTTTAAAAATAAAAAGGCTAAATTTGGTTAAGTAGGTTAAATATTTGGGTAAAGTTTGAAAAATACGGGAAATAGGCTTAACATGGCGAACTAATGGATAATGTTGGGTGCGGGATATAAACAAGGAAAATGTTAACACAAAAGGGTATCCTAAGTGCCTGTATCATTTCTATGTAATTTCACATATTTATGATTTTGAAAAGTATACAAATGACAAGTTCTAAATTACATGAAACATCCGACTCACTCATTTTCCGCAAAAAACAAAGAAGCGTTGTCAAGAAATCAGTAAAGGCTCAAAAATATGCTCACGTAAACGGAAGGAATGGGTATGAATGTAAAGATAAACCTGCTAATCTTTCTTTTGTTTTGTCACGCTTTTAGTTATCTTTTTCAATATTAGTTTAACTTGTTGGGTTTTTTTTTTGATCAAATCTGATGCTTTCTAAAGAACACAAGTGACCATTTTTGTTTTATTTTCTAACATAAATATGTACAAAAATGAGGACAATCAAGAACAAACAAAGTTAACCCATTAAACCCCTCCCCACACTTGAACTTCACATTGTCCCCAATGTGAAACATATATTAGTTAAGCGATTATGAAGAGCTAAAACTAATAATGTGAAAAGGGAAAGAGATACTCCCTCAGAGTTGAAGTTGACTCATTTGAGTAGACTTTTAGTTGAAGTCTTCTAAACTCTGTGTGCATTCTTTACAAATCAGCCAAGTATGTCACTATCTTAAACAACAAACAATACTATTGATTAAACGTTAAATAACCAAATCCATTATTCAAACAAAAACAAACACACTAAATTGTTTTAAAAACAAACAAAAGTTTTAAAAACCCAAAATAAAATAAAGTACTGAATAAAAACTAAGATAAAATTACGATAAAACACCAGTATCTCAGAATGGTGCGCTCCACATCCTCCTAATCCTTGTCATTGTCGCTCCAGCTGAACCCGCCCCGTGATCGCCTAGGTTTCCGAATGGAAACTGTGGAGGCTCTTCGAAGTAGTTCGAATAAGCGTTCTGTAGCCCTCCGAAGATATAGGAAAAACCTGCATACATCTCCTCCCTCATAGTGTTCTGAGTCGCTCTCATCGTGTCCTGAGTGACTCTCATAGTGTCCTGAGTTACCTACATCTGTTGGAACTGCTGGTATAACTCTGGATATGAAGGGATACCTGGAGGCCAGTTCTGCTGTGGTGGATATTCGTACTGGTGTTGGTGCTATTGCTGCTCGTGCTGGTGGTCTGGTGGTGGTGGTGGTCCTAGTACATGCTGTGCTGCATGAACATCTCCTTCTTCCCGCGCTGTTTAAAAAAAAACTCAGCCATTCTGGCGGCAAGGTTCACATGTACTCTAGTAACTATTGAATATAAGAAAAGAACATCTGGAGTGGGACAGTTTCCCGAACTGTCCATGCGTCCACAGATGGTGTGACTCATGACCTGATGAATTACCCTCAGAAGCGGGTCTCGTAGCCTTGATGATTTTGCTTTCCTAGCATCATATGGTGGCCCATTTGCCACTTGTACCCAAAAATCAGCCCTCTGTTGGTCACTGCTAAACTTGTATATGTTGGTAAAAACCTCGGAATTGATTTCTTCATCCGTGTAGATTCCTAGCCTTCTTCCAAGTTTAGCAACGGACCACTTGTGCCATTTCCTACCCAACCTGAATTGCACCATATTTGTATGTTTGAAATTTGGGTTATCGCTTCTTGGCTTGTCATAGGTATATGAAGCGAAAAACTCAAGTGTGAGCTCATAGTACAAGGGTTTCCGTATGTTCAACAACCTAGACATTGGGTAAGAGATCATGTCGGATAGTCTCTCTTCTTGGTTTAGGGCTATCATGACATCCCAATTCAGTCTTCTTGGTTCCCCGATTTACCCCCTTGGATTCCATAAGGCCTCCATTTTGGCAACACATGGACGGTCCTTCGTTTTGTTTTGGTCGAATTCGAGAAATTGGTGGTTCATCTGCATACAGGAATACAGCCAAATAAGAGCAGAATCTAAGATTTGAAATGCTGCCACCAGAACAATCTTTTCACGACATTCTGTTGTCATTACAGCACACGCACGGTCATGCGTTTCAGTCGCACTGCCGTGTGGATCCTAGATCGCTGATTGGTTGGTGCCGGAAACTGAATCTGCACTACCGTACAGATTTTGGCACTACCGTGTATCTCGAAATCGTGGCTCTGGATCACTGATTTGGTTCTGTTTTCGGATCGGCACTGCCATGCCAGTCAAATGCATGACCGTGCATGTCGAAAATTATGAAAAATCAGTTCCATTCACTGATTTCAACCTTTATAACACAAATTTCAACTTTTAAACAGTGAATGGACATCAAATCAGTGTCTAGAACTTAATAATTAGCACCAGACATTCAAGAACATGGCTTTATTTGAGTTTATGAAGAAAACCCCCAATTGTTCTTGAATCAAAACCCTAAATCTACACTAGAAACTAGATTAGAACTGAAAAGCAAGTAGGAAACATACCTTGAATGAAGATTGGATTGAAATCTAATAAAAAATTGGTTGGTTTTAGGGTGTGGACGACCAGGAACTGCCGTGCGGCTGCTAGGGTTTCGAAATTATGAGGAATTTTTACTGCAAGTTCGCTTAAATACCCTGTTTTTACTATTGCAAAATTTACTTGCACGGTCGTGCGGCGTCTCGCACGGGTATGCGGACTTATTGTTGCACTCTGGTTTGCAAGCATGTGCCGCTGTGCACGGTAGTGCAGTCGGCTCGCACGGGGGTGCGTGTCCGATGACTACCATTTGCACGATGGTTCTTGTCTGGTGCAACTAGAGAGTGCACTGTCGTGTGGTTGGCCGCACGGTCATGCGTTATCTGTGCATTTTGTGGACAGAAGTAACAGTAAGCCTATATCTCCGTATTTCACCCAATTTTTCAGTTTTTGCAATGTTTTGTATGTTTCAACTGTAAATCAACTTCAAAACTTCAAAAGTTATGGATCAAACTTGTACGTACCTACGTTTAAACCGAAAAGGTTAACGAACTGGAAATAAATACGATAAACTAATATGTACAAAATTACCCTTAGCGTGTGAAAACACGCTCGCTAAATTTGTCAGCGAGTCGATAGCTAGACTCATTCTCCCCACACTTGTTTTAAGCGTGCGAGATGTGGAGTTCGAGTATTTCCTCCACTGAGTCAACCGGTCCGTTGATATAAATTTTGAGTCTATGACCGTTGACCTTGAAAGTCTCCCCGTTCAAGATTTCGATGACCACGGCTCCGTATGGAAATATTTCTTTGATCGTGTACGGACCCGTCCATCGGGATCTTAACTTTCTGGGGAATAAACGCAGCCGTGATGTCACGGCCCTCGACCCGGTTTGACCCGTTTCAGGAGCCGCGGGACAGAAATCCCGTGGTATTTAATTAACAGCGGAAGTTTCTTCAGGATCTTTTTAAAACTGAAATATTTCCCGATTATTTTATTTCACAATTCGGGATAAAACCCGGTAATTTACAATATTGAGATTTCACGAAGAAATCTTTTATTTTACAAAACATGTTTCTTTATTTTATACTGAGCCACTTCCTTAAGCTGATAGTGCTTCACGGCACTTTTCCTGGATCGTAACAGATCACCTGAAACATGTTTTAAAAAGGTTTTTTCAGCGGGAAATACTGAGTGAATCATCCTATTAAATAAAACGACACATTTGTTATAATTTACAGTATTAAGAGCGATTACAATGTTTCTGATATCAAACCAACTACCCACGGTATTTGTCACTCGACCGGATCTGTGACTATGGTCATATCCCCCATTGGCTGCCCCAATGGTGACGATTATCAAGTAATGTATACAAAACCCCACATACCGGCTGTAATTTGGTGATTACAAAGACTTAATCCCCGTAATTATAACTTTGAAATAAACATGCTTTTGTAAATAGATTTGATAAAAAGAGAATGACTCACATTGCAGATTTAACAGAGCTTATCCTACTGATTAGCCTTGATAACCTAGTTTAAATAATCAGGCACACAAACTAGGTTAGTAACTTAATACAGCTTTTACGATAACTCACGAGATTAAAACCTTCACAACGAATGACAAAATGCGATACTTAAACATCCATCGATTTAACGACGAATGACAAAGCATAAACCCTAATGTGGGCAGCACTTAAACATCCATTGGATAGTTTAATCGATCGGACATTGAATCGTAGCAGCGATCGAGTTATTACCCTGAATTGCGGCAGCACTTCGTGATCAGTGTGTGTTTTTGTAGTGATTATACTATAACTCAGCGTACAATTCGAATTTGAACGTCGAACGAATACTCAATTGCATGAAACAGACTGTTCTATTTATACGTGAAAATGAGTTCCTCCGCGTGTCACGGGAGATGTTGCTGATCCTGTCGCGACTCGCCTGGGGTACCAATCTACCCTAGGGTAGCCTTGTCACTAGTATAGGCCTGCTGAGTCGACATTTCGTTAATTCTCATTTTTGACAGCGTTTTCAGTAGATAACTATAACTAGGGTTTACCCCCCCCCCCTTAGTTTTAGGGGCCCTAATCCTGATTCCAAATGTTCTGAAAAATTTAGGGTTTGTTCAGAATCACTTGGGTTTCTCAATTAGGGTTTCCTATTGGTCAAATAAAAATAATAAATAATACTTTTTTATGAGAGTTGTTACATTCTCCCTACCTTAATAAAAATCTCGTCCTCGAGATTTACTGGAATAAGTGAAGATACTTTCGTTTCATTTCTGATTCCAGCTCCCAAGTGTATTCAGCTCCTCTCTTTGAATCCCACTTTACTTTAACTAGCACTAGTCGTTTGTGCTTGAGAAACTTGATCTTTCGATCCTCAATTTGAAGAGGTTTCTCAACAAATTTCAACTTTTCATTTACCTCTATATCTTGAAGAGGAACCAGAGATTCGTCTGCTAGATATTTCTTGAGATTGGATACATATAATACATCATGTACTCCTGCTAATTCTTCTAGTAGTTGTAAACGATAAGCAACTGGTCCTATACGTTGGATCACTGAAAATGGTCCTACGTACCTTGGACTTAGCTTTCCTTTCTTACCGAATCGAACAACTCCTTTCCAAGGGGAAACTTTTAATAGTACTTTGTCTCCTACTTGGAATTCAAGTGGCTTGCATCTATTGTCTGCATAACTCTTCTGGCGATCTCGAGCCGTCTTCAGTCTTTCCTTGATTTGAGTAATCTTATCAGTCGTCTCTTGTACTATTTCAGGACCTGATAATTGACTTTCTCCTATTTCTGCCCAACAAACTGGAGTTCTGCACTTTCTTCCGTACAGTGCTTCAAATGGAGCAGTTTTAATACTTGAATGATAGTTATTGTTATAGGAGAATTCAATTAATGGTAAGTGATCATCCCAATTTCCACCAAAATCTATTACACATGCTCTAAGCATGTCTTCTAGAGTTTGGATCGTCCTTTCACTTTGTCCGTCTGTTTGGGGATGATATGCAGTACTCAGATTTAGTCGAGTTCCCATAGCTTGCTGGAAGCTTTTCCAGAAATGAGAAGTAAAATGACTATCCCTATCCGAAACAATGGAGAGTGGAACTCCATGTAAGGATACAACTTCATCTACATAAAATTTTGCCAGTCTTTCCATGCTAAAGGTTTCTTTCATAGGTAAAAAGTGAGCTGATTTGGTTAATCGATCCACAATTACCCAAATCGCATCATTACCTTTTCTTGTTTTGGGTAACTTAGTAACAAAATCTATTGTTATAAGTTCCCATTTCCATACTGGCATTTCTAATTGTTGTAGTAACCCTGAAGGTTTCTGATGTTCTGCCTTAACTTGTGAACAAGTAAGACATTTAGAAACATATCGCGCTATATCCTTTTTCATTCCTATCCACCAGAAGTTCTTTCTTAAATCTTGGTACATCTTATTGTTTCCTGGGTGCATAGTATACCTAGATTTATGAGCTTCTTCTAAAATCTTAGGTCTTAAGTCTCCCTGCTTAGGTACCCAAATTCTACTTTTGTGAAATCTCCAAATTCCATCTACTCCTTGTTCTAATTCCTTGATTCGTCCTTTCATTCCTTCAGCATCATCCTTGATTGCTGTAGTTTGAACATTCTTCAATTGTTCCATTAAATCTATTTGTAGATTTAATCTGAGAGCACGAACTCGTCGTTGTTTCTCATAATACTTACGACTTAAGGCATCTGCAACTACATTTGCCTTTCCTTCATGATACTGAATATCACAGTCGTAGTCACTTAGGATTTCCATCCATCTCCTTTGCCTCATGTTTAACTCTTTTTGCCCAAATATATATCTTAAACTTTTGTGGTCTGTGTAGACAGTAAATTTACTTCCGTAAAGATAATGTCTCCAAATCTTAAGGGCAAAAATTACGGCTCCTAATTCTAAATCATGAGTCGTATAGTTTTCTTCGTGCTTTTTCATTTGCCTTGAAGCATATGCAATCACCTTTTTGCGTTGCATAAGCACACATCCATATCCTAGTTTTGAAGCATCACAATATACTTCAAAATCTTCAGTTCCTTCTGGTAAGGCTAAGATTGGTGCATTTGTTAATTTCTGCTTCAATATTCTAAAGGCTTCTTCTTGTTTAGGTCCCCATTCAAACTTAATGGCTTTACAGGTTAACTTAGTTAATGGTACGACTATCTTGGAAAAATCCTTAATAAACCGTCTATAATACCCAGCTAAACCTATGAAACTTCTTATTTCCATTGCTGTTTGTGGAACCTTCCATTTGGTAATTGCCTCTATCTTAGCAGGATCTACGTGAATACCTTCGTGATTCACCATGTGTCCTAAGAATTGCACTTCCTTTAACCAAAATTCACACTTCGAGAATTTGGCATAAAGCTTTTCTTTTCTTAACAAAGTTAAGAGTGCATGAAGGTGTTCACAATGCTCTGTCTGACTTTTGGAATAAATAAGTATATCGTCTATAAAAACAATTACAAATTTATCCAAATATGGTTTACAGATCCTATTCATCATGTCCATGAATGCAGCAGGTGCATTCGTTAACCCAAAGGGCATGACTGTAAACTCATAATGACCATACCTAGTTCTGAAAGCAGTCTTAGGTATGTCCTCTTCTTGTACCTTTAATTGATGATATCCGGAGCGTAAATCTATCTTAGAAAAATATCTAGCCCCCTGAAGTTGATCAAACAGATCATCAATCCTAGGTAATGGATATCGATTCTTAATTGTAACCTTATTCAATTCTCTATAATCGATACACATTCTCATTGAACCATCCTTTTTCTTAACAAATAATACTGGTGCTCCCCAAGGAGATGAACTAGGTTGTATGAATCCTTTATTTAGTAATTCATCTAATTGCTTTTTCAGTTCTAACATTTCTGTGGGTGCTAACCGATAAGGTGCCTTGGCTATCGGTGTAGTTCCTGGAATTAGATGAATCCTAAATTCTACTTCCCTATCCGGAGGTAATCCCGATAAATCTTCTGGGAATATATATGGATATTCTGAGACTACATGAATTTCCTTAAGTTCTTTACCCTTAGTACTAATGATTACCGAAATCATATACACTATTCCTTGTTTTCGTTCATAATTAGCAACTTTCATTACTGATATGAACTTCATGGGCTTACGTGGTTTATCTCCTGTAATCTTGATTACTTCTCCGGTGGATGATTGAATTTCTATGGAATTCTGATCACACAATATTCGAGCATGGTTGGCTACTAACCAATCCATTCCTAATACAACATCAAATTCAGCTAATTTCATCGGCAATAGTTTTGCAGAGAATTTATGTCCTAAAAGTTCTATATTTTCTTCCTGCAAAACTTTATCTATTTTAACTGAATTTCCGTCTGCCGTTTCAACTGTAAAAATCTGCCTAATATTGGTTAAAGGTAAATTAAGAGCTTGGCAGAATGAAGTATTTATAAAACTTTGGTTTGCACCAGAGTCAAATAATACTTTGGCGTAAATGTTGTGAACTAAGAACGTACCCGCTATCACATCTGGGATGAGTTCTGCTTCTTGCGTGGTTAGCTGGAATGCCCTGGCATTCTTCTTAATAGTTCCGTCGGTCGCCTTGGTTTTGTTGTCTGCTGGTTTGATTAATTTAGGACATTCTGTTTTATAATGTCAATTTTCTCCACAGTTATAGCAAACTATTGTTTTCTTTCTTCAGTTTTCTTCACGATGTCCTACAACTTTGCAAAAATTGCAGGTTATATCGCATCTTCCATAATGTTTCTTCTTGCATTTTCGGCATAATGACGGAGTTGAGAATTGCCCAGTTCCTCTTTTCTTGAAATTACTACTGTTACCCACACGAAATCCTTGGGTAATTTTATGAGCCAATTCTTTCTTTCTGTTTTCATCTTGGGTGCGCACTAGTTCATCGGTTAGGGTATTAGCTAATTCCACAGCATCGTCAATAGTGCGAGGTCTCGCAGCTTTAACGATGTTGCGGATTTCACTAATCAGTCCCCAAATGTAGCGAGAAATGAGTACCGGTTCTGGCGAAGCCAGCGTTGGTACCACTCTAGCATATTCAAAGAATGTCGAAGTATAACCGCGACAATCTACACCCATCATTCGATGATTTAGGAACTTATTTGTCATCTGTTCCTTCTCATACTCGGGACATAATTTTCTTTCTACAAAACCCTTAAATTCTTCCCAAGTCATGGCATAAGCTATTATTCTTCCTTTTGATTGTAACACAGTGTTCCACCATTCGAGTGCTCCTTCCTTGAAGAGATTTGATGCGTACATGACCTGATCATCTTTAGCACATTTACTTATTGCAATGACTGCTTCGGTTTTCTCTAACCAACGCAGTGATGCAGTTGATCCTTCATTGCCTGCAAATTCAGTGGGTTTACAAGCAAGGAATTCTTTGAAAGTGCAACCAGGCGTTGCAGTTTTCATTTTCTTAGGAAATGGAGCTTGATGTGGTTCCGTATTATGATTGATATGATCATTTCCTCCGTTTACACTATTACTGAAGTTATCTTCAGAAATACATTTACTAGGAACGATTTGTTGTGGTTCAATTGGATTCTTTACAGCAGCAACGATGGCTGGAATAGCATTGGCTATCCCTTGAGCAACAATATTTTCGATATCTTGTCTAGTCATATATTGATCTCCTGGATGTTGCTCAGACTGATTAACCTCATTTACTGGTTCGTTACCAATGTTTGCCATCTGATAATTAATTTTATATAAATAATTAGTACAAATACAAATATAATAAAACAGTTTGCACATAATCACATTAACATGTATAATAAAAAATTATCGACTTCACAAGTTTCATTTCTATGTATTATATTATGCCTCGTACACACGATTATCATACAACGTTTTATTGTTAAGTTATTATACGTACTGGTTATTATGATTATTTATTAACAAATATTCCTGCAAACTCACATTATCTGGTCAGCTAATTTCTTAAAAACGACGCTCCCTTTCGTCATACTTCCAAGTAACTCTTTCTCCCACATCCCTAATCCGATTTCCTGCATCAATTAACTCTTCGCCCCAAAGACGAAGTTCCGCCAGATTCTCCGGGCTCATAGTTGGGTATAGTGGAGGTTCTGGGTCAACTTGTGGAAAAAAATGTACCAGGTTTGTTTAAAAGATTTTGGTATTGCCAATCAGTTGTCCACCATTCATCTAATTCTACTGGTAGTGGTTGAGGTTGGACAATAGGATCTGGAATAGCAGGTTGCAGATTGATTGGGATTGGAACTTCTAGTGGGTAGCTAAAAAGATCTTCTTCAGTAAATATAAGGTTTGGATTAGCTGGTTCAAGGTTTCCATCGGCAGGTCCGATGAGGTCACTCATTACTAATTTATGATCTAAAACTTCCCAGGGAGTCATTTTCTGTTTCTGTCTAGAACTTTCTCCGACTTCTCTTTCTGTTTGCTTAAAACTCTTTTCAGCTTCTATCTCTACTTGATTAACATTTTCCTCAATTTCTACCCCTTTTCCTTTGCCTTTTGGTTCTTCAGTTGTAGTAACCTTTCTTGTTGCTGGATTTTTCCTACGTACACGCCTCCAGCCCACAAATCTGCTTCTTTTCTTGGGTTTAGGTTTTGCCAGTGGTTTGGATTGAAATTCCATGGGTTCTTCTTTATCAGCGAAGTAACCGGTGAATTCCTTGGAAACTTCTATCTTAACGGGATAGAGGTTAAGATTTTCTAAACCTTCAGATATCTCATTCATGTTGTTTAGCATATATGCAAAATACATACCAAATGTTAAAATAAAATAACAAAATTTTATAGATAACCCATAAATATTATTGCATACATAAAACAACTAATAAGTAAATTATACTACGATTTACTGTAACTTATTTATTTACTAAATAAGGTTTCTGGAAAATAAAAGTGCTAAAACTTTTGAGTATTTAGAGATTTGCATTTTCTGCTACTGTGGCTAGCATATAAAGATTTGCCCATTTCTCATCTAATTTTTCCTCCCAAGGTGATTTATTGATTAAGTCCTGGGTTTCTTGTTTAACTTTCTTCTCTCGGTTTTTCCTTATTTCCTCCTGACTTTTCCTAATAATCAAACTTCTTCTATTAGGAGAAAGTGGTTCTTCATATTGTGCTTTACGGACAAATATTCCTTCTTCAGGAATTACATAAGGTTTTGTTTGGGATGAACTTCCCTTTTCGTTGGATGACCTATCTAGTTTAAGATAGATGTTTGACAGCTTTTGTTTACCCATACTGTAATTAACAAATAATCAGTTAATAAAACACATAATCATATACTTGGCAATCAGTAAAATTAAGTATTTCTAAATACTTAATAGGCTTAGATCAGTGGCTCTGATACCACCTTATTTCTGTCACGGCCCTCGACCCGGTTTGACCCGTTTCAGGAGCCGCGGGACAGAAATCCCGTGGTATTTTATTAACAGCGGAAGTTTCTTCAGGATCTTTTTAAAACTGAAATATTTCCCAATTATTTTATTTCACAATTCGGGATAAAACCCGGTAATTTACAATATTGAGATTTCACGAAGAAATCTTTTATTTTACAAAACATGTTTCTTTATTTTATACTGAGCCACTTCCTTAAGCTGATAGTGCTTCACGGCACTTTTCCTGGATCATAACAGATCACCTGAAACATGTTTTAAAAAAGTTTTGTCAGCGGGAAATACTGAGTGAATCATCCTATTAAATAAAACGACACATTTGTTATAATTTACAGTATTAAGAGCGATTACAATGTTTCTGATATCAAACCAACTACCCATGGTATTTGTCACTCGACCGGATCTGTGACTATGGTCATATCCCCCATTGGCTGCCCCAATGGTGACGATTATCAAGTAATGTGTACAAAACCCCACATACCGGCTGTAATTTGGTGATTACAAAGACTTAATCCCCGTAATTATAACTTTGAAATAAACATGCTTTTGTAAATAGATTTGATAAAAAGAGAATGACTCACATTGCAGATTTAACAGAGCTTATCCTACCGATTAGCCTTGATAACCTAGTTTAAATAATCAGGCACACAAACTAGGTTAGTAACTTAATACAGCTTTTACGATAACTCACGAGATTAAAACCTTCACAACGAATGACAAAGTGCGATACTTAAACATCCATCGATTTAACGACGAATGACAAAGCATAAACCCTAATGTGGGCAGCACTTAAACATCCATTGGATAGTTTAATCGATCAGACATTGAATCGTAGCAGCGATCGAGTTATTACCCTGAATTGCGGCAGCACTTCGTGATCAGTGTGTGTTTTTGTAGTGATTATACTATAAATCAGCGTACAATTCGAATTTGAACATCGAACGAACACTCAATTGCATGAAACAGACTGTTCAATTTATACGTGAAAATGAGTTCCCCCGCGTGTCGCAGGAGATGTTGCTGATCCTGTCGCGACTCGCCTGGGGTACCAATCTACCCTAGGGTAGCCTTGTCACTAGTATAGGCCTGCTGAGTCGACATTTCGTTAATTCTCATTTTTGACAGCGTTTTCAGTAGATAACTATAACTAGGGTTTACCCCCCTTAGTTTTAGGGGCCCTAATCCTGATTCCAAATGTTCTGAAAAATTTAGGGTTTGTTCAGAATCACTTGGGTTTCTCAATTAGGGTTTCCTATTGGTCAAATAAAAATAATAAATAATACTTTTTGATGAGAGTTGTTACACGTGAGGAGTATAACAAGACAAGATCTCTAACGCGGAAATCTTTATGTTCTCTCAATCTCTTGTCATGAAACCAATTGACTCGTTCGTTGTACCTGCTAGAACTCTCGTAGGCATGGTTTCTTAGCTTGTCAAGCTCGTGGATCTGCAGAAAACGGGCTTCGCCTCCGCTTTTCAAATCCATGTTCGCCGTTTTCAAGGCCCAGAATGCCTTGTGTTCTAGCTCGACTGGTAGATGACATGCTTTTCCGTAAACCAACCTAAAGGGAGTGGTCCCTATAGGTGTCTTGAATGCACTTAGAAAAGCCCACAGAGCGTCATCTAACTTTTCTGACCAATCCTTGCGGTTCCGACTAATGGACCGTTCAAGGATTCTTTTTAAGCCCCAATTCGTGACCACCACTTGCCCGCTCGTTTGAGGATGGTATGGTGTAGCCAATCTATGATGAACACCATAACGGGACAAGGCTCGTTCCAATTGCGCATTACAAAAATGTGTCCTTCGGTCACTGATTAGTGCTTTTGGAGCACCAAATCGGGCAAACAAACTTTTTAAGAACCTCACAACCACCCTGGCATCGTTTGTGGGCAAAGCTTGTGCTTCGGCCCATTTTGAGACATAGTCTACAGCAACTAGGATGTATTTATTACCGCGTGAGGCTGGAAATGGACCCATGAAGTCGATACCCCATATATCTAAGACTTCATAGACTTGCATTGGATGCTGAGGCATTTCATTACGTGCGGAAATATTTGTTGCTCTCTGGCAAGCATCGCATGCTCTAACCCATTTATGCACGTCACGAAAAATGGTGGGCCAGTAAAATCCGGAGTCTAACACTTTCTTTGCTGTGTAATTTGCTCTATGATGACCTCCGCTGGGCCCCTCGTGACAGTGGCACAGAATGCTAGCTGCCTCTTCTCCAAATACACACCTACGGATCACCTGATCGGCTCCGACTCTAAACAAGAATGGTTCGTCCCAGATATAATGTTTTAAGTCTGCGAAAAACTTCCTCTTTTGCTGATACCATAATCCTTTGATAAGGATTCCACATGCGAGATAGTTTGCGAAGTCGGCGAACCAAGGTGACTCGTCACTCATTTAGACACTCAAAATCAATTCGTGGGGGAAATTGTCATTTATTGGTTTCTACCGTTAATTCTCAGAGTTACCATGCTCTAGTCTCGAGAGATGGTCGGCTGCAACATTCAAAGCACCCTTTTTGTCTTGGATCTCAATGTCAAATTTTTGTAATAACAAGATCTATCTGATAAGACGCGATTTTGCGTCCTGTTTACTGAAAAGGTATCTGATAGCTACATGATCCGTGTACACAATGGTTTTGGACAACACAAGGTACGACCTGAATTTGACGAAAGCATAAACTACGGCCAAAAGCTCTTTCTCTGTAGCTGTGTAATGCCCCTGAGCATCATGTAGAGTTTTGCTGGCATAGTAAATAGGATGAAAATGCTTCTCCCTTCGTTGTCCTAAGACTGCTCCTATTGCAAAATCACTTGCGTCGCACATTATCTCAAATGGCAACGCCCAGTCTGGTGCAACCAAAATAAGGGCTTCAATAAGCCTCTGCTTCAGCTGTCTGAATGCCTTCATGCATTCGTCTGAAACTACGGATGGAGTGTCTTTTTCTAAAAACAGGTCATAGGTCTTGTGATCTTTGAGAAATCTTTTATGAAACGCCTATAGAACCCTGCATGACCTAAGAAACTTTTAATCGCTCTAACCGAGGTAGGGGGAGGAAGTTTAGAAATGATGTCCACCTTTGCTGGATCAACTTCCAACCCGGCTTCAAAGATTTTGTGCCCGAGAACTACCCCTTCCTTCCCCATGAAGTGGCATTTCTCCCAGTTTAGCACAAGATTAGTTTCCTCACATCTCATTAACATTCTTTTCAGATTTCCAAGACATTGATTGAAAGAACTCCCGAAAACAGAGAAATCATCCATGAATACTTCCATGGAGTCCTCAATCATGTCATGGAAAATGGCTACCATGCAGCGTTGAAATGTGGCTGGTGCATTACACAACCCAAAAGGCATATGTCGGTAGGCAAACGTACCGAAGGGACATGTGAAAGTAGTCTTCTCCTGGTCCTCAGGATCGATATGGATTTGAAAATAACCCGAAAACCCATCCATAAAACAGAAAAATGACTTCCCCGATAGACGTTCCAACATCTGATCGATGAATGGAAGCGGGAAGTGGAACAGGTGGCATCATTGAGTTTGCGGTAATCGATGCAAACTCGCCATCCGGTGACGGTACGGGTAGGAATAAGTTCATTCCTATCATTTGGAACTACAGTAATACCACCTTTCTTGGGTACTACTTGCACTAGACTTACCCAAACAGAATCAGATATAGGATATGTCAGCCCTGCATCTAACAACTTAATTACTTCTTTCTTCACCACGTCTTGTATATTAGGATTCAAACGCCTTTAATGTTGTGCACTAGGCTTGTAATCGTCCTCCATTAGAATCTTATGAGTACAAAAATAAGGATTAATGCCTTTGATATCCATAATCTTCCATGCCATGGCTTTCTTATGAAGCTTTAGAACCTCGAGAAGCTGTCTCTTTTCCTCTTTTGCTAAAGATGCTGAAATGATGACTGGCAAGCGACACTCCTCGTCTAGAAATGCATATTCGAGATGCGGTGGGAGTTCTTTTAACTCCAACGAAGGTGGATCTTCAACCGAAGGTTTTGACTTTTCTTCAACTTCACGGTCATTCTCCACAAATCAATCTGGACTTTGGGAACCATCATCACCGATTTGGCAAACCGACTGCTCAACTTTGTGGCCCTCCTACGAAATGCCATCTAGGTTCCCACATAACAGATGTGCGTCCGTATCGATCTCCTTAATTGTACATTGGATATGAGAGTTCACACAAGTGTCGACTATGTCGACATAGTAAAGCATGTCATCGTGACTTTGCGGATGTTGCATTGATCTTTTAATATTAAAAGTCACGTGCTCGTCATTTACTCGGAGTGTGATTTGGCCAACCACCACATCAACAATCGTCCTCGCGATATTGAGGAACGGACGTCCAAGTATTAATGGCACTTTTGAGTCTTCGTCCATGTCAAGAATAACAAAATCAACGGGAAATACGAATTTATCGATATTAACAAGCATATTTTCAACAAATCAACGCGGATACTTGATTGCACGATCTGCAAGTCGAATTCTCATTCTAGTGGGTGAAGGTTCACCCAGATTTAATTTAGCAAAAACCTTGTAAGGCATAAGGTTTATGGTCTCTCCTAAATTAGCCAATGCGTGACTGACAGAGAACTCGACTTCAAGGTAGCTTTTTCGCACTCCACTGTGATGAGAACTCGACTTCAAGGTAGCTTTTTCTATAATTGCGTAGGCTTCAGTTGGTGCCTTAGTTCCAAGATCGCCTCCTGCGTATACGTCTATGCGCTCTTGTGAGTGGTAGTTGAGTCCTTGTTAGAAGTTCAACACAAGTTGCCTTTTGGACAACCCGTGATGTGGGACATCGATCAGAAGATCTTTGAACCTCTCCCATGCTGCCTGTAGAGATTCTCCTTTGTCCTGTTTGAATGTCATTATACGGTTCTTTAGCTTAGATGTCTTTTCCGGAGGGAAGTATTTTTGCATAAAAAGATATGCCATCTCTTTCCAAATCGTGATGGACCCTGCTGGAAGTAACAATAGCCAAGATTGGGCTTTGTCTTGCAAAGAAAATAGAAATAGCCGCAAATGAATTGCGTCTTCAGAAACGTCTCTAATTTTGATGTTCGAGTACACCTCAAGAAATGAAGCGATGTGCCGACCCGGATCTTCATGATCCTTCCCATCAAACTGCATAGAATTTTGTAACATATTAGTAATACTTGAATTTATTTCAAAACTCGGTGCTGCTATTGTAGGTCGGGCGATGCTCGGTAGCAAGCCCTCTCCTCCTGGATGGCCGGTCTCATTCAAAGGCTGGTCGTCCTCCGCCATGATGCTTCCTCTTTCATCCTCTGAACTCTCGCTGTCAGAAAGTATCACTGGTTCGTCGATTGCGGCCGCAATCCTTTGTGCAACGACAAGTGATCTTTCGCGAAGCCGCCTACTTCTCCTTAAGTTATGTTCTGGTTCATTGGCTAGCTCAGCAATAGCGGGTACGGGGGTTAAGGACACCAACCTACAAGTAATAAGGAAAACATTATACAGAAAAGAATATAATAATATTATAAGTAATAATTTTATACTATTATATTATATACATATGCATACAAATTTATTATACTTATCTATTTATTTATTTACTTATTTACATCCGAATATATATATATATATATCAGAAAATATTTTCGATCTTGGTTCCGTAGGAGCAAGTCAGAAAGTAGAATATCTGATGAGATCTAATAAAAAAAAATTTCTACCAGAATTTCTGATAAATCCATCAGAATTTACCAGTAAATCAGATGATTTTATCAGAAAGTTTTATGGTATTCTCGTGAAATAAATAAATAATTAGACAAGCTGTTCGATTCCGAACATGTAAATAAATAAATAAATAAATGAGTATAAATAAATGAATGAATCAGCAGTTAACTAAATAAATAAATAGACATAAATAAATAAATGAATGAGTGTAAATAAATAAATTGACAAAGTATAAATAAATAAATAAAGAAACGGTTCGATTCCGAACACAGGCACAAATGTAAATATAAATAGGAATGAAATAACTGAAATGAAATAAATAAATAAATGGTTCGATCCCGAACACTTAACTGAATTAAATAAATAAATGAAAAATGTTAGTTGAGCAATAAATGAATTAATTATAAGGTTAGTCAGTTAGTAAGGTTAGTTAAACTGAATTAAATAAACAAAAGAAATAAAGAAAATGTTAGATGAACACTAAATGAATTAAATAAAAAGTTAGTCAGTTAGTTAAAAAGAAAAAGAATAATTAGTCGAACAGTTAAATATCAACAAGTTAGTAAATATCAAAACAAATAAATACAGAAATGTACAAGTATTTACAAGTATTCACAGTATGTATACCGGTAAAATAATAACTTGGATTGTTCCAAAAATTCGCCGCGTCCCCGGCAACGGCGCCAAAAACTTGACGTGAGCGCGGCTACACATATATATCTACATAATGCATTCGCGCTCAGCGAAACTTGTGTTTTATTATTTATAAAAATTGTTTATACCTTAACATTAAAACACACACAAAAGGACAAGTGTATCCCGTCATATATGTAGCAAAGTATTGGTAAGAGCCAGATATCGATCCATGGAACACGGGCGGAATGGAATACTAAATCTTTGTCATTAATTTACCAGATAAAAAGATATGTGAATGGTTTTTAACTAAAATTATCTAAAACTATATTTGAAACTTAATAGACTCCAAATATGACATATATATATTATCTTGTTTCACAAACAACCTAAACATGTTATCTACATCATATATGTCGCAAAAGCACTTGATCAATTTTCCAATTTCAAGACAGTTAGTCATCCGCTAGGAGTTTTCTAACATGATGATTCTTCGGAAAAGTTGACGCGATAAACACACGTTAACCACCTAAAATCATTCTTTAGCGAGCTATTGATATTCATTCATGTGAACCTTTAAAGATATATTAGTCATCCGCTAGAAGTTTTCTAACCTCACTTATCAAAGAAAGCAATACCGATCGTCACAATACAACCACGAGGATAAGCATTTAAGTATATCATATAACAAAATATTTCATCTTACAACTCTTGATCACAAATCTACCATGTTAGCAATTTCAGACCAAAACTATTAAACAAAGATCATAAACCGCGTCAAGAACATGTAACAGCACCATTTAATTCATTAGGACCCTTACGTGCAAGAAAGCATCCTTAATCAAAATCCAATATATCTTAGATAAAACCAATACCCCTCTCGAGTCTCATGGTGTAAACAAGTTTACAAACAAGTGATTAATCAAGAAATAGTTAGCCATCTTAACTAACCACAGATTCAATATCCAAGACAATCAAACATAATCAAGAACTCAACATTAAAGAAATATTCATCATATAATGATGAAGATTCAAACATGAAAAAGTACTAAAGATTCATACAAACAAGATTACAACATAAAGATTATTCAAGAAACAAGTTCATTACTACTATTACACAATATTACATTAAACATAAACTAACATCAGCTCAATACTTGAATAATGATCAGAATACATGTATTAGAACAAGGAATCAAACCATAAACAAGCAAGGAATTGATGGGTTGGATCGGTTAAGCTTCCACTCGATATTGAGGCTTCAAATCGGTCTGATCAGGACTGTTTCGGAACCCAGAAATTGCCCACAAACTTGGAGAAAAACCCAACAACCTAACCAGTAGCGAATGCTGCTATTTATAGGGAAAATTCTGATCCGCACGGCCGTGCAGTTGGCCGCAAGGTCATGCACTGGCACTTGTCGGGTGACGTCATTTATTCGTTTCGGGTTCAGACAAGTGGACTAGTGGACAAGTTGTCTCGGTCACAATATCGGCACGGTCATGCTTTTGGTCGAATGGTAATGCGAGGTCATCAGAAACTGTGGTCCAGGTGGTGCACGGTTGTGCACTGGGTCGCACGGTGGTGCGTTCCGAGTAAACAGCGGCACTCCCTCTTGCACTGGCAGTGTTTCCTGGGTCGGAGGTCTTGCACGGTCGTGCACATGATCCGCACGGTCGTGCGTGATCTGGCAGTTTATCATATTTTTGCCAATTTCATCAGAATTGCCCCGTTTACATCATATTTGTCTTTTGCACTTTGTTTAAGACCTGAAAATATAAAAGTACCCTTATTTGGTTCCTAAACATCGCAATTTCGGTCAAAAAGCTTAAAACGGAAGTGAATTGTGGGATAAAAACATGTGTAATTTAACGTATATGAGGTGCGGGTAGGCTCGATCTCCTCAGCCTCCAAGCCATCTCGGCCGGAACGTAGCGGTTATCCACCAGAAAGAAACGGTATTTCCAATCCTTCAAACTTGATGTAATCCATGAAAAACAAGTAGCGTTTTTGTTCTGAACCTTAAAAGTATACCAGTCTCCAGTCCGGTTTAATCTATAAAAGGTCCGGAACACATCCATATCCAGGTCCGACCCCAAGCCGCGGCAAGAAAGCTCAAAATGACACACTTTGGCTAGGTCAAAAGGGTTCATTTGAGAAAGATGAACTTCATGAAACAAAAGAACATCAATAAAAAATCTGGTTAGAGGAATCCGTAGTTACAATAATCAAACATCCTGGTATAAACCCCTATCTTCCCTGGAATGAAGGGGTAGATGGCCTTATCCTTTTCAGGAAGAATCTGATTAAGAGAGGATAGAATCAAATATTGCCCTACGAACCACTCCAAACCAGACCGATTCAAAACGTTAAAACACCCAGACATGTTGCTTTTGTTAGCCATACTGAAAGTCAAGACAAACCTGTTAAAAATGGCGACGCAAAGAAGATAGGTGAAAGCGAAAGAAAGAAGCCCAGGAAAAAGAAGAGTTAAAAAGTAAAATGAAAATTTTACTTTTCTCTCACCTTTTATAGAAAAAGTAACCGCCTTAATTCATCTAATAAGGAGCTGACACGTCGCATTGATGACACATATCAAACGTCACATCAGAGGGATAAATTAGACCGATTCAAATACGAACCACTCCAAACCAGACCGATTCAAAACGTTAAAACACCCAGACATGTTGCTTTTGTTAGCCATACTGAAAGTCAAGACAAACCTGTTAAAAATGGCGACGCAAAGAAGATAGGTGAAAGCGAAAGCGGAAGAAAGAAGCCCAGGAAGAAGAAGAGTTAAAAAGTAAAATGAAAATTTTACTTTTCTCTCTCCTTTTATAGAAAAAGTAACCGCCTTAATTCATCTAATAAGGAGCTGACACGTCGCATTGATGACACATATCAAACGTCACATCAGAGGGATAAATTAGAATAACCGACGGTTATCCAGCTAAATGACTGCCAAAGAAGGAATTCAAAAAATCAAAAAGACCGCCCAAATACAAACCGAATCATGTCGCGAGACTAGTTCGTTATTAAATAAACGCCACGAACTAGGGGGATTTGATGAGGTTACATGCTAGACACCGAACCGAACGTCACCTACCCCGAACCGACCAACCTCCGCTAGGGACCAACGCTAGTCACCGAAGGCAAGACACCATCGGATCAAACCAAACGACTTGAACAGGTACAACCGGCAAAGAGGATCATCCCTAACTAACCCGGGGCCCACAACTCTAACTGCCTGATAGTGACAGGTTCGGCCATAACTAGTTCGCCACGTCAGCATACCCCAAAGGTATAAATACCCCACTTAAACCTCCCAAAAAGAGTAATCACTACTTTCTCTCTCTAATTCTCCTCTTTCTCTCACTAACTTACTCCACATACTCCGATGCTTATTCTCACGCCCGAGCTTGGTCATAGAGAGGTCCCCTCTCTGTGACGAGGCTAACGATGTGTTTTCTCCTTGTTGTGATCTTTCAGGTTGCAGCTAAGACTTTATGAGACTCTGTCATAGCCAGCTCGGACCAACTGGTAATTGAGTCTTCAGGTGTTATTTTTCTGATTTTTTTGATGTTAGTTTTTCAGAATTTTGGTGTTAATTTTCATATTTTTAGTGTTAATCTTCAGAATTGTGGTGTTAGTTTGCTGAATTTTGGTGTTTGTTATTAGAGGTTAAAAAATTTTAGTTTACTGAATTTTGGTGTTAGCAGCTTGTAGAAGTTAAATAACAAACAGTCTTATTCTGACAGACTACAGAGGTTTGATCCACCTCTTTTGCTACAGATGTCTGCAGATGTGTTTCACAGACAATTTTACCTCTAAAAAAACAAACACCTAACACCTAACAAGTTGAAACCATTTCCTAAACGAGGAAGGTAAATGGAATTTGAGAAAGTTAAGGCACTAACACCTAACAAGTTGAAACCATTTCCTAAACGAGGAAGGTAAATGGAATCTGAGAAAGTTAAGGGTTAAAAGGAATGTGTACCGACATTCCTTTGAAGATTACATCTAATCTAATTCTAATAAAAGAGTCATATTAATGCCACATGGCATTTTCTAATCCCATTCTAATTTCATTAAGTACATGTGGCATTTTCTCCTCACTTGAACATTCCAAGCACACGGGTCTTCACCCACCCACATCCTTACCCGATACCAATTTATCAGATTTCATTTTCACTTAAAACCCTAATGCTCATCTCCCTCATAACGCACATGAAAGTCGTCTCCCTCTTACCCACCACCACCCCCTATTCATATCTATCACTCTCAGGCCCAATCAAGGTCATCTCCACCACAACACTTCTGAACATACACTGATGAGTTGGTTTTCCGGCTTAAGCTTCTGGCAACGTCACCACCGCTTTATATCGATATGAAAATTGTTCACTATATGGAAAGTAATGGGCAAGATGAGAACACTAATGGCTGAAGATTCAATTAGCATGCCCAACAATTCTTTCTTGCTTGATGTAGATTCCAGGTAACTAAAAAACTAAACCTTAAAACAATAGTAAGAATTTAAAGGCTATTTTGTTATTAATGTAGTTTTCTTTTTTGTGGGTATTTTGTTTAGGTAGAAGGATCTAAGTTTGTGTTTGAATCAAAGACTATAACGAGAATGGAGCTTTTGGTGGTTGATTCTGTTCGATGGAACATGAAGCCGATAACCACATGTTCGTTTAACGATTACATTATGCGAAGGCTTGGTTTTATTGCTCATCATCAAGGTTTAGAGTTTATTTGGAGGTGTGAAAGATTTGTTATTGTTGTGTCAATGGTAAGTTTGTGAAAATGTTTCCTGTTTGTCTGCAATTCTGCTTAAGGGGGTGTTTGGCAATGCCTTTTGGATGAGGTTGTGTTAAAGAATAAGATACTATTGAAATTTGAAAACCATTAAATTGTATTGAATCACATTTGAGCAATCCAAATAAATTGAATTTTATGTTTCCCAGTTGATGTGAATGTGAACTGAATTCGTAACTTGAGTTTTAAAATTTTGTTATTATTAAATATAGAGTAAACTGCCATTTTGGTCCCTGTGGTTTGGCCAGTTTTGCCAATTTAGTCCAAATCTCAAACTTATTACATCCAGGGCCCTGTGGTTTGCATTTTGTTGCCATTTTAGTCCAAAATCCAAAAAACCCCCTTTTTGACTGTTGAGAGCTGCCTATTTTGTCCTTTAGTGCAGGGGTATTTTGGTCATTTATGAGTTATTATAACAAATAAAATAAAAACTCAAAACATATCTCTCTCTTTAAACTCTCTTCACACTCTCTCTCTCTAAACATAACTCACATCTGACTCTCTCTTCTCTCTCTCTCTCTCTATAACACCACCGACCAGGAACTCCTTCATCTTCATCCTTAAACCACCATAACCAACCTGCCACAACCTTCACCCTCACCCTCTTCACCCCCGCAACCCTCACCCTCTTCACCGGTCTTGATCGGAGGTTCACCGGCAACCACTATCGCCTTCTATTTTGATCAGATCATCATCTTGACAAAACCAGAGATTTCTCCGGCGTCCGCATCTTCATCATCGTCATCAATCCCATCACCGGCGTCGAAACCCTAACCCTAACCCCCAATTTCGCATCGAAACTGTTCTCCATTGTATCTCATCCTGTAAAAACCCTAAATTCAATCCATTATGGTTGCTTCTTCAACAAGTATGAAGATGTTGATCTCGTTTCTCTTTCTATGCTGCATCTCCACCTGTTTCTCCTCTCCTGTTTCCATTTCAGGTTTGTTTGTTTGTTTCTGGTTTCTGATGTGGTTTTATACTCTTTTTAGGTCAAATCAACTTCTGATCTTCGATTTGTGTGTGCAGATGGTGTCTTCACATCTGAACCTTCAATCGGACGGAATCTTCTTCAGGCTAAGAAACGTTTGTTCTTTAATTCTTCTTCTTCTTCTTATTTGTAGTTGATTTTGTTTCGATTATTGTTTTAGTCTGCTATTTGTGTTGGCGGCAGTGGGATGGTGGTGGTTGGGATGATGCGGTGGTGGGGGTGGTGTGGTGGTAGTTCAGAGAAGAGAGAGAGAGAGCAGCGATTTTAGTTCAGAGATGCGGTGGTGGATGATGATGAATCGCTGAAGTTCAGAGATGCGATTTTAGTTCAGAGATGCGATTTTAGTTCAGAGTGGCGGTGGTGGTGGTGCTATAGAGAGAGAGATGGTGGTGTTGTCGATGACGATGATGATGAACATCTGCATATCAAGATGAGATGCAGATTTTTAATGTGTTGAATAATCTGGACCAATGTATTAAATGAAAACATAAATGACCAAAATACCCCTGCACTAAAGGACAAAATAGGCAGCTCTCAACAGTCAAAAAGGGGGTTTTTTGGATTTTGGACTAAAATGGCAACAAAATGCAAACCACAGGGCCCTGGATGTAATAAGTTTGAGATTTGGACTAAAGTGGCAAAACTGGCCAAACCACAGGGACCAAAATGGCAGTTTACTCTTAAATATAAATATCCTTTTCGTTCGATTAGAGTTAAAAGAGTGAATATAATTTACTTGGGCTTTCGAATTAGTCCAAGAATTTCCAATTTTAAAGTTAAAAACTATTGACCGAGAATTTCCAACTTAAAAGTGAAAAACTATAGACTTTTGTGTATTTATCAGTTATATATTTATTTGCTTGATTGAAATTGTTCTAGATATGAAATTAAATTTAAACAACTTGAAAGTTTATTGAATGTACTCAAGTGAATAGGTCTCATTTTATTATTAATACGACACGATATAATGCAATAGTTAGCGACTGACTAATTCGTCCCAAAGGCATCGCTAAAGGCCTGCTACAATGGTTTTGGCCATGAATAAAAGGCATTACTAATCACTTTTCGTAATGGACAACATGTAGCTTTTTGGATGTGGTTGTGTGACAGAATAAGATAATCAGTCATCACAAACCAGCTTATCCTGCAGAAGACGGTGTTTGGATATTCTTATGTAGTGCTTTTTCATTTGCCGGCGACGGCAACCGAGCTACAAAAAAATGGTATGTATATTCAGTTAGTCAGGTTCGGTTATTGGTAGACCGGGTCGGGTTAATCGGGTCTCCAAAATTTTGATATTAAAATCGGGTACTGACCCGTATGTATTTTCACTTAGTCAGGTTCGGTTGTTGTTAAAGAGTGTTTTAGAGTAACTCTTAGGATTATCGCTTGAGATACACATATTTTTGTCTGAACTGAGATCATCAAATACCAAAGTCCTTTAACTAAAAAGCATAAATTTTTATTAATTTTTTAATGTAAATTGGGTTACGGTTGGTTTGAAAAAAATCAAGCCCCACACCTCAAACAACAACTTAACTGGGAGATCGTTGTTTAAAAATAAGCGACGCTCATTAAACCATTGAAGTCGACCGAGCCGCTTAAATCGAAGCAAATTTGCAGGTTCGGCCGGTTTGAGAGATATGCTGCTCAGTTCATTGTTCGGTTTTGTCCCATTGACGGGTATTTTTAAACAAATTCAAGGTGCCCCAAAGATGACCCGTGTATTACAATTCTTCGGTTCAGAAGTTTTTACTTTTTGAGGCGCTACAAAACTCTTTAGAGATCTATGTTTCAAGTTTTTAATACACAAAGAGTAAACATTATATTATTATACCATCATTTGGTTTTATTCGTCAAACCGTGTAACACACGGGGCTATAGACTAGTAAATTTATAAATTGAAATAATGTTATTGCTTTAGTTTAGTTATTCTTTTATATGATTATGTTTTACATCAAACTCTACAACGCGTGTGAATGACTTAACGCTTTTACATATAATTTTTATTTGATTTAACGACCTCGCCACAGTGAGCAGGTCCTAAAAACCCAGGTGAATAGAAACATTATTAGATAATCATTAAAATTATAAGTGAATTAGTAAATTAGATATTAACCTTAAGTAAAAATGTAGGATAGGATTGAAAGAATCAAAATTCAATCGCACTAGTTGTAGACACCGAACAATTCACATAAAGACTAAAAGTAAAAAAACTTTAATAAATTAACATCAGTACTCAAATATATAACAACACAACGAACCCAAAATCGACCGTTGAGTCACACCTAATAACATATATACACATGCAAAAACCACATTATCACTACGACGGAACGACGCCGTACGAACACTCCGGCGACACAAACACAACACCGGATTCCACATTAAATCCCGTTCGCTTCGCAAACCTTCCTTTGATCCTCGGTCTAGTCTCTGCGTACGCCTTCCTTGAAGCATATCGAATCGTCTTCTCAAACTTTCTGTTCTTCCTCTTCTCTCTGTACCTCAAAACCCTAGCTTCTCGATCTAGTCCAATCAAAGGCGTCGGATTAACATCCGACGATGTTTCGGTGTGGCCCGGGACTACGCCTACTTCAACCTCTAGTGATGATGATGATACCTGAAATAAGGTGAAATTTGAAGATGTGGAAACAATTTTTTATACACGAAATGAAAGTGAAATACACGTTATAAGCCAGGCTACAGACTTAATTACTAGCTAACAGACCAAGCCGACAATAAACTAAACTTCTTTATCATGCTAACAAAACATAAAGGACGATTAAACAACTGTATTCATTTAAAACAGGGACGATTACAGACTAATGGCAGGTAGACGAGCAACAAGTTGCGCCGCTACCCCTTTCTGAATAGCAAACCCAACCCTACTAAACACAAAATTCCGCCCCTTAACATGTGCGGCGTTACTCCTGCTGAGGAAAATAATTTTCACGATTAGTTACCGATTCGCAATGATTTTATATTAACTTACGCTTTGGCTGATCGATTGCGATGTGAAATTGTACATGAACGGTTTAGATCCGGAGTAATCGATGTCGTAAGCAGGTAATCCTTCTACCACATCGGACCTAGCGTATTCATTTGCGTGTGTGTTCTCTTGTTGTTGCATTTGATAATGATGATTAGTGATCTCGTCCTGGACCGGAACGACTCCGTCGGTTGGAGAATCATATCTATGAACGATCTGTTTAGGTTTTTGAATCTGATCCGGTGTTTTCAGATTCATATCGATGTATGGATCGATCTCGTTGTTAAACAAGTACTCAGATTCCAATTCAGTAACTTTCAGATCATCATTATCTGACACATCAGCATTTTTATTAAATTTCGGATTCGGATCTGGTAGTATCCAAGACGCAGCTTCCGCTTCAACAGAGACGTTAACGTCGAAATCCAGTAAGTAATTATGATCGTTCATTTCACCTCTGCGGACGACCTTGGCCACCTCGGTGGCCGGATCGTAAAAGGGAACCACCGGAACCCGCTCGTGGCGGCGAGCCAGGGGGTTAGCGGAGTGAATATCGTGGTCGCATGTGACGCATAAGGCCGCGGAGTCGGCCTTGCACGTGATGCTCGCTGGAGCTTGCTCACAGACCTCACACATCCACACGCGAGGGTGGCGTGTCGCGAGTTTGTTCGCGGCGTGCACCTTGCCGTCGCATGGGATGCATAGATAGGCGGAGTCTGCTTTGCAGAATAAACTGGCCGACGTCGTTTTGCAGGAGTCACATAGGGTTGGAGTCATGGTCCAGTTCTGTTTGCCCATTTGAAGGTTTCAGGTTTGTGTTTTGGGTTTTTGGTTTTTGGTTTGTGTTAGGACTTGTTTTGGTATCCTACATAGTTATCCGAAGAGGGTGTAGAGCCAATGGATGATAGACACGTGGCATGGTCTTAGCCAAAATGGGTGGAGGGGCCTTTTTGCCATAATTGAGGGATGGGCAATGTTACAATTTGGACAAAAGGTTGCAATCAGGGTTGCTTTTAAATCGTGTAAATCGTGAAAGGGTTGGTAGATTAAGGGTTTTGAGTTGGTGGGTTGAAATGTTCGAAGATGAATATACATATGTAAATTTGTGGGGCTCAAATACGACTTATTTAACTTAATTATCTAATTGTGTCAACTTCGCTGGTAAAATTGTGAGTAGTAATTGATGAGGATACGTCTCTGACCGGACCGAATCATCGCCATAAATAGAACCGAACCATGGCACACCAAAGTCGGACCGGACCTTGCACCATAGACGAAACGGACAGATACGCTGGTGCTGCATAACTAACTGGGCCCCACCACCATAACTGCCATGATAGCGACTGGTCCGACCCTAACTAACTTGCCACATCAGCACACCCAAAAGCTATAAATACCCCGCCAAGACTTCCAGCAAGGGGTAATTGCTACTTTCTCTCTCATCTCTCTCTCCCTAACCTATTTCCTCCTCACATATACTTATTCTCACGCCCAAGCTTGGTCACAGAGAGGCCCCCCTCCCTGTGACGAGGCTAACGGTGTGTTTGTTCTCTTGTGATCTTGCAGGTTTCTTGCTAGGTCATCTGAAGCTCTACTCTGACCAGGTCGCACCAACTGGTTTTGAGTCTTCAGTGGCGCCATCCCCTCGAATTCACATAATTCGTTTCTTTGTTTTTGTTCATTTGAAGTCATGGCAGAATCAACGACAGCAGTCTCCACCAGCACTTTCCCATCTTACAATGATATATGGGAAGGAAACGCTAACTCCACAACTGCTTCAGCAGCAGTTGCTGCCTCAGCAGCTTCGATAGGATCCGCGTCGGCTCCTCCAACTGCAAATCCTGTAGGCGGAAGCTCTGTCACCACGCTGTCTGTTACTGCCCCGGTTGCCACGCCATTACCTAACTTCGACAACGCTTTCCTTTTAAGGAATGCTGATCTATTGCGTCAGTTACAGCAGCAACAACAGCGAGATGAGATGCTGCAAAGTCTCCGAGCAAACTTGTTTACCAATGTCTATCCAGGGGGAAACCCCGTCTCCGTTGGACCCTTCGCTTCCGGATCTCTGGTAAGTTCTATGCTCTCCACTCCTATAACACACGTTACACAATTTTCTTCGGTTACAAGTGCTCCGGTGAATAACGGTCTAAACGACCTGTTTCTCCAGGGATCTGTGGGTCTAAACCCCCAAGATCAAGAGCTGCTCATGCCATACCACCCCACGTCTATGACTTCCCAATCAAAGTTTACGTTACGGATCGTCAATGCCCCACTCCCAGCTAAGCTGAAGATGCCTCCCACACTGAAGTTTTACGATGGTACGTCTGATCCGGACGACCATATGTTTGCGTTTGCTGGAGCGGCTAAGGTTGAGCAGTGGCCTATGCCGGCTTGGTGCCTAATGTTCGCCCAAACTCTCACCGGATCGGCAAGGGTTTGGTTTGATGGGTTGCCAGAGGGGTCGATCGACCACTTTGAGGATTTCCGACGTATTTTCTTGCAAAATTTCTGTCAGCAGCGACGTTGCAAGAAAGAGATTACCGAGGTTCACCATATAAAGCGCCGCGACGGAGAGTCTGTGGAAGATTTTATCGATCGTTTCAATCGAGAAAGCATGCAGATAAGTGGAGCGGTTGACCAGCTCCGAGTCTCTGGGTTCTGCCACGGAGTTCGGAACAATCAGCTTGTGGAGAAACTCCATGAAGATCTCCCAAAAACTATGGAGACGCTTATGGAGAGAGCTCGGGCCTTCGTTCGGGGAAAGAGTGCCTGCGGTCAGCCGAATGAAACTACAGCAAGAAACGCCAAGGCTCGGACCACTTCGTGGAAACTTAATGCGTCGCCACCAAAAGATAGAAGCAGCAGTTGGAACAGAAATCTTGGCCCGTATAAGAAGTCGGATCGAAGCAGTTTCCGAACAGGAAACGTGCGTTTCAACACCTTTTCCGAGCTCACCAAATCACCAAGCGAAATTCTCAGTACGGAGACTACTCGGTTGCCTACGCCGTCGAAGCAACGACCCACCTCGGACAGGCACTCCAAGAAATATTGTGAATATCACCGAGACAAGGGTCATACAACTGATGAATGTTGGGCTTTGAAGCAAGAAATCGAAAAGGTTGTACGATCCGGTAAACTCTCGCACCTTGTGAAAGAAGTGAAAGATGGGAAGAAGTCAGCAACAGCAATTGATAATCCAAACACCGAGCCCGGAATCAATATGATCCGGTCAACCGAACCAAGAGGGGTAAAGTGGTCGAACCAACATATGGCAGCATGGATGCATCAGCCAACGTACTTCCCTCCGATTGATCCCGATGATGCTCGGGACGGACCAATTACAATCTCGGCTGTCATCGCCGGACACCTAGTCCGACGAATTTACGTGGACGGAGGAAGCACCTTTGAGATCATGTATCTACAGTGTTTCCAGCAGCTGAACCCCCAAGTAAAGAAGAGGTTGATTGAAGTCTCCACCCCTCTGATCAGTTTCTCCGGGGAGGTGGTCTGTCTGATAGGACAGATTACCCTTCCGACCACATTCAAAGAGGGTGATAAAAGCAGGACTGTCCAACTAACCTTCCTGGTTGTTGGCACTCATTCATCGCATAACATAATACTCGGACGACCTGGGTTGAGAGCCCTTGGGGCGATCAGTTCGACAATACATGGAGCTATTAAATTCCCTACCGAGGCCGGAGTTGCCACTATTTTCTCAGAATCAAACTCGTTTGTTGCCGAAGTAAGACATGCAGCGGAAACGAGCTCCAAAAAGTCTGAAGTACCTACCAAACTTTGGGCAATCAATCCGGATTTTCCTGAACAGCAAGTAGCTATTGGTGCTCAGCTCCCAAAACGAACAAAGAAGCTCCTGTGGGAATTGTTAAGCAATTCGATAGACGTTTTCACGTGGAAGCACTCCGATATGCAAGGAGTCCCCAGATCTATGGCACAACATCACCTGAACATAAAAGAATCAATCAAACCAATAACACAAAGGAAAAGGCACATGGCGTCGGATCGAGCAAAAACCATTGCAAAAGATGTTAAGAGCCTCTTAGACGCTGGAATCATTCGAGAAGTCCGGTATCAAACATGGGTGTCAAATCCCGTTTTGGTGCGGAAAAAGGATAATTCATGGAGAATGTGCATTGATTTCACCGATTTAAATGATGCGTGCCCGAAAGATTGTTTTCCTCTACCGGAGATTGATGAGAAGATTGACTCCGTCGCCACGTTCAGGTTGAAATGTTTTTTGGATGCCTACAAGGGATACCATCAGATACAGATGGCGGTCGAAGATGAGGATAAGACAGCTTTTGTCACCAATGAAGGAGTGTATTGTTTTACTAAGATGCCGTTCGGTTTGAAAAACGCCGGTGCTACATACCAGCGTTTGATGAGCAAAGCCTTTAAAGACCAGATTGAGCGAAACGTAGAAGTATATGTTGATGATATCGTGATCAAAAGTCACGATGAGGCCACCATGCTCAAAGATATACTTGAAACGTTTACCCGACTTCGAAGCATCAACATGAAGCTAAACCCCAAAAAATGTACGTTCGGGGTAGAAGAAGGTAAGTTTCTGGGAGTCATGGTTGGGTCAAAAGGCTTGCGGGCCAACCCAGACAAGATTGACGCTGTTCTTACAATGAAGCCTCCGACGTCGGTTAAAGAGATCCAGTCCTTAAATGGACGGTTGGCCGCTCTCCATCGGTTCTTATCAAAAGCAGCAGACAGGTCACTCCCGTTCATGGATGTTCTCAGAAAAAGCTTTAGATCGGAGTTTAAATGGACGGAAGAAGCCGCACGAGCTTTCAAAGAGCTTAAAACCTGTCTGGGCACTTTGCCAACTCTCACCGTACCGGAAGAAGATGAGGTACTAACGGTATACTTAGCCACGTCGTTTGGAGCTATCAGTGCAATATTAGTTGCTCACCGTACTGGGAAGCAAATCCCCATTTATTACGTAAGCCGAACGTTAAAAGATTACGAAACAAGATACTCAAACTTGGAAAAATTGGCCCTGGCACTAGTCCATGCTTCGAGAAGACTTCGCCGATACTTTCAAGCCCACCCAATCGAGGTCCGAACAGACCAGAGAATCCAACACGTTTGTCACACCCCCAAAATCCACACGCGGAGTACCACCGCTTGGAGGCGTGACTGACCAGGATCAAACCACCAATCATATAGAACAATGTGAAAAGTAAAAGTAATTGCAATTCAACCAAACCAATCCATATGAAAGGTGTTCCAAAACATAAATATGTTATCACTGTTTAGCGGAAGCGTATGAATAAAACCCAACAAAATAAAGTATGAAATGTCATAAAGTGTTTAACGTAACAATCACGATCCAAGTCCACAACGACCAGCTCCTCCCTGTGCAAGCTCCATATATCTAACGACCTGCAAGGCATGTAACAGAGGATCAACAACTAGTTGAGCGAGTTCACAGGGAGTAAATGCGTAATAGTAAGTTCGTATGTAACATGTTGCTCTACCGGGCCGATAGTACGTTCTATTGGTGGGGGCTTCCCATGTTGTATATCCACTAGACTATTCGTAACCATAAGTATCCTTCCCAATCCGAGGATAGTAGTAAGTATAAGTTTACGTAGGTTTTACGTAAGTGCCCTTCCCAACCGAGGACAGTACGTAGCGAGTACGTAGGTTTAGCGCTGGCGTCCTTCCCAATCCGAGGACGGTAGTACGTAGGTTTTACGTAGGTTTAGTGCTGGTGTCCTTCCCAATCCGAGGACAGTACGTAGCGAGTACGTAGGTTTAGTGCTGGCGTCCTTCCCAATCCGAGGACGGTAGTACGTAGGTTTTACGTAGGTTTAGTGCTGGTGTCCTTCCCAATCCGAGGACAGTACGTAGGCTTTACGTAGAGTTTGGCACAGGCATCCTTCCCAATCCGAGGACCGTGGTAAGTAGTCTAGTAGTGGTGTAAGTACAAGTAATCATTCAATCCCATTCCCAACCCACCGGGGAATCCCATGCCTTGGTAAGAGTGTGAACTCACCGTGGTTTGCTCGGTATGCTAAGTATGTGCTCAAAGTAAATCAATCACGTCCTAGAGTATGCACGTATAGAATAATCAGTTTGTAGTCACGAGTGGTACACGTATAAGCATGTAGTATGTATTCACAATCACCCAAGTCATGTATATCATTTAACAGTAGTTAGATATTCCAGTTAACTCTTAACAGTAGTAACCAACCAGGTTAACCTTTAACAGAATTAAAGTAAGTTACTGTGCTGATTACACATTTGGCGAAACACAACAGTTGGCGAAACACTCATGTTGGCGAAACACACATTCTGTTTCGTCGTGGACTCCTTTGGCGAAACATAATTTCTAATTCGTCGATGACTCTTGGCGAAACACATTCTGTTTCGCCGAGAGTTCTGTTTCGTCGGATGTCTGTTTCGCAGACACAGTTACAGCAGTTACGAAATACGCAGAAACCCTAGTCATGCTAGCAGCCGTCATCAGTATCAGAAATCATATGGAGGTCAATGTGCAAATAGAATCATCATAACTCAATCATCCATGAATCATTGTCTAGCATAAACCCTAGTTTATGTGTATAACATATAAATTAACATACAACATCATATCATTGAACCCTATCAAGATGCTAACTTGTATTCAGAATCAGAACATAATAACAACATCCAGAACCGAGCATCCGATTGTATTAAGTTTCGCATAGCATTGTATATATATCCTACTACATCATACATATCGAAATCTATATCATCATCATCAACATCATACTCTTATAATCACAGCAGTAACACACAACAATCATACACCCAAGCAAGAATCGAGATATCACAGAAACATGAAATCGATTAATAAACACGTACTAACCGATTCGAGATGAACAAACACGGATTCGGGAGCTAGGGATGATGGTAAACGATGGTTGTTGCCGTCGCACAGAAGAGAGGGAGTTCTAGGGTTTCCTGATTGCCTAACTTGTGAAACTAAACCCGTTTCACGTAAATATTCACGAAATAATGTTCTGGGCCGTACTGGGCTTCGGTGAAACTGGGCTCGGCGAAACAGCCTGTTTCGTCGAGAAGGTTGTTGGTGAAACTGACCTGTTTCGTCGAGATCGACCTTGGCGAATCTCACTTGTGTTTCGTCGGTTTCTTTTATAGTTTAATAGTTTAAGTTTTACAAACAGTACACATGTTATACAATCACACATAAAATCATGCAAACACAATGCGTTTCATTCTAACAAAGTGTACAGTTACAAAGTAAGACAAGTCAAACAACTAATTAGTCAAAGTCAACGTGCATTTAATGCGAAAGTGAAAGTCGAAAACTCGAGTTGTCACATTATCCCCAACTTGAAAGAAATTTCGTCCCGAAATTTAGCATGCGGTTACTGAGGAAGCTAGGTGAGTTGTATCGTTTACTGGTTTTCCTGGGGTGTCACATCATCCCCCCGTTGATTTGGAATTTCGTCCCGAAATTCTGCAGTAGTAGCTTCACCCTCAGTAGTGGTTGCACGTTTTCCGAATAATTGGGGATACTTGAGTTCCATTTGATCTTCTCGTTCCCAGGTATACTCTGGGCCGCGGCGGGAGTTCCAACGAACTCGTACAAGAGGGATTCTCGTGTTCTTGAGGACCTTAACATCCCGGTCCGTGATTTCAACAGGTTCCTCGACGAAGTGCAACCGTTCGTCGATAGTGAGTTCCTTTAAGGGAACTATGTGGGTCTCATCTGACGTACACTTCTTCAGATTCGACACGTGAAAGACGTTGTGAACTGCACTGAGTTCAGGTGGTAAGTTCAGTCTGTAGGCCACTTTGCCTATTTTCTCTGTAACTTTGAAAGGTCCGACATAACGCGGATTGAGCTTGCCTCGTTTGCCAAAACGAACCACGCCCTTCCAGGGTGAAACTTTAAGTAGCGCTCGATCCCCAACCTGGAACTCGAGTAGTTTCCTGTCTTTATCAGCGTATGCTTTTTGACGGTCACGAGCTGCCGCCATGCGTTGTCGTATTTGAGCAATCTTTTCAGTAGTATCAACTACCATTTCTGGACCTGTGATCTGACTATCTCCCACCTCTGCCCAACAGAGAGGTGACCGGCATTTACGCCCGTACAATTCCTCGAATGGAGCAGCTTTAATGCTGGTGTGGTAGCTGTTATTGTATGAAAATTCTACAAGTGGCAGATGTTTTTCCCAACCATTGCCGAAGTCAATTACGCACGCCCGAAGCATGTCTTCTAGAGTTTGAATAGTGCGCTCAGACTGCCCATCCGTCTGAGGATGATAAGCTGTGCTCATGTCTAATCGAGAGCCAAAAGATTTGTGCATTGCTTGCCACAGTTCTGAAGTAAAACGTGCGTCACGATCAGAGATAATAGAGGTGGGCACCCCGTGCCTCGAGACCACTTCTTTTAAGTAAACGTCTGCTAAGGTAGAGAACTTGTCTGTTTCTTTGATAGCCAAGAAGTGAGCAGACTTTGTGAGTCGATCCACGATCACCCAAATAGTATCATTTCCGCGCTGAGATCTAGGTAAGCCAGTAACAAAATCCATGGAAATTTGTTCCCATTTCCATTGTGGTATCTCAGGTTGTTGGAGTGGACCTGACGGTTTCTGGTATTCTGCCTTGACTCTCGCACAAGTCAAGCATTTGCTAACGTATGTGGCTATGTGGGCCTTCATGCTAGGCCACCAGTATGTAGTTCTGACATCGTGGTACATTTTATCTGAACCTGGATGTACCGAGTAGCGAGACTTGTGTGCCTCATCCATCACAAGTTCTCGTAAGTTGCCATAGTGTGGGACCCAGATGCGTCCTGTTACGTAATAAGCACCATCTTCCTTCTGTTCTAAGCGTTGCCTTGAGCCACGTAGGGCTTCAGCCCTGACGTTGTCTGGTTTCAATGCTTCTACCTGAGCATTTCGTATCTGGGAAGGAAGACTAGACTGTATAGTGAGTTGTAAAGCTCGTACGCGCTTATGCGCGGTGTCCTTTCGACTGAGGGCGTCAGCCACAACCTTGGCTTTGCCTGGGTGGTACCTGATTGAGCACTCGTAGTCGTTTAGCAGTTCGACCCATCGTCGTTGTCGCATATTCAGTTCCTTCTGTTTGAATATATGTTCGAGGCTTCTGTGGTCAGTGTAGATAGCACATTTGGTACCATACAGGTAATGTCGCCATATCTTGAGTGCAAAAACAACCGCTCCCAGCTCTAGATCGTGAGTAGTGTAGTTCCTTTCATGAACTTTGAGTTGGCGCGAAGCATAAGCAATGAATTTATCCCTTTGCATCAATACACATCCAAGACCTTGGATAGATGCGTCGCAGTAGACTACGAAATCATCCATGCCTTCCGGCAATGAGAGGATAGGTGCACTACAAAGCCTATCCTTTAAGTGCTGAAACGCTGTTTCCTGTGCAATACCCCAACGATAAACAACACCCTTCTACGTCAGTAGTGTAAGCGGCTGAGCAATCTTTGAGAAGTCTTTGAGACGTCCTCATCCCGGACTCTCAGTTGGTGATAACCTGACCTTAGATCGATCTTCGAGTAATAGCTCGACCCTTGCAACTGGTCGAATAAGTCGTCGATGCGTGGAAGAGGATAGCGATTCTTCACAGTCACCTTGTTCAGTTCGCGGTAGTCTATACACATGCGGAAGGTACCGTCTTTCTTCTTTACAAAAAGTACTGGAGCTCCCCAGGGCGAAGAGCTAGGGCGTATGAAACCCTTTTCCAAGAGTTCTTGCAATTGCTCAGATAGTCCTTCCAATTCAGTTGGAGCTAAGCGATATGGTGCTCGAGTTATAGGTGCTGCTCTAGGAGCTTGTTACTATGAGTTACCAAAGGTTCTTAACCAGCACGGGGAATGCGGATGATCCTTTCTTTGCAAAGAGTCTCTGCTCGATGTTGAGGTAGTCAATCCATACCAATATCGATGTCGAAACCATCACAACGTTGGGGTCATTCCTAGTATCACCCTGACCAATCACGAACACTCGACCCCTGGCACCATTGCCATCGTTATTACCCCCATTGTTGCCTCCATTATTGTTCCTGTTTCTTTGTTTGTGGTTCTGATTCTGGTTCTGGTTCAACTGTGGGCTGTGTCTCTTGAATTAACCTTCAGCACCACACTGATGACATCCCTTGTTACCCTGCTGTTGCTGTTGATTCTGTGGAGCTTGTGGTTGCTGTTGTTGTTGGTTCTGGTTTGCAGGACGTGAGTTTCTACCATCTTTGGCTCCATGACCAAGCTTGTTGCATAATTGACAGCGATTTCGGTCGCACTGCCCGCTGTGGTGCAAGTTACATCGTTTGCACTTAGGGTGGTTTTCCCTATATCCACCCTGCCCTTAGCTACTAAAAGGTTGCTGACCAGGACCTTGGTTGTCATCGATCTTTCGCTGCTGTGCCTGGGCTGGAACCGTGGTCGAACCCTTGCTGGGATTTCCATCCCACTTTCGTTTGTTGTCACTGGGAATAGCAGAAGTAGTAGTAGTAGTACCAATACGTCTAGGCAGCTTGTTCTGTTCCACTGCCTGGTCTGTGAGACGATGAGCAAGATGAGTAACATCTTGAATAGTAGCAAGATTAGCAGTCATCACATGGCTTTGGAATCTCTGGTACTAAGCCTTTGAGGTACAGCTCAATGCGATTGATAGGAGGATCCACCATAGTTGGGCATAACACTGCCAGTTCGTTGGATCGTTTCGTGTACGCTTCTATCTATGACCCCGTCATCTTCAGGTTAAAGGACTCCACTTCCAACTTGTGGATGGCATCATAACTACTGTATTCACGTTTGATCAGTTCCTTAAAATCATTCCATGGGGTGGCATTAGCAGCCGCCAGCCCCAACATCTGAACTTGCGCGTTCCACCAAGTTAACGCAGTGCCTTCGAGTGTATCAGTGGCATATTTCACCTTACGAGCCTCGGGTCATTCACACACTCGAAGACCGATTCGAGTTCCTCGAACTAATGGAGGAGTCCAACAGCTCCTTTAGTGTCGCTGAAAGTGGTAGGACGACAGTCCATAAAAGTCTTGTATGTGCATACAGGTGGCTGAGCGTGTTGACTTGTCGTGTGCGTAAGAGTAATCAAAATTTAGCACAAGTGTTGAGTTACGAGAGTAGGATCTAAAGATCCTAGAGTAAGTGGTGATGGCAGGTTACACCTCCTGCCTGGGCAGCTGCGAGTACTGCGGTAAGTTGTTCAGTGATCGAAGCCGCCAATTGGGCTTGAGTTAGGTTAGCGCGTCCACTCATGATCTTGACATCAAGGAGAACATGTGGGTGAGAAGTTCGCGAATAGTGCGAAGAGAGTGAGCACACATGTATTCTCAAGCAATAACATATAGTAGGTTCTGTAATCTGAGCATACCACGAGCAAAGTTCTATGTAATTCTAGCAAGTAGGTAAAGTAACATGAATAGTAGTACCTATGATGTTGAGTCTTGCACGTGGAGCGAAGCGTCGTTGTGGATCGTTGAGAGCACTGTTCTGGTTATAGTCTGGTTTTAACAAAATCGTTTTCCCCTTATTAAAACCGAGTTCTCTATAACCAATGGCTCTGATACCAATCTGTCACACCCCCAAAATCCACACGCGGAGTACCACCGCTTGGAGGCGTGACTGACCAGGATCAAGCCACCAATCATATAGAACAATGTGAAAAGTAAAAGTAATTGCAATTCAACCAAACCAATCCATATGAAAGGTGTTCCAAAACATAAATATGTTATCACTGTTTAGCGGAAGCGTATGAATAAAACCCAACAAAATAAAGTATGAAATGTCATAAAGTGTTTAACGTAACAATCACGATCCAAGTCCACAACGACCAGCTCCTCCCTGTGCAAGCTCCATATATCTAACGACCTGCAAGGCATGTAACAGAGGATCAACAACTAGTTGAGCGAGTTCACTGGGAGTAAATGCGTAATAGTAAGTTCGTATGTAACATGTTGCTCTACCGGGCTGATAGTACGTTCTATTGGTGGGGGCTTCCTATGTTGTATATCCACTAGACTATTCGTAACCATAAGTATCCTTCCCAATCCGAGGATAGTAGTAAGTATAAGTTTACGTAGGTTTTACGTAAGTGCCCTTCCCAACCGAGGACAGTACGTAGCGAGTACGTAGGTTTAGCGCTGGCGTCCTTCCCAATCCGAGGACGGTAGTACGTAGGTTTTACGTAGGTTTAGTGCTGGTGTCCTTCCCAATCCGAGGACAGTACGTAGCGAGTACGTAGGTTTAGTGCTGGCGTCCTTCCCAATCCGAGGACGGTAGTACGTAGGTTTTACGTAGGTTTAGTGCTGGTGTCCTTCCCAATCCGAGGACAGTACGTAGGCTTTACGTAGAGTTTGGCACAGGCATCCTTCCCAATCCGAGGACCGTGGTAAGTAGTCTAGTAGTGGTGTAAGTACAAGTAATCATTCAATCCCATTCCCAACCCACCGGGGAATCCCATGCCTTGGTAAGAGTGTGAACTCACCGTGGTTTGCTCGGTATGCTAAGTATGTGCTCAAAGTAAATCAATCACGTCCTAGAGTATGCACGTATAGAATAATCAGTTTGTAGTCACGAGTGGTACACGTATAAGCATGTAGTATGTATTCACAATCACCTAAGTCATGTATATCATTTAACAGTAGTTAGATATTCCAGTTAACTCTTAACAGTAGTAACTAACCAGGTTAACCTTTAACAGAATTAAAGTAAGTTACTGTGCTGATTACACATTTGGCGAAACACAACAGTTGGCGAAACACTCATGTTGGCGAAACACACATTCTGTTTCGTCGTGGACTCCTTTGGCGAAACAGAATTTCTAATTCGTCGATGACTCTTGGCGAAACACATTCTGTTTCGCCGAGAGTTCTGTTTCGTCGGATGTCTGTTTCGCAGACACAGTTACAGCAGTTACGAAATACGCAGAAACCCTAGTCATGCTAGCAGCCGTCATCAGTATCAGAAATCATATGGAGGTCAATGTGCAAATAGAATCATCATAACTCAATCATCCATGAATCATTGTCTAGCATAAACCCTAGTTTATGTGTATAACATATAAATTAACATACAACATCATATCATTGAACCCTATCAAGATGCTAACTTGTATTCAGAATCAGAACATAATAACAACATCCAGAACCGAGCATCCGATTGTATTAAGTTTCGCATAGCATTGTATATATATCCTACTACATCATACATATCGAAATCTATATCATCATCATCAACATCATACTCTTATAATCACAGCAGTAACACACAACAATCATACACCCAAGCAAGAATCGAGATATCACAGAAACATGAAATCGATTAATAAACACGTACTAACCGATTCGAGATGAACAAACACGGATTCGGGAGCTAGGGATGATGGTAAACGATGGTTGTTGCCGTCGCACAGAAGAGAGGGAGTTCTAGGGTTTCCTGATTGCCTAACTTGTGAAACTAAACCCGTTTCACGTAAATATTCACGAAATAATGTTCTGGGCCGTACTGGGCTTCGGTGAAACTGGGCTCGGCGAAACAGCCTGTTTCGTCGAGAAGGTTGTTGGCGAAACTGACCTGTTTCGTCGAGATCGACCTTGGCGAATCTCACTTGTGTTTCGTCGGTTTCTTTTATAGTTTAATAGTTTAAGTTTTACAAACAGTACACATGTTATACAATCACACATAAAATCATGCAAACACAATGCGTTTCATTCTAACAAAGTGTACAGTTACAAAGTAAGACAAGTCAAACAACTAATTAGTCAAAGTCAACGTGCATTTAATGCGAAAGTGAAAGTCGAAAACTCGAGTTGTCACATTATCCCCAACTTGAAAGAAATTTCGTCCCGAAATTTAGCATGCGGTTACTGAGGAAGCTAGGTGAGTTGTATCGTTTACTGGTTTTCCTGGGGTGTCACAACGTTCTCCGACGACCTGAAGTTTCGGGTCGAATGGCAAAATGGGTGATCGAATTGGGCGCATTCAACATCACCTTCCGAACTAAAGGTCCGTTGAAAGGGCAGGTAATAGCAGATTTCCTAGTTGAAATTCCGGAAGATAAAGGAATGGAAGAAGTTGAAAAAGCTCCAGAGAAGCCTTGGTCCCTGTATACCGATGGAACTTCTAGTGCCGAAGGAGCAGGGGCGGGCCTAATTCTCACCGATCCAGACGGAACGGATATGACGTATGCGCTCCGACTAGAATTCAAGAGTTCAAACAACGAAGCTGAGTACAAGGCCCTCTTAGCTGGCCTACGTCTAGCGCTGAGAGTCGGAGCAAAAAATGTCATAGCCCATGTTGATTCGCTGCTCGTAGCAAATCAGGTAAACGGAGAATATGAGGCGAGGGAGGCAAGCATGGTCGAGTATCTCGAACAGGTGAAGCAAGCTATGGCATCATTTGAAGCATGTAAGGTCGAGCATATTCCCCGTAGCAAGAACAAGAAGGCTGATGCTTTGAGCAAGTTGGCATCGTTATCATTTAGTCACCTAGCCAAAGAAGTGAGAGTGGAAGTTTTAACTACACCTTCAATTGCAACTCCGCAGGTTATGCTGGTCGAAGCACCGTCGCAAACGTGGATGATGCCAATAATTAACTACTTGGTGCATGACGTTTTTCCGACCGACAAAGCGGAAGCAAGAAAGGTCCAAATCAACTCTCTTCAATACCAGATGCAAGAAGGAGGCTTATACCGAAAGACTTTTCTCGGACCTCTGTTAAAGTGTCTGGACCCGGAGCAAGCCAGTTACATCATTAGGGAAATACACTATGGCATCTGTGGCATCCATGCCGGACCTAAGATGATTGTGACGAAGGTCAAAAATGCAGGGTATTACTGGCCCGAGATGCATGAAAGTGCAGTAAAAGAGCTCCAACAGTGTGATGAGTGCCAAAAGCACGCACCAATCAGCCTCCGAGCCAAGAATGAGATGATACCGGTAACCGCTGCATGGCCCTTCCAAAAGTGGGGCGTTGATATCGTCGGGCCTTTTCCAAGATCAAGCGGAAGCGCTCAATACCTGCTAGTCACGGTGGATTATTTCACCACATGGGTGGAAGCTCGACCATTTACAATCATCTCCGGCTACAACGTGACACGTTTCTTCTGGGAACAAATCGTATGCCGATTCGGTCTTCCACTCTACATTATAAGCGACAATGCAAAGCAGTTTGCAGAAAACCCATTTAAGCGCTCGTGTGAAAATCTAAAAATTAACCAAGTCTTTTCCTCGGTTGCCCACCCCCAGGGTAATGGGCAGGTCGAACAGATAAATCGACGAATCGTCGATGGGATAAAGAGGAGGCTCGGTTACGAGGGAAAAGGCTGGGCGGACGAGTTACCGAACGTTTTATAGGCGCACCGAACACTGCACAAGACTAGCAATGGAGAAACACCGTTTAGTCTTACTTACGGTACCGAGGCAGTGATTCCCGCTGAGATCGGACTCCCAAACCAGAGGTGCAAGAATTGGGAGGAAAATGAGCATGAACTCCGCTCCAACCTTGACCTGTTAGAAGAGCGCCGGAACATCGCGGAAATCAAAGAAGCCCGATACAAAAAGAAGATTGAGAAGTACTATAACGCCCGGGCCAAACTCTACAAGTTCAAGGTCGGAGATTACGTGCTCCGAAACAACGATGCGAGCCATATCGAAGCTCCCGGCAAGCTAACCCCTAAGTGGGAGGGACCGTACCGAGTCAAAGAAGCTAGCGACAAGGGCTTGTATGCGTTGGAGAAGATCGATGGAACTCCTGTCCCCCGGACGTGGAACGGGGTGCATTTAAAGAAATGTTTCATGTGAATAGCCTGCTACGGCTAAAAAAGGATCGCTATTTTTTGTTTCTTATTTCCAATTTCCGTGTGTAATTCGGGAGAGTAATGCCCCGACAATTTTCCATTTTCCTTGTAACCGGGAGGGTTTTTCCCCGGACCAATGATTAGCAAATCAATGAATAAAGCGATCTATACTTTTACACGTATAAAAATAGCATATGTATAAGTTCTAACAATTTCTTAAATGTGCACAAACGGGCCTCGACCCATGCCTCGCGCCGATCGAGAAGGCTTAAATAGTTCAAAAATATCAAAATCTATTAAGCAAAACGGTCCGTACTTAAAACGGTCCGATTACAATCAATCAGTTAAGAAAAAAGAAATCAAAGGATTTCCTATTATGCTTCGGTCACCTAAGATGACCGAACCAAAAGCCTGGTCGAACAGTGAAGTTTGGACGCAAACTGAAAACTAAGTAGCCAGGAATGAATAACTAATATCAAGGTTTGATTCCATACAAAACATGTCAGTTGAATATTTCAAACAAAAAATTGTACTGGTTACATGCCAAAGGAAACAGATATTTAAAATTGTACGGTCACAATGAATAAAAGCTAAAAGTTATATGGCAAGAAAGATCGAATCTCAAGCTTCAAAGTCTTCCTTCACTATGGGGAGTTCACTTTGTTGCTTGATAACGGACAAAGGTACGTCCACCAAATCGGCAACCTTCCCAAGTACGGAGATGTTAAAATCTTCAAAAGCCTTTATCGCAGCATTTAACTTATCTTGAGCACCTCCATCATACCCCGGGACTTCTTCAAAGGATCGAACAGGGCCCTTAGCGGCTTCGAAGCCATACTTGATACCTTCGTTCGCCCCAACCGCATTAACACTGTTCACCAAATCCGCAACTACTTTCTCCAGTTCCGGGCTTTGATGCACCAGTTTGACTACCCACGCTATCCCGTCTGATAAGAACCACTGCTTGGTGAGCTTAAGCTCTGACAGTTGGGCATATGATTCAACCATATCACGCTCACAACGAATCAACATCTCCTTTGCCTCATCGATCATTGTTTTATGTGACTCAATCTCCCTGTCACGAGCTCTCTCTAATTCGTCTTTAACTAAGGAAAAACAAGGATCAATGAACAGGAAAGGAAGCAATATAAAAAAAATGGATCACGAACATACCATCAACCAAGCGGTGATAATCGGCCAGAAGTTGATCATGAGATATCTGCATTTCCTTCAGCTCAGCCGCATGCTTCTTCTCCACACCAGATAATTTTTTCTCCAAGTCAGTGAATTTCGACTTGAAAATTTCCAAATCTTGAAGAGCTTTGTCTCGAGCCTCATAGGCGGCTGCAGCCAAAGCCTGGGTAGATTTGTTAACCTCTTTTGCCTCTAAGTTTTGCTCCTTTAAACGATCAATCTGAAATCGAAGAGAGCTCAGCTCTTGTTTCGTCTTCGATCGAACATTTTCTTCATTTTTCAAACTAGCAATTTCGCGTCGGAGCTTGTTACAGGTTGATTCCGACTCGATCCAACGCTTATACGACTCCACCACCAATGAATTAGATTGAGCTTGATTTATCATAAGGGCATTCCCAAGCTCCGGGCCGCTCATCTTCCGATAATGAGAGTGCTCAGCTGGAGTCCCCAAATGAAATAAGGCCATTTTTGCCGACAGAGCATCCACTATCCGATCCTTGTTCGTCAGTGACCACTCCGGACGTACTTCTCCAATGCTCGAGCTGAATCCATATCCTCAATGCCGCCCGAACCTAACTCCCGTGATAAGAAAACAGCTTCAGTGTTATACCTTAAAGGGGACGAAGAGGCACTGTCCCCACCATCAACTGGCTTGGGGCTTGGCCTTGACACGTTAGAAGTAACCCCCGTGGTAAACTTACCCGAAGGAGAAGGTTCGGTCTTCTTGGGATCGGACATGAGAACATCAGCAATAACCTTGGTAGCCCCTCCCCCGAAGGATATTGGGCTTGATGGAATGTTTAACGGGTGGTCCCTTGGGGTACGACCCCCATGAAGATGAGCGTCTAAATTCGCTAATACGCCTCCGGCAGCAGAAAATTCAGTAACTTGATCATCATCATCATCTAACATGATAGTCTTGAAATCCGTCTTCTTCTTCTTTTGCTTCGGTTTCGGACCGGACTTAGAAGGAGCAGCCCTCTTCCTTTTCAAGCTAACCTGAGGATGCTCCTCTTCGTCCGTCCCCTCCTCGTCTTCATCGTCACCACCCTCTTTTACACCCTCATGAGGCACTCCTTCGTCGTCAACAGATAGGTGGACTCCTTCATCTTCGATCACAAACTTGGAACCGGACCCTTTCGACCTGATCGAACCGGTCTTTTTACCTTTACCACTGCCCATCACCGTCACAGTCTGAGCCGGAGCAACATCCGCTATTTGTGCCGCAGGAGCTGAGCCCGAACCTCCTTGCCCGGCCGAACCTCCCTGAACATCCGGAACCTCGGGTTCCCGAATTTGATAAAGATTCTCTTGCACCACAGTGAGGTACGGAGGATCACCTTTCGGTGTCCTAGTGGCCCGGATCTCAAGCTCCTTGGAATCGAAGGACTTTAGTCTCAACGCTTCTCTCAAACCCATAGCTACAAAAAAAAGAGGGCAAGCAAGTAACATCCGAAGTCTGATATATATAAAAAAAATGAAAGTAATATAGTTATACAAGCGACACGACGAGCACCATATCAAAAGTAAAGGCATGACTAACCCTTTCCATTCCACCTAAGGGTAGGATACCACTCCGGTTCGGACCAAATCGTGCTGATCCGTCCCATAACAAGAATGTGTTCCGGATAACTTTGTATGCGACCCGCTTCTTTAATCAAGTTTGCGTATAAATCTCTGTCATATTCGAAGTCTTCAGGAAGAGGAGGTGGAAACTTTGTCTTTTTTATCCTCCATACCATAAACTCCGGAACGCAACGATCGTCAACATAGAAAAAGCGCTCTTTCCAATCCTTTATGCTAGTAGTAATCCACGTATAGCAGCAGGAGTTTTTATCCCTAACCTCGAAGGTATACCAGTTACCGGACCGATTCAATTTGTAAAAAGCACGGAACACATCCAAGTCCGGGTCGGATCCTAAACCACGACAAGCCAAGTCGAAATGACACACCTTGGCAAGGCCGAAGGGGTTCATCTGAGAAATATGAACCTCGTGAAACGTAAGAACTCCGATCAAGAACTTCGTTAGAGGAAGACGGTAGTTACAATAATCGAACAGACGAGTGTAAACCCCTATCTTCCCCAGAGGAAACGGGTAAATAGGCGTGTCTTTTTTGGGGAGAACGTGGTGCAGAGATGCAGGGATTGCATATTTTTCGACGTACCAGGCTAAACCATTTTTATTCAAAACATTAAAGCAACCGGACAAGTTGTTTTTCGCCATTACGTAAAGAAGAAACTAACCTGTGTCGCAAACCGGCTGTATCAGAGAAAAGGGGTGAAGAAGATGAAGTAAGAAGTGAAAATGGAAAGTTGTTTTTTCTCCTTTTTTATAGAGATATGAAACCGACTTAAAACTGCCAATCAAGTGGTGACACGTCATGACAGCTGACGCACACCAAACGTCACATCAAGCGGGAAATATAAAGTGACCATCGGTTACCCAACTAAGGTCACCGCCTAGAAATTTAAAATTCAAAAAACTTAACAAAACGACAAATCAGAGATTTAGACCGCCAAAATTGCGCCGTTATAGTTCGAAGCTTTTATCTAAGAAACGCTACGAACTAGGGGGACTTGATGAGGATACGTCCCTGACCGGACCGAATCATCGCCATAAATAGAACCGAACCATGGCACACCAAGGTCGGACCGGACCTTGCACCATAGAGGAAACGGATAGATACGCTGGTGCTGCATAACTAACTGGGCCCCACCACCATAACTGCCATGATAGCGACTGGTCCGACCCTAACTAACTTGCCACATCAGCACACCCAAAAGCTATAAATACCCCGCCAAGACTTCCAGCAAGGGGTAATTGCTACTTTCTCTCTCCTCTCTCTCTCTCTCCCTGACCTATTTCCTCCTCACATATACTTATTCTCATGCCCGAGCTTGGTCACAGAGAGGCCCCCCTCCCTGTGACGAGGCTAACGGTGTGTTTGTTCTCTTGTGATCTTGCAGGTTTCTTGCTAGGTCATCTGAAGCTCTACTCTGACCAGGTCGTACCAACTGGTTTTGAGTCTTCACTAATCAAGTTGTAAACATGTTAATAAGATTGGTGGATTGTAAACCATGGTTTAATGATGTCATAAACGAGTTAGCAAGTCAACTTTTTAATTAGTCAAGTTGACGAGACGACTTGTTGAATTAAACGGGTTAATCAAATTAGTCTAAACACAAATTGTTTATTTAACATGCAAGATGTAACACAAAATTTTAACATTTTTATATAGTGTCATGTTTGGGGTAGTGTCGTAAATTGGGAGCTCCGGTTCAAATGTTAGACTATGTTGTATAGAGTAACACTCTAGGGAGGTGAGATGTAAACGGGAATGAAACACCATCCCACGGGACGTGAAAAGCCCCCCTTCATGAAGTGCATCACGTTCATGAGGAAGACAGAGGACAAGGGTGGTGGGCGCTATCAACCAATTAGATTCCATCTTTCCTTTTGTTTTAATTTGGTTTAATTTATTTAATATTCAAACCACATCCGAGTTTATCAAACTCCATTAATGGTGTATTATTTTAAACGATATAACATTGAAACGGTATAATATATTTGAACCGTATCCGAGTTTTTCAAAATAATTAACGGTCAAATATTTTAAACGGTATAATATATTCGAACCGCACACGGGTTTATCAAACTCCATTAATGGTGTAATGTTTTAAACGATATAGTATTGAAATGGTATAATGTTTTAAACGATAAACGTAAGGGTTAAATTGTATCTGTCAAAAATCTCATATAGAAGTTTTACAACATTCATACTTAAATTAATACTTCAAAACGATACATAATTTAAACCAAGTGACTACTCTTCCGTACAACCCTTGCTCCGTGACTCGATCAACGCATGCTTATCTTCGGTAGTAGAAGTGGAAATCCATGCGATACCTGTGGACATCCCATACAACTTAACCATTAGTCCTTGACAATATCATACTACATTATTATCACATAAATTAATGACCGTAAAATATTCGACAATATAAACTTTAATCCATTTGATTATCCTCTTGAATTCTCTTATTCCGATTTCGGCTTCAATTCTTCATGAACCGGATGTTCTCATACCTGCATTACATTCCAATCTCAAGACACTACATTAGTATTCATCAACACTCAAGCGTATTGATACCATTCCTACGTACATTCATAGCGGCTTACATTCATACATGCATACATTCCTACATTTATACATACTTACGAGCTCTTAATTACCACTTTTATTTTCACGTACTTTTTCCAACACGTCATATTCGCAGCTTTCCATTATAAAAGTTTTATACGTATTGACTTACATATTTACTCATCCCTAAACACATAAACTATAGATTTTCTTCACTAACACAAAGGTAAATCCATACTTATGCTATACGGAGACCCATAGCACTTACTTATAATCAAAACCATCTAAATCATTAGTTAAGAGACCTTAAAAACCAATTAGATCAAGTTCCATGGCCAAAACAAACAATATAAAGATTTTTGCCAGTTCTGTAGGCTGTCGCGGGCCGCGACTGTCACACCCCAACCGATGGCGGAATCATCGGGGCGCGGTACTAGGCGAATCAGATTGCTCAAGAGAATCCATAACAACTATATTGCGATAATATTTAATACATTCGTTATCCCATACTAACAAATAATACAATCACATAAGTTATCACAGATTTCTTGTCCTCTCGAACAATACAAATCCGACAACCTAGATTTTAGTTGAGTTTCTAGACTTCCTAGCTTGATTTGATATAGCCTGCGATCTAACCTGCAACATACGTTAAAATATTTGTCAATACAAAAGTATTGGCGAGTATACAGGTTTGATATGTATAGCGTATTAAAATGTGTAGCGAATTTCCATATGCATAAACGTAACACATGACATATATACTCACAAGACTGATACTACCAACTAAGTCCTCGATGCTCGAATATGCGATGGCAAACTAGACCCCGTCGGGCGCAATAGTACTATACTAGTCGTGGTGGGACGTCGCGAGTATAAGCCCTAGCACATATGCAACTAGCATCATGTATATCTATGCATAACTGTTATTCGCAAGTGATAATTCGTTTGATTGAATAATTCGTTTGATAAGCTCGATTTGTTAGAAACGTATGTTACACCCAAAATGCGATTAAAAAGGGTTCAAGTATACTCACAGTGCGTATTCGACGAGGGCACAATTGCTTGGATCGGTTACGAGTACGCCTGCGGTAGTTATTGAATGATATAGTAAGCGATGCATGGTCTAAACGGGAATGATATCGTAAAGACTGATGTTCAGTCGGATAGGCTCATCAGATCGGATCATAAGGGTTCTGATCGGATGACATGTGTTCTAATCGGATGACATGGTTCGGATCGGATGAAATGGTTCGGATCGGATGACATATGGTTCGGATCGGATGGCACACATTCGGATCAGATGGCACATATTCGGATCGGATGACACATTATCCGATCGGATGACATGTTATCCGATCGGATGGTATGTGGTCTGATCGGATGACCTGTCCGGTTGGTCGTCATACGTCCGTTCCAACGTCCTGATCAACTATTTTCGATGGTCTTTAGAAGGATTCACTCGGGGTTTCACTGGAATGTGTGATTTCGCTTTAACACATGAAATTTTATCAGTTCCGACCCGTTCTAACGGCCGGGAACCACCCCGTTCCATCAGATCTGGCCGTTCTTGACGGTTTCTCATGTTTGATCCCGAGATCGTTCAGTTCTTGATTAAATGCATATATTTTTAGGTAAGATTGTTATAAAAACATGTGGAAATCACCCAGATCTGAGTCGTTTATGGTGGGATGAGGTCACACTTTGAAGTTCATATGAACTCTTAGTGACATCACCCTTAAGCACATCAAATCAGTAGATTTCACGGTTAGAAATTGAGTTTTGAAAAACAGAATGATGTAGAATTGAGTATAGATCATAGAAGTACAAGTTTTAGGTTGAAATCTTACCGGAATCGCGAGGAATCGAGAGAAAAGGGTCCTAGAGCGTGCTTGGTCGAGTGGGAGCTGTCACATCACTGTTCAAGTGGTGTGACACGCTATTTATAGGCAACAGAGGAGAATGGGGATGTTGGGTCGGATGGCCCATTCGTTCGGATGACTCATCCGTTCGGATGGCCACTCCGACGCGGGGAGTTTCTCCGTTTTTGATCGTTGCGCTAGTTTTTGGAGTACGTGCTTTCTATAATTAATTTATATTATTAATATATATGTATGTATATCACTAGGGGTCGTATTTACGTATCCATATTTCAAAGTTTCGATATAAAAATCGGTTTTCGTTTCGAGTGTGCGATTATTAGCGACGTTTTACGGCCATCAAGGAGGGTAGTATAGGTCCTTTCTCGATGTCATCGTGAACGTTATTGTGTGTTGTGCCACAATTACTGACGGGGTACCATTCACTCGTATTGTCATCATCGTCACGACGACTGGAGCTATAGCACTCACCTGAGAGTCTTTGTTAGCGTTAATTGTCTGCGTTTCGACACATCACGACCACCGAGGAGGGTAGAATAGGTCCTCACTCAATGTCATCGTGAGTGTTAGTGTTTGCGATGTGATGTAGTGATAATGTATTGAGAAAAAATGCGATTATCCTTCGAATAGCGATGTATGCGATATAGTTACATTATGATCCGAATCTCCGGTGCTAGGCGTAACGAGTATATCGAGTAGTAACAACGAACGAAAGTGCGGGTTGTTACAGTCTCCCCTGCTTTAGGAAATTTCGTCCCAAAATTAATCCAACAGGTAGACTTTTGAGAGTTGATCCTGGATAAGTAGCGATACAGCGAGTGACTTGACCTAGAATTGACAAGCGAGAGCGTTTCAAATAAGAGAGATCAATTGCGATAGCGAGAAGGTGACGTTAAGACAAAAGTATTATCCCATGAGTTGGCGTTCCAAAGTATCTCGTGTTGCGAAGAATTCGTTAGTTCGATGCGATTGTAATTTTAAAGAACTTGAAAGGTTTCTCATGACGTAGGGTTAACTGAGTCGATCGTTAGCCAACGTTACAAGAAACGTTCGTTTTTAGATATTCAAAAGGAATTTTGGATGGAAATCTTGAAAAATTTCCTTTTAACGTGAGGTCAACTGAGTCAATGTTAACCAACGTTGCAAGGAAGTTTAAGTTTTAAACATTTTAAGGAATTCGAAGATGAAAACTGGGGTTACGGGAACTCTCGTATGACATGGGTTCAAGCTGGACTCGATGTCGAACCAATGTCTTAAGAAGGTTTTCGTTTTGATGTTGTAAAAGCTTTAAGGAAAAACTGGACTTATGAAACTTTTCTTGGACATGGAGTTAAGCTTGTTCGATGTTACCTCCACATTGTGAGGAATTTCACTTGTCCCATGGTTTTAATAAAAGTTTTATAAAAATCAGTTTTAATCGTTTGAAAAGACAATTTAGCATCGAGCCCCACTTGGCACCTTCCCACGGAAGTTCGTTAATATGATTAAAACATTTATATATAGGAAGTACCAGCGGCGTATCCACCATGTTTCTCCCATATTACTTCCGTTTTGTGAGGCGGTGTCATGTGCGCCGATACGACACGGATAGAATGGCGCTCACTTGTTCCAATCGATAGAAAGTCAGACCGAGTATAAGATAGAATCGAATAGGTTAAACTGGCGAGTTGAGTTGCGAACGTAGCTACAACAGCGTGCGCGAGTAGCCTGATGACACAAAACATTTAGGTGTCGTGTCTGGGTAGGCGTCGAGCGATAAGCGATAAGCGAATAGCGCGTTTTTTTTTAAGTGGGGCTAGCTCACTTGGTAGAGGCTTTTGCCTCTTAGTGGGAGGTCTTGGGTTCAATCCCAAGCATGGGTGAGTTATTTGTAAATATAGTAGTTTGGGAGAGTAACGTTAGCCATTCAAAAAAAAAAAAAAAGAATAGCGCGTTTTCGATTAGATTCCACTTTGAACCCACATGGCACGTTTCCACGAGAGTTTGCTAACATGGCGAAACACCACGTTTAACCAGGTTAGTTTTGCCTCGTGAAGCGGTGTCATGCGTACTAATACCACACAGACTGCAGTGAATACCAAGCGAGCGATAAGCGGTACGCGATACGCGAATAAGCGGTAGACAATACACGATAAGCGATAAGCGATTAGATGATTAAGCGAATAACACAACACAACACCAGTAATGATGGCGGTGATAAACGAATTACGATAATCGGCAGTTGTTGCGTTGCAAGCGATGGAGGTATACGCGATTTATGCGGTTCGATTTGATTGATTAACACTACAGAGTTTACTAACATCAGACCCCACATGGCCCTTTTCCACGAAAGGCTGCTGATATGACTAAAACGCCTTGCTTTAACCATATGAGTTTAATCTCGTGAAGCGAGGTCATGTGTGCTAACTTCACACAAATATCACAGATAACGGTAGGCGATAGCGATAGATTTATACACAGCAAGCGATATAGATTCGCATAATAATAAGCGGTAGTGATCCTCAGAATAATCAATGGAGATGGCGAGATACACATGATAAACGATTGCGATTAGCCGAGCTTTGTTTCGAATAAGCTTAACGTTACGTTGCGACGCATCACGGTTATCGAGGAGGGTAGAATGGGTCCTCACTCAACAATGTCGTGAGCGTTTATGTACTTGATGAGATTGGTTGAGACAGACTTATGACCAGTCTTGCGTCGATGCAATTGTCCTGCGAGGTAGACTCTCCAGAGTCCATCGATGAGGTGATTGCATTGCGTTTGCAGACTTACGACAAGTCTTACGCTGATGCGATTTAGTTGTTACGCCTTGCGATTAAGTGTAGTGTGTTGAAAATAATCACAATAGTATAATAGGTCTAATAACGTTCAACTCCACGTGGCACTTTCTTCACGGAACTTCGGTAGTATGATAAAGCACACCTTGCTTGACCCCTACTACTTAGATCCCGTGGTTTGGTGTCATACTTCGTCGTAACGCTTATGGCACCATAGAACTTACTACGATCTCCGTACACTGACCCAAATAATCCCGTGTGATTCCTTGATTAATCGTCCCTTGCACGTTTATCGTACCTCGTTCTAAGAGTGTAGTGAGGGTAAAACACATTATTTCGTGATATAGTATATAGTATATAGTATGTGTGTGAATCTAGTCTAAGTGCGACGATTAAAGAGTGAAAGAGAGAACGAAAGCGAGAGTTAAGGTTACGCATAGTGGCAACATCGAGTAATAGAGTAGGTTCAAAACTTAGAAATTAACGTCGAAAATAGTATCATTACAACTTTATCCTACGCTTGCTAGATGTTTGATGCTGAAGACTTTTGCCGGAGCTGTTGTTGTTGTACTCAAGGTCGCGGTTCGATGCGGCAGTTGCGGGAGAAATGACCGTAACGGTTGCAGTTATTGCAATAGCGACAGTCAGCCCCAATTGGATGATGATAGGTACATGAGTAACACTGGGGAAGAGCTCCAGTGTATGCCCGTTTTGGAAACACCGGGACTGCTTGAAGAGGCTTCGGCTGCAGCAGTTCGGTTGTTGAGGAGTTCGGGCTTGAAGTCTTTCGTTTGCGGCTGGGTTTGTCGGTGTCTTGCGAAGATGTGTCGTCGTTGGAGGATTCGTCTGAGGACTCACTTGCAGAATCTTTGGCCGGGTTATCGGAAGACCCGTCGGCAGATTTGTCAGAAGAATCGGCAGCAGATTCGTCAGAAGTATCGTTAGCAGATTCGTCAGAAGAATCGTCAGCAGATTCGTCAGGAGAATCGTCGACAGGATCGTCCGAAGAATTAACGGCGATCGCTTGATAAGCTTGCTTGACAGGATTCTTGGAGGAAAACCCTTCCATGAGTCGTTTGTTATTGATTTCTGCGGCTAAGCGGTAGATTTCTTCGATGGTAGCTGGTCTTGCAGCTTCGACAAAATCACGCACGCACTCAGGCAAGCTGCGAATGTGTCACGGCCCCGACCCACCCTGGACGGAATCGGGAGTCGCGGACAGCCAAGTGGTACCGGTGATTATTTTGAAAAATATTGCAGCGGAAATTTCATCAGGACCGCGAGTTAGGAAAAATATCAGAGTTTAGAAAACACCGGATTTTATTTATTAAATAGATGGGATAAACCCATGTTTTACAAAGGTAGCTTTAATAATGATAAATTTGATTACATAAAACAATATTTCTTAATTTGATTTAATTTATAAAATAAGCCACTTCTTGATGCCTTTCAGTGACATGTCCATCTCTTACTCCAATCTACTGTAGTTACCTGAAACGTGTTTTAAAAAGGTTTTGTCAGCGGGAAATACTGAGTGAATCATTCATTTTACTAAAAAGACACGTTTGTTATAATTTACAGTATTAAGAGAGATTACAATGTTTCCAGATATCAAACCAACTACCCACAGTATTTGTCACTCGAACATCCATCGGTAACCCCATTGTCCAATGGAGTCTGTGACTATGGTCATATCACTCATTGGCTAACTCGTTGTCCAATAGTGACGGTTATCAAGTAGTGTATACAAAACCCCACATACCGGCTGTAATATGGTGATTACAAAGACTTAATCCCCGTAATTATAACTTTGACAATAAACATGATTTTGAAAGTAATTTGATAAAAAGAGAATGACTCACATGATAATCATGCAGATTCATACGGCCAAAGTTTAGTCTACAGATAAGCCTTGATATATTGCAGATTTATATAGGCAGAGCTTAGCCTATTGATTAGTCTTGTAACCTAATGCACCCGAACTAGGTAGGTAACTTAATACAACATTTACGATAACTCACGAGATTAAAACCCTCACAACGAATGACAAAGTGCAATCACTTAAACATCCATCGGATTCACAACGAATGACAGAGTATTCCCCGAGTTCGGGTGGTACTCAAACATCCTGTCGGAATCACGACTAATGACAAAGGATAGCACTTAAACATCCATCGGATAGTTTTAATCGATCGGACATTGAATTGTAGCAGCGATCGAGTTAATACCCTGTATCGTAGCAGCACCCCGCTATACTAATTAGTGATTTTGATACTATTTCGACAATATCTCTGCGTACAATTTGAATTTGATCGTCGAACGAACGCCAGGAATCAAGTGCCAATGCCTGCTATTTATATATGAAAATTGACATGCTTACGGACCGTAAGCCTTATCCCTTACGGTCCGTAAGGGACACCTTTTCACTATAGGCTTGCCACGTGTGTATGTAGGCTTGCTGAGTCGACGGAATCGAGAAATTAAATTTTAACAGCGTTTTATAAGGATAATCATTAAGTTGGGAATACCCCCCCTGAGTTTTAGGGGCCCTAATCCTGATTCTGATTGTTCTGAAAATTTTAGGGTTTGTGCAGAATTACTTGGGTGTCTCAATTAGGGTTTCCTATTGGATAAAATAATAAAATAAATAGGACTTTTAATGAGGGTTGTTACATTCTCCCCACCTTAATAAAAATCTCGTCCTCGAGATTTGGGTTATGATATTTCTTTTAGATTTATGTCATATTTTAGTTAATAAAAACAATATTAAGATAGATGGTACAGAATTAAAATATCAAGTTTTGTGAATACGAGTTGTACCATAAGTAGGATTCAATGGTTCAACTGAATTAGTTCAAGAAATCAATTGTCAAACGAATGAGATGAAATGATATAAATTTCCAAAGTGACTAGGTTCAAGCCAAAAGATATATGATCAATAGATATTTAAAATGAATGTGAAGGATTTTTAGAATCAATAAAATTCTTTGTCAAAAGAAAGCTTACTTGAATTGGCAACCGAGGAAGACTTAGAATTGACAGGTTCAAAAAGCATGAAAAATGATTTGTCAAATATTTATGATATGAGAAAATTAAAGTGTTGAGAGGAGTGAATTGCAAAGATACACCAAAAAACAATAGAGTTAGTGTATCATCGTTTAAAGTTCCAAGTTGTTTTAATTGTGAAACAATGTGATAGTACACTATTAGTAGTAACCATATTTTTCATACTATGTCCTAGAGATCAAAATATAATAAGAACAAGTTGTTTTGGCATGACCAACCATTATATTATATTTTGTAAAGCAAAATGTAATATATATTATTTGTGTTCCTGTCTGAACCGTATCTTACATATCAAATATAAATACTATGTAATATATTTTATTTATTACACATTTTTACTATATGTAAATAGTTACCACTTTTAAATAAATATTATTTTAGTATTTTATTATACTATGTATAATAGCTTATATTTACTATGTAATATATATTACAAAACACCGCAATGAAGTTACTACATTACAATATATTTTAGTATAATTATTTTGTAAAAGAAATCACTTTTATTTACAACGTTAAATAAATGTGTAAAAATATTTATTGTACAAAAGTATTTGTAAAATATTTTGTAAATATATAACACTTAATGAGTCGATTCTATTTGATTACTTATTTTTATTTTGAACCATATAATGTTGTGAAGGTATTTACGAATATTGTAAATAAGTGAAAATGGGGTCTATTTTTATATAGTACAATGTTTCCCTAACCCAACGTAGTTGATGACTACCATATTATTCTTATATGGTTATTTTCTTGCCAGAGCGTTATGGTACATAGTTACCATAAAACATGTGATAGAAAATTATAATTTTATTCGTCCCTTTAATTCTTGTATTGTTTTATGAAAATATGTCTTCTTCTTATAGTACAATTTATATATATATAAATATATTTATATATAATTAAAATTTGCTAAATAAGTATGATGACTTAATTTATATATATTAACTAGTCATTATCATGATTGGATATTGGTTAGTGCTGCCTTGTTTAAGCATAGGTGGCCAGTCCATGCCTAACTAAGGCTAGGCTATTCAATATCTGCCTTTGACAATAACCCTAGTATTTTAAAATAATACTAACACTATTACTATTAATATTTTATTAATAATAAAACTGATATTAGTAATAAATATCTAAACATACACTTAAATCAGAGTATAACTCAAACATTTTTTTTATACATATATATAAAAATATAATTTCTTCACCTCAATAGTTTAATAAGAATATAGTAATACTATTTTGTAAATTAGGTAATCACTTATGTAAGTTTCCATATATAATTAATTTTATATAATGTTTTTTTCTATTGAAGATTGTTAAAGCAATAATTATCATGAAAGGCTCGATTGATGTTGTAAGAATCTTTAAGAGATACACTGAAATATGACAAGAATTTGTGTATCATTATCTTAGCACACGATTTGTGTTAAGATGGCTTATATAAATAATTAAATCCGTATATGATATATATATAAACGAGATTAGTGCAAGTTTTAATTTTTTGTGAAAACGTCAGTACAAGGTGATTGTGATCAAAGAAATGATTTAATGAAGTCGAAGATTTAAACAAGCCTATTATGGTTCAAAACAAATGAAGTGCTTGTTGGGACTATTTTGAATATGATAGCTTCCATCCATCATATGGGATCTTGAAATGAATATGTAATGTGAGCAAGTCAAATAATTTGAACTTGATTTAAACAAAACAAGTTTTAATAAGAAAGTTCAGACATGGTCACAATAGAAACTATGTATGTCAAAGAAAATTAAAATTTTCAAGAAATTTATTGACTCGATATCAAGGAGTTATTGTTTTGCAATAACGCGGTTCACAGTATAAAAAGCGGAATGATATTTGAGTTTGGATAAAATAACAAATCGGAATGAAGCCCTCCTGTGGTCTTCATAAATCAAATGAATCACATGCGCAACAAACAGTGCATGTGTAATGTGTGAATTTACCAAGAAATGAAATAGATCAATATTCACTACTATGAAAGAAATCCTCATGGTATGATGACTATTAGAGGAAGTAGAAACACGAAAGTCAACTTATTATATTCAGAAGTCAGAATTTCAACGAAAGAAATATAAGAACTTTATCTGGAATTTCGTGTGATAACCGTTGTTAAGCGACATTACCAGGAAATGTTGAATAAAATTAAATAGGGGAGTTGCAAAGGTATGTGACTCCTTTTGCAGTGATAATAATTATGACTCCGATTAGACTGTGCACGGATGTTTGTAAAATCCTGTTCTAGCGTACCTTAGCGAGATTCATGTTGTTTGTAGGATTACGTGGCAAAGTGCTTCTTTTTGATTAGTAGTTCTTCTACTGACGAAATTAACATTGGTGTCATCGTGCCTAATTTATATTTTCCAAAGGTCTTGCCTCGAAAGTTGTGTGTGATATACTTCAACTTCTGTGGACTTATGATTAAATTTTCATGTGTTTTCTTGTACATTATCACAACTTTACATGCTTCTTACTTGCGTTAATAGTTTATGGTAACGCGTTAGAAATTCTTTACACTTTTGATGGTATCCCAACTTAATGGGTTTCTATTATTATTATTGTCGCTCGAGTTACTAGGCAGATAATCAAACGAAATAATGTTTGATATCGGAAAAGAGATTCCTAATAAAGAAATCTAGACACATATGCTTGTGCTTTATTCCTATTTTGCTTTTGGAATTCCTTATAGATATATATATCTATATAATCATATATTTCACATGCTGAAATAAACATACCATCTATCAGGTCAATGTATTTAACAGATTCATTGTAACGCCCGGCTCTTTTGTACTTTCCAATTATAGAAAGTTTTGTTCGTATTTCTGTTTTTGGAAACTTTGTATTCTTGTAATCTTTTCCTTCTTTGTAATCATTGTGAAACCGAGACTTGGATCATTATTGAAACTCGTATTTTGTTACAAATATGTTATGTGCACTTTATATATGCTCGTATGTTCGAATTGGTGAATCAATTGATGTTAAATCATTATTCTTGGAAACTATGTGCCAAACTTGTAATTAATCTAAACTTATGCATAAAACGTGTTTTGAACGTGAACGACACTTGATTATGATACTCATACACTTAATTATACTTGGTTTATACTCCTCATACTTGGGTTTATCTTAAACTATGTTTTTGTGGCATTTATAGTCCTTAAAAGACCTAAAATCATAAAAATAAACAAGTCTGGGGGCTAAATTGTAACTTTTGAAACTTTATTTCGAATAAGCAAGCCCGGGCGGCCCGCGTGGACTTACCCTGATATCTTAAGCGGGCCGCATGGACCTCAGGTCTGCAGAAAACATGTGCAGTCGCGACCAGATTCATTTTTGAGCGGGATTTCTTTGTTTAAACCGAGTTTTAGCCTTAATTATCCCCCCAAAACAACCCTAATCACTCCCCTATAAGTACCCAAGGTCCTCCAAGCACTTGGACACTTTCAACACTCTCAAATCTCTCCTAAACACTCTCAAGTTCTAGCAAGAATCTGCATTTTCGGACAGATTCATACTCTTGCACTAAAGTGAGTATAACTTGCTCATTTCTTAACGAAATTACTTGATTCTTCTTCCTACTTGCTTGGATAATCATGGGGTTTGATTCCTTGACTTCTCCTTGGAGAAATCAGACCTGGAATTGCCCTGAAATGGTCCAAGAACTTTCTGTTTTGTTACATACTCTTTCAAACTTGTTTAAACTTCATCCAACTTGTGTCTAACACATCTCACACCAATGTCCTAATGCTTACAACCTCTCTTATGGTTGGTTAAGCTTAAAAACATGGTTGAAACACTTGAAATCAGAGGATTAAACCTCATAACTTTCTGTTTTGTTTAGGGTATTTCACCCACAAGTCATGTTCAAGCTTAGTTCTTGATGAGATGTGATTATGGAACAACTTGGGTTGTTCCAACATAAAATCCTCACATGATTTGATGATTGCTCTTTAGTTAGGTTGTTTATATTATGGTACTAATCCTAGTTCGTGACCCTCCTTGGTTGTCTTTACATCAAGTGAAGTGGTGAACATTCAAGGGGTCTCTGAATGGAAGCATGCTCTTCCTACCCCTTACATGACATCCATGATAACTCGAGGTGCCTAAATGAGGATTCTAATCTTCTACCTCCTACATGAATTATTGGATTAAATAATATGTAATACTTAACCTAAATATGTACATACACTCATTCGAACCTTTAATGTTAAACTTGTGTTGATATGTTAAAGTTGTAGGATATCATCTAATACCTAAAACCTTGATATGATTCTAATGGGTGTACTACCCATGAAATACAATATAACCCTAGTGGTTACATAGTGTCATATAAAGAGTTATGAGTTAAAGATGATTATTTTCAATAGCATATTTTATTCTACTTTATGTTATATTAAACCCCGAATTTATGATCTTCCGTTGAACGCCAAACTCACACACCTATGTTTCCTCGTGTAGAAGGACTAGGTGTTCCAAAGTAATCCATTCCACCAACTCACTCGCGGGATTTCAAGTAGGAAAGCTTGCAACCACCGTGAGTATACTCGATCCCTTTTTCCCCTTTACACTTTGGGATGCAACATGTATAATTATGCAAACAACTTTTAAACTAAACATACTCAATCTTTGAACGAAGCATGAAACTAATGTGACTTACTTGCTATTCTTGTATGCTCTATGAACGATTTGGAACGTTATATGCTCATTGACTTGTTCGCCCACCTTAACAATTATAGCGCTATAGGATTAACGCCCCGCCTGCTATTCTATTGGGTATTGTTAAGTTACCACCCCACTGAACTATTGGGATTAGGCTATTTTATGCGTTGTGTTCTAGGGTTTGATCATATTGTACGCCAAAATTGCATACTAGTAATCACATATTATGAATCATGTTGGATGTGAGTTTTTATTCTATTATGCTATGTAAACAAACTTGTATACTCACTCATTCTTTTGCATTGAAACTCTATTTTAATACATGTTGCAGGTTGATTATTGAAGTATGGATGAATGATGAAACAAGTTTAGGGTGGACTAGATACACACCTTTAATCTATTTATCTTTTGTTGATTTGAATTCGAACAATGTTGTTATTTCCATTTTAAATGTTGTATGACAATTTAGTTCTTGAAATGAAAATTTGAATTCAATTAAATATTGTCACATAGTGTTATGATGTTTTGAGCAATTTGTTCGTCTCATCCCGATGTTTCCGCCATCGGTTGGGGTGTGACAGATTGGTATCAGAGCCATAACTATAGGGAATTAGGAAAATTGCCATGCTTTTGCCCTAATCTATAGTTTTAGGAATTTTGCCTCTTATGTGTTGTTTAAAACTTTTGTACTCTACCATGCATGTTTCCTAGCTACACTTCTTGTTGATTAAATTTATATGCCTTTCCTAAGGTTAACATGAATACACTTTGTTTATTTGTATACTCTTGTAACACAAACCAGACAACTTTACCAAAATAGGCGTGAAACCCACAATTTGGTAAACAACTCTCATCCTACCTTAAACTATTTTTGCACGAAATTCCACCATTAAGCTAGGAGTGAAATCCACAACTTAATGGTAATTTCCATTTCAACTCTAGTGGACCCTTGTCATAGTTTCGAAATTTTATTTTGACCCGACAGGTACCAACCACATTTAGGGTACGAAATCGTCAAGATAGGGGTGAAACCCGCAACTCGTCGATTAAGTCCCATTCCTCGATTTTCAATCTAGCCAAAGTCCCGATTGTTTCAATCGATTAGAGATGTGTAGTAACCGGAAGGGTAAGATACCGTTAATCGCTTCTCGACGAGAATATCTTACCTATAGGCCAAAGCACGTTTTCTCTAATTCGAAAGAACTTTCGACCAATTTGGAATAGTTGACGTTTCTCTACCCGAAGCAATCCTATGTTTTATTGAGCCTCTCTTTTATGTACCTCAATTTATATGTGATCTTATACTTGAACGTTCGTTCTTTTCAAAGATTTGTTTTACTCGTTTCGCACGTTGATCGCAATCACAAACAATAATAATCCCTCGTGAACAAACTAAATTTACAATGCTTTCATTTATCCATGTTACGCTATGTGGAACTCATGACTATGCTATACGAGACATCTAAACTCTTTATGTTATGTGAATCAATTTGAACCTTTATGCTATGTGACACTTATGCTATGTGAATCAATTTATGCAAACGATTTTTCTTAAACAAACATTATGATCAAGTCTCACCTATTTCGCTCTTTTGAATCTTAGATGTCTTCTCGTCACTCCAACTCGTCTAAGAAGTCAAAGTCCCGTGCTACGAAGAAAATGATGGCTTTCATGGCCGATCAATTTGCGCGCGTCGTTCCAAAGGTCATTTCCGAGATTCGAGCTTCTGAAACTCCGAACTCCTCCGTCGACTCTAAGGTCGAAGTACGCAAGCCCGCTTCGTTCAACTTCAAGCACTTTTCATCGTGCAATCCCAAACCATTCACTGGCAATGATGGGGTGACCGCCATGCTCGAGTGGTTCGATAGCATATAGGTCACGTTCATCAACAGTGATTGCCCCAATGAGCTCAAAACGCGTAGTGCGACTGGGGTATTCCAAGCCCGAGCTCTCGAATGGTGGACGAACGAACGGAACATTCGTTCAAACGAACTGGCATATGCGTTGGCATGGGAAGAAGTAAAGGCCTTGATGATGGATGAGTTTTGCCCTCCGCATGAGCAACAAAAGCTAGAGGAAGAATTTTGGGCGCTAAGGCAAGTGGGAGATGAGAACCTAGCTTATACCACCCGTTTCAAACAACTTAGCTTCATTGTTCCTCACCTCGTTATGACCACCGACCGCAAGATAAGGAAGTACATCAATGGGTTACCCTCTGCTATGTGTGATACCATCGAGGCAGCCAAACTCGATAATATTGAAGCTGTTTACCGCCTCACTGCTTCCCTAAACAACAATCGCATTCGCGATAAACAGGTTGCTACCAAGATAGCCAATCAGATTACCACTGACCATGAAGCCCAAGCAAGTGGTGGCGAAGGCAGGAAACGAAAGTTTCAACACACAGAGTCAGTCAACAAAGTACGCGCTTGCTACAAGTGTGGAGACACTACTCATCTTCGCCCACAATGTCCTCTATGGAATCGAGAACGACAGCAAGCCCAAGATGACGACGAAGACAGTGAGGATACGCTTTCTCATTAGCAACCTTATTACCTCTATTCGCGTAAAACCTTGTGTTGTTAAACTTGAATTTATGTCGCTTCCAGTCAAAAAATTTTGATGGCAAGTTCATAACCATAGAATTTTACTTTCCGTTATTATCTTCTCGCACTCAACATCCATGTTTTCTCGAACGACGAAGTATCCCTATCTTTTCCCTACGTCTTCCTAAATTTCGGGACGAAATTTCCTAAAGGAGGGGAGACTGTAACGCCCGGCTCTTTTGTACTTTCCAATTATAGAAAGTTTTGTTCGTATTTCTGTTTTTGGAAACTTTGTATTCTTGTAATCTTTTCCTTCTTTGTAATATTTGTGAAACCGAGACTTGGATCATTAATGAAACTCGTATTTTGTTACAAATATGTTATGTGCACTTTATATATACTCGTATGTTCGAATTGGTGAATCAATTGATGTTAAATCATTATTCTTGGAAACTATGTGCCAAACTTGTAATTAATCTAAACTTATGCATAAAACGTGTTTTGAACGTGAACGACACTTGATTATGATACTCATACGCTTAATTATACTTGGTTTATACTCCTCATACTTGGGTTTATCTTAAACTATGTTTTTGTGGTATTTATAGTCCTTAAAACACCTAAAATCATGAAAATAAACAAGTCTGGGGGCTAAATTGTAACTTTTGAAACTTTATTTCGAATAAGCAAGCCCGGGCGGCCCACGTGGACTTACCCTGATATCTTAAGCGGGCCGCATGGACCTCAGGTCTGCAGAAAACATGTGCAGTCGCGACCAGATTCATTTTTGAGCGGGATTTCTTTGTTTAAACCGAGTTTTAGCCTTAATTATCCCCCCAAAACAACCCTAATCACTCCCCTATATGTACCCAAGGTCCTCCAAGCACTTGGACACTTTCAACACTCTCAAATCTCTCCTAAACACGCTCAAGTTCTAGCAAGAATCTGCATTTTCGGACAGATTCATACTCTTGCACTAAAGTGAGTATAACTTGCTCATTTCTTAACGAAATTACTTGATTCTTCTTCCTACTTGCTTGGATAATCATGGGGTTTGATTCCTTGACTTCTCCTTGGAGAAACCAGACCTCGAATTGCCCTGAAATGGTCCAAGAACTTTCTGTTTTATTACATACTCTTTCAAACTTGTTTAAACTTCATCCAACTTGTGTCTAACACATCTCACACCAATGTCCTAATGCTTACAACCTCTCTTATGGTTGGTTAAGCTTAAAAACATGGTTGAGACACTTGAAATCAGAGGAATAAACCTCATAACTTTCTGTTTTGTTTAGGGTATTTCACCCACAAGTCATGTTCAAGCTTAGTTCTTGATGAGAAGTGATTATGGAACAACTTGGGTTGTTCCAACATAAAATCCTCACATGATTTGATGATTGCTCTTTAGTTAGGTTGTTTATATTATGGTACTAATCCTAGTTCGTGACCCTCCTTGGTTGTCTTTACATCAAGTGAAGTGGTGAACATTCAAGGGGTCCCTAAATGGAAGCATGCTCTTCCTACCCCTTACATGACATCCATGATAACTCGAGGTGCCTAAATGAGGATTCTAATCTTCTACCTCCTACATGAATTATTGGACTAAATAATATGTAATACTTAACCTAAATATGTACATACACTCATTCGAACCTATAATGTTAAACTTGTGTTTATATGTAAAAGTAGTAGGATATCATCTAATACCTAAAACCTTGATATGATTCTAATGGGTGTACTACCCATGAAATACAATATAACCCTAGTGGTTACATAGTGTCATATAAAGAGTTATGAGTTAAAGATGATTATTTTCAATAGCATATTTTATTCTACTTTATGTTATATTAAACCCCGAATTTATGATCTTCCGTTGAACGCCAAACTCACACACCTATGTTTCCTCGTGTAGAAGGACTAGGTGCTCCAAAGTAATCCATTCCACCAACTCACTCGCGGGATTTCAAGTAGGAAAGCTTGCAACCACCGTGAGTATACTCGATCCCTTTTTCCCCTTTACACTTTGGGATGCAACATGTATAATTATGTAAACAACTTTTGAACTAAACATACTCAATCTTTGAACGAAGCATGAAACTAATGTGACTTACTTGCTATTCTTGTATGCTTTATGAATGATTTGGAACGTTATATGCTCATTGACTTGTTCGCCCACCTTAACAATTATAGCGCTATAGGATTAACGCCCTGCCTGCTATTCTATTGGGTATTGTTAAGTTACCACCCCGCTGAACTATTGGGATTAGGCTATTTTATGCGTTGTGTTCTAGGGTTTGATCATATTGTACGCCAAAATTGCATAATAGTAATCACATATTATGAATCATGTTGGATGTGAGTTTTTATTCTATTATGCTATGTAAACAAACTTGTATACTCGCTCATGCTTTTGCATTGAAACTCTATTTTAATACATGTTGCAGGTTGATTATTGAAGTATGGATGAATGATGAAACAAGTTTAGGGTGGACTAGATACACACCTTTAATCTATTTATCTTTTGTTGATTTGAATTCGAACAATGTTGTTATTTCCATTTTAAATGTTGTATGCCAATTTAGTTCTTGAAATGAAAATTTGAATTCAATTAAATATTGTCACATAGTGTTATGATGTTTTGAGCAATTTGTTCGTCTCATCCCGATGTTTCCGCCATCGGTTGGGGTGTGACATTCATATTTCCAAAAACCTGTCAAATATCTGGTCATAATACTATTTAGGGAAATCTTGTCACTCGTTTGACATATTACATACCCTGTCTTATCCGGTTCGCGCCGGAAAGGTAACCTCAGTATATCCGGACAAACTGGAGAGTCTGCTTCACCATACCCAGTTTTGCTGGAGAAAATTTCCTATTTCCCATAATTAGTATCTTTTCAAGATTTTTTAAAAGTGCCTCTTTTATTTGAGCTTTTATCCAGAATCAAGGAAATTTGTATTCCCGTAACATATATTATTCTAGACCAAGTAATATCAATAAGCAATAATTACTATTAATTCTTGCTTATTTATCATATCTTGCAATATTCTAATTACCATTCTTATGGTATATCAAAACCCATCATACTTTATTTACACAAGTACTTAGCTTATCTCGAAGCTTATACTAAGGCATCTTTTCTTAAGTTCAAGTCTAATTGCTATCATGTGTGTTACCAGTTAATAGCAATCTCCTAACTCTTTTATATAAACTTAGTTATTATTATCACAACACCTATTGGCTTAAAGCAGTGGCTCTGATACCACCTTCTGTCACGGCCCCCGACCCACCCTGGACGGAATCGGGAGCCGCGAACAGCCAAGTGGTACCGGTGATTATTTTGAAAAATATTGCAGCGGAAATTTCATCAGGACCGCGAGTTAGGAAAAATATCAGAGTTTAGAAAACACCGGATTTTATTTATTAAATAGATGGGATAAACCCATGTTTTACAAAGGTAGCTTTAATAATGATAAATTTGATTACATAAAACAATATTTCTTAATTTGATTTAATTAATAAAATAAGCCACTTCTTGATGCCTTACAGTGCCATATCCATCTCTTACTCCAATCTACTGTAGTTACCTGAAACGTGTTTTAAAAAGGTTTTGTCAGCGGGAAATACTGAGTGAATCATTCATTTTACTAAAAAGACACGTTTGTTATAATTTACAGTATTAAGAGAGATTACAATGTTTCCAGATATCAAACCAACTACCCACAGTATTTGTCACTCGAACATCCATCGGTAACCTCATTATCCAATGGAGTCTGTGACTATGGTCATATCACTCATTGGCTAACTCGTTGTCCAATAGTGACGGTTATCAAGTAATGTATACAAAACCCCACATACCGGCTGTAATATGGTTATTACAAAGACTTAATCCCCGTAATTATAACTTTGACAATAAACATGATTTTGAAAGTAATTTGATAAAAAGAGAATGACTCACATGATAATCATGCAGATTCATACGGCCAAAGTTTAGTCTACAGATAAGCCTTGATATATTGTAGATTTATACAGGCAGAGCTTAGCCTATTGATTAGTCTTGTAACCTAATGCACCCGAACTAGGTAGGTATCTTAATACAGCATTTACGATAACTCACGAGATTAAAACCCTCACAACGAATGACAAAGTGCAATCACTTAAACATCCATCGGATTCACAACAAATGACAGAGTATTCCCTGAGTTCGGGTGGTACTCAAACATCCTGTCGGAATCACGACTAATGACAAAGGATAGCACTTAAACATCCATCGGATAGTTTCAATCGATCGGACATTGAATCGTAGCAGCGATCGAGTTAATACCATGTATCGTAGCAGCACCCCGCTATACTAATTAGTGATTTTGATACTATTTCGACAATATCTCTGCGTACAATTTGAATTTGATCGTCGAACGAATGCCAGGAATCAAGTGCCAATGCCTGCTATTTATATACGAAAATTGACATGCTTACGGTCCGTAAGGGACACCTTTTCACTATAGGCTTGCCATGTGTGTATGTAGGCTTGCTGAGTCGACGGAATCGAGAAATTAAATTTTGACAGCGTTTTATAAGGATAATCGTTAAGCAGGGAATACCCCCATGAGTTTTAGGGGCCCTGATCCTGATTCTGATTGTTCTGAAAATTTTAGGGTTTGTGTAGAATTACTTGGGTGTCTCAATTAGGGTTTCCTATTGGATAAAATAATAAAATAAATAGGACTTTTAATGAGGGTTGTTACAAAATGTACTTCGAAATGGCTTTTTCTGAAGTGTTGACTTGACTTGGGCAGATTATGCTAAGCTGTTTGAACCTTGCGGTGTAGCCAGCGTTGTCACTTTCGACTTGCTTGATTTTCCAAAATTCGTCTTCCAACTTCTGAATTTCGTGAGGAGGACAATACTCTTTCTTCATGAGCTCATTCAGTTCATCCCAAGAGAGAGCGTAAGCTGCAGAGGTTCCACGTTTGTTTCGTTCGGCGGTCCACCAGTCGAGTGCTTGCGATTGAAATACTCCAGTAGCGCAAGTGGTACGGAAACTATCGGGACACCCACTTTGAAGAAGGGTAACTTCGATAGAGTCGAACCACTGGAGTAGTTGAGATACACCTCCTTCACCCGTGAACTCCATCGGGTCACAGGCTTTGAAGTGTTTGTAGAGAAAAGTAGATTGCGGCTCTTTTGTCTTGACGTCCTCCGAAGCTCGAGAGTTGCTAAGAGAGTGCACTTGAGCGACGATCTGGGGAATCATTTTTGCCATTCCCTTGACCACAAGGGAGGCGATCCTCTTCTCGTCCCTTCGTTTGGCCCGTCTCCTTGCTGACATCCTCGAAGTAGAGTTGTTGGAAGGCATCTAGACAGGAAGAGACTTGGAGTGAGATTCGATCATAATGATTTTTGAGTTTTGCGATGCGATTGAGCACGTTCAAAACTTGAGGCGATAGTATAATAGTAATGCGAATCACATAGGAGTCTCACAAAATGACTTGTTGTTTATACGTATTTATATGTATTTATATAATTGTAATTTGTAATCATACACATACATGTTGATTTAGAATATGCGAGGACGCGTCGAGGTGAGAAAGCGAGAGCGGATGCGATAGATTATGCATTAGTTTTGTTGCGAACATTCGGGTTTCGTTTTAGATTGCGATGGCTGTGCGATTTGTGCGTTTATAAAGTAGGGAGTAAAAATTGTTAAATCGAGGAACTGATAATGCGTAAAGTTTCAAAATACACAACGTAATTAAGTTTCAACCATTTGTAAAATCGGCGGGTCGTATGATAGAGTGCCTTGGGTGTTTAGGCGTCGACTATCCATGGTAACCCAACTATATTTAATAAGTTCATGCACGCGCATTGACTTAGAAGACTCCATGCTTCCACTGGGATGCAGCTCATGGCATTCGTCTTTCTAGTCATCGCGTGGCTCGAGTTATTGTGATAGTCGAGTCCTTGGTGAGAGCTTTTTAAAATCCAATTTAGAGAGTGGAACGACTTATTAAGGTACGGGTTTCACCCCTGACTTAACAGCTTCGTTTCTAATTGTGGTTATGCTCTTCGAATAAATTCGTGAGTTCCACTAGATTTCGAAATGGAGACTTTCGTCGAGGTGTGGATGTCACTCCTAACTCGATGAAAAGTTCTCGTGCTAGAAAAATGCGCTGAGTGAGTGATCCCATCGAGAGTTCTCGGTTTTCACACCTGGTCTCGACTGGATCACTCGGCTTCGTTATGCGAGTATTTTCGAAAACACGTGGATTTTGTCAGCCTTAGGAAAGGCTAAGTAGTATTCCAGCCTTAGGAAAGGCTTCTTCGTGTGAAGCTCTAGTACGCGGTGTTCACACAAAGTTGTAGCTTTTAGCAATTTCGACCGAGAGTATCGAGTAGGACCGATACAAACCCTACTGGTTCGTACGAGTCGGCCTGTTGGTACTTAGACTATAGACTAGGTCAATTTCTAAGACGTCGACCCGGACTAGGTCGAGTCTGGCCTAATTCCCAATAGTTATGGCTCTGATACCAATCTGTCACACCCCAACCGATGGCGGAATCATCGGGGCGCGACACTAGGCGAATCAGATTGCTCAAGAGAATCCATAACAACTATATTGCGATAATATTTAATACATTCGTTATCCCATACTAACAAATAATACAATCACATAAGTTATCACAGATTTCTTGTCCTCTCGAACAATACAAATCCAACAACCTAGATTTTAGTTGAGTTTCTAGACTTCCAAGCTTGATTTGATATAGCCTGCGATCTAACCTGCAACATACGTTAAAATATTTGTCAATACAAAAGTATTGGCGAGTATACAGGTTTGATATGTATAGCGTATTAAAATGTGTAGCGAATTTCCATATGCATAAACGTAACACACGACATATATACTCACAAGACTGATACTACCAACTAAGTCCTCGATGCTCGAATATGCGATGGCAAACTAGACCCCGTCAGGCGCAATAGTACTATACTAGTCGTGGTGGGACGTCGCGAGTATAAGCCCTAGCACATATGCAACTAGCATCACGTATATCTATGCATAACAGTTATTCGCAAGTGATAATTCATTTGATTGAATAATTTGTTTGATAAGCTCGATTTGTTAGAAACGTATGTTACACCCAAAATGCGATTAAATAGGGTTCAAGTATACTCACAGTGCGTATTCGACGAGGGCACAATTGCTTGGATCGGTTACGAGTACGTCTGCGGTAGTTATTGAATGATATAGTAAGCGATGCATGGTCTAAACGGGAATGATATCGTAAAGACTGATGTTCAGTCGGATAGGCTCATCCGATCGGATCATAAGGGTTCTGATCGGATGACATGTGTTCTAATCGGATGACATGGTTCGGATCGGATGACATGGTTTGGATCAGATGACATATGGTTCGGATCGGATGGCACATATTCGGATCGGATGACACATTATCCAGATCAGATGACACATTATCCAATCGGATGGCATGTTATCCGATCGGATGACATGTTATCCGATCGGATGGTATGTGGTCCGATCGGATGATTTGTCCGGTTGGTCGTCATACGTCCGTTCCAACGTCCCGATCAACTATTTTCGATGGTCTTTAGAAGGATTCACTCGGGGTTTCACTGGAATGTGTGATTTCTCTTTAACACATGAAATTTTATCAGTTCCGAACCGTTCTAACGGCCGGGAACCACCCCGTTCCATCAGATCTGGCCGTTCTTGACGGTTTCTCATGTTTAATCCCGAGATCGTTCAGTTCTTGATTAAATGCATATATTTTTAGGTAAGATTGTTATAAAAACATGTGGAAATCACCCAGATCTGAGTCGTTTATGGTGGGATGAGGTCACACTTTGAAGTTCATGTGAACTCTTAGTGACATCACCCTTAAGCACCTCAAATCACTAGATTTCACGGTTAGAAATTGAGTTTTGAAAGACATAATGATGTAGAATTGAGTGTAGATCATAGAAGTACAAGTTTTAGGTTGAAATCTTACCGGAATCGCGAGGAATCGAGAGAAAAGGGTCCTAGAGCATGCTTGGTCGAGTGGGAGCTGTCACATCACTGTTCAAGTCGTGTGACACGCTATTTATAGGCAACAGAGAAGAATGGGGATGTTGGGTCGGATGGCCCATTCGTTCGGATGACTCATCCGTTCGGATGGCCACTCCGACGCGGGGAGTTTCTCCGTTTTTGATCTTTGCGCTAGTTTTTGGAGTACGTGCTTTCTATAATTAATTTATATTATTAATATATATGTATGTATATCACTAGGGGTCGTATTTACGTATCCATATTTCAAAGTTTCGATATAACAATCGGTTTTCATTTCGAGTGTGCGATTATTAGCAACGTTTTACGGCCATCAATGAGGGTAGTATAGGTCCTTTCTCGATGTCATCGTGAACGTTATTGTGTGTTGTGCCACAATGACTGACGGGGTACCATTCACTCGTATTGTCATCATCGTCACGACGACTGGAGCTATAGCACTCACCCGAGAGTCTTTGTTAGCGTTAATTATCTGCGTTTCGACACATCACGGCCACCGAGGAGGGTAGAATAGGTCCTCACTCAATGTCATCGTGAGTGTTAGTGTTTGCGATGTGATGTAGTGATAATGCATTGCGAAAATATGCGATTATCCTTCGAATAGCGATGTATGCGATATAGTTACATTATGATCCGAATCTCCGGTGCTAGGCGTAACGAGTATATCGAGTAGTAACAACGCACGAAAGTGCGGGTTGTTACAGCATCAACTTTGGTCTCATCATTCGCGGGCCGCCAGAGCCTGTGGCGGGGCGCGACTGACTAATCTATCTCCGTCGCGGGGCGCGACAACCACTTTTCGACGTAATGTTATTTTCTTTTTGAGCTGCAGATTCCCAGCTCTAAATACTCAATCCTACATTACATAAAACGTGCATAACTTTCATTTTACAATTCCGTTTTACAATCCGTTTCTTCCTACGCGATCATAATTCAGTCCTCTAACGTATGGACTCAAAATCTGATATCCGGACTAAGAAAATTCTTAACTTATAAGTTTTCGACTTCTATATTAATTCGCTAGTTATTTGACCCGTTCATGTCCTACCAAACAACTCATTCATTATACTTAAAAACTCACAACCGAGTCTTTTAACTATTAATCCACATCTCCGTTTCTCGATTAGCTTACTAATATGCAATTATATTTATTACTCGGTTATAATACCACAGCCATTACCTAAGCATCATTCCGTCATATAAAAAGGACCTCATTTTTGACCTGTTCGTTCTACTTAGCTAAAATCTCCGAAATTCATACAACCAAACCATATTTAACTTCAATCGTCAATATGCTTAATTAACTAGACGTTACCTTACTTAAACAACTAAGAAGTGATTTCAGAAATCACTTACCTTGTGCATCCATGTTCGTAACCGCTTCTTTGCCTCATTTTGATCCGTTAGCCTTCCATGCTTGGTCCATGCTAGTGTGGTTCCTATTCTTTCATGCCGTCATGCCATAATAATGTTAGTATTCATGCTCATTCATCTTAACACACATTTTCCAACTCTTATCTACATTGACTTTCACTAACACGCATACAACATGAATAGTCAACCACATTGTTCAATATCTTCGAAATCCAAATTCGTTATCACACATAACACATAATTGGTCTAACACATTTTCCATGATCTCTCGATTCTTACATTTGTGTCAAAATTCCTAACCATGCTATAAATTCTTGGTTGGCTTTTAGAAAGTCAACCTTCTAACATAGAGCTTCCTATTTTTTAACACGCATTCATGTTAATATGGTAGACCATATTAGTGACATCATATTCATTTCATACATAATGTTGTATGACACATACAACTACATGATCACCTAATCACATACACAACATACACATAATCAATTCACACATACTTATGCTTTCATAATTCTACATTCGACAACCACACCCTATAAGAATCAACTTAACATAATCGTAACATCATCCTTTGCTAGTAAGGTCATATGCTATACATTTAGTACACGTTCACTTTTAACCGTAATTAAGGGATTAGTAGACCACATAGCAAACCTCACCCGTTCAAACACAATGTACAAGCTCCTAATGCATAAACTTGACCAACACATACATTCAACCCGAATTCTTATATGAGTTCCATCTAAAGTACATTCTTCAAGTTAGTAAACTACTAATCACATCATTATCATATTCCATTCGTTATGCCAAGCCGCTTCGTACAATCTCACATCCTAACTTCACTTAGACATTTCATCAAACACTTGGTGGGTTTCGCATTAATAAAGCATATTGTATAAGCTTCTTATGTTCATCTTCCTACTTTTGCCTTTAAAAATCAAATACTATTAAAATCGACCTAAAACCACACCATACTCAAACTATCTAACAAATATTTGATGTAGAGTGTGAATCTTGTGCATTAATGTGGATATAATACGTGCTTTCTTATATTTTAAGTGATAATACGCCTTGAATATATTAACTACGAGTGTTTGTGATTTTACAGGTAAATCACTTAATTCGGTGACGTTTTGAACACAACGAGATGGAAGCATATGTTGGACGATTTTATGGAGGTTATTTCAATATTCATCCATCATCATCACAATATAGAGATGGAAGGATTGAAAAGAAACTTTAATTGAAGATATTAAAGTAATGCATTAAATCATCATAAAAAAGAAGACATTGTTGTGGAGGTACACAAAGTCAATAAAGTAGGATTCATCATCATCATGTTGGTGGCTACCTTGTTTTGAGATTCACGTGAACAGAGAGAGAGAGAGAGAGAGAGAGAGAGACATACAAGACTTTGTGAGGACCGTCCTTTCCGTATTTATAGTTCTTGGATTGGGAAACCTGGCTTTGAGGATACGGTTAAGGCGACGGTGGAGGATTTTGTTCCTTTCGACCCCCCCGATGCTTGCTTGTCCGCTAAATTCGCCCAAATCAGATCTTATTTAAAATCTTGGAGGGATGAATTCTTGGCTAAGGAGGGTGAGTTAGAAAAAAACGGCTCTTGCTGAGCTGGAGCAATTGGAAAGGGATATGGAATCTAGGGATCTCTCAGAAGAGGAAGAGTGGAGTTTGGCGGAAAACAGAAAAGTCATTAGAGAGGTCGAGAATAGAAAATCGTTAGATCTTAAACAAAGAGCTCATCTGAAGTGGGCCTTAAAGGGTGACGAAAACTCTAGTTTCTTCCATGAGATGGTTAACAATCGGAAAGCCACCAACTCGATTCACGGGCTTAATATTAATGGAGAATGGTGCTCGAAACCCTCTATTATCAAAAACAGGTTCTTTCATTTTTCCGTGAGAGGTTCAAAGAATCTTATCCGCTTAGACCCGAGTTATTATGTAACAACATCAACAAAATATCGGAAGCTGAAGGTTCTTCCCTGGTGGTTGAGTTCTCTGATGAGGAAATAAAGACAACAGTCTTTGAGTGTGGGGACAAACGAGCTCCGGGTCCAGACGAGATGAATTTTAAATTTATTAAGGTATTTTGGGATCTTTTCAAAGAGGACTTCAATCGTATTTTTTCTTGGTTCCATCAACATGGTGTGATCAATCTTGGGAGCGGGGCGTCGTTCATTACCATTGTCCTTAAGATTAAAGATCCAATATCGTCAAACAATTATAGGCCTATTAATTTGGTAGGTGTTATAAGCAAGGTCATCTCTAAAGTTATTGCCAATAGGATGAGGAAGTTCTTGGATGGAGTTATCTCGGATTCCCAATCGGCTTTTTTAAGAGGTAGATATATTCTAGATGGTCCCCTCATTGTCAACGAGCTTATTACTTGGATTAAAAAAAGGAAATCAAAGGCGTTTATTCTAAAAATCGATTTCAATAAAGCTTACGACAACGTGAATTGGAATTTTGTCATTAGCATCCTTCTTCAAATGGGTTTTCCAAGCAAATGGTGTGAATGGATTTTGGGCATCCTAAAATCGGCTAGCTCTTCTGTTTTGGTTAATGGGGCTCCTACTTTTACCTTCAAGTGTGAAAAAGGTATGCGTCAAGGGGATCCGCTATCCCCCTTCCTCTTTTTGGTTGTCATGGAGGCCCTTTCTTGTATGATTAATAATGCTAGGGTCGGAGGGGTCATCAATGGTATTGCGACTCCTAACAACGGTCCTATTATCTCTCATATTTTGTATGCGGATGATGCTATCATGGTTGGAGAATGGTCTAAGTTAGAAGTCATCAACGTCGTGAGAGTCCTCCGTTGTTTCTTCATGTGTTCGAGACTTAAAATTAATATCGACAAATCCTATTTATACGGCATTGGTGTGGACATGGCCGATATAGAAGTAATCGCCAACGAGGTGGGTTGTAAGGCGGATAGTCCGCCCTTCAAATATCTTGGGCTTAAAGTCGGAGCCAACATGAACCGAATTAGTAATTGGAAATCGGTGTATGAGACTTTTCGTGCTCGTCTTGCTAGTTGGAAATCTCATCTCCTATCTATCGGGGGTAGGGTAGTTCTCTTCAAATCGGTCTTGGAAAGTCTTCCCATATACTATTTCTCCCTTTATAAAGCTCCCAAAAAAGTCATTCTCGATTTGGAAGCTATGATAAAGAGATTTTTATGGGGGGGGGGGGTCTATAGAAGAAAGGAAATTGCATTGGGTAGCATGGGAAAGAGTCTCTCGTCACAAGAAAGAAGGAGGTTTAGGCATTAATAGGCTCCAAGAGGTTAACATCTCTCTTTTGTCGAAGTGGGGTTGGCGTTATAAGACGGAAAAGGACAATATTTGGAGAAAAGTTATCGAAGCCTTACATTTTAGTAGAGTTGGATGGGAGTGTATCCCATTTAAGTCTTCGCTCAATGGTGTTTGGTGTTCTATAGCTAAGATTTTTGTCAACATCAAGGTTGTTGGGTCCCCGCTTGGATATCAAATCAAAGGAGTGGTCGGTAACGGAGAAGAAATTAGGTTCTGGCTGGATTCTTGGGCCACTAACGAACCTCTAAAATTCTGTTTTCCAGAATTGTTCAGGCTGGAGACTAATAAAAAATGTTCAGTGATCGTCTTCAAAGTGGTAATTCTGTCTCGGGTCCTAATTCGAGCTGGAACGTGGTGATGTTGAATCCGGAGCAGCAAGTCAGCCTTCATCAGCTTATTGATTTGCTTAGAGGCCTTGGGATGCAAACATCCCACTCGACCACCATAAGGGTATATCAGGTACGGTCTGGCTGAAGACCGATAAACTTAGCGCTCTCGGGAGGCAGCCCGAGGATGTAGAGTAGTGTATATTTGTTTTGTTTTTGCGTGAGTACTTTTGCAGGTTATCAGGTTATTAATCTCTACGGATGCAATGGTCTAAGTGTGGTGATGTTTGGTGAAATCCCAATACGTTCTAGTTGCAGTGGCGGACAATGCACGGATTAGAGTTCAGTCAAAACTGTCCATACTCAATCTCCATTTGGACGGGGATGATTTGCACACTAATTGTAGAGATTGACCTGAGTACTTGTTGGACACGGCCACGAATGAAATGCTATACGGTCGTGGTGGAACATGACGCGTGAGGATTCTACGCTTTTAACCAGGGGAGTCTGTTCCACTTTTATTATTGCATTTTTATTCACGTATGTGGTGGTGTTAAACTTTATTGTGTTTAGGGAATGCGTTAATTTATTTGTTTTAGGAATGGTCGCTCGTGATGTTTGTTAGTTAGTATTCCCGGGTTTTGTTTAAAAAGCACTATACATTGGGGACAATGTCGCCCAAGTGTGGGGATATGGGAACCCGGGAAGAGAAAGGTTTGAAAGAGGTTGAAAGTGATTGAAAACTAAAAAAAAAAAGTGAAATTTTTTAAAATTTTAAAGAATTTCATCGCCTTAAGTGAACTAAATGGATATGAAAACCGAATGTCTCAATCACTAATGGGTTCCTTGCCGGTAGTAAACTAACATAGTCCCTTGTCATGGTTGTTCCTTTAAGTTTCATGAGAGTAGGTCCGACAGGTGTTTTTAGGATAAAAGAATTCAAAATAGATTGCATATGCTACGTGTCGGCAGCCGTTTTACCCTTTCTTGGTGAGAATTTTGAGCCTGCAGAATGATAGAATGATTTACATTATGACTTCATTTGTTGAGAGCAGGCCGCATGTTAATCTGTGTTAGAACTTGTGTGATTTGATGCATGCTGAGACTGTGGTTGATATGTGCACGTAAATGATAAAGGCATTAGGATACCCCTTACACCTGTTTGTGGTTTTATGTTTACCCAATCATAACCCTTAGTTAACCCTGTTGAGCCTATTTACCCGTTCGTTTGTCCACCTATTGTGAAATGTTTAATACCGACCGTGAACGACAAATTATGAATAATTGAAAAAAAAGAGAAAAAAAAAACAAAAAAAATAGAAAAGAAAAAAAAAGAAAAAAATAGAAGTTTTGTGAATATTGTTTGTATTTTGGGTAGAAACCAATCCAAAGTGTTAATCGTTATGTGTTGCAAATAAAGTTGTCACGGTTTGGTCGTTTGTTTGTTCGCCACATAAAAATATAAATATAAGCCAAAAATATTCCTACCTTTAGCCTAAGCTCAAAACCAAGCCTATGATTGTTATACAAGCCTATGATTACATGTTATATGATACAGTGGAGGTGTGATTGTTATACAAGCCTATGATTACATGATTTCATGTTTGGTTTTGAGTGTATAAATACTAGCACATTACACGCTAGTACAATTTATTGTGAGAGGCGTGCAACATGTGTTAGAATCCTAAGCATGTTAGTTTTGAATAGACAAGTCTTAAGTTTTAGAAATTGCACTATTTGCTTGTCGGACTGTCAATCTTGATTGTGTTAGTCTATGGAACGGGTATGACTTGGGACTTAGACTGTTGAATCGGTTTAGGGATTTAGAGGTGTTGTTACTATGGTGAGTAGTTCCATATTGGTTTGCTTGAGGACAATCAAAGTTAAGTGTGCGGATGTGATGTAGAGTGTGAATCTTGTGCATTAATGTGGATATAATACGTGCTTTCTTATATTTTAAGTGATAATACGCCTTGAATATATTAACTACGAGTGTTTGTGATTTTACAGGTAA